>OX451740.1:948230252-949430252 GCA_948472305.1 Vicia faba
AATTCTCATTACTTTTATACATATTAAAAATGCGTAAAAAATGAAAACTATTAAAACATTTTCTTTTCATTAATATTAAACAAAAATCATAAAAATGCACGTTCACACACTTAGTCTTTTATTTAATTGTTATATATCCTTATCCGCATAATTTCTCTGTTTAATCATTTCATATTCACATGATTATTCTGTTTACGTTTAAATCCAAGGGAAAAACGATTAAATTTGTCGACTTCATGTCCTCAAGTCTAATCGCGCGAACATTCGCATTTCATTAAAACTTAGGATAATTTTTCCTCAAATATTCAATCTTTTCAAAACTTATACCCTTTAAGCAAAAACTTCGACATTAGGTCGTCGTATCTTCAAAAACCCGTCCGTACCCTTTTTTCGGCCAAAACAATTTATTTTCTTCAATCAAACGAATAATTTTAATAAACAGATATTTCAAAAGGTTCCTATAGAGTACTATAGATACATTGGGTGCTAATACCTTCCCATTGTATAACCAACCCCCGAACCATAGATCTCTTTTCAAAAACGCCTTGTATTTTTATTACTTTTAAAAGTATTATTTACATTGCATATTTGGGGTTTTATTTCGCTCTTTCCCCTTTCCCTTGGAAACAATAAAGCACGGTGGCGACTCTTGCTTTTTGTGAGACGAATTAATCAATAATTCGATCTCCGATTTACCCCGCTACATTTTTTATCGCTACAGAATTGGCGACTCTGCTGGGGACAGATTGACCTCTTGCTGGTCCATCCCTAAGTGGGTTAAGCCTATTTTGTCTTATTTGTTTATTATTATTTGATTTGTTTGATTATGTGTTTAAATTGGGGTGTTTGGGCTTTTTGCAAAGGACGAATCCTATACCCGGATTAAGTAACACTTAAGGAATAGGACGGGCGGTATAGTCATGTTAACTTTGAGGGAGTAATCCCGAAGAAGGAGGCATGAGATCCCCCACTCAATGGAAGGCCCTCTTGAACTTAATATTTGTTTACCGAGTAATCGGGAAGACATTATTATTTTCGACCTAGGAGCCCGAGAAGTTGAGGACCGTAGAACCCTAACCCATCTTGGCCTATTTAGGTGTAGCGCGGAGACTATAACGAAGTAATTCGGAAGTAGTTGTTACGCGATGCTACGCTCGGACGAGTTTCTCTTGAGAATATTGCTAATTATTGAGTAATCAAGACGTTGGTAATATCCGAAGGAGGAATGTAGACTCTGGGAACTCTTAGAACCTTGTCTTACAGGTGTGATTGAACCATTAGTACATACCTTTGGGTGAGCTTTACCCTCGACTCCATGCTGAACGTTGAACCTTTGAACCCCATGTTTGTGAACTTGTGTGTAGCTGTTGCATTATCATTCATTCATGCATTCATTGACTCATTTTTGTAAAAAACTTGTTTTTCAAGGAACTTCAGAATGATTTTTGCAGAAACCTCAAGTATTATGGAATTTGGAAGGAGAAATACTCGAAGCTTTAGTTTTAAGGAGCCCGAGATTGAAGAACTGAAGAGTTTGATTCCGAAGATCGAGAACCCGACGGATTTTCAGAGAAAGTATGGGTCCATTATACCTCTCATGAAGCGCAAGATGAAGGAATGCATCCTTAATACGTTGGTTCAATTCTACGATCCTTTGTACCGATGTTTCACCTTTTCGGATTACCAGTTGATGCCCACCTTAGAAGAGTATTCCTACATATTTGGTTTACCGATCACCGTCTGTGTTCCTTTTTCTGGATTAGAAGAGGAGCCCAAATCTCACGAGATAGCGACCATCACCCACTTGAAGAAGTCAGAGATATAGGAGAACATGACTACAAAAGGGGGAATCCGAGGCTTGTCTGCGCAGTTTTTGTTGAGGAAAGCTCGTCATTTTGCTGAGATAAAAGATACTATTGCCTTTGAAGACGTGTTTGCTTTACTCGCTTATGGTCTATTCTTGTTCCCCAACGTTGATAAGTTTGTGGATATCAACGCCATCAGAATTTTCTTGATTGGAAATCCGATCCCTACGCTGCTAGGAGATACCTACTACTCCATCCATCTTCGAAATTCTTATCAAGGAGGCATGATTATTTGTTGTGCACCGTTGCTGTATCAGTGGTATGTTTCGCATCTACCTGGGTCTGATGTTTTCTGGGATCTCGAGAAGGAACCGCGATGGGCGCCAAAGATTATGGCTCTCACTCATTTCGACATTGATTGGTATAATCGAGTTCACTACGACGTGAAGATCATCGATAGCTGTGGTGCTTTTCCTAACGTGCCTCTTCTCGGTACGAGAGGTGGAATTAACTATAACCCTGTTCTCGCGCGCCGTCAGTTTGGGTACCCGATGAGAGATAAGCCAAACAACATCCTTGTGAGTGGTTTCTTTCTACAGGAAGGACAAGATCATCAGGCAGCTAAGAAGGAGATCGAGGGAGCTTGGCGCCACATCCATAGGAAAGGAAGAGATATGTTAGGACATAGAGGTGTCGTTTCTTTGGAGCCTTACCTACAGTGGGTCCGTGCTAGGGCTTGTGCTCTCAAGATGCCCTATAAACTTGAGAAACCTTTATTCCCTACCGTTGCATCATCATCTGTTGTTATCCCTATCGCGAATATAGGAGAATACCAAGGAAATCTGGATAGGATGAAGTCCGAGAGTGATGCTTGGAAAGAAAAGTACAATATGTCTGAATATGAGAATCGGGTCCTGGCTCGACAACTAAAGGAAAAGGAGGATTTACTCTTTATTCAAGACGGCTGGTTCATTGATCATGATGAGAAGCTTCGTCAAAAGGATGCTTTATTGAAGAAATATTCTAGTGAAAGGAAGAGAAAGAAGGAATTTTCGGTAAGCGTTGCTCTTGTTCCTAATCCGCAGAAGGAAATCATTGATCGATTGGTAGCTGAGAAGAAAGAGATGGAAGACTTGTATGAAGAGAAGATTAAGAAGCTCCGGTTACAGTTGGTATTTGGTCCTTCATCCGATGATTCTGAGTGATCTTTAGCTTTTAGTTTTATTTTATTGATGTCATTTTGTAAAACTATGTAAAAGGGCTTCATGCTCCGAAGTTGTAATTTATTGCTTTATTATGGACTTCATGTTTCAAAGTTGTAATTTAGTGCTTTATTAAGGGCTTCATGCTCCGAAGTTGTAATTTATTGCTTTATTATGGACTTCATGTTTCAAAGTTGTAATTTAGTGCTTTATTAAGGGCTTCATGCTCCGAGATTGTAATTTATTGCTTTATTATGGGCTTCATGCTCCAAAGTTGTAATTTATTGCTTTATTATGGGCTTCATGCTCCAAAGTTGTAATTTATTGCTTTATTTTGGACTTCATGTTTTAAAGTTGTAATTTATCGCTTTATTTTGGATTTCATGTTTCGAAGATGTAATTTACTGCTTTTATTATTGGGTTGTTATCCCAAAGTTGTAATTTATTGTTTTGTTATTCCAAGTTGTAAGTTGTAATTTACTGTCTTTGATTAATGGGTTGAGTTTTTGTTGTTCCAAAGTCCTTTACCATTGATGTGTGCAAAATAATTAAAGGTCCTTGAAAAACTATTAAAATGAATCATCATTTGCATCACACATCATGCATCATTCAGCATTTCACTTCACATGTTTTCTAGAGTCTTATCCTTGTTCTTTTTCCACTCTAAAAGGTTGTCAAGCTGTCTCACCGATACGACACTCGAGCCAATCGTCAGAGGAAAATGGAAGATATGGAACAGGAAAATCATGAGCTTCGTGGGGAAGTTGCTACCCTTTGTATCGAGATGGAAAAGTTAACTGCGTTAGTGGAAAGTTTGGTGGCTGTTCAGAATCAGCCATCGACTACAGCTGCCGAGATTCAGACTTCAACTCTAGTGGTTTCCCAGATAGTCACCATTCCAACCTCTGTGACTCAAATCAACTCTCCGCTTCAGCATCAGATGCCGAAAGGTTTTCCGTGGGGAATGCCTTACAACTTTGTGCCAGAGGGGTATCAGCCTGTCGTACAGCCTTTGTTTCAACCTGCTTTGTCTCTTCCTCAACTAGAGACAGCTGCCATGCCGCCAGTAATTCTGTCTGTAACACCTTTTTTGCAACCGATTATGACAACTGTCGCTCCTTTGGTTCACTCCGTGCCATACTTGAATGAACCTACTTATCCTGCCGAGCCTGCTGAAAGTTTGGGTCTTTTTGATAGAATGGAAGAGTTTCAGGATCAGTTCCAAGAAATGCAGAAGGAGCTTAGAGCGTTAAAGGGGAAGGATTTGTTTGGGAAGAACACGCATGACCTTTGTTTAGTTTCAAATGTCAAGATTCCAACAAAATTCAAAGTGCCAGACTTTGAGAGATATAAGGGTGATTCGTGTCCTAGAAGTCATTTGACAATGTACGTGAGAAAGATGTCTACGTATTCCGATGATCATGACTTGTTGATTCATTATTTTCAAGATAGTTTGACGGGTGCTGCTCTAAAGTGGTATATGGGTTTAGACAGCATTCGGATCCGCAACTTCAACGATCTTAGCGAAGCCTTTGTTCACCAGTATAAGTACAACGTTGACATGGCACCGGACAGGGATAAACTCCGGGCGATGTCGCAAAGAGACCGAGAATCGTTTAAGGAGTACGCCCAGAGGTGGCGTGAAATTGCTGCTCAAATCTATCCACCTCTCGAGGAGAAATAGATGACTAAGATATTTTTGAAGACTTTAGGTTCCTTTTACTATGAAAGAATGATCGCCAGCGCACCCAGTGACTTCACCGAAATGGTAAGCATGGGCATGCGGTTAGAGGAAGGGATTCGTGAAGGGCGTTTGGTTAAAGAAGGAAGTCCGTCTAGCAGTACTAAGAAGTTTGGAAGTGTTTTCCCGAAAAGAAAAGAGCAGGATGTCAGCGCTTTGTTCCCAGGGAGACCAAGGAGAGGTTACTCTCACGTTGCGGCAGTCACTCCGGCTGTCCGCCCAGCTTTGATGACCCCAGCTCATCAAACCCCACCAACTCAACAACGGCCTTTTCAGCAGCAGCCTCGACAACAGGCTTATCCATTCAACAATCAGAACCGTTCACCCAGAAAACCGCAATTCGATGCCATTCCTATGACTTATACTGAATTGTTCCCTGCTCTTATCAGAAAGAATATCATAACAACAAAGCCTCCTCCTGTCGCACCGAACAGTACTTCTCCGTGGTACAAGGCGGATCAGTTTTGTGAGTATCATCAAGGGTCGCCGGGGCACAACCTTGAGAACTGTTTTGCTTTGAAGGCAGACGTGCAGAGATTGATTAAGAATGGTATCTTGTCTTTCAAGTATGTTAATCCAAATGTTAGAGATAATCCTTTGCCTCGACATGGGGCAGCTTCAGTGAATATGGTGGAAGGTTGTCCGGGGAAGTTTCGAGTTTTTCAAGTTGAACACATAAGAGAATCGTTGATCAGGTTACATCAGAGTTTGAGAAGACTTGCCTTTGTTAAGCATCAGCATGATTATGATGTTTGTGAATTTTGTTCAAGAGAGTTTGATTGTCCTATTGTGATTATTCAGAAGTTGTTAGACCAAAGAGTTATCACTATTACGTATGACAGAGATCCGGAGGATGAAGTGAATGTTATAATTCCGCAATTCAATTTGCCTGAATCAGTAGAGATCGTTTACGACATTCAGACTGCACCTGTTGATCCTTTGATTATTTACCCACCTGGTCCTGTGCCTTACAACTCAAACCAAGCTGTACCGTATAAGTATAATGCCACAATGATTGAGAATAGGGTAGAAGTCCCTATACCAACAAGACCGTCTTTTGTTAACATTGCTGATGTGAGTAGAGTTACGAGAAGTGGACGTGTTTTTGCAGCAGTACCTTTGAAGAGACCAGAAGTTCAAGTCAGGAGGCCCACACCAGCGGAAATTCCAGTGAGAAATGTTGAACCAAGGGTTGAGATAGGCCGATCCAGTGAACCTATCCCTCGCCCTGAGGATGATGAGATTTTGAAGCTTATCAAGAGAAGCGAATATAAGATTGTGGACCAACTTTTGCAAACTCCTTCCAAGATTTCTTTGCTTGCTTTACTGAGAGATTCTGGTGCCCATCGAGAGGCTCTGATGAAGGTCTTGGACCAGGCGTTCGTGGATCATGATGTGACGGTTGACCAATTTGATGGAATTGTGGGAAATATTACTTCGTGTAACAATCTTGGTTTCAGTGATGAAGAACTCCCGGAGGAGGGGAGGAACCACAATATGGCTTTGCATATCTCAGTAAGTTGCGGAAATGATACCTTATCAAGTGTGTTGGTGGATACGGGTTCGTCGTTGAATGTGATGCCCAAAGCTACTTTATCTCGGCTCTCATATCCAGGTGCTCCCATGAGACCCAGTGGGGTAATTGTTAAAGCGTTTGATGGTTCTAGGAAGACAGTCATTGGTGAAGTGGATCTTCCTATAGTAATTGGTCCCCATACTTTTCAAATCACTTTCCAAGTGATGGATATTCGTGCTGCCTACAGTTGCTTATTGGGTCGTCCGTGGATCCATGATGCAGGGGCAGTCACCTCCACGCTCCATCAGAGACTAAAGTTTGTAAGGCATGGGAAGCTAGTGATGATTGGGGGAGAGCAGGCTATGGTGGTAAGCCATTTATCATCATTCTCTTTTATTGATGCTGATGAGGATGTTGGAACCCAGTTCCAAGGTCTTTCTGTTGCCAAGAATGAAGTGAAGAAGCAAGGGGCATCCATCTCTTCTTTTGAGGATGCACGGCAAGTGGTGGAAAGTGGTTCGGCCGAAGGATGGGGCCAGGTGTTGACTTTGCCCGAGAACAAATCTGGGGAAGGTCTTGGTTTTCGTCCATTGTCTGCAGGAGTCAAGAAGGAAGTGGTTGTTCGTCCGATTCAAGAGGTTTTCCGAAGTGCAGGGTTTATACATCCTGAGGTGGATTCTATCATAGAAGATGATTCCGAGGAAGATTTGCCCGGTTTTGTGACGCCTGGATTGGCTTGCCAAAACTGGATAGTTGTTGATGTTCCTATTGTTATGCACATTTCCGAGTAATGTTTTGTTTTGTTTTTCTTTGAAAAAATTCGCTCTGCCCAAGGCGAAAAGTATTTTGTGTCGGGCTATGAAAAATAATTCCTTTTGCTATGCCCAAGGCAAAAGAGAAATGTTTGGGCTCCTTGTTTGAAGTATTTCCCTTTAATGAATAAAGATGTTATTTTGTCCACTACTGTTTTATTTTTCACATCTTTTTCTGGGAAATAGTAATGAAAATTAATTGGTAGCAATAGGAAATATAATAACCTTTTGTTTTATTTGCACAAATCGATTTCTAAAATAAAGCATAATCATATGTGCAGATTAATCCATGACTTAACCATCGAAAACAATGATCCTATGCCCTCTCCCAACTTTGAATTCCCTGTGTTCAGAGCCGAAGAGGAGGATAGTGAAGAGATTCCTGTTGAAATTTCCTGTTTGCTTGAGCATGATGAGAAGGTCATTCAACCGTTTGAAGAACCTGTAGAGTTAGTCAATTTGGGTGATGAAGAAGATAGAAAGGAAGTCAAAGTCGGAGCATTGCTTATCCCGGAAGTTAAAGAGAAAATGTTGGAGCTTCTCAAAGAGTATGTTGATGTGTTTGCTTGGTCCTACCAAGATATGCCGGGTTTGGACAACGATATTGTGGAGCACCGTTTACCGTTGAGACCTGAATGTCCGCCGATTAAGCAGAAGCTGAGAAGGACTCGTCTCGATATGGCTGATAAGATCAAAGAAGAGGTTCAGAAACAGATTAATGCAGGTTTCCTCGTCACATCGGTCTATCCTCAGTGGTTAGCCAACATAGTGCCTGTTGCAAAGAAGGATGGCAAAGTTCGGATGTGTGTAGACTATAGAGATCTAAATAGAGCTAGTCCGAAGGACGACTTCCCATTACCTCACATTGACGTATTGGTCGACAGTACCGCCAAGTTCAAAGTCTTTTCTTTCATGGATGGCTTCTCTGGTTACAATCAAATCAAGATGGCACCAGAAGATATGGAGAAGACATCTTTCATTACACCTTGGGGAACTTTTTGTTATCGGGTTATGCCGTTTGGTTTGAGGAATGCTGGTGCAACATACCAAAGGGCCATGACTGCTTTGTTCCATGACATGATGCATAAGGAGATCGAAGTGTATGTGGATGACATGATTGCCAAATCACAGACTGAGGAAGATCACTTGGAACATTTGTTGAAGTTATTCCAGCGTTTGAGGAAGTACAAACTCCGTCTGAATCCCAACAAGTGCACTTTTGGCGTTCGTTCTGGAAGACTTCTGGGTTTCATTGTCAGTCAGAAAGGTATTGAGGTAGATCCTGATAAGGTCAAAGCTATTCGAGAAATGCCCGCACCCAAGACGGAAAAAAAAGTAAGAGGATTCCTTGGGAGACTGAACTATATCTCTAGATTTATATCTCATATGACTGCTACCTGTGGGCCGATTTTCAAGCTTCTCCGAAAGAACCAAGGATGTGTGTGGACAGAAGATTGTCAGAGAGCTTTTGATAGCATCAAAGAATATTTGCTTGAACCTCTCATTTTGATTCCTCCGGTGGAAGGAAGACCTTTGATCATGTACCTGACTATATTGGAAGACTCCATGGGATGTGTGTTTGGTCAACAAGATGAGACTGGAAGAAAGGAACATGACGTATATTATCTGAGTAAGAAATTCACAGACTGTGAGTCTCGGTACTCATTGCTTGAGAAAACCTGTTGTGCTTTAGCTTGGGCTGCTCGCTGTCTGCGCCAGTATATGATTAACCACACCACTTGGTTGATCTCCAAAATGGACCCGATCAAGTATATCTTCAAAAACCCGTCTGTACCCCTTTTTCGACCAAAACAATTTATTTTCTTCAATCAAACGAATAATTTTAATAAACAGATATTTCAAAAGGTTCCTATAGAGTACTATAGATACATTGGGTGCTAATACCTTCCCATTGTATAACCAACCCCCGAACCATAGATCTCTTTTCAAAAATGCCTTGTATGTTTATTACTTTTAAAAGTATTATTTACATTGCATATTTGGGGTTTTATTTCTCTCTTTCCCCTTTCCCTTGGAAACAATAAAGCGCGGTGGCGACTCTTGCTTTTTGTGAGACGAATTAATCAATAATTCGATCTCCGATTTACCCCGCTACATTTTTTATCGCTACAGAATTGGCGACTCTGCTGGGGACAGATTGACCTCTTGCTGGTCCATCCCTAAGTGGGTTAAGCCTATTTTGTCTTATCTGTTTATTATTATTTGATTTGTTTGATTATGTGTTTAAATTGGGGTGTTTGGGCTTTTTGCAAAGGACGAATCCTATACCCGGATTAAGTAACACTTAAGAAATAGGACGGGCGGTATAGTCATGTTAACTTTGAGGGAGTAATCCCGAAGAAGGAGGCATGAGATCCCCCACTTAATGGAAGGCCCTCTTGAACTTAATATTTGTTTACCGAGTAATCGGGAAGACATTATTATTTTCGACCTAGGAGCCCGAGAAGTTGAGGACCGTAGAACCCTAACCCATCTTGTCCTTTTTAGGTGTAGCGCGGAGACTATAACGGAGTAATTCGGAAGTAGTTGTTACGCGATGCTACGCTCGGACGAGTTTCTCTTGAGAATATTGCTAATTATTGAGTAATCAAGACGTTGGTAATATCCTAAGGAGGAATGTAGACTCTGGGAACTCTTAGAACCTTGTCTTACAGGTGTGATTGAACCATTAGTACATACCTTTGGGTGGGCTTTACCCTCGACTCCATGCTGAACGTTGAACCTTTGAACCCCATGTTTGTGAACTTGTGTGTAGCTGTTACATTATCATTCATTCATGCATTCATCGACTCATTTTTGTAAAAAACTTGTTTTTCAAGGAACTTCGGAATGATTTTTGCAGACACCTCAAGTATTATGGAATTTGGAAGGAGAAATACTCGAAGCTTTAGTTTTAAGGAGCCCGAGATTGAAGAACTGAAGAGTTTGATTCCGAAGATCGAGACCCCGACGAATTTTCAGAGAAAGTATGGGTCCATTATACCTCTCATGAAGCGCAAGATGAAGGAAGGCATCCTCAATACGTTGGTTCAATTCTACGATCCTTTGTACCGATGTTTCACCTTTCCGGATTACCAGTTGATGCCCACCTTAGAAGAGTATTCCTACATATTTGGTTTACCGATCACCGACTGTGTTCCTTTTTCTGGATTAGAAGAGGAGCCCAAATCTCACGAGATAACGACCATCACCCACTTGAAGAAGTCAGAGATAGAGGAGAACATGACTACAAAAGGGGGAATCCGAGGCTTGTCTGCGCAGTTTTTGTTGAGGAAAGCTCGTTATTTTGCTGAGATAAAAGATACTATTGCCTTTGAAGATGTGTTTGCTTTACTCGCTTATGGTCTATTCTTGTTCCCCAACGTTGATAAGTTTGTGGATATCAACGCCATCAGAATTTTCTTGATTAGAAATCCGGTCCCTACGCTGCTAGGAGATACCTACTACTCCATCCATCTTCGAAATTCTTATCAAGGAGGGATGATTATTTGTTGTGCACCGTTGCTGTATCAGTGGTATGTTTCGCATCTACCTGGGTCTGATGTTTTCTGGGATCTCGAGAAGGAACCGCGATGGGCGCCAAAGATTATGGCTCTCACTCATTTTGACATTGATTGGTATAATCGAGTTCACTACGATGTGAAGATCATCGATAGCTGTGGTGCTTTTCCTAACGTGCCTCTTCTCGGTACGAGAGGTGGAATTAACTATAACCCTGTTCTCGCGCGCCGTCAGTTTGGGTACCCGATGAGAGATAAGCCAAACAACATCCTTGTGAGTGGTTTCTTTCTACAGGAAGGACAAGATCATCAGGCAGCTAAGAGGGAGATCGAGGGAGCTTGGCGCCACATCCATTAGGGCACTCCCCGCAGCGGTAAATAATAGCAGTATCTCCCATAGCTCGGGAATACCAGAGAATATCCGTGTGAGCGAGTGACATTATCCTTTTCGACCAACCCAAACCTTCTTCATTCTTCAGTACGGACTTAGGGAGGTGAGAAATAAACCACCTTGACAACAATGGCATGCAACACATAAGAACCCCTCTTCTCTTCATGGTACGAGTATGGGGAGCGGGTAAGATATCTCCGAGCAATGCAGGCACAGGGTTGCAAGAGAGGAAGATCTTGATAGCATTCACATCTATGAGTAAGTCTAGATTAGGGAATAGTACTAACCCAATGATTAGAAGGGCCAAGACCTCCTCAAAAGCATGAAAGTCCAAATTCCCAAAATAGTCGGGCTTTATCTATTAAGAACTTGGCTAGAAAACCCTTGACTCCGCTTCTTGTTTCCCATTTGGATACCACGTCATCCTGTTTCAGATGCAAGGCTGAGGAAATGACCACTGGCTTAGGAACCTCTTCTAAACCTGTGAAAGGAAACTGTTCATGAATGGGTACATCCAATAATTGAGAGAACTCTTCCATGGTAGGCACCAACTGATAGTCTGGGAAGGTGAAGTAGTGGTGCTTGGGATCAAAGAACTGAAAGAGTACACCCATCATCTTTTATTTAATGTTTGAAGTAACCAGGTTGAGAAGTCGACCATGTCTCTTAGTGAATGCAGAAGTTTCAGGGACCCTTGATACTAGCTCCTTGAGTTGGGGAGGTATTCTCATAAAGCTGATTCGGATAGTGTTTCTATGAGCGAAAGCCACGATCTGCAAAACAAAATAAAGATAAATCCCATTGGTCCTTGAAATGATTAGTGTAATAAGAATGGATGCTATGTTATGATGCATGATGTTATGTTCAAAAAGAATAAATCACACACAAGCAAAACAGACAATAGGCCTTAGGTTCAAAGGCTTGCATGAGGTTAAAGGTAAGTACCCTCTTGAAGTTTAGTTGGTTTCAAACCTGTCTTAGAAAAGTAACCGGGTTCTAAAGATTCTCAATATCACTGATCATCCTTTATCAGGCATTGTTTCAGCTCAAGAAATCTTTTCTTGCGGCCAAAATATCCCGAAAGTGTGACCTCAATGAGTGTAGCATCGAGTATCAAACAATCCTCAGCTTTATACCGAGGCCGGCTATCTCACTACTTTCTAATGGCCAAGTTTGTTCAACTAAGGTTCTAAGGTCCGTTAGTGCTTCACAATACAACGCGGCGGCCCCGTAGTCTCCTCATTTCCACACGAAGGATACCGGTACCAACCAAAGTGTCACACCAACATAGCCATCGCTTAAACCATATCGGCCTATGTTGTACAGTCTCGATGATCTATTGCTATTTACCTATAGAGTGTTCCCAGATCTGTGTGTAGGATCTTCAATAATACCCAAGCAAAACCCTTAAAGATAAAGCAGGCAAAGCAAACAAGAAAGCAATTAAAATTACCTAGATCCTAAGGTAAACTCCACTTTTATACTTCCCCAGCAGAGTCGCTAGTTCTGTGATACGGTGGCAAAATCGACTATTTTTACTGGTTTGCATTTTTTGTTTGCAAATGTCGTGGTAAGAAAGAGTCGCCATCGACTTTTATTTCATCCAGCAAAGGAAAAGGAAAAAGAATAGAAAAAACCTTTTTTCGAGATATTTCTGAGTATGGGGGTTAGATTATAGAAAGGGAAGGTGTTAGCACCCTTTCTATCCATGGTTTTCCATGGGCTCCTAGGTACTTGCTCATTTTTAAATTGCTTGTGTGTGTTTGTTTTGAAAAGTTTTGTTTACTTCGTGATAACCTTTGTTTCGGTTCTCAAGGGTGTGACGAAGTTGTTTTGAAAACTATTTTTTCGAAAAGTGTTTGTGTGAAAAGTTTTTGTTTTGAGCAAGTACTTAAGAGTTCTCTACCTACTCGAAAAAAAGTCTGTTCATTTTCGTTTCCTTTAGACAACGCTATCCTACTATTAAGGAGTAGGTAGCTCCTTCATTAGAATTATAAAGGGACGTTCGAAGGGACGAAATGGTCTCTAAAGGAAACAAGTAAAGATACCTTAGCGTTTCGAAGGGACTATCATCAAAAGATCAATTCGTAGGCAACTCGAGGGACAAGTAGGGACTATGATCTTTTATGACAATTTTGAATCGCGGGTCATTGCTACGGTATCCCTATATTCGAGGGACACGATCATTATTTCCGAGGCAACCGAGTGGGGAAAACCCTATGAGTGAGCATGTGCATGTGTTTGATTTCAATTATTTAATCTTTGCACAATTAGGGTTGTCTACCTTTTTAATTTGATTAATATTTCGCATGCAATCCTAATGTCCATACATCTAATAGTTTAATAGTTGCTGAAATTAAAAGCGAGAAATAAAAACCCTAACTATTACAAGGCTTTGGGGAAGGGATTACATAATCATAAATCGGGGATTAAACTGTAAATAATATGCGGTAAACCCTAATTAAAACCTATTACAACCCGATGCAAGTACAATAATTGGAAAATAAAATATAAAATATTTCGCGCGCAAATTATATACGGGAATCAAAGTTTAAATTCAAAGGGAATCACAAAAAATATTTTTGTTATTTTTTGATTGAGAAAATGATTAAATTGCAAATTAACCCTAATTTTCTATTTTATTTTAATTATGAAAATAAGAATTTAAATTGACCTAATTAAACTAATTAATTAATCACAATAAAATGTTTCTAAAAAATAAGCTAGAATCTAATTTTTATTGATTTTCTGATTTTATGATTAAATAAAAAATGAATTTTGTAAAACAATCAAACAGTAAATAAATAATAAATAATATTAAGGAAAAAAAAAGTTAGAATGGGCCTGATAGGATGAGAAACTTAGGGGGTGTCTTGTTAATTCTGTGTTGGGCCCAAAGTTGGTGGCCCAGGGTCCTTTGCCTACTCCAGTGGAGTCATCTCCTAAGGACTCATGGTGGACCCTCAAGGTTGTGGCGTGAGACCTACATGGTGATGGATCTCAAGGATGAGATCAGGGGCGTATGGTGGACATATTTGGATATTGTATACTGGAACCTGTAGGAAATGTTAAGAAAAATGCAAAAGCACACGCCTGGGGTCGAACCCAGAACATGCATTTCATTGACCTTCCCCTTTGCCATCTGCGCTGCTAGGTTATTCATTTATAGAATAACAAACAAATAATAAAAGGGAGACTATCATTAGATCCATGTCATCAAAAAATGAACACATTGGCAATGCTAGTTATCCAATCAAAACATGTCAAAATGACACGCGGGTTCCCTGACCGGAGTCAATATTCAACGATGCCAGAGAGAGTCTCCGGTCATCTTCTCCGGGAAGATGAAAATCCAAAAACCTGCAAAAACATGGAATTTAAAAGGCGCAAAAGACCCTAACCCCCTAAAATTTTCCCAAGAATCCAAATATGGAGTTAGTTTGGCCTGAAGGTCCTTAGGTTAAAAGTTTCGCAAGCTTCAGTTCGTGATGCCCTACCAATGGCATCATGTGATTTAAACCTTGATACTCTAATGCAAAGCACCAAATCTGTCCTAATGAAGGTACTGAGTAATAATCAAAGCATTAAAGCATTCAACAACGCAAAAAAAGAAAGATTAAATTTCCAGAAATTTACCAAACGGTGATGATCGTGGATGATGGTTCTGGCATGTGATTGCTTGATTAAAAGGGTGGTACGTGTTCCTGGGAACCTCTGGGTGTGAATGGGATGCTTAGGTTGTATTTAAAGAGGCTAGAACTTGTTCTTTTTGTTTTCACGATTTAGAGTGATTTTTGCAATTTTTGTTTGAGCACATAGGGTTGCCTCTTCCTTCTCCTGTGCTTCTGAGTGGGCATACATATATAATGAATCAAAATTAGGTTAACAAAGTTGAAAGAAATCTTTGCTTTCAATGAGAAAATAATGAATTTTAATAACATGATTTCTTGCATATTTGGACCAAATCAAATCTTGCCCTCTCCATGGACTTTTCTTTCCATGCCAGCACATCTTGCTCTTTATTTTGATGAGAAAAAGATTTGAAATCAAATCTTACATTATTCCTTTTATTCAGCTTATTTAATTTTGCATGCTATTTAATAAAATATCAAAAATATATAATATAAATAATAAAATAATGAAAGAAAGGACTCAAAGGTCATGGGCCATGTTGGAAGTGAGATGTAAGCACAAAAAGTTGGGCCTATTTGCCAAAAAGTTCAATTTTGGGCATTGTTGACTTTTGACAATTTTCCAAAAAATGGCCAACTTTAACAATGCACATCTCCATCAATTTTGACCCTAAGAGGGTGTTCTTGGATTTTTTATAGATATTAGGATGTCCCATAAACAACCTATTTGGTTTCATCTCAATTGGATCTTCCATGTTCATGTAAGGAGCTTTGACCCAAAAAGTGTTTTTGTTGACTTTTGGAATGACCTATAATGTCTGAATCCATATCTTTTCATGAGTGCATTTCATGAACTTGAGGGATGGATATGAGTTGTAGGGAATTGGATTCTATTCAAAATGAGCCTTGGATGAGAAATTTCTGATAAAGTATGAGAAAGTTATGCTTCGTCAAAGTTAGGTTGACTTTTCCTTAGAAACCCTAATTTAGAAACTTTTGAGTTTTGATGAATTAGGAGCATTTCTTGAGGAATCATGGTCAACATTTGATAAAATGATTAATATCACTTAAAAATGTTGATATTGACCAAAAATCTTGAAGGTTGACTGTATGTGGGACACAATTTACTTTTGACCTAATACAGTTGATTTTCAAGCATCTGAGCAGTTGACTGGGCAAACTTCTTGTGCAAGGATTGAAACTTGACATGGAGGGTCTTGAGAATATATTAGGACTATGGAGAGCATATGAGGCCTTTGGAGCTCACCCATCTTGATGAAAATGGAAACCCTAGTTAGAGGTTCATTGCTTTTGGAGAGAGTTTGTCTGGTCAACTCTTGGGCATCCTTGGGCAAGTTGAGAATCTCAATGAGCATATGTTGAGTAAAATGGGAGGGAAAACTTTGGGATACAACACTTTGAAAGGAAAAATTTTAAGCATCTCCTAGGGACTATGATCTTTGTATTTTTGATTTGTGTTTGCTAAACCACATGCGTAACATGGCCACTTTTTAGGCAACAAGTGGAGTTAACCTTAAGGGTGCATGTGTGAATAGTGTGTTTGATTTGCATGCATTTAATCTTTGATTAGGGTTATCTACTTGTTGATTTTATCTTTCCATACAAACCCTAATTAATAACATTTATATGAAAGTGATAAATTGCGGTAAGTAAAATTACTATACTATTACATCATTAGGGGGATGGGGTATACAAATTTACAAATGGGGATTACAAGAAATTAAATCTAATTATCTATTACAGCCATATTGAATAGTTACAAGAATTGAAAAGAAAATAATATGCAAGGATGTAAAAAGGAAAGGAAGAAGATTTTTGAGGAAAGGGTTTTGACCTAATTATCTAAAAGAAAATGATTAATTAAATTAAGAAAATTAATCATAAACTAATTAAGAAAAAGAAAATAAGTTAGAAAGCATTTTTTAGGGTTTTCTTAAGAAAAGGTTTTTAGTTTAATAAAAATAACATGGGAATTAATTAATTAAAAGAAAACCTAGATTCTAAGTTGATTTTAATTAAAAAGAAGAAAATAACTAAACCTAAATCTAATTATTAATTTATTAAGAAAAAGAATTAAATTTGTTTAAGAAAAATATTTTTGTCTTTTTAGTTTTATAAAGAAAATAAAGATATAAGTATGTAAATAATAAATAAAAATATATTTTTTTGGATTTTTATTATTAAAAATAATAATACTAATAAAGAAAAATAAAATAAAATAAAAATGTAAAAATAAAAGTTAGGGGGTTTGAAATTGGATTTGGGAGTTTTTTAGAAAAAAATTGTTTTGAAGCCTGGCCCATTGGTTTTTTTTATAATCAGAAAAAAAAAGTGGGCCTGCGTGTGATAAGTGTAGAGGGGGTGCAGCAAAAATGGTAGAGGCGTAGTATTGGAGGCCCAACGCGCTGACTTGTAACAAGGAGAAAGAAAATGTTGAAAAATAACAAAAAGTGGCAGTGCTGGGGCTTGAACCCACGCCCTGAACATGAAACGCGTGCTACCTTACCACTGGGGTGGCTATACATCTGTTAATATAACTGAAACAATAAATACATAATACAAAACAAGTTCCAGAAATGAACTTCATCTTCAACCTTCAACCATAATTCCTGTAACTCACTCATTTCTTAACAAAAATGAAAAATGTAAACATGGAAGTTGCTCCATTTTTCCATACGAATCCAACCATATAAATATCATAAGCTATAAATAAAATATGAATGAGAATTTCTAGTGGTACCAAATTCTGACCTAACTTTTTCAGAAAGTTCAAACTTAAAATTCTTACTACTCAAGCAATATAAATGAATTTTAAGGACATGTTCATCTTCAAGGATATGTTATCTACATTTTGTCTTTGAAAATGGAAAGCTAACAATGCCAATATGAAGATTTGAAAATTCAGAAAACTTACCTAAAAAATGGAATTCGTGTTTTGCAAATGAGCTTGATTCAAGATGCTGCAATGATAAGGTTAGCTTCCTTGAGTCCTTAGGAAGCTAATGCAATACTTAGCTTGATTGATTGGTTTAAGTTATGATCTCAAGGATTCCAATGCATCATTTTTACCTAATGACATGGCTCAAAACATTGCTCAAGATCAATTGATTGACAGATGAATTCCAGTTAACTGATCAAAAGTCAACTGTACACTGAAAAGTCAAACTTTGACTTTTTGGTCAAAATCAAGTCCCAAAGATCAAAATTCATCAAGACATGTAAAAATATGAAACTTGTTCATCAAGAAATAAAAAAGTCAAGATTTCATTTTGAAAAGTCAAAATTTCTAAACTTAGAAATTTTTCTAAGTGTTTGAAAATTCATATTTTTTTCACAACTTTGAGTCAATTTTTCACCATGATGCAAGATGATTCAAAGGAAACTTCCAACTCGAAAGTTGTATATCTTAATCAGATATAAAACATTATAGAACACAACCTTTCCTAGAAATGCTTGGATTTCAAGTTATGATTTTAAGAAAATATGTTCATGAAACTTGGAAATTTAGTGAAATTTTGCCCTAGTTTAGGCAGGATTTTGACCTAACTTCATGGAAATTTTTACATAGTTCCAAGATGAATTTTAAAAAATGTCCATCATAGAGGTTGTAGAGGATGTTACAAGGTTTCCAAAATGTCAAAGAACTCATTGAGATCATATTTGAGCAAGGAGAATCGAAGGCAAGAAGTTAGGGTTTTATTCTTAAATTACAAGTCATTTCTTGATCAACACATAATTTTCAATGTTAGGATTCATAATCTTGCTTTGCAGGCCTTCTAACTTGTGTATTTATCCATCATTAATGGATTACACAAACTTTTGAGCTATAATCCAAGTGGTTTAAGCTTTATTCAATTCACATTCCCATTTTGGGAAGAAAGTGAAGAATGCCATTCTTGAAAAGCAAGCTTTATGCAAAAAGTCAATTCTTGAGCCTCTAACTTGTTCCCCCTGATCACACTCCATCTACAAAGTCAGAAAAAAGTTTGTTTAAAGCATAACCACTCTACATTAGCAAGTACGCAAGACTTTGAAACTTGGATTTCTCAAAAATCACATGTTGAGCTTAAGCATTTGTTTTTGAATTCTGATCAACAACAAGTCTTCAAACTTGTTGCTTATAAATAGAGGCGCTATTTGTGAGCTAAGACACGAGCATTAACACCCTAAAACTCACTCAAACTCCCTAAAAACTCAGATTGCACAAAAACTCCACTATTGTGCAGGACCTGACCAAAAACTCCCATCTCTCAAACCACTCGTGCGTTTTCTCTCCAAATCATCTCAAAAGCTTCCTTACTTCAAATACAACTCACTACAATCCATGTTCCCTAAACTGTAACACCATTTTCACCATTGTCCAAGCTCAAAAATAGGGGTCTGCAACTTGAGTTCTCCAGGCCATTTCAGCCACTCCCAACTCAAACTAAGCATTGAATTAGCTTCCTAAAGACTCAAGGAAGCTAACTTGATCATTGCATCACCTTAAATCAAGCTCAAAATCATTTCACGATTTCCAGTTTTGAGGTATATTTTCTGAACTTCTATCTTCTCATTTAGGCATTGTTAGGCTTGCATTTGTGAAGATAAAATGTATACATCATTGCTCTGAAACTATACATGTCCATAAATTTCATTTATATTTTTTGAGTAGTGAGAATTTTGAGTTTGAACTTGCTGAAATATTTAGGTCAAAATTTGGTACTTTTAGAAATTCATGCTCATCTTTGAGAATTAGCTTAAGTTATTTACATATTCAGAATCGTGAGGAAATTTCTAACAAGTTTGATGGTGGAAGTTTTGTAAATGGATAAGAAATGAGTGAGTTACAAGAACCATGGCTGGAGGTTGAAGATGAAGTTCATTTCTGGAACTTGTTTTGTATTATATATTTATTATTTAAGTTAAGTTAACAGATGTATCACTACCCCAATGGTTAAAGCATGCGCCTTTCACCTTTAGGACCTGGGTTCGAGCCCCAACGTCCGTTTTGTGATTTTTTTCACATTTTCTGTTTCTTTTTTTTTTGTTTGCAGCCAGACGCCTGGGCCTCCCCCTTTGGGCCTTCCACTTTTTTACTTTTTTCTAACCCCCCAGTTTACTTATGCAGCCTGGCCCAACTTTTATTATTTCATTTATTTATTTATTTTTATTTTCAATATTTTATTTATTATTATTATTATTATTATTATTATTATTATTATTATTATTATTATTATTATTATTATTAATATTATTTTTACAAATAAAAAGGATAAAAAACATTTTCTTAAACAAATTAATTTTTTTTCTTCTTAAATAATAAATATTTAGACTCAGTTTTAATTATTATATTATTTTATTTTCTTAATTAAAATTAACTTAGAATTTAGGTTTCTATTAATTAATTAATTTTTATTTTATTTTATTAACTTAAAACCTTTTTTTTATAAAAACCCTAAAAAATATTTTTTAACTTAATTCTTTTCTTAATTAGTTTAAATTTAATTTTGTTTATTTTAACTAATCATTTTCTTAATTAGGTCAAGGTTAAAACCCTTTCATGAAAACCAAACAAAAATCATTTCCTTTTCCATTTGCATTTGGAAATTATATTTTTCAATTCTTGTACATTTATTCAATATGGTTGTAATAGATAATTAGGTTTAATTTTCTTGCAAAATCCCCATTTGTAAATTTGTACACCCCATCCCCTAATGATGTAATAGCTTAGTAATTTTACTTATCATAATTTATCGCTTTATATAAATGCTAGTAAATTAGGGTTTGTATGGAAAGATAAAACCAACAAGTAGCAAACCCTAATTCAAGATAAACAAATGCATGTAAATCAAAAACAGTTGCACACTTGCACCCCTTAGGATAATTCCACTTTGTTACCTTACAAATATGGCCATGTTATGCATGTGGGATATCTTAGCAAAAGCAATAAAAAATACAAGATCATAGTCCCTCGATGATGCTATCAATGTTGCCTTTTGTTGTACCCCAAAATTTTCCCTCCCATATTCTTCAAGATTTGCCAAGATCAAGGTTCAAAATCTCTCAAGGGTTGCATAGTCCAATTGCCTCCTAACACAGTCAAAATTAGGGTTTTGGTTCTGGCAAAGAAATTGAAGTTTCTAAGGGTCCAAACAAGTCCCACATGCCTATATACATTGTCAAGCATCCATATGCCAAGTTTCAAGACTCACAGCACCAGATTGCACAGTCAAAAACCCTAATTGCCCTACAGTCAACTGCAGGGGCAAAATGGTCATTTGACAGTCAAAAGTCAAAATTATTGGTCAACATCTTATTTTGAAGCCACAAACATCATTTGATCAATTCTTGATCATGATTCTCAAGGCATGGCTCAAAAAGTCTCAAGATGCAAAAGTTTCTATTTTTGGACAGTTGAAAAAGTCAACTGCAAATTGACCAAGGCATAACTTCCACATGGTTTATCAGAAAAAATTCCATCCAAAGCTCATTTTTAAGAGAATGACATTTCCTACAACTCATCTTCACACTTAAAGTGCAAGAAATGCTCTCACAAAAAGTTATCAATTTCAACATTATAGGTCATTTTCAAAAGTCAACAAAAAGGCACTTTAAGTCAAAGACCATAACTTGATATTGGTAAATCGGAATGACATGGGACCAAAGGCATTGGTTAGAGGACTTCAAGACCTTCCCAAAATGTCCAAGAACATGATCAAAGCTTAAAAATTGAGCAAGATATGCCTTGTGGAAGTTGGGAAATTTTTGGGAATTTTGAAAAGTCAACTTTGCTTCAAATGCCTCAAAAATGCTAATGGGCCTCAATTTCTTCCATGAATCATTACCCAAAGGCTATGCACGACCCATTAAGCTAAAAGGGAGTTATTTTCTTATTTTTAGTTAATTAATTGAATTTGTAATCTTATTAATTCATTTAATTAAAATTAAATATGAGAAAAATACTAAATCATATGTTTTGAATCTTTTTGTGCAGCATTTTCATCCATTATGACCTTAATATCTCGTGTATCAATCACCAAGGAAAGAATCTTCCATAATTGGCATAATTGGCATAATTGGCATGGAAAGAGATTGGAAAAGATTTGACAAAATCAAATATTCAAAACATTGATTCAAGGACTTTGGGCTTGGTTTTTCTAACCTAATTCCATCTACATACATATGCAAACATAACCCTAATGCCTGGGACACAAAAGCTGCGCCCAAGATCAAGAACAACTTTGCACTTTTTTCACAAAAACCTTGAAACTGTTTTCATAGCTACTGCACGTTTCAAAGCCTAAAAGCCATTCCAATACACTCCTGACACTACCAGGAAGCTTTTCCAATCAAAACCAGCTCTCCATACTCAAGGAATTGGTATAACAAAGTCTTACTTTTCTTGAAAATTTGCATAATCGTGTTTCAATTTTCATGCATGATTCATGTTTTTTAATGGTTGATTTATACTAACATGAATGCTCTGAAGCTAATGGTACTACCCAATTGAACTAATACTGCCTGTACAAGAATCCACCATGAATGCATATTAGGGTTTCAGAAACTTTGAAAGAGGGGTTCATTCATCTGGAAAAATTGGCCATCCAAACTGGTACCATTGAAATCAGGACATCAAAACGAACTGAACTCACCCATCGCGCCCTTTTTATGCTTGCCTATATCCTATTCGCTATTTTTCAGGTTGAAGTTTAGTGGGGGTTTAAAACCCCCGCTATTTGATATTAGTTACAGGAAAAAAAAGGAGGACGGAGCTTATGTGTCTGAGCGTGATTGGCAGATTTGAAAGTTAGCGCGTTTTTATTTTGATTCAGCATAACGCTTTCTTTTCACATATATTGCTTATGTTCCACTAAACTAACAAAGAAACACACTAGCTCCATTGGTTGATGCGTTGGCATGCAGGTACTGGGACCTGGGTTCGATTCCCAGGTCCCCCATAATTCTCAATAATTTTGCTTGTAACATGTTCAGGTGGTACTTCTCTCCAGTGGTACACCAAACGCCCAATGCCTGTGCCTGCCACATGTCCCCAGGGATCAATCCAAAGGCCATCACGTGAATTCCACCATGCACGCTGGTCAATCATCCCACACACGCGCTGGAAAAGTCAACCAGGCCTCTTGTTCATTGGGCCAAAGTGCCTCAAATTGACCTCCAAATTGGGCTAGATACCCCCCCATTGTTTGTATTTCTTTTTTCTAATTCCCTTTTCTTTTCTTCTTTTTATTTTAATTGTTTTTTTATTTAATTCATAAAAATAATTTTTACAATAATAAAATACAGAAAAATACAAAAAAATGTTTTATGTTTATTTAATATTCAAGTCATTAATATTTTTGTAAATAAATCTTTTAATAATCAATTTAGTAAAATTAGATTTTATTTTAATCTTTTCTTAAATAAACTAAAATATGTAGAAATTAGGTTTTTAGCATTTTTTCTTTTTCTTACTAAAACAATTTCTTTTTCTCATTATTATTATTAATTGGTAATTATTTTGTAAATAAACATGTAATTAATTAATTAGGGTAAATTAGGTTAAAACTTAAATATTTTTCTTTAACAATTAAAAATAACTTAGACTTAGGGTTTTATTTAACTTCTAATTTTAATCAATTTCCTTTATTTTCATTAAATACAAAAAACATAAAAAAACAATTTCTTTTCTTATTAAAAAATTAATTAATTTTTAATTTCATTTAATTTCTTTAAAGGGTCCAACACCCTCGAACATTCGATTCTAAGTTCTTTTCGCGCGTTTATTCTTATCTTTCTTGTAAATATTATGTAATTGTCAAAGCCTTGTAATAGTAATTAGGAGTTTATTTATTTTCCGCACTTTATTAAAAAACGGGTCTTTGTTAATTTGGCGATGTATAGACCCGCGCCTTGTAATAGCGTAGGACTTTATTTTCTGTATTTTAATTTCCGCACCCCTTAATTGCTAAATTTTTCATGAAAGAATGAATGGCCCAAATAAAATCAAAGCATAGATCACCATAATGCATGACAAGATAAAACATAACTGAAAACAATACACAAATTCACACACCACTCTTAGGGTACGCCTCACTGTGGCCTTGCCCCTCGAAACGTGGTCGTCGAGTATAGGACGTTTTAGTAAGTCCTTATGTCCATGAACATGGCATAAGGGTAGCTTCTAAGGTGTCCTACTGTTGCTCTGGTGACCACACTGTCCCTAACAAACGAATTGACCCGAACACCTCCAACGGTGGTGCTACCTACCTCTCAATGGTGGGATGGCACTACCTTAAGGACATTTACACAGCCTAATTCCTTAGGGTAGGTGGATGAATCATAGATACTTGCTCTTTTAAAAAAAAAAACAAACAAAAAAACTCTTTTCACACCGACACCTTTCAAAAATCTTTCAAAATAATTTTTCAAACACTCTTGAGGACGGATACAAGAGTCGATCTGAAACTTTAAACGAAACTTTTTCAAACTCACTCACAATTGAAAAGCAAACACTTTTGAAAACACAAATGAGCAAGTATCTAAGAGCCCATGGATAACCATGGATAGAAAGGGTGCTAACACCTTCCCTTTCTATAAATCTACCTCCCGAACCGAGAGATAATCTCATAAGGAATTTTGCTGTGCTTTTGTCCTGTCCATGTTGGAGAAAATAAAAGACGGTGGCGACTCTTGCTTCCGCGACATTTCGCGAACCAGTGTTAAACAGTCAGTTCCAGATCCACCGATCACAGAACTGGCGACTCTGCTGGGGAGAATATAAAAGTGAGGTGTACCTTAGGACTAAGATCACTTGTGTTTTCAATTGCTTTGACTTGTTTGCTTTAAATTGTGGGTTGCATCGGAGTTACATAGATCCTAACCCGGATCTGGGGATACCCTGTTAGGTGGCATAAGCTGTGAGGGACTTGTCCGGCATAGACCGACATGGGTGAAGCAGTGGCTACGTTGGTGTGGCGCCTTGGTCTGTACCGATATCCCTTGTGTCGCAACGAGGAGAATATGGGTCTTCTGAGGAGTCATTAAGCACCAACCGACCTTAGAACCTTAAATGACCCAACTTGGCCAATAGAACAGTAGCAGTATGCTACGCCCATTGAGGCTAAATTCTCGTGATGGTTCTTGCCGCAAGAAAAGATTGCGATGCTGGAGTTATGACCGATTGAGGGTAGTCAGTGATATTGGGATCCTCTAGAACCCGGTTACTTCTGATAGGACAGGTCTTAACCAACAAACTGAAAGAGGGTAATACCTAGACCCCATGTTGGCCTAAACTCTAAGGGATATCTTGTGTGACTTGTGTGCCTTCCAACTTGACTATTGCATGCTTGTTATCTGACACATGAGTTTCTTGCAGGTTTTGTTTACAGTCCTTAATTGGGACTCATAACAGGGTTTACCTACATTACCCTATGCATAGCATAACATCATACCATTGCATACATCCGGCATAAGGACTAATCCGTTTCAAGGATCTCAAGGGCTTGTGATGCAGGTCATGAGGAACCAGAATGTCTAGCAAGGGGCAAAGGGGATTTATTTTCCTCTAGCCAGGTTGATGACTTGAGTCAGGGGCAATGATCCACTTGATATGGTGAGCTTTGACTCTTGAAGAAGGTTCCCCTAACCAAGGTTGTTTGGAAATCAAAACCAGACATGATGACTAAAGTCAGGGGCTATGACCCACTGGATATGGTGAGCCTTTGACCTTTGAAGAAGGACTCTCAATAATATGAAGTGCCTTCCATCAAGCTACAAAATGCAGATTTAACAAATTTTCTTGTCTACCCCGCGAGGTCCTGGAAAACATTACATGCATATCATACATATCATTGCATTACAGGTACCCTTGTTACAGGTCACTTACCATCTGCGCTGTTTATTTCAGCAATGGGTTCCCAACAATACAACCAGGACCTTCATGCTCAAGAGACTCGGTTCGGGGAAATCCTCCTGAATCTATCCAAGGGGCAGGAAGAGCTGAGAACACTTCTCATGGGGACTTTGGTCAGGAACAATGCTGAGGATGATAAGGACGAACGACTGAAACATCTGCAAGCTGAGGTGGATGCAATAAGAGCCCAGATGCTGGGGCAGGTGACTATCATTCAAGGCTTAGCTCAAAGACAAGAAGAGCTCGGGGTTCTCGTAAACCAACTGCTTCGGGGTAACCAGCTGAGGCAAACATCTAAGGGTGAAGAGCCAGTCATCATTCAACCACCTTTGAGACAAGAAGATAAGAGGAGAGCTCCTCAAGTGGCTTCAATGTCACAAATTCAGCATCAACCTCACCAGCTTCAGCCTGACAAGCTCAATAGGCAATTCACCAAGCTCAACGTGTCGCTGCCTCAAGCTTTACAACAACTGTTGAGGTTGAATTTGGTAACTCTAAGGGATCCTCCTAGGAATCCCAACAGGACACCTTCAAGGTATAACCCCAACGCCCGCTGCGCTTATCATTCCGACAGCCCGGGGCATGCTACAGATGATTGTTGGACCTTGAAGAACAAGATCCAGGACTTGATTGACGAAGGAGCTGTGGAATTCACCCAAGATGGCCAGGCTGAGTGCTTCTACCATCCCTATAGGATTCACCATTTGAAGTAGCAAGCCCTGAGATGAGAAGACTTTTGTTTATTTGAAATTTCAAGTTGTAACTTTCTTTTGATTGTTCAAACATTTATTCATATCAAACGTTGTTATTTCATTAATGCATCGCATATGTCTGTTTTGAAGCAATATATTCGTATTCACTATATGCAAATTATTTCCATATTTTTTGATGTCAACTCTTGATCTAAAATTCTAAGCCTCTTGAGGGAAGATGACGAAAACGATACCACGATCCTTACAGTATGCTTTTGAACATACCCCGCTGATGAGGTACAGGCATTGTTTCAATCCCTAAACACTGGAGTTATAAGGAAGATAATCCCTCGTCAACCCCTCTGAGCCAAAGAAGTATGAGTTTTTATTTTCGAAATTTAAAACCCTTAATCATAACCTGGGGCAGGGTAGTTCTCTCAGTCGATCCAAGTGCATAACAAATGGCACCAAAGAGGTCCTTACAAAAAAAAAAGAAGACAGTGATGATTCCGAATAATCATAAGGATAGGCAGTCATTATATCTCAAAAATAAAAACCCAATAAGTCAAAACCTATGAAGGAGACTTACAAAACTGGGGCGTCCTGCTGACTGTAATCACAAAAGAAACAGTTCAGGCAAAATTTAGGGATAGCAAAATTAAAAAGAAAGAGGTCATACAAACCCTCAACAAAAACAAAAAATGACTGCCTATTCAGAATAAATCATCAATATCTGAACCATCATTGGAACATCAGGACAAAGACTCAAACAAGGTCTAACACACGATCAACTGAGCTTAGGTTTGAAGAACATCACGAAGAACGGGTGGGTATAAATAATTTGAGCCTTTATCCTTTGTTTCTTAAACCGTGAACCAGGCCACGTTATAACCCTTAAAAAGTCCTAGCTGAAGCATGGGTTAGTTCGAAAGCATACTGTTACAAAAGGTATCCTGACTCCTTAAGGCTTGCGGTAAAATAACGAGTTGACATCGCAGTTTACAAAACTCACTTGTTTTTACTAAAAAATGCATTTTCAAAAAAACTTCAAGACAGACATAAGCTTTGCATTTTTGATATAACATTGTTTGCATATGACTATTTGTTTGAACAGCAGGGAAATTCGCACGATGAATACCTAGTGAACAAAAGCACTTCCAATCAAGGGGCAGACGTGATTATTGTCTATCATCTGGGGAAATTAAGTCAAGACTCGGAGAATCTCTCAAAAGGCCAAACAGCCAGGGGAAAACCTCCATCTGGATCACTTGGGGCATTGGACGATCAAACGAAGATCTTCTGGTATGGCGACACAACGCTACAACAGGGGCACCTCCCTACATCCTGAGAGCGTGGACATAGTCGGAAAAAATACTGCGCATAATCAAAGACCCGCTAGGTTGACACACCTAGGAAAAAATAAGGGCTTCCCGACGAACCAAAAGGGTCCGGGAAAAATAAGGGATGAAATGAAAAAATTTGTGCACCCGGCAAGTCGAAAACCTGAAAAGGCGGCTTGGGCAAAAATGGGTATCCCGGTGGACTGAAAACCTGAAAGGGCGGTCCAGGCAAAAATTAGGGATCAGAGCGTACGACTATGTCCTGTCATCTCGTCACTTGCCTACCAGAAGAAGAATTGTCAAATCAACAGTCATCAAGCACCTCCACAGGTATCTTCCTCTCCCACATCAGAAACAGGGGCAATAATGAGTTGTCTAAGCGATCTAATTGCTCTGTCCACCAAGGTACCAAGGTAAGTTCAGTTGAAGAACGTAACCAAGATATCTTAATTCCCTAGAGAATGAGCCAGCAAGTCAACGCACTCTCCCCAAGCAGAGTTATACTGTCAACCTTAAGGAAGTTGGGTATCCTCCAGCAGATCTCAACATTCCCCAGCACAATATACGAACATTCTCAACAAGCATCCCCGACAGTCTTGATCTAAGATTGTTCCCCGACGGTATACCAGATATTCAGTGGAGCCACTTCCCCAATACATCTCAAAAAAAATTCCCTAGGAGAGTCCAGTCTGAAGATTTCCCCAGGAAAGCTGAATCATCTCCCCAGCAGGAAGCTTATCCCCAGTAGATTCTGGAAGCTTCCCCCTGCAGAACACGAACGCGTCGCCCGGCTTTATTCAAAGGTTATTTCCCTACCAGGATATAACTGGGTTATCCTCAGCCAAAAGCCACAGAAAGATCATCCTCGACGAAGTCTTCTTATCCCCAGCGGAGTCTATTAAAACTTCCAACATAACAACGGTATCCCCAGCGGAGTTATCATCAAACATCCCAGCAAAGTACCTCTCTTCCCACAGAGTATTGTTCCCCAGCAAGGTCGCTAGAATAATTTTCCCCCGCAGAGTAATCTCCAAGTTTATTCCCCAACGGAGTCATCTTCTCCTACCGGTATTCTTGCAACCATCACTCCCCAGTGGAAACAAAGAATGATATTCACATCAGCCCAGGATTTAACTTCCCGGCATCCGTCAAGGATTTATTTTCCTAAGACGAAAACATACATTCATAAACATCGCATCTTCATACACTATAGCATGCATATACGCATCATAAACATACAATCTCACTTATTTTGAGAATATCACGCATGTCATACATCATGACATTGCATGCAACCAACGTTTTGTCTTTTCAGGACAAAGGTTAATACCAAGATGATTACCATCAACGGTCGCAACTAAAGATCCGATTCCTGTATCTTGCCAGGGTGTATCTGTTGACGACTGATTCCAGACCCGATTCCTGTATCTTGCCAGGGTGCGTCTGAAGAGTTTGAGGATCTGATTCCTGTATCTTGCCAGGGTGTATCTGTTGACAACTAGCATTACCAGATCCGATTCCTGTATCTTTCCAGGGTGCGTCTGAAGAGTTTAAGGATCCGATTCCTGTATCTTGCCAGGGTGTATCTGTTGACGACTAACACTACCAGACCCGATTCCTGTATCTTGCCAGGGTGCGTCTGAAGAGTTTGAGGATCCGATTCCTGTATCTTTCTAAGGTGTATCTGTTGACGACTAGCATTACCAGACCCGATTCCTGTATCTTGCCAGGGTGCGTCTGAAGAGTTTGAGGATCTGATTCCTGTATCTTGCCAGGGTGTATCTGTTGACGACTAGCATTACCAGACCCGATTCCTGTATCTTGCCAGGGTGCGTCTGAAGGGTTTGAGGATCTGATTCCTGTATCTTGCCAGGGTGTATCTGTTGACGACTGATACCAGACCCGATTCCTGTATCTTGCCAGGGTGCGTCTGAAGAGTTTGAAGATCCGATTCCTGTATCTTGCCAGGGTGTATCTGTTGATGACTGATACCAGACCCGATTCATGTATCTTGCCAGGGTGCGTCTGAAGAGTTTGAGGATCCGATTCCTGTATCTTGCCAGGGTGTATCCGTTTACGACTAACATTACCAGACCTGATTCCTGTATCTTGCCAGAGTGCGTCTGAAGAGTTCGAAGATCCGATTCCTGTATCTCGCCAGGGTGTATCTGTTGAAGACTAGCATTACCAAACCCGATTCCTATATCTTGCCAGGGTGCGTCTGAAGAGTTCGAAGATCTGATTCCTGTATCTCGCCAGGGTGTATCTGTTGACGAATGTATTCTCCGGACTCGATTCCTGTATCTCGCCAGGGCACGTCTGAAGAGTTTAAAGATCCGATTCCTGTATCCAGCCAGGGCACATCTACACAAAGAGTTTGAAGACCAACTCCTGTAACAGGCCAGGTAATTATCTTTCTTTTTCAGGTACACAAGTCCTCGCTAAGGAAACTCTTACGCGATCGACACCCAGATGGCATCTATAAGCCCATCCACCTATCCATCACCTCTCAACATGGCGTCTGTAAGCCCATCTCTCCCATCCATCAGTCTCCAAATGGCATCTATAAGCCCATTCCCGACAAAGTTCAATCACACTTCCAGATGGCATCTATAAGCCCATTCCCACCATCACACTGCTAACATGTGAGCGCAAATTTCTGGGCACTCTAGTGTTCAATCATCTTCCACCTTCGAATTACGAAAGGCACGTCAGCCAATCTACATCCGCAGGTCTAAGAAGATTGAATAGGGGCAACTGTTGTACCCCAAAATTTTCCCTCCCATATTCTTCAAGATTTGCCAAGATCAAGGTTCAAAATCTCTCAAGGGTTGCACAGTCCAATTGCCTCCTAACACAGTCAAAATTAGGGTTTTGGTTCTGGCAAAGAAATTGAAGTTTCTAAGGGTCCAAACAAGTCCCACATGCCTATATACATTGTCAAGCATCCATATGCCAAGTTTCAAGACTCACAGCACCAGATTGCACAGTCAAAAACCCTAATTGCCCTATAGTCAACTATAGGGGCAAATGGTCATTTGACAGTCAAAAGTCAAAAATTTTGGTCAAAATCTTATTTTGAAGCCACAAACATCATTTGATCAATTCTTGATCATGATTCTCAAGGCATGGCTCAAAAAGTCTCAAGATGCAAAAGTTTCTATTTTTGGACAGCTGAAAAAGTCAACTGCAAATTGACCAAGGCATAACTTCCACATGGTTTATCAGAAAAAATTCCATCCAAAGCTCATTTTGAAGAGAATGCCATTTCCTACAACTCATCTTCACACTTCAAGTCCAAGAAATGCTCTCACAAAAAGTTATCAATTTCAACATTATAGGTCATTTTCAAAAGTCAACAAAAAGGAACTTTAGGTCAAAGACCATAACTTGAGATTGGTAAATCAAAATGACATGTGACCAAAGGCATTGGTTAGAGGACTTCAATACCTTTCCAAAATGTCCAAGAACATGATCAAAGCTTAATAATTGAGCAAGATATGCCTTGTGGAAGTTGGGAAATGTTTGGGAATTTTGAAAAGTCAACTTTGCTTCAAATGCCTCAAAAATGCTAATGGGCCTCAATTTCTTCCATGAATCATTACCCAAAGGCTATGCACGACCCACTAAGCTAAAAGGGAGTTATTTTCTTATTTTTAATTAATTAATTGAATTTTTAATCTTATTAATTCATTTAATTAAAATTAAATATGAGAAAAATACTAAATCATATGTTTTGAATCTTTTTGTGCAGCATTTTCATCCATTATGACCTCAATATCTCGTGTATCAATCACCAAGGAAAGAATCTTCCATAATTGACATAATTGGCATGGAAAGAGATTGGAAAAGATTTGACAAAATCAAATATTCAAAACATTGATTCAAGGACTTTGGGCTTGGTTTTTCTAACCTAATTCCATCTACATACATATGCAAACATAACCCTAATTCCTGGGACACAAAAGCTGCGCCCAAGATCAAGAACAACTTTGCACTTTTTTCACAAAAACCTTGAAACTGTTTTCATAACTACTGCACATTTCAAAGCCTAAAAGCCATTCCAATACACTCCTGTCACTACCAGGAAGCTTTTCCAATCAAAACCAGCTCTCCATACTCAAGGAATTGGTATAACAAAGTCTTACTTTTCTTGAAAATTTGCATAATCGTGTTTCACTTTTCATGCACGATTCATGTTTTTTAATGGTTGATTTATACTAACATGAATGCTCTGAAGCTAATGGTACTACCCAATTGAACTAATACTGCCTGTACAAGAATCCACCATGAATGCATATTAGGGTTTCAGAAACTTTGAAAGAGGGGTTCATTCATCTGGAAAAATTGGCCATCCAAACTGGTACCATTGAAATCAGGACATCAAAACGAACTGAACTCACCCATCGCGCCCTTTTTATGCTTTCATATATCCTATTCGCTATTTTTCAGGTTGAAGTTTAGTGGGGGTTTAAAACCCCCGCTATTTGATATTAGTTACAGGAAAAAAAAGGAGGACGAAGCTTATGTGTCTGAGCGTGATTGGCAGATTTGAAAGTTAGCGCGTTTTTATTTTGATTCAGCATAACGCTTTCTTTTCACATATATTTCTTATGTTCCACTAAACTAACAAAGAAACGCACTAGCTCCATTGGTTGATGCGTTGGCATGCAGGTACTGGGACCTGGGTTCGATTCCTAGGTCCCCCATATTTCTCAATAATTTTGCTTGTAACATGTTCAGGTGGTACTTCTCTCCAGTGGTACACCAAACGCCCAATGCATGTGCCTGCCACATGTCCCCAGGGATCAATCCAAAGGCCATCACGTGAATTCCACCATGCACGCTGGTCAATCATCCCACACACGCGCTGGAAAAGACAACCAGGCCTCTTGTTCATTGGGCCAAAGTGCCTCAAATTGACCTCCAAATTGGGCCAGATACCCCCCCCCCCCCCCCCCCCCCCAATGTTTGTATTTCTTTTTTCTAATTCCCTTTTCTTTTCTTCTTTTTATTTTAATTGTTTTTTTATTTAATTCACAAAAACAATTTTTACAATAATAAAATACAGAAAAATACAAAAAAATGTTTTATGTTTATTTAATATTCAAGTCATTAATATTTTTGTAAATAAATCTTTTAATAATCAATTTAGTAAAATTAGATTTTATTTTAATCTTTTCTTAAATAAACTAAAATATGTAGAAATTAGGTTTTTAGCATTTTTTCTTTTTCTTACTAAAATAATTTCTTTTTCTCATTATTATTATTAATTGGTAATTATTTTGTAAATAAACATGTAATTAATTAATTAGGGTAAATTAGGTTAAAACTTAAATATTTTTCTTTAACAATTAAAAATAACTTAGACTTAGGGTTTTATTTAACTTCTAATTTTAATCAATTTTCTTTATTTTCATTAAATACAAAAAACATAAAAAAACAATTTCTTTTCTTATTAAAAAATTAATTAATTTTTAATTTCATTTAATTTCTTTAAAGGGTCCAACGCCCTCGAACATTCGATTCTAAGTTCTTTTCGCGCGTTTATTCTTATCTTTCTTGTAAATATTATGTAATTGCCAAAGCCTTGTAATAGTAATTAGGAGTTTATTTACTTTCTGCACTTTATTAAAAAACGGGTCTTTGTTAATTTGGCGATGTATAGACCCGCGCCTTGTAATAGCGTAGGACTTTATTTTCTGTATTTTAATTTCCGCACCCCTTAACTGCTAAATTTTGCATGAAAGAATGAATGGCCCAAATAAAATCAAAGCATAGATCACCGTAATGCATGACAAGATAAAACATAACTGAAAACAATACACAAATTCACACACAACTCTTAGGGTACGCCTCACTGTGGCCTTGCCCCTTGAAACGTGGTCGTCGAGTATAGGACGTTTTAGTAAGTCCTTATGTCCATAAACATGGCATAAGGGTAGCTTCTAAGGTGTCCTACTGTTGCTCTGGTGACCACACTGTCCCTAACAAACGAATTGACCCGAACACCTCCAACGGTGGTGCTACCTACCTCTCAATGGTGGGATGGCACTACCTTAAGGACATTTACACAACCTAATTCCTTAGGGTAGGTGGATGACTCATAGATACTTGCTCTTTTCAAAAAAAAAACAAACAAAAAAACTCTTTTCACACCGACACCTTTCAAAAAGCTTTCAAAACAATTTTTCAAACACTCTTGAGGACGGATACAAGAGTCGATCTGAAACTTTAAACGAAACTTTTTCAAACTCACTCACAATTGAAAAGCAAACACTTTTGAAAACACAAATGAGCAAGTATCTAAGAGCCCATGGATAACCATGGATAGAAAGGGTGCTGACACCTTCCCTTTCTATAAATCTACCTCCCGAACCGAGAGATAATCTCATAAGGAATTTTGCTGTGCTTTTGTCCTGTCCATGTTGGAGAAAATAAAAGACGGTGGCGAATCTTGATTCCGCGACATTTCGCGAACCAGCGTTAAACAGTCAGTTCCAGATCCACCAATCACACCTTTCAAAATGATCTTAGTCCCACAAAGAGAATTGCTAAGATATCTCACAACATTGTTATCATGGCTATACGATGACCCACACCCGTCGCTTTACATCTAAAGATGAGGCTTCTTACCAAATCAATGGTAATATAGCAATATCAAAGGAAAGGAAGAAATGAACTAAGACTTTTGAGTAGGTAGGTTATTCCTAGTTGCTTGCTCATTTTCAAATCAAACATCCTTGCTATTTTCAAAACAAACACCAAACACTTTCAAAAACAATTTCAAAACGTTTTCTAAACTTGAAACATTTTCAAAATCTCAACACTTTGTATACATTCTTACGAACGAGAACTATTACAAAGTTTTCCTAAACGATGGCGCCTTTTCAAAATACTTTCAAACAACACACAAAGCACATTTTTTCAAACAAAAGAAAGTGATCTAGCAAGCAACTAAGAGCCCATAGATAACTATGGATGGAAAGGGTGTTAATACCTTCCCTTTTCATAATCTACCCCATAAACTCAAGAAATAATCTCAAAGGTCTTTCCTGTTCTTTTCAGCCTTTCCTTTTAGATAAAAGAAAAGTCGGTGGCGACTCTTGCTAACCGTAACATTTGCGATAAAACGCAAAACACCCAAGTCAGTTCTCCCACAATATCACATAACTGTCGACTCTGCTAGGGAGAAACTTTAAATTGGGGTTACCTTAGGGATAAATCACCCTTATTTGCTTTCATTGTTTGATTTGTTTGCTTTACATATATGATTCCTTGTTTGGGCTTGTTCTAATCCTCAACCCGAATTTGGGATACCTTATAGGTAAGTAGTAATACAATGTGGAAACTGTGCGGGGTATACCGACATTAACGGACGGACGATCATCCTTCTTGGTATGGGACCTTTCCCCATACACAACATTCGTTTCTTTCTTCCCAGTAAAAGGTTCCTTTACGGGATTGGAGGTGGAAGCAGATGCTATAGGAATCTTCCCGCTTTTGATACCGCTTTCGACTCTTTCACTGGTTAAGATCAGCTCGGTGAAAGAGGAAGAAGAACAACTAACCAATAAGTTGAAAAATGGACCAGATAAAGTGCCCATAAACATATCAATTTTATCCCTATCGGTTAACGGCGGTTGGACCCTACTGGCAAGATCCCTCCATTTTTGGGCGTACTCTTTGAACCTTTCACTCTTACCCATTGTCATGTCTTGCAGTTAAACTCTTGTTGGCGCCAGGTAGGCATTATACTGGTATTGGTGGTAGAAATCGGTGGCTAAGTCTTCCCATGTATGGATACGGGAACCCTCCAATTGGTAAAACTACTCTAGTTGCGTCCTAGCCAAGCTTTCTTGAAAGAAGTGAACCCAGAGTTTCTTGTCGGCGGTGTGCGGTTGAATTTTGAGCATATAAGACTTCAGGTGAAGTTTTGGGAAGGAAACTCCATCGTATTTAACGAAGATTGGTATCTTGAATTTGTGGGGAATGAAAACCTCATATATTAAACCCAAATCATCAAAATCCAAACCAAGGACGACGTGAATCTCAACATCCTTCAGTATGTCCTCTAGCTACTTGTACTTAACATCGGCAGGAGGATACTGCTCGTCAAAATAATCCTTATCATCGAATGCTTGATCATTGATACACCCAGCCTGGGTAGTCCTTGCTTCTCCAATTTTATTTTCGTCTCCCTTAGACGATTCTTCCACTACCGGTATCTGATGGATCGGCTCTCTGAATCTTCTGCACATGTTCACTAGGGCTTTCCTCTTTGGTTTCTTTTTGGATGCCAGCAACGTCATCAACTGTTGTTTCCCCTTGGCCAGGGCCAGCAGAGTCTCTTGAAACTGGGAGTTTTGTGCTTGTAGGTCTTTCATTATTTTCTCAATATCCATCTTGTTGAAATAAACAGCAGAAAGATAAGGAAACCTGCTGTGGAAAATCTGTTATGTTATGATGCATGGAAGATGTGTATGCAAATGATTTCAAGGATTTATGAAATTTAAATTTGTATAGACAAAGAATGAACAAACGTCAAATTTAATTAATTAGTTCAAAATGACTACATCGTACCTCTTGGGCTTACAAAATAAATCTCTAAGATAAAAAGGTCGAACGTATCCTCTTCGACGCAAGGTAGCCGTTCAAGCTTTGTTCTTCATGGAGTTGCTTTGTAAGTTCCATAACCCTTTTCTCGCTAGCGTAGAATTGAGCTTCGAAGGTGTCTCTTTCTTCCTTTAGCTGAATCCAACCTTTTTGAAAGTCTTCAAGAAAAGTAGGCATGTTGGGATAGAGGACAGAGTACATGACATATTCTTCAGCCACAGGTTCCAAGATAACAGGTAGGATGGAGGGATAAGGCATCACGAGATTCTGATCCCGAACTCGTACCCACATAAGGTATAGATTAAGAGGAATAGAATTCTTGTGTCCCAATGTCTTACTATCCACTTTGTTTACCATCCTCCAAGCTCGTACAAACCTCTAACGGTAGCCTTGACAGTCGCTCTCGTAGTCAAATACCATTCCTTGGATGAGCATATCATGCGGACCATCTCTTTGGGCATACCCAAACTGTCACAAAGCCAAGCAAGGGTTGTAAGTTATACTTCCCCTAATGCCAAACAAAGGGACATTAGGGAAATCCCCATAACGGTCAATGATAGTAACATTCTTTAAGGATCGAGAACACCAGTGAATATTCGGATGTCTGAGTTACATCAACCTTTGTGACCATCTCAAACCTTGCTTGTTCTTCAACACAGAACGAGGAAGATGGGAAATAAAGCATCTAGCCAATAGAGGAGTGCAACACATAAGGGTCCCTCTTGTCCTCATAGTGCGAGAGTGGAGAGAATGTAGGATATCTCCCAACAAAGTAGGCATCAGATTGCGAGACATGAAGATTTTGACAACATTTACATCTATAAGTTGGTTAGGGTTTGGAAATAAAACCATCCTATAGATGAGAAGGGCCAAGATTTCTTCAAAAGCTTATAAATCCAGAGTGTTCCAACAATCTTGAGCCTTCTCCAACAAGAACTTGGCTAAGAACCCTTTGACACCACTCCTTGTTTCCCAATTAGTCGGGACATTAGATTGTTTCAAGTGTAGCGCTCGAGCAATCTCTTCAGGGCTTGGATCTCTTTCTGTACCATTGAAAGATAGTTGATTGAGAATGGGAATCCTCAAGAGTTGAGCGAATTCTTCCATAGTAAGTACGAGCTGGTAATCGGGAAAGGTGAAGCAATGGTGCAAAGGGTCGAAGAACTGGAAAAGCACTTTCATCATATCTTCAATAGTGCTCGAGGTAACCAAGTTTAGGAGGTGACCATGTCTTTCGGTGAATGAAGAATTCTCAGGGACCCTTGATGCTAATTCTTTGAGTTGAGAAAGAATTCTTACGAGATTGACATGGATAGTATTCCTGCGGTTGGAAGCCATGTCCTACAAAATAGAACAAAGATAAATCTCAATAATCCTTGAAATGGTTAGTGAGAATGCTTATGATGTTATGATGTTTATGATGTTATGTACAAGTAAGCATATACACACAAGGCAAACAAGTCCTTAGGTTTAGGCATGCATAGAGTCTTATAGGTAAGTACCCTCTTGAACTTTAGTTGGCTCAAACTATCCTAGTAATAGTAACCGGGTTCTAAGGGATCTCAACATCACTGATCTTTCTTATCGGGCATTGTTTTAGCGCAAGCCTCTTTAATGGCGACCAAAATATCTTGAGAAATCTGATCTCAATGAGCGTAGTATCGAGTATCAACCAACTTCAGACTGCACTAAATCCGGCTATCTCACTACTTCCTAATGGCCATGTTAGTCAAGTAAAGGTTCTAAAGTCAGTTAGTGCTTCATGACACCACACAGTGTCCCCATATTCTCCTTGACTACTCAAGGGCTACCGGTACCAATAAATATGTCACACTAACGTGGCTACTTCTTAGACCATGTCGGTATACCCCGCACAGTTTCCACAATGTATTGTTACTTACCTATAAGGTATCCCAGATCCGGGTAGAGGATCAAAACAAGCCCAAACAAAGAACCAACATGTAAAGCAAGCAAGTCAAACAATGAAAGCAAATAAAGGTGATCTAGCCCTAAGGTAACCCCACTTTTAACCTTTCCCCAACAGAGTCGCCAGTTCTATGATACGGTGAGAGAACTGACTTGGGATGTTTTGCGTTTGATCGCAAATGTTGCAGATAGCAAGAGTCGCCACCGACTTTTCTTTTATCTAAAAGGAAAGACTGAAAAGAACAGGAAAGACCTTTGAGATTATTTCTTGAGTTCGGGGGGTAGATTATGAAAAGGGATGGTGTTAGCACCCTTTTCATCCATAATTATCTATGGGTTCTTAGTTGCTTGCTAGATCATTTGTTTTGTTTGAAAATATGCTTTGTGGTAGTTTTTGAAAGTATTTTTGAAAAGGCACCTTCGTTTAGGAGAACTTTGTAATGATTCTCATTTCGATGAAAATGTATACAAAGTGTTGGACTTTTGAAAATATTTCATGTTTTGAAAGTGTTTGGTGTGTGTTCGTTTTGAAAGTGTTTAGTGTGTGTTTGTTTTGAAAGTGAGCAAGCAACTAGGAACTTTTCTACCTACTCAAAAGTCTTTTGTTCATTTCTCTCCTTTCCTTTGATATTGCTATATTACCATTAATTGGTAAGAAGCCTTATCTTCGGATGTAAAGGGACGGGCGTGGGTCATCGTATAGTCATGATAGAAATGTTGTGAGATATCTTAGCATTTCTCTTGAGGGACTAAGATCATTTGTAAGGTAACATTCGTAGCGTCATCGAGAAACTATGATCTTGTATTTTTTATTGTTTTTGCTAAGACATCCCACATGCGTAACATGACCATTTTTTAGGCAACAAGTGGAGTTAACCCTAGGGGTGCATGTATGAATATTGTGTTTGATTTTCATGTATTTAGTCTTTGATTACGGTTGTCTACTTGTTGATTTTATCTTTCCATACAAACCCTAATTTACTAATATCGATATGAAAGCGATAAATTGTGGAAAGTAAATTTACTACGCTATTACATTATTTTGGAATGAGGTATACAAATTTACAAATGGGGATTGCAAGAATTAAACCTAATTATGTATTACAACCATATTGAAACTTGAATAATGTACAAGAATTGAAAGGAATATAATGTACAAGGATATAAATGGAAAAGAGATGGATTTTTTGTTTGGATTTTGTTAAGAAAGAGCCTTGGTTTTAACCTAATTATCTAAAAGAAAATAATTAATTAAAATAAGTAAAATTAAACCCTAGTTTAAAATAAATAAAGTTAATCAAGAAAGCATTTTTAGGGTTTTTTAGAAAAGGTTTTAAGTTTAATCAAAATAGTATGGAAATTAATTAATTAAAATAAAACCTAAATTCTAAGTTAATTTTAATTAAAAAAGAAAATAATTAGACCTAAATCTAATTATTAATTTATTAAGAAAAATAAATTAAGTTTTTATAAGAAAAATGTTTTGTTTTATTGTTTTTTTAAAAGGAATAAAATATAAGTATATAGAATGCAAATAATAAATAAAAAATATATATATTTGGATTTTTTGATTTGATAAATAATAATAATAATAATAATAAAGAAAATAAAGAAAATAAAACAAAAATATGAAAAAATAAAGTCAGGAGGTAAAAATGGAATTTAGGGTGTTTGTTAGGAAAAAATAGTTTTGGTCTACTAGGCCTGGCCCAAGTTTGATTTTGTTTGGAAATAAAAAAAAAGAATAAAAAAAAAAGTAAATGGGTTGTGTTGTAAATGGAAACATAGGGTCAGAACAAGCAAAATGGTAAAGGTCAATGTGTAGGGCCCAAACGCGTTGGTTGCATGCAAAATAGAAGAAAATGTTGAAAAATATGAAAAAAGGCAGAGTTGGGGCTTGAACCCATGCCCTTGACCATAAACGAGCGATGCCTTACTAATGGGGTGGCTATACATCCATTAACTTAAACAAAACCATAAATATATATATTACAAATCCATTCCTAGAAATGAACTTCATCTTCAACCTCTAGCTAGGGTCCCTGTATCTCATTCTTTTCTCATCCATTCTCAAAACTTCCAACATCAAAGTTGTTAGAAATTTTACCAGGATTTCAGACATGTAAACAATTTGGACAGACAATCAAAGATGAGCATGTATTTCTAAAAGTACCAAATCCTGACCTAAATTTTTTCAGAGATTCAAACTTAAAATTCTCTAAGCTCAGGAAATATAAATGAAAACTATGGATATGTATAGCTTCAGGGAAATGATATATATATTTTGTCTTTGAAAATGAAAGCCTAACAATGCCTAAATGAAGAGATGAAAGTTCAGAAAAATACCACAAGAACTGGAAATCGTGAAATGTGTTTAAGCTGCTTTCAAGTGACGGTGATGATCAAGTTAGCTTCCTTAAACCTATAGGAAGCTAATGCAATGCTTAGCTTGAGCTATGGATGGCTGGAATGGTCTGGAGAAGTCAAGTTACAGACCTCTGTTTTTGGTTATGGAGGATGATGATGGAGATGTTACAGTTCCAAAACAAGGACAGGGATGGACTATATTTGAGGTATAGAAGCTTTGCAAATGATTTTGTGGGAAAACGCACAATGGAAATGAAAGATACAAGTTCAAGGGCAGAACTGTGTATCAATGGTGTTTTTTGAGAAATTTCTGGTTTGTGAGTGTTAGAGAGAGTTTCAGGGCCTTAGAATTCATGTACTAGCTTGCCAAAGACTTGTATATTTGTATTGCAAAGGTTAGAGATGTTTTGCACAAGGGATTTATGAGTTGTAGGGTTATGGCTAGGTTGCTTTGTTTTGAAATAAAGTTGAAAACCAAAATCACAATGCATGGTACAAGCTATGTAGAGTGATTAAATTACTTTAAACATGCCTCTTCTGAGTTTCTAGGTTGAGTGTGTGCAGAAGGATCCATTGAGAGGCTCAAGAAGGGTTGACATTTGCAAAAGCATACTTTTCCAAAATGGAAGTCTTGCCTTTCTTCCAAAAATGGCAAGTTAACTTAGAAAAAGCTTGGATTTAATGGATAATAGCCATAATTTGTGTAATCTTCTGATTACGGAGATATTCATAGACTTGGACGCCTGCAAAGCAAGATTACAAGGCATGGCTAAGAGATTTGAATTCTTGTTCATCATGGAAATGACCTATAATTCAAGAATGAATGTCCAACTTCTTGTCTTCTATTCTCTTAGATCAAACATGATCCAAATGAGTTCTTGGACATTTTGTAAAGCTTGTAACATCCCCTACAACCTTCATGTTGGACATTTTTGAAGATTCAATTTGGAACTAGGTTAAAAGTTTCCATGAAGTTAGGTCAAAATCTTGATTAAAATACTCAAAATTTCACTAAGTATTTTTAGTATTATGTACATGTCTTCATAAATTCATAACTTAAAATCCAAGAATTTCTAGAAAAGGTTCTACCCTATAATGTTTTAGATCTCATTGAGAACTACAAATTTCATGTTGGAAGTTTTCCTTGAATCATCTTGCATCATGGTGGAAATTTGGCACAAAGTTATGAAAAATGTTAACTTTCCAACACTTAGAAAAATTCTAAGTTCTAGAATTTTGACTTTTCAAAGATGATTTTGACTTTTTGATTTCTTGATTAACAAATTTCATATTTTGACATGTCTTGATGAAATATGATTTTAGAAACTTGATTTTGGTCAAAAGGTCAAAGTTTGACTTTTCAGTGTACAATTGACTTTTCATCAGTTGACTGAAATTCATCTGTCAATTCAATGATCCTGAGAGGTGATTTGAACTATGCAATTAGGTCAAGATGGTTCATTTTAATCGTTGAGATCATTTGCTAAACCAATAAGTCATTTTCTTTGTCAAAAGTCAAGAACTGAGCCTTCTCAATCAAAACCCTAATTTTGACCATCTTGCCCTTTTGGTGTTCTGATCAAATTTCTTTAAGGAGTTGTGATCCATCAATTGACATATATGAGTTCATAATGTTTATATGGATAAAAATTTATGAAGTTTGACTGGAAATTGAGCATATTTGACTTTTCCCTAATACAATTGATTTTAGGTCAACTGACTGAGCAAAAATGTGATCCAAAGCATGAAACTTGACATGAGCAATCTTGGGGATCCAAAATGATCCATGAAAGTCATATAAGGCATTAGAAGTTCAATTATATTTGTACAAACTCAAACCCTAATTTTTAGTTGTCAGTGTTTAAGGAGGTGCCTTGAGCTAATAAAACCTTGTGTAGTCTTGAATCAATGGAGATCTTATGAGAGATTTCTTGATAAATGAGAGGGAAAATTTTGGGGTACAACACCATGTATCTTACCTAAACACATACTTGCAGATCTTCATCCACTCCAAATCTCATTTCCAACGACTCTGCTATTGCCATCTATGACTTTGAACATCCAATCTACCATACCAAAGACGAAAGCGAAGAAGATTATGAAATACCTAGGGAATTAGCCATACTTCTGATACAAGAAGAAAAAGCTATTCAACCGCGTGAGGAACCAATTGAAGTGATCAACCTAGGTACTGAGGAAGACAAGAAAGAGGTCAAGATCGACGCCAACTTGGAAGACAGTGTCAAAAGCAGATCGGTCCAGATGTTTCACAATTATGTTAAGGTGTTTGCTTGGTTGTGATACGGTGGCAGAACTGACTGTTAATACTGGTTTGCATTATTTGTTCGCAAATGTCGCGGTAAGCTAGAGTCGCCACTGACTTTTCTTTTATCCGACAAAGGAAAGGGTGAAAAGAACAGAAAAAGACCTTTTTTCAAGATTTCTTAGTAAGGGGGTACATTATGGAAAGGGAAGGTGTTAGCACCCTTTACATCCATGGTTTTCCATGGGCTCTTAGGTACTTGCTCATTTTTGAAATTGCTTGTGTTTGTGTGTTTGAAAAGCTTTGAAAAATGCCTTAGTGCAGTGATTCTCTTTATGGTAACTCTTGTATCAGTCCTTAAGAGTGTGATAAAGAGTTTTGAAAACTTTCGTTTGAAAAGTATGTTTAGAAGTGTGGTGCGAAAATTTATTTGAGCAAGTACCTAACAACTATCTACCTACTAAAAAAAAAGACTGTTCTTCTCCTCCTTTCCTTTATACTGTGATATCCTACTATTAGTGAGTAGGTAACCCTAGCCGTTGGATGTTTGAGGGACTATCGAAAGGAACGTTAATGGTCATTGAAGGCAACATGTAAATATACCTTAGCATTTCCAAGGGACTATCATCATAAGATCATTTCTCGCAGGCAACTCGAGGGACATTTTAGGGACTATGATCTTCATGACGACTTTTTAACCAATGGTCTTTGCTAAGAGTATCCCTATGTTTCGAGGGACATGACCATTGTTTCCGAAGGCAGCCAAGTGAGGTAATACCCTAGGGGTGAAAGTGTGCAGCAATGTGCTTTTTTCAGATATTTTATCTTGCACAATTAGGGTTATCTAGGTTCAATTAATCATTATCTTTCAGGCAACCCTATTAAACATTCATCTAAGCAGTTTAATGTGAGGGAAGATAAATGGCGTAAATATAAAATTCCTAACTATTACAAGGATTTGGTGCAACTACATAATTGGTGACTGAAAAGTAAAATTCAGAATTAAAACCCTAATTAAACTATTACAAATCGGGCGCAATTACATCAATAATGAAAAATAAATCGTACGGAAAAAATAATTAAGCGCGAGGATTAAAATTGAAAAAAAAGTGCAAAACCCTAAAAAACTAATTTAATCATTAAATTTTTTTGGATTTTTTATATAAAAAAATGATTTGAAATTGACCTAATCTTCTAATTAATTTTAATTAATGAAAATAAATTAAAATTGATTAAAATAATTAATTTTCAAAAAAATAATTTAATAAAAAGCTAAGTCATATTTTTGTGATGATTTTCTTATTTTATAAAAAATTAATTTAAAAAGAAATTAAACTAATTAATGAAATGAAAAAAAAAACTATAAAAGATTAAAATTTAAGCCCGAGGGGGCTGTAGGCCCAAAAGGGAGGTTGTTGTTGCTGAATTCTGCCAAGCCCAATCCTGTGGCCCATCACAAGCGCTGGATCTAGTGTTGTTGGGAGCCCGGAGGTCCATCATGGGGATACAGCCTGGAAGCGTGAGATCTGTGCAATGCTTGATCTGATGGTGATGAATATGGGGATCTATGGTATACGCGTGTGTGATAATAGCATTGTAATATGCAGGAAATTGATAGAAAATAGAAAATGATGGACATCTGACCTCCCACACACAACGCCTTAACATCCTTCCTGCTTGCCACTGGGCCACTTGGTCTTTTGTTAATAGAAATAAAAAAATACAATATATTGAATAATGGTTAATGACTAACTAAACGCGTGCAAAGTTCAAACTTCCCACTCAGGCTTTGACACACAATCATCTTCCCCAAGGGATTGTCGTTTTAGGTCCAGAACTTTTACCTACGGAAAAATGTTGTAGCCATAAACCTGCATATCTCAAAAATCACAACCACGCAATAAAAATGAAATCTAAGAATGCATACCAACTGGGTTTGACCTCGTGAGTACAATGGTACTCTTCTTTTTGCTTAATTTCACCTGTAATGAAAAACTCTAAAACGAAGCTTCAAACCCTAGCAATGGCAATTATTCACACAAGCATCAAAACAAGAAATTAACCATTTTAACATGCTCTAAATAACCATATAAACATGAATGCTTAGTTAGAATTCATTTATCATGCGTGTATATTCAAAATCAAATTCAAGAAACTAAGGGCAAATCGTGATACCGTATGGGGCATTTCTGGGTGCTTTGACGCGTAGGAATGATTCAGGTAGCTTCCAAATGCTTCCAGGAATGGATTGCAACCTTCAAAATTCTTTGAACTTCCTTGTGGACAAAAATCCGACCACCACTTTCTTGTCAAAAATTTGAGTTTTGTTCTCCCAATTCACACAACCAATCCTCCTTTTTCTGGTCTGGGAATGTTACACATATATATGAGAACATATTAGGTTAACAAACTGGATGCAATCTTGAAGATTTGTTAGAAAAAGATTTGATTTGCAATTTGTATTTTAAGTTTCCAAAATTGGCCAAAACATGATCTTTTCATTCCAATCAGTCCTTGCACGAATTATATGATTTTCCAGCTGATTATAGACTCATAATGTGCTCATAAAATCAAATATTTGATTATATTTCATTATTCCATTATTTTAAATGATTTATTTTGATTTTAATGAATAAAAAATCAAAAACAAATAATAAAAATAATAAAATAATAAGTGGATAAGCTCAGGGGTCTTGGGTCATCTTAGGAACAAGTTTCAAACAAGAAAACATGGGCTCATTTGGAAAAAAAATCAATTTTGATCAATGTTGACTTCATGCACATTTCCAAAATTTGGTCAACTTTAGCAATGCATATCTCTCTCATTTTTTACCCTAAGAGGGTGTTCTTGAACTTTTTAGAAAGCTTAGGATGTCCTTTAAGCAACCCTTTTGGTTTCATCTCAATTGGATCTTCCATGTTCATGTAAGGAGCTTTTACCCAAAAGGTGTTTTTGTTGACTTTTTGAAATGACCTATAATGTCTGAGCTTATATCTTTTGATTGAGGCATTTCTTGAACTTGAGGGATGAAGAGAAATTGTAGGGAATTGTATTCTCTTCATAATGAGCCTTGGTTGGAAAATTTCTGATAAAGTATGATAAATATTAGGACAATGGAGACCATTTGGTACCCTTGGAACTCAATTATCTTTCTTGAAATTGCAACCCTAGTTTGAGACTTATTGTCTTAATAGAAGGATTTGTCTGGTCAATCCTTAGTCAAATTGAGAATTTGATGACCTCTAGGAGTATGTCTTATATGAGAATGGGAGGGAAAGTTTTTGGGTACAACAACTGCCCATGTTCAATCTTCTTAAACCTGAGGATTTAGATTGACTTGTCTGCCTTTCATGATCTGAGGGTGGAAGATGATTGAACACTAGAGTTCCCAGAAATTTGCACTCGCATGAAGTAATACTGATGGTTGATGATGTCGGGAATGGGCTTAAAGATGCCATCTAGAGAATATGATGGAGAGTCGTCGGAGATGGGCTTAAAGATTCCATCCAAAACAATGATGATTTCATGAGATATTCCTTCGTGGGAATTCCTGTTCCTGTTGTTAGGGAGGGCTTCGCTAAGGATTGTTGGTCTCTTTCTTGGGGAATAGAGTCTAGGAGCTTCATTTGTCCGTTACTCTACTGGGGAGTCATCTCTTGATTGACGAGACGGAAGTGAACTGCTATCTGGTCAGGATCCAGGCTTTATAGTGACTTGCTGAGGATGATAAGGCCGACTTCTATCTGGTCATATTTTAGGTTTCACAGCGACTTACTTGGGAAATGAGATTAAACTGTTATCTGGTCAGGATCTGGGCTTCACAGTATCTTGAATTGTTGATTGACTATTATCCAGTCAGTTTCCGGGCTTCATAGCTTATTTAACTGGAATAGAAATCTTAGAATCGATTTTATTGAACCAGAGAAAGGTCTCAAGTTATCTTCAACTGGGATAGAAATCTTAGTATCGATTTTACTGAACCAGAGAACGGTCTTAAATTAACTTTGACTTGCATAGTAATCAGGAGGATCTTAGTAGCGATTTAACTGACCCATATGAAAGTCTTGGAATATCTTCTACCGGCATAATAAGCAGAGCGATCTAGGGTTAAATTTGACTGGAATAGTAATCAGGAGAATCTTAATAGCGATTCAACTGACCCAGACGAAAGTCTTGGAATCTCTTCCACCGACATAGTGAGCAGAGAGATCTTGAGTTAACTTTGACTGGCATAGTAATCAGGAGGATCTTATTAGAGATTCAACTGACCCAGATGAAAGTATTTGAATCTCTTCCACCTGCATAGTGAGCAGAAAGATCTTAGTGTCGATCTGGCTGATCTAGAGAAAATCTTGTGAGGACATTTTCTTGAAGAAAATGCTAAAATAGCCTTTTGTTAGACATAGCTTGTTGATTTGGTCTTTTCCCTGAAAGGTAAATAGTTAGTCGTATGCAATGTCATGATGTATGAAATGCATTGTGATAATGTTCTCAAAATAAATGAGATTCTACTGTATGCAATATGTATGCGCATGCCATGATGTATGAACATGGGATGCTATTACAGTACTTCTTAGTCGGGGAAAATAAATCTCGGATTGCTGCTGAAGAGTATTGAGACGACTATGCTGGAGATTTACTCTTTCCTGTTTACGAATATTCTGCCGAGGAGAGACTCTGCTTGAGAATAACTCTGCGGGGGAATAACTCTGTTTGCAAGAGGAGATGCTTTGTTGCCGATTCAGAGAAATAAACTCCTCTGAGGGATGAACTTCTGTAGCTGGAGAAATAAACTCTATTGGGGATTAAGCTTACATATTCGAAGAAATAAACTCTGCTCGGGAGAAAAATTTATGAACCGCTTGTGATTATAAAATTCGGCTGGGGGATATAGATATCGACTCTCTAAATGAACTTTGCTGGGGAAAGTATCTCCTGTTTGGGGAAGCCGATGTCAAAGCTTTTGGTTTAATCCACTATGTGGGGAGTGTAGATGTCACGATGGGCATGTAGTGGTGATTGTCTCAAACTATCTCTGCCCCTGTACCTGCTGGAAGGAGTAACTGTCGGAATTACAAATTGTTTTTTAGACTTTTCCCCGTTCCTTAAGTCATGAGCAACTGTCTTTCTATTTCTTATGAAAATATTTGTGAATAGCAATCATACTCAAATGCATATGTCAAGAATAAATCATTGGACGTTTTTGAAAAACAAAACAAAAAAGGAAAATGAATTGTTTTTGTGTAGAAATGACTTGTATTGATTTTGAAGTTGGCTTATAACAGACGTTTTTGTACAAGGAGGCTGACACTCTAGTAAAAGAACACCGCCATGAAAATGAAAGCTATACAATATTGTGTACAAAGAGAAGCTAACAGCTATATGTAATAATCCCATCGAGTTTCAATCATGCTATTTCCAATATGTCTTCGAGCATCTCATCACTTTGCTACTTGTCTGAAGCTGACTGGATTGATCGGTGCCGTTTTGAGCTTGACAGCTGATACTGAATTCTGGTTGCAAGGTGATCCAATGGGACATATTGATACGCTTTAAATCCCTAACTTTTTCTTGGACCACCCTTTCGGGTTTTTAGTCCACCGGGATACCCTTTTTTGCCCAAGCCGCCTTTTCAGGTTTTCGACTTGCCGGGTGTACAAATATTTTTTGTTTTCATCCCTAATTTTTGCCTGAACCCTTTTGGTTCACCGAGAAGCCCTTATTTATGCCTAGGACAATCAACCTAGCGGGTCTTATATATGCGTATTATCTTTTCACTATGTCCGCATTGACAGGGTGATGAAGGTCATAACCATCCATGGTGGTCAGGATCATGGCTCCACCAGAAAATATGATTTTGATCACAAATGGTCCTTCGTATGGGGGAGTCCATTTTCGCCTAGGATCACCTTGCGGCAGTATGATGCGCTTGATCACTAGATCCCCGACTTGATATACTTGGCATTTGAATTTTTTGTTGAAAGCCTTGATCATCCATTTTTCATACATTTGACCATGACAAACAGCAGTAAGTCTCTTTTCATCGATGAGATTCAGTTGATCAAGTCGAGTCTGAATCCAATCATCTTCATTCAAACCTGCATCCTTCATGATTCTCAAAGAAGGGATCTGGACCTCAATAGGTAGGACATCCTCCATACTATATACCAGAGAGTAGGGTGTTGCCCCTTTCGATGTTCGTGCGGAGGTACGATAACCGTGAATAGCAAAAGGTAACATCTCATGCCAATATTTGTATTTCACCATCATCTTCTGTATGATTTTCTTAATGTTCTTGTTAGCAGCTTCCACAACGCCATTCATATTCGGCCGGTAAGGGGAAGAATTATGATGATGGATCTTGAACTGTTTACAGAGTTCGGTGATCATCGTATTGTTGATATCCGTACCATTGTCAGTCATAATTCTCTCTGGCACACCATAGCGACATATCAGGTTATGCTTGATAAACTGTGCCAGTACGTTCTTGGTAACAGTAGCAAAAGAGGCAGCTTCCACCCATTTCGTGAAGTATTCAATGGCCACCAGGATGAAGCGATTCCCATTGGAAGCGGTAGGTCTAATCTCTACGATCATGTCAATGCCCCACATTGAAAAGGGCCAAGGAGACGTCAAGACGTTCAAAGGAACTGGATGTACATGCACCTTATCAGCATAGATCTGGCATTTGTGACAAGTTTGGGAATGCTGGTAGCAGTCTGCTTCCATAGTGGACAAATAATTTCCTGCCCGTAGGATCTTTTTAGCCATGGTATGTCCACTCGAATGGGTTCCGAAGGTACCTTCGTGTAGATCTGTCATAATCCTCTCTGCTTCACTCTTGTCTACGCACCGAAGTAAAGTAGAGTCATGGTTGCGCTTGTAGAGGATTCCATTACTGAGGAAGAAATTTGTGGCGAACCTTCTCAGAAACTTCTTATCATTGACAGATTCCCCCTCGGGATACTCTTGAGCTGCGAGATACCTTTTCACTTCATGAAACTAAGGTTTGTCTGCTACTCCTTCAGTTTCGATCTCATAGAAGTATGCTGGTTCATCCAACCTTTCAATAGTGATCCGAGGAGCCTCGTTGTCCCACCTAACCTTCAGCATAGAAGACATGGTGGCTAGCGCGTCCGCTAACTTATTCTATTCTCGTGGAAAATGTTCAAACGTTACCTCTTCAAAGTGTGGAAGTAATGTCAGCATGTGCTCTTAATATAGGAAGAGATTCGGGTGCTTCGTATCCCACTCTCCTTTGATCTGACTTATCACCAAGGCTGAATCCCCAAAAATGCTCAAGAACTTGATCCCTAGGTCAATAGCAGCTTTGAGACCCGTGATGCATGCTTCATACTCCGCCATGTTGTTGGTACAGTTAAAGTATAATCGGGAAGTGAAAGGAGTATGACAACCTTCAAGAGATATAATTACAACACTAATGCCATTGCCGAGTGCGTTCGAGGCTCCGTTAAAAACCATAGTCCATCGAGATCCTTCTTCAGGTCTTTTATCTGGTCCAGGTTCTTCATAGTCAGTCACTAGCATAATATTCTCGTCCGGGAACTCAAAATTCATGGACTGGTAGTCATCCACGGCCTGATGAGCCAAATGATCAGCTAATACACTTCCCTTGATTGCTTTCTGGGTTGTGTATTGGATATTGTATTCGGTTAAGATCATCTGCCATCTCGCTATTCTTCTGGAGAGAGCGGGCTTCTCGAAGATGTACTTGATCGGATCCATCTTAGATATCAACAAAGTAGTGTGGGTCAACATATACTGTCTCAGTCGGTGAGCAACCCATGCCAAAGCACAACAAGTTTTCTTGAGCAGTGAGTATCTTGTCTCACAACCGGTAAATTTTTTACTAAGGTAGTATATTGCGTGCTCTTTTCGACCAGACTCGTCATGCTGCTCCAGCACACACCCTGTTGAATTGTCTAACACTATTAAGTACATTATCAAAGGTCTTCCTTCAATCAGAGGCATCAGAACTGGTGGTTCTTGAAGGTATTCCTTGATTCTTTTGAAGGCAGTTTGACATACATCATTCCATTTTACCACTTGATCTTTCTTCAGGAGCTTGAAGATTGGCTCACAAGTAGCAGTTAAATGGGAAATGAACCTGGCAATGTAATTTAGGCGTCCCAAAAAACCTCTGACCTCCTTCTCAATGCGAGGAGACGACATCTCTTGTATGTACTTTACTTTTGCAGGGTCCACCTGAATGCCCTTGTCACTGAGAATGAAACCTAGCAGTTTACCAGATCTTACTCCGAATGTGCACTTGTTCGGATTCAACCTCAGCTTATATGTCTTCAACCTATCAAACAGCTTTTGTAGATGATCAAGGTGCTCTTCCTCAGTTTGAGACCTGGCTATCATGTCATCCACGTATACCTCTATATCATGGTGAATCATGTCATGAAATAAGGCGACCATGGCTTGCTGATAGGATGCCCCAACATTCTTTAATTCAAATGACATCACTTTGTAGCAGAAAGTGCCCCATTGAGTGATGAAGGTTGTCTTCTCCCTATCTTCGGGTGCCATCTTGATCTGATTGTAATCAGAGAAACCATCCATGAAGGAAAAGATTTTATGATGCGTGGTGTTGTCAAACAGGACATCAATGTGGGGGAGCGGAAAGTCATCTTTGGGGCTTGCCCTATTCAGATCTCTGTAGTCCACACACATCTGTACCTTACCGTTTTTTTAGGCACCGACACCATGTTGGAAACCCATTAGGGATAAGAGGTGACAACTAAGAACCCAATGTTGAACTATTTCATAACCTCTGCTTTGATCTTCTCTGACATTTCAAGGCGCATGCGACGAACCTTCTGCTTTACCAGAGGGAAATCTTCTTTGGTTGGCAGACGGTGAACCATAATATCCGTATCCAATCCTGGCATGTCTTCATATGACCAGGAAAAGATCTTGACATAGTCATGCAACATTTGTATCAACCACTGTTTGACTTAAGCTCCAGATTTGCGTCGATCTTGACTGTGCCCAAGTTTATTGTCTCAATTGTCTTTTTATGAGGTTGTATAGCCTTCTCTTCCTACTGCAACAGTCTAGAAAGTCCTCCAGGACCTCACAATCTTCCTCACCTCCGTCCTCGGCTTAGTTGATCAGATTTTCGAAGTTATAACTGGCAATAAAAGAACTATTATCAATGGGATCTAGAGTGGATGTGGATCTGCAGTTTGATATGTGATTGTGTGTAAGAGCATAGTTGTATTGATAAAGTAAAAAGGAGAAAATAAAGACAGAGAGCGCAAAATTTGTATGCAAAACGTTCAATGCTTTATTAATGCCATATGAAAGTGAAACATGATAACCCTCACAAATAAACAGATGTGCCCCGGGTTAGACACATGGCAATAAAGTTATATTATTTATTACATATCCAAAAAACAAGATAGACAATTACTTCTGAATAAAAGTAATAGGTACAAAATCTTTTTTCGTCCAGTTACTAGGTCCACCGTTGGTAGTAGGGAAGATCCAGCTATCCATGTCATTGTCATCGTCTTCGTCTTCTACAGTGCTAACCCCGTGATTACTGATGAGTAGGTGAGGTTTTCTAGAACGAGCACATCGAAAAGCCCTTTGAGCCCCTGAAGAGAAACCAAACCAAATTTATTAGACTTGTATGGAATATCAGGGAGTGACCCCAGATGGTAGACCCACCCTCTTCAATAACAACTTTTGCATCCTTGAGAGAGGCCATCTTCAAGGGAGGTCTGGTGATCTTCGGCACGTTGGTAACAGTTTCAGTTGCAGCCAGAGTCTGAGGTACCTCTTCGAAATTCTGGCATGGAGTCTCGATGAACTCACCCTCCATTTCCACATATCTGAATGAATTCAGGTGACTGACCATGTATTCTTCTTCTACGCGTACAGTGACAATTCTCCCTTTGACTGTGTATTTCGTCATCTGGTGCAGAGTGGACGTAACAACTCCAGCCCCATGCATCCAAGGGCGGCCCAACAAATAAGAATAAGATGGACTAATATCCATCATGTAGAAGGTAGAGCCGAAAGTCTAAGAACCAACCTTGATGGGGATGTCCACCTCCCCGTGCACCATTCTCTTTGATCTGTCAAAAGCCCTCACTAGAATATTGTTGGGCTTCAAAGTCAAGCCTTCATAGTCTAGTCTATCCAAAGCATTCTTAAGAAGCACATTTAACAACGAACCAATATCTACAAGGACATGGGCCAAAGTGGTGCCCTTGCATTCGACAGAGACATGCAACACATCATTATGTTTCCTCCCTCTAGGGGTCAAATCGACATCAGAAAAGCCCAAACCGTTATCGGCCATCAAACTAGCCACACAATCTTCAAATTGGTTAACAGAAGTTTCCTGGGGCACATGGGTAGTTTTCATAAACTTCACCAAAGCCTTTGCATGAGCTTCGAAGCACAACAACAAGGATAGCATAGAGATCTTTAAAGGGGTCCGCCCCAGCTGTTCGACCATGTTGTAGTCGATTTTATTGATAATTTTCAGAATTTCTTCCATTTCCTTCTTGGAAGCCTCTGGAATAGATACTGACTGCGCCTTTGTCTAGACAAGCTCAATAAATATGTCTTTTCCATGAGTCTCGGTCCACTCGATGATATGGGTGTCAACATGAGTAATCAAAGGAATTACAATAGTAGTAGGAGCAGGAACAAAAGTAGGAATAATCACAGGACCAGTAACAGCTGTCGGAGGAGAAATCTCGGGGGAGAACACTCTCCCACTTCTTGTTATTTTGTTGGTTCCAACAATGTTGACAATGTCAGGATCAACATTCTCAGAGACCTGGTCTTCATCAGGCAGCCAATCTTGCTTGACGCCGTGATAGTAAACGTCACCCCCATAGTTCCAAGGAACAGTTTTATCTGAGGAGTATGGGATTGGCCCTAGCGCAGTGATTATCAGCCGAGTAATCTTCAGAACAGATGTAATCCGGACGGGTCTTTTGGTGGAGACCCTGGGAGGATTAGCAGAAATGGTTATTATTGAAATACCCTTACACTGAATGATTGGAACGAGATTCTTCTCAAACAAAATCTCTCTAACATCCATCAGGCGCTGAACACATGCCTTCAACAAATGACAACCAGACGGTAGAGATAAACAGAAGTGGCAACCTTCGCCATAACCCAGAAATAAACCGGCCTTCAACAAGTTCCACTTAATGGTCATAAGTGGATTAACAAGCTCTTGAACAGTAGTAACAAACATATCATCTTCAATAGCGTTAACACCACGGTCGTGCTTGGGCATGGGGGCAGTGATAACATTTGGCATTTCAGGGGTGTCAAACTCGATTTCCTTCACCTCGAGAAGGTCTTGTACTTTGTTTTTCAAAGCCCAACAGTCGTTTGTATCATGACCTGGACTTTCCGAATGATAAGCACAACGGGAATTTGGATTGTAGCGGGGAGAGGTAGTGTTAGGATTCTTCGGCGCTTCCCGCAAGGTTACCAGATTGGATCTCAACAAATGGGGGAAAACATGGGCTAGATTCATATTTATCCGGGTGAATTGTCTTACCGGCCTTTCTGTTCTCTACTGATTATTCCTCTATTGAGTGGGTGCAGGCTTAGGGATCATGACAACCCCAACTGTTGGACGATGTTCAGTTCTATCCTGACTCCGTTGATGGTGCACAACACTAACCTCTTACTTCCCAGCGAATGTTTTTCTCACGGCACTAGAGGATGCGTCCTTTTGGATCTTCCCACTCTTAATTCCAGCTTCCACAATCTCCCCTATCAAGGTTAGTTCAGTGAAATCATCCGAGGAGCTTCCAATTAGATGATTAAAGAACGGACTGGACAGGGTACCCAGAAACATGTCCACTATCTCCCTATCATACAGGGGAGGCTGGACTCTTCCTGCTAAGTCCCTTCATTTCTAAGCGTAGTCTTTGAAACCCTCGCTTGAACCTATAGCCAAACTCCGGAGTTGAGTACGGGTGGGAGCAAGGTCTGCATTGTACTGATACTGCTTATAAAAATCAGCGGCCAAGTCTTCCAAATTATCGATGTTGTCCCTCTCCAGTTGATAGAACCAATCTAGCTGAGTTCCGAATAGAATATCTTGAAAGAAATGAACCCACAAGTCTCTGTCAGCAGTGTGAGGCTGTATCTTCCTCACATAAGATCGGAGGTGCATCTTCGGACACGAAACCCCATCGTACTTAGCAAACACTAGTGCCTTGAACTTTGGCGGAATAACAATCCCAGACACGAAACCCAACTCTTCAAAGTCCAGCCCGAGCACTTTCTGAATCTCCATTGCACTCAGACGCTCTTCCAGTTGTTTGTACTTTTCATCAGATGGAGGATACTGCTCTTCATTGTAATCAATGTCATTATCAGATTCCTCTGGACTAGGGTCTTCCTATCTTGTCTCACCCTCTTGATTCTCTCCTTCCATGGACGAAGAGGTCAGATCAATCATTTGCTTCAACGGTCCCTTGAATCTTCTTCCCAGATTTACCATACCAGTTGTCCTTCTTGGCTTCTTAGCCTTGTCTTTAACAATCAAGGCTTTAAGTTCCTCCTTCCCTTTGGCTAGAGCCATGATCATCTGTTGGAATTGTGCGTTATGATTCTATAAGTCTTTCACAGTTTGTTCGAGAGCCATTTCTTGCTGAAATAAACAGCAAAGAAGATGAGAAACCTGTTATGAAACCTGTTTATGCATTGATATGTATGACATGTTTATGCAATTATTTCAAGGACCTTATTGGATTAAAGCTCTTTTAAACAAAACAAAAAGTAAAACTTTTTATTAGCCAGTTTTTAAAGAAACAAAAGATTACACAAGGATAAACATTGAAAAGAAATTCCTAAGTCTCCCATGGGCGCTTCCTCTTGGTGTTGAGGTAGGTGTTGAGGTTCCTCTCTTCATGAAGTTGTTTTGTTAATTCCAGCACCTTCTTCTCACTTGCATAGAATTGAGCCTCAAAAGTATCCCGTTCTTCCTTGAGCTGGATCCAAGACTTTTGCAACTCTTTGAAGACGGTTTGCATATCAGGATGGAGAATAATACGGGACTCGACCCCTTGAACAATAGGTTCTAAGATCACCAATAAGATGGAATCGTATGGCATCATAAGACTTTGGGCTCGAGCTCTCACCCATGTGAGTTAAGGTTCCAAGGGGATAGAGTTCTTACACCCCAAAGTCCTACTATCAGTCTTCTTAACAATGCCTCAAGAGCGGATGAACCTCTGACGATAATTATGCAAATCATCTGAGTAGTTGAACACAATACCCTGGATGAGCATATCCGATGGACCATCTCTATGTGCATAGCCAAACTGACGTATTACTAAAGAAGGATTGTAGGTGATGCCTCCCCTAATGCCCAGGAGTGGCACATTAGGAAATTATCCGCAACGATCAATAAAAGAAATGTCCTCTTGAGAGCGAGGACACTAATGGATGTCGGAGTGAGAGAGAGAGAGAGACATTATTCTTTGAATCCACCTTAAGCGTAAATCGTTTTGCATTACTGACCGAGGAAGGTGCGAAATAAACCACCTATATAGCATAGGGGTGAAACACATGAGAGTTCCTCTCTTCTTCAGAGTACGAGTATGGAGAGAATGTAGAACATCCCCGAGCAATGTAGGAACCGGATTGTGAGCAATAAAGATGTTGATGGCATTCACATCTATAAGTTGATCTGAGTTAGGAAACAGGACAAACCCATAGATCAAGAGGGCTAATACATCTTTGAAGGCATGATAGCTCATAGCATCCAGGAAAATCTGAGCTTTCTTCTTCAGGAAATTTGCAAGAAGACCTTTAACTCCACTTCTTTTTTCCCAATTGGCCTCAATGTCAGATGGTTTCAAGTGCAAAGCTAAGACAACATTTTTAGAAGCTGGGTCTTGTTCTAAACTAGTGAAAGGTACTCTCTCCAATATAGGTAAACCAAGTAACTTAGACAATTCTTCCAGCGTAGGCAGCAGTAGATAATCTGGGAATGTGAAGCAATGGTACTTAGGGTAGAAGACATAGAATAAGACACTCATCAAACCTTCTTCAAACCCGGTGGTAACCAAAATGAGTAAGTGACCATGTCTTTTGTGGAATAATGAGTCCTCAGGGACTTTCAAGACTAATTCCTTGAGCTTAGGAGGAACTTCTGTGAAGTGAATCCAGATATTTTTTCTGCGACCTGAATTCATATCCTACAAAACAACCAAGAGGTAAATCCAACAGGTCCTTGAAATGATTAGTATGTATGAATGTCATGATGTTTATGATGTCATGATTATGCTATAAATCATAGATAAACACACGCAAATCACACAATAGACCTTAGGTTCAAAGGCTTGCATGAGTTTTTAAATTATGTACCCTCTTGAATGTTCAGTTGGCTCAACCTGTCCTATTAATAGTAACCGGGTTTTAAGGAGCCTCAATATCACTGACCATCCCATCAAAAATCGTTTTAGCTCTGTACTGAAGTATTGCGGCCAAAAAATCCTAAAAGTCCAGCCTCAATGAGTGTAGTATCGAGTATCAACCAATCTTTGGTCGGAACCAAAGTCGGTTATCTCACTACTTCCTAATGGCTAGGATGAGTCAATTTAAAGGTCCTAAAGGTTAGTTAGCGCTTAGTTACACTATGAGGAAGCCTAATATTATCCTTAACTTACTCAAGGAACATTAGTACAATCCAAAGTATCGCACTAATGTAACCACCACTTTTCTCGTATCGGTCTATGTCGTACAACTTCCATGGTTTATTGCTACTTACCTAATAAGATTCCCCAGATCTGGGTATAGGATCTTTACAAGAATACCCCAAAAAACCCTTAAAGTTAAAAGTAGTCAAAGCAAAATAGAGAAAGCAATTTAAAATGATATAGACCCTAAGGTAAACCCCACTTTATAATTGTCCCCAGCAGAGTCGCTAGTTTTGTGATACGGTGGCAAAATCGACTATTAATACTGGTTTGCATTTTTTGTTTGCAAATGTCGCGGTAAGCAAGAGTCGCCACCGACTTTTCTTTTATCCGACAAAGGAAAGGGTGAAAAGAACAGAAAAAGACCTTTTTTTTGAGATTTCTGAGTAAGGGGGGTAGATTACGGAAAGGGAAGGTGTTAGCACCCTTTCCATCCATGGTTTTCCATGGGCTCTTAGGTACTTGCTCATTTATGAAATTTCTTGTGTTTGTGTGTTTGAAAAGCATTGAAAAATGCCTTAGTGCGGCGATTCGCTTTATGGTAACTCTAGTATCAGTCCTCAAGAGTGTGATAAAGTGTTTTAAAAAGTTTTGTTTGAAAAGTATGTTTAGAAGTGTGGTGCGAAAATTTATTTGAGCAAGTACCTAACAACTATCTACCTACTCGAAAAAAAGATTGTTCTTCTCCTCCTTTCCTTTAGACTGTGTTATCCTACTATTGGTGAGTAGGTAACCCTAGCCATTGGATGTTTGAGGGATTATCAAAAGGGAAGTTGATGGTCATTGAAGACAACATTTAAAGATACCTTAGCATTTCGAAGGGACTATCATCATAAGATTATTTCTCGCAGGAAACTTGAGGGACATTTTAGGAACTATGATCTTTATGATGACTTTTTAACCGAGGGTCTTTGCTAAGAGTATCACTATGTTTCGAGGGACATGACCATTATTTCCGAAGGCAACCAAGTGAGGTAATACCCTAGGGGTGAAAGTGTGCAACAGTGTGATTTTTTCAGATATTTTATCTTGCGCAATTAGGGTTATCCAGGTTCAACTAATCATTATCTTTCAAGCAACCATATTAAAAATTCATCTAAGCAGTTTATCGTGCGGGAAGATAAATGGCAGAAAGATAAAATTCCTAACTATTACAAGGCTTTGGTGCAATTACATAATTGGTGACTGAAAAGTAAAATGCGGAATTAAAACCCTAATTAAACTATTACAAATCGCGCGCAATTACATCCATAATGAAAAATAAATTGTACGGCAAAAATAATTAAGCGCGAGGATTAAAATTGAAAAAAAAATGCAATACCCTAAAAAACTAATTTAATCATTAAAATATTTTTTAGATTTTTTACATAAAAAAATGATTTGAAATTGACCTAATCTTCTAATTAATTTAAATTAATAAAAATAAATTAAAATTGATTAAAATAATTAGTTTGCAAAAGATTAATTTAATAAAAAACTAAGTCCTATTTTTGTGATGATTTTTTTATTTTATAAAAAATTGATTTAAAAAGAAATTAAACTAATTAATGAAAAATAAAAAAAAACTAGAAAAGATTAAAAATTAATCCTGAGGGGGGTGTATGCCCAGATGGGAGGTTGTTGTTGCTGAATTCTGCCAAGCCGGATCCTGTGGCCCATCACCAGCGCTATATCTAGTGTTGTTGGGAGCCTGGAGGTCCATCATGGGGATGCATCCTGGAAGCGTGAGATCTTGGAAATGCTTGATCTGATGGTGATGAATCTGGGGATCTATGGTATATGCGCATGTGATGATAGCATTGGAATCTGCAGGAAATTGAGAGAAAATAGAAAATGTTGGAGGAAGGGGTAGAACCCCTGACCTCACACACACAACGCCTTAACATCCTTCTTGTTTGCCACTGGGCCACTTGGTCTTTTGTTAATAGAAATAAACAAAATACAATATATTGAATAATGGTTAACAGCGGTAACTAAACGCGCACAAAGTTAAAACTGACCACTCAGGCTTTGACACACAGTCATCTTCCCCAAGGGACTGTCATTTTAGGTCCAGAATTTTTACCTACGGAAAAATGCTGTAGCCATAAACCTGCATATCTCAAAAATCACAACCACACAATAAAAATGAAATCTAAGAATGCAGACCAACTGGGTTTGACCTTGTGAGTACAATGGTACTCTTCTTTTGGCTTAATTTCACCTGTAATGAAAAACCCTAAAACAAAGCTTCAAACCCTATAAATGGCAGTTATTCACAAAAGCATCAAAACAAGAAATTAACCATTCCAACATGTTCTAAATGACCATATAAACATGAATGCATAGTTAGAGTTCATTTATCATGCATGTATATTCAAAATCAAATTCAAGAAACTAAGGGAAAACTATGATACCGAATGGGGCGTTTCTGGGTTCTTTGACGCATGGGAATGATTCCGGTAGCTTCCAAATGCTGCCAAGAATGTATTGCAACCTTCAAAATGCTTTGAACCTCCTTGTGGGAAAGAATCCGACCACCATTTTCTTGTCAAAACTTTGAGTTTTGTTCTCCCAATTCACATGGCCAATCCTCCTTTTTCTGGTCTGGGAATGTTACACATATATATGAGAACGTATTAGGTTAACAAAATTGGATGCAATCTTGAAGAATTGTGAGGAAAATATTTTATTTGCAATTTGTATTTTAAGTTTCCAAAATTGGCCAAAACATGCTCTTTTCATTCCAATAAGTCCTTGCATGAATTATATGATTTGCCAGTTGATTATAGACTCATAATGTGCTCATAAAATCCAATCTTTGAATTTATTTCATTATTCCATTATTTAAAATGATTTATTTTGAATTTAATGAATAAAAAATCAAAACAAATAATAAAAATAATAAAACAATAAGTGGATAATCTCATAGGTCGTGGGTCATCTTAGGAACAAGTTTCAAACAAGAAAACATGGGCCCATTTGGACAAAAATCAATTTTGATCAATGTTGACTTCGGGCACATTTCCAAAATTTGGTCAACTTTAGCAATGCATATCTCTCTAATTTTTTACCCTAAGAGGGTGTTCTTTGACTTTTTAGAAATCTTAGGATGTCCTCTAAACAACCCTTTTGGTTTCATGTCAATTGTATATTCCATGTTCATGTAAGGAGCTTTGACCCAAAAGGTGTTTTTGTTGACTTTTTGAAATGGCCTATAATGTCTGAGCTTATATCTTTTGATTGAGGCATTTCTTGAACTGGAGGATTGATGAGAAATTTTAGGGAATTAAATTATATTCAAAATGATCCTTGGTTGGAAAATTTATGATAAAGTATGAGAAAGTTATGCCAGGTCAAAGTTTGGTTGAATTTTCCTTTTGAAACCCTAAATTGCCATTTTTGACTTTTGATGAGTTGGGAGCATTTCTTAAGGAATCATGATCAACCCTTGATCAAATGATGGATAATACTTAAAAATGTTGATGTTGACCAAAAATCTTGAAGTTTGACTGTATTTGGGCCACATTTGACCTTTGACCTAATACAATTGATTTTCAGGAATTTGAGCAGTTGACTGAGCAAACTTGTTGTGCAAGGCATGAAACTTGGCATGGATGATCTTGAGGAAATATTAGGACAATGGAGACCATTTGTACCCTTGGAAATCAACCATATTTCTTGAAATTGCAACCCTAGTTTGAGGCTTATTGTCTTAAAAGGAGGATTTGTCTGGTCAATCCTTAGTCAACTTGAGCAATTGAGGACCTCTAGGAGTATGTCTTGTGTGAGACTGGGAAGGAAAATTTTGGGGTACAACATTGGTCATATGAAGATATATCGGGAGTTCATATCGACATTATAGTTTATCATATACCAACAAAGGAAGATTTTCCTCCAGTCAAGCAAAAAGTGCGTCATATGCGGCCAAACATGTCTGAAAAGATAAAGGCCGAAGTAATGAAGCAATTCAATGCAGGTTTTCTAGCTGTAACATCATATCCTCAATGGATGAAGAATGCGGTCCCCGTGCCGAAGAAATATGGGAAGGTTCGTATGTGCATAAACTGCAGGAATTTGAATAGAGAAAGCCCTAAATATGATTTCCCGCTACCTCATATTGACGTCCTGGTTGACAACACAGCTCAACATAAAGTGTTATCCTTCATGGATGGATTCTCTGGCTATAATCAAATCAAAATGGCACCCGAAGACATGGAGATAACCACTTTTGTTACAAAGTAGGGAACCTTCTGTTATAAGGTCATGCATTTCGGTTTGAAGAACGCAGGGGCAACCTATCAACGAGCTATGGTAGCTTTGTTCCATGACATGATCCATCGTGAGATAGAAGTCTATGTGGATGATATGATTGCAAGGTTACAAATTGAGGAAAGACACCTTGATCATCTTCATAAGTTGTTTGAGAGGTTGAATAAGTACAAGCTAAGACTAAATCCCAACAAATGCACCTTCGGGGTAAAGTCTGGAAAACACTTAGGGTTTGTCAGCAGTGGAAAAGGTATTGAGGTTGACCCTGTAAAAGTCAAAGCCAAATAAGAGATTCCAACTCCCTGTATTGAGAAGGAGGTCAGGGGTTTCTTAGGTCGACTCAACTACATTGCTCGATTCATATCTCACTTGATTGCTGCTTGTGAGCCAATCTTCAAACTCTTGAAGGAAGATCAAGTAGTCAGATGGAACGACGACTGCCAAGCAGCCTTTGACAAGATTAACGAATATTTACAAGAAACTTCAATCCTGATGCCTCCAGTTGAAGGAAGACCTATGATTATTTACTTGACTGTATTAGAGAATTCAATGGGGTGCGTGTTGGGCCAACATAACGTGTCAGGCTGAAAAGAGCATGCAATATACTACCTGAGCAAAAAGTTTACTGACTATGAAATTAGATATTCATCACTCGAGAAAACGTGTTGGGCTCTGGCATGGGTTTCTCGCCGGCTACGACATTATATGTTCACTCACACCACTTTATTGATTTCTAAGGTGGACCCCATCAAGTATATCTTCGAGAAGCCAGCTCTCTCCGGATGAATAGCTAGATGGAAAATGATCTTGACTAAATATGATATTCAATATACTACACAAAAGGCCATCAGGGAAGCGTATTGGCGGATCATTTGGCCCATCAAGCTATTGAGGATTACCAGTCCATGAACTATGAATTCTCGGACGAGAACATCAAGCTAGTGATTGACTGCGAAAAGCCTGAACCGTATGACGGACCTGGATAAGGATCCCGATGGACTATGGTTTTTGATGGGGCTTCCAATGTCTTTGGAAATGGAAATGGTGCGGTGATTATTTCGCCTAAGGGTTTCCATACACCTTTCACCGCTAGATTGTGCTTTAACTGTACAAATAACATGGCTGAGTATGAGGCGTGCATCTCAGGTCTAATGGTTTCCATTCACCTGAGGATCAAGTTCTTGGATGTATATGGAGATTCTGCTCTAGCGATCAATCAAGTTAAAGGAGAATGGGATACCAAGCACCCTAATCTGATTTCTTACAAAGAGCTTGTGTTGACCCGGATCCCATGCTTTAAGGAAGTCACGTTTGAACACTTCCCTAGAGAAGAAAATTAGTTAGCAGACGCCTTGGAAACAATGTCATCTATGTTCAAGGTCAACAGGGACAACGAGGCTCCTAGAATTAGAATAGAAAGATTTAATGAACTTGTGCACTATTATGAGCTTGACACTGACGAAGAGAAGCCATGGTACCATGCGGTGAAGAGATATCTTGAAGCATAAGAGTATCTTGAAGGAGCTTCCATCAATGATAAGAAATTTTTGCAGATATTTTCAGCCAAATTCTTCCTAAGCAATAGAATCATGTACAAGCGCAACCATGATTCTACTCTACTCCGATGTATGGATAAGAAGGAGGCAGAGAAGATCATGGAAGACATGCATGATGGTATCTTTGGGACGCACTCTAGTGGACACACTATGGCCTAGAAGATTCTATGGGCTGGTTACTATTGGTCGACAATGGAAATTGATTGTCACCATCACTCGAGGACTTGTCATAAGTCCAGATCTATGTCGACAAAGTTCATGTGCCTCTGATACCTCTAAATGTCATGACTGCTCCATGGCCGTTTATAATGTGGGGCATTGACATGATTGGAGAAATCAAACCCACTGCTTCCAATGGACACCATTTCATCCTTGTTGCCATTGACTATTTCACCAAATGGGTCGAAGCTGCCTCATATGTCTTAGTCACAAAGAATGTTGTAGCCCGGTTTATCAAGCATAACCTTATCTGCCATTATGGTATCCCCGAAAGGATCATCATAGAAAACGGGACCAATCTTAACAATACTATGATTACTGAACTCTGCACGCAGTTCATAATCAAACATCACAATTATTCTCCATACAGACCTAAGATGAATGGCGCAGTGGAAGCCGCAAATAAAAACACAAAGAAGATTGTGCAAAACATGGTGTTGACCTACAAATATTGCCATGAGAAGCTACCATTCGCTCTCTATGGCTACCATACTTCAGCATGAATATCAACTGGGGCAACCCCGTTCTCCTTGGTCTATGGCATGAAAGTTGTCCTGCCTGTCAAAGTTCAGATTACTTATCTAAGGGTTATGAAATAAGAAGACTTAAGTGAAGATGAATGGATTTAGACTAGATTGGATCAGTTGAACTTGATCGACGAGAAATGACTGGCTGCGGTTTGTCATGGTCAAATGTATCAAAAATGTATGATCAAGGCTTTCAACAAAAAGATCAAGCCTCGAGTATATCAGAATCGCGACTTGGTAATAAAGCACATCATTCTTCCACAAGGAGATCCCAGAGGCAAATGGACTCCCATTTATGAAGGACCATTATTGTCAAGAAAGTATTCTCTAGCAGTGCCATAATGCTAACAATTATGGATGGTGAAGATTTCCCGCATCCTTTGAACGCGGACACAGTAAAAAAATACTACATATAAAGAATGACCCTCTAGGTTGACATATCTAGGAAAAAATAAGGGCATCCTGGCGAACCAAAAGGGTTCGGGCAAAAGTTAGGGATATATACAAAAGATTGTACACCCGACAAGTCGAAAACCCGAAAGGGCTGCTTGGGCAAAAATGGGTATCCTGATGGACTGAAAACACGAAAGGGAGGTCTAGGCAAAAGTTAGGGATTAAAGCTTACGACTATGTCCCGTTGGATCTCTGCAGCCAGCTCTGTTACCAAGGTCCAAGTTCAATGGTCTAAGATCAATTCAATCGACCTCTTTCAACGAAAATAGATGATGTTCAAAGACATATGGGCAATAGCGGAGTTGGAACCAGATGAAATCACTTCCACGTGGCTATTATTTGTGTTTTGACTTTGTATTCCTTTCATTCTTTCAACGATTTCCTCTTACTAGGATCTCTGTCTCCTCGTAGAAAAATGCATGTTTATAGGCAAACATCAATACAAATATACTTTGAAGTGCAAATTTTGTTTTTTCTATTTTGAGTGCAAAAGTGTCCAATGAATAAAATTGAATGAACATATGCATATGAACATGATTAAATTGTTAACAAATGTATACATAAAAAATAGTAACAAGCATCTCCTTAAGGATTTGGGATATCCCCACAAAGTTACTTCAATAAGATTATCCCCACAGAGACGGATTCATCAAATCCCCAACCAGAGTTCCAATATCTCAAAAACCCTCTCCCTAGATGAGTTGGTCTTAGAAAGAAGCCTTATGGAGTTCTACCTAAAGAAGTCACTTCCCCAGAGGGTCATCAAAATATTCTCTTCAACAGAGTTTATTTCCCCAACAAACTTCAAATTCCCAGCTCGAGTTTGCCTCTCAGACTATTACTAATCAATGGACAAAACCCCTTAATCCCCTGTAGAGTCATTGCATTCCCCAATGGAGCCGTTACTATCTCAGTAAGTTGTTGCGAAGTCTGGAATTCGACCAGATATCAATTAACTTCATCCTTTCATCCAAGTTGCTGTAAATCCTGGAATCCGACCAAATAACAGTAATTTGATATAAGTTGTTGCGAAGCCTGGAATCCGACCAGATAACAGTTTAACTTCAATTTTATGCGAATCCTGGAATCCGACCAGATAACAGTTAATTCATCCAAATTAATGCGGAGCCTGGAATCCGTCCAGATAACACTTAATTTCATCTAAGTTGCTACAAAGCCTGGAATCAGACCAGATAACAATTTAACTTCAAATTTCTGCGAAGCCTGGAATCCGACCAGATAACAATTAATTTCATATAAGTTTCTGCGAAGCCTGGAATCCGACTAGATAACAGTTTAACTTCAATTTTTTGCAAAACCTGGAATCCGACCAGATAACAATTAATTTCATCTAAATTGATGCGAAGCCAGGAATCCGACCAGATAACAGTTAATTTCATCCAAATTACTATGAAGCCTAGAATCTGACCAAATAATAGTTAATTTCATATAAGTTGCTGCAAAGCCTGGAATCCGACCAGATAACAACTTAACTTTATATTTTTGCGAAGCCTGGAACCCAACCAGATAACAGTGAATTTCATATAAGTTGCTGCGAAGCCTGGAATCCGACCAGATAATAGTTTAACTTCAATTTTCTGCAAAGCTTGGAATCCAACCAAATAACAATTAATTTCATCTAAATTTATGCGAAGCTTGGAATCCGACCTGATAACAGTTTAAATTCAATTTTCTGCAAAGCCTGGAATCCAACCAGATAATAGTTAATTTCATCTAAATTGCTGCGACGCCTGGAATCTGACCAGATAACAGTTTAACTTCAATTTTCTGTGAAGCCTGGAATCCGACAAGATAACAGTTAATTTCATCTTCCCCGGTAAGTTGCCGCGAAGCCTAGAGTTTGACCAGATAACAATTAACTTTATTACTCCTAACAAGTCGAAAGTTACTACGAAGCCTGGATTTTGACCAGATAACAACTAACTTTCACTCTCCCTAGTCAAATATTATTCCCCAGTAGAGTAATGGACAACCACTGAACTCTATTCCCCAAGTAGAAATCAACACTCCTCACAGAGTTTCCTCAAGCAAAGAGCCAAAATCAACGTTCCCCAGTGGATTTCTCCTCAAACAACAAAACAGGAATTTCCAGCGGGAGAATTCTAAACAAGGTTTGAAGATGTGAATACTCTTCATACTCTTTATCCCCAACAACAGTCCAGGATTTAACTTCCCAAAGCTGCCCAGCATTTTTCAAGATAAAGATACACTTCAACAATATCTCACATTCATATATCATATTACATACATGACAAATGCATACAACAAAATCTCATTTTTTTAGAACATCATTGTGCCATGCATACATCTACATGCAACTAATACTTTCCTTGCAGGAAAAGTCAACAAATCAACAGTCCTCTTTTGGATTGATTTACTTCTGCCAGTTAATAATAGGCAGTCGAAAGGCCTCTTCTGGTTAGATTTGTTTCCCCAGTGAAGTCACCATCACAAGACCTCTTCTGGTTAGATTTATTTCTTCCAATTAAATACAGGAAAATGACATCTACAGTTTCAGTATAAATCGACCAAGAATTTATTCTGATACTTCTTCCAGTTTCTACCAACATTTACTCTAGATGGCATCTATAAGCCCATCTTTAACAAATTCTTCATCATTTCTCTAAATGACATCTTTAAGCCCATTTCCGATATAATCGACTAACACATCATCGAGTGCAAATTTCTGGGCACTCTAGTGTTCAATCATCTTTCACCTTCAAGTCACGAATGACAAACCCACCAATCTAACCCTTCAGGTTTAAGAAGATTGAACAGGGGCAACTATTGTACCCGAAAATTTTCCATCTCTTTTCTCAATACATTTCACAAAAGATCCCCAATGCTCAAGGATTCTGAAGGAATTGATCAAACAAAATCACCTTCGAAACACGGAGACCACAAATTAAGGTTTTGACTGAGAACGATTGATCAATGAATTTTGACCTAATACACAATCTATTGGTTTGAAACATGGTCTGAAGGATTAAAATGCATCATTTTTACCTAATTTTATATATCAATTCATTTTTCAAGATCAATTGATTGATATCTTAAATTCGGCCAGGTGATGAAAAGTCAATTGATACACCAAAAGCCAAACATTGACTTTTGGTCATCATTAAGTTTCAAAGATCAAAATTCATCAAGACATTCAAGAATATCAAGCTTGATCATCAAGAAGTCAAGAAATTCAAAAGTCAATTTGAAAAGTCAAACTTTTTAAGACTTAGAAATTTTTCTAAGTGTTTTGTACATGATAATTTCACTATTTCATGCCAATTTTTCACCAAGATGCATGATGATTCAAAGGAAACTTACAACATGAAAGTTATAGAGGATGTTTCAAGATTTCCAAAACATCCAAGAGCATGAATTTATCATACTTTATCTAGGAGATTCAAAGGCCTGAACTTGGGCATCCATTCTTGAATTGTAAGTTATTTTGTTGAAGAACAAATAATCCAATTTGCATGGTGTGCTTCATAATCTTACTTTACAGGCCTTGTGACTTACAAATCTCTCCATAATCATATGTTTACACAATTAATTGAACCATTATCCAAGTGATGCAAGTATTGTCCATTGCATCATTCCATTTATAGCACAAAGGCACCATTGTCGTTCACATAAAGCAAGCTTTATGCAATTGTCAACTCCTTGAGCCTCTCAATTGTTTTCTCTGCACATACATAATGTCAAAGTAAGAAGTAACATGGATAAAAGCCTCTAGCAACTTCAGACCATGCTTGTACCATAGATTGGAACACCAATTTTTACATAACTTGGTTGTTTCATCTCAACCAAACCAGAATTTTGACAACTTGTAAAACAAACACTCTCATTTTCTCAAACCTCCTCTATAAATAGAGGTCATTTCCAAGCCAAAAAAAAGAATTTTTTGTTGTGTAGACAATCCTTAAAAATCTCATACTCTCCAAAAAACCATAATTGTCCATAAAACCTCCATTCTTGAGTTTTGAAGTCCAAATCTTTGAACCTCTCACACCTTGCAATTTCTGTCCAAACAAACCATCCAAACACTCCACATACATCATATAGGAGTTGTTCAAACACAAGAACAACTTCTGTAACATCACTATCACCATTACCCAAGCTAAAAAACAGCCAACACAGCAGTTCAAACTCAAAACAAAATTTTCAGCTTCAAGGAGCAAGAAAATGACATGTGTCGATGCAAAGATGATATGTGTCGATGCAAAACAGGAAAATGAGCCAATGCAGGCCATTATGTATCAATACATGCTGAGTTTGGTTTTTATTTTCCAAAATATTTTATTTATCATTTATAACTTTAATATATTCATATTGTTATTTCTTTCTAAACCAAAAGTAAAAAAAAAACATTTTTTTATTAAAATCAATTTCTTTTCTTAAAAATTAATTTAATATTTAGACTTTGGTTTATCTTTTCTTTAAAATTAATTTAGAACTTAGGACTTTTAATTAATTAATTTTTTTTATATATACTAATTTAATTTAATTAAACCTTTTCATAAAAACCCTAAACTTTTTTCTTCAATCAAATTAATTTTCTTAATTAACTTATGTTTAATTTTCTTAGTTTAACTAATTTATTTTCTTTTAGTTAATTAGGTCAAAACCCTTTCTTTATAACAAAAACATTTTTGTTTCATTTCATATCATTTAATCTTTGTATATTATATTTACATTTCTTGTACATTATTGTTCAATTCAATATGGTTGTAATAGTAAATTAGGATTTATTTGCTTTCATCCCCCCATTTGTAAATTTGTATCTGATCCCCTAAATGATGTAATAGCGTAGGACTTTACATTTCCGTGATTTATCGCTTTCAAATACAAATGATAGTAATTAGGGTTTGTATGACAAGACTTAAAATCAACAAGTATACAACCCTAATTCAAGACAAAAATGCATGAAATCAATACACTCGCACACGCGAACCTCTAGGGTAATCCACACTTGTTGCCTCAGATTTAAATAGTCATGTCCATCATATGTGAGATCATAGTACCTCGATGACCCTTCGATGCTGCCTTCGGTAAATGATCTTAGACCTTTACAAAAAATTGCTAAGGTATCCTACAATGTTCCCTTCTATGAGTACACGACGACCCATGCCCGTCCCTTCACATCTAATGATAGGGCTTCTTATCAATCAATGGTAAGATAGCCATATCTAAAGGAGGAGGAAAATAACTAAGAATTTTTGAGTATGTAGAACGTTCATAGTTGCTTGCTCACAACCACCTTTAAAACATCTTTCAAACACACTAACTCTTTCAAATGAAATATTTTCAAAAGTTAACACTTTGTATACATTCTTATAGAGACGAGAATCATTAAAAAGTATGCTTAAATGAAGGAACTTTTCAAAAATACTTTCAAAAACAAATAACAAACACATGTCAAACAAAGCATTTCAAAGTGAGCTAGCAACTAAGATCCCGTAGATAACTACAGATGAAAAGGGTTCTAATACCTTCCCTTTTCATAACCTACCCCCCGAACTCAAGAAAATTCTCAAAAGGTCTTTCCTGTTATTTTCACCCTTTTCTTTATTTGATAAAAGAAAAGTCGATGGCGACTCTTGCTATCCCCAACATTTGCGATAAAACGCAAAACACCAAGTCAGTTCTCCCACCGTACCACAGTTGGTATTGAGGCTTAATGCACAACATATGATGATCGTGAGATAATGAAGTTGGAATGGACTGAATATCATGGAGCACAAGTATGAGGCAAGCTAACTCAACTTAAGGATGGAGCAGAAATCAAAGCTAACGCATTGTCTAGACTTAGGAAATCTCATGGAATAATGTAATCCTTAACACAAACTCTTATACAAACCTTAAATTTGGTGAAATTGAACTCTTTGGCCTCTTTGTAATATGCGTTCTTTATAGCTTGAAATTGATCTAATGGATTCATGTAATATTGGTGAAACCTTGTAACATGTAAAACTTGATGAACTATGTCTTGTAATTTCATGAGTGATTATTAAACTTTGAACATTTCCTTGAAAATTGAAGAAGTGGAACTTTGAAACCTTGAGGGATGTAGAAATTGAGCTTGAAATATATTTGAAGGGTATTTGATAAAATGTTTGAAATTTGAATGATAGAAAGTGGGTGAAGTTTGAATTTGAAATGATAATCTTTGTAAGAATTTATTTGACATTTCAGTTCTTGATGAATGAAGATAAAGAATGAATAAGTGAAGTTGTCTTGAAATTCAAAGAAAGAAATTTTGGCTTGAAAGGTGCTTAGTTCTTTTGAACCATTTATCTTGATAAACTCATGACATTAGGGACTTAAATGCAAGAAATAAAATTATTTGAGGTCCTTGATGAATGTAATGCATTTTCCAAATTTTCACTTTAAATCATCTAGATTTGTTGGACTTGGATGGTGTTAAACATGCTTGGAAATTTGGAATAAGGACTCGAAATGAATGAATATTAATCTTGTAAATTCCAAGATCATGAAAACAAGAATTTCTCTCCATTTGAATTTGAACTCCTTCTTGAAACTTTTGAATAAATTTGAATCCACGAATTTTTTGAATCTTCAAACTTTAACATAATGGCAAAGGATCCCTTAAACTCAATAAAATTGTACCATGACTCTTGTCTTAATGATGAAGAAATTCAACAAAAAAAATAACTCTGGAGAAAATGTCATGACATTAGAAAATTGGTAGCATGAATTTAAAATTAGAGTTTAAGACCATTATAAGTCAAAAAAATGACCTAAAACGTTTCACTAACTTCCACGGCTTTCTAAGCACGATTTGCTCTCACTCCTTGAATAAATCTTATAGATAACGCCATTTATGACACCGTGCAAAAATAATTGTCTCAAAACAATGAAAATAGAAATAATTATAATCCTCAAAAGTTGGATAAAAGTCACTTGAAAATAAATCAAATTTCCCAAGGCAACCTATAATTTACTCAAACTTTTGATGATCTTCTACACATAATTAACACTTGTCTTGAAAACAGAAATTGGATATGATGCCAAGGAGATTCATATGCTCTAAGAATCTATCAAAAATACTGAGTAATGAAGAAATTTTCATTGTTTAAACTCAAACTTGCAAACATTGACTTTTGGTGCAATAACTTTGAATCAACTTGCGAACTTGATCCTTTTTCTACAACCCAAAGCACTCTTAATCACATATGAACTTGAGATGGTGAAATATTGATCAAATCAAGCTCACACTTGTGTGGACTTGAGATTATTTATCGAAGAAGGAATGGAAATAAACACATGAACCTATCTCGAAGAATTTTGAGAATTAAGCAACCAAACTCGCCTTAACTATGTTGAAAGAAGCTTGAGGATAGCGTGACCTAAGATTATAGATTACTTTTGTACCCCAAAATTTTACCTTTCATTTTACTCAATACATACCCAAAGAGATCCTCAATTTGCTCAAGGTTGCCCAAGAGTGGACCAGACAAACTCTCTCCTAAGGCAATGTACCTCAAATTAGGCTTTCCATTTTCATCAAGATGGGTGAACCACAAAGGCCTCATATGCTCTCCATGGTCTTAATATGATCTCAAGACCCTACATGTCAAGTATCATACCTTTCACAAGGAGTTTGCTCAGTCAACTACTCAGATGCTTGAGAATCGACTATATTAGATCAAAAGTCAACTGTGACCCACATACAGTCAAACATCAAGATTTTTGGCCAACATTAACATCTTGAAGTAAATTTCATCATTTTATCAAGGGTTGATCATGATTCCCCAAGGAATGCTCCAAATTCATCAAAACCCAAAAGTTGCTAAATTAGGGTTTCTTAGTAAAACTCAACCCAACTTTGACCAAGCATAACTGGTACATACTTTATCATAAATTTTCCATCTAAGGCTCATTTTTAATAGAATTCAATTCCCTACAATTCATCCTCATCCCACAAGTTCAAAATATGCACTCATAAAAACATATGAATTTTTACATTATAGGTCCTTTTGAAAAGTCAACAAAAACACCTTTTGGGTCAAAGCTTCATACATGAACATTGAAGATCCAATTGAGATTAAATAAAAAGGGTTGTTTAGGTAACATACTAAGCTTTCTAAAAAGTCAAAGAACACCCTCCAAAGGGGCCCATGTTTTCTTGCTTGAAACATGTTTCTAATAGGACACATGACCCGTGAGCTTTTCCACCTATTATTTTATTACTTTTATCATTTATTTTGATTTTTTATTCATTTAAATCAAAATAAATCAAATTAAATGGTAAAATAATAAAATAATATCAAATATTGGGATTTTTGTGCACATTTGGAGTCTATGTACAGCTAGCATGATGATCAATTTGTGCAAGACTCATTAGGGTTGTAAAAGATTGGATTGATGCTTGTTTTTGAAAGATATCATACATGAATCAAATCAAATCACATTTTTATAATTCTCAAAGATATGATGTAATTTTATTGACGTAATATGCTCTATTATATGTATACAACAATTACATATCAAAATACAAGGTTTTGCAGTCGTAGGGAGAAAGAACAAAAACTCAGAATTTGGATGAAAAGTATGCACTTGATTTCTTCCCTAGAGGACGATTCCAGGCGATTGAAGGACTCTAATCACTTCCTGGCCATCTCCTGAAGCCAACAACATCATTTTCAGCCTTCAAAGCGTCAAGAATCATCACCTAGACACATCACGGTTTGCATCCCAAACTCAAATTCGATTTCTATGTTTTACGCATGATAAATCCATTATATTCATATATTCTTGTTCATAATCGTGTTTGCAAACTTTCTATATCCTTTAATGATACTAACAGTGCAGGAATCCATATTTACCATTGTTAGGGTTTAAGGTCACGATTTGGGGATTTCTGGTACAGGAAAAATTGGGCCATGAATGAGGTACCATGATACTCGTGAGACCAAGACGAGTTGATTGGTACCATCACAATAGATTTATCATGCTTGTGCTGAATATTTAAATGACACAGGTTTTTAGCAATGGATAACGTCTGTAGGTATAAGTTGTGTACCTAAAACGATGGGCTGGAGGTAGAAGAAGGTGATTTGTCATCACCCCATTGGTTCGTTTGAATTCAGTGCGCGTGGTTTTTTGTTCCAGGGACATTGAATGTGTTTTATATATTATATATATTCTTATTACTATAATAACAACTAACAAAACAGCTCAGCTGGCAGCGTAGCATTGGTACAAGGCGTAAGGACCTGGGTTCGATCCCAGGTCCCAGCGCTTTATTTATTTTCTTTTCTTGCAACAGATCTAGTGCTCCACCCCTCTAAGCACCTTCCATACAACCCCAGTATCCAGCCACTAGATGCGCTCAACCCAGATCCAACGCTTCCAGCCTGAAGGTCCATGATACATCTTCAGGTCAACGCCACACTTGATCCAGCATGGTTGACCGGGCTTAGCTTAATGGGCCAGGAAATTCAGATTCCCACCCCCCTTTCAGCTAGCATACAGGCCCATCATATTATTTTTTCTATTCTTTTTTTTATTATTTTCTTTGTTTATTTTCTTTAATTATTTCTTTTTTCTATTAATTAACATAAATTATTTTTTTTATTGAACACAAAAATCACAAAAGGAATTTTTTTAATAAATATTTATAATCAATTGTTTAATTAATTTAGGGTAATTTAATCTTTTTTTATATAATTAAAAATAATTAGACTTAGGATTTTAATTGTACATAGTTTAATTATTGTTCCTTTTTTTCCACAAATACACAAAAAATCATTTTTTTCTCATAAAATATTTATTTCTTTAATTGATTTAATTTAATAAATTAGGTTAATATAATTTCTTTCATAAATCAAAAATAATTAGAAATTAGGTTTAATTAATTTGCAATTAATTGTTTTCTCAAATAAAAATCCACAAGAACACTTTTTCTCTCAATTAGGGTTTTAGATTTTTTCAACCGTCCTCGCATTTAATTTGCCGCGCGCTTGTTAATCAATTGACCATTATTTTGTAACTGCTCAGGGTTTGTAATAGTTAACCTAGGGTTTTTATTTACTGTTTAAATCCCTGATTTTTGGTCATGTAATTAATTCCACTCCCCGAAGCCTTGTAATAGCTAGGTTTATTTTTCGCACTTTAAATTCCCGCAATCTTTAACTGTCTAGATGCATGGCTAATAGGATTGTATGAAAAGAATGCTTGAAATTTAAAACGGTAGATCACCTAATGTGCAAAGGTTAAATAACTGAAAAAAAGTTCACATGCACATGTTCACTTCTAGGGTTTGCCTCACTACGGTTTCCTTCGATAAACAATCATTAAGCATAGGAAATTTTAGTGGTCACCCTCCTGTCTAAAAGATCAAATGTCCCATTCGAATGTTGCCTCAGAAATGTTGCCTCGGAAACGTTGCCTCTAAAAGATCATAAGACTCTAGAGTTACTACTAAGGTTTTATAACTATTTCTTTAGTGATTGTATTTATCCCTTTTGAACGTCCCTTACAAACTCCAACGACGGTGCTACCTACTCCTTAATAGTGGGATAGCGCTGTCTAAAGGAAATAGAATGAACAATCTTTTTTCGAGTACAACTTCATCACATCCTTGAGGACTGATACAAGGGTAATCACGAAGTAAAACATTTTCAAAGCAAGCACACACACAAGCAATTTAAAAAAAAAGATCAAGCACCTAAGAGCCCATGGAAAACCATGGATAGAAAGGGTGATAACACCTTCCCTTTCTATAATCTACCCCCCGTACTCAGAAAACTCGAAAAAAGGTTTTTTCTGTTCTTTTACCTTTTCCATGATTGGATGAAATAAAATTCAGTGGTGACTCTTGCTTACCGCGATATTTTGCGATCACAAAAACGCAAAAACACAAACCAGTTAAAATAGTCGGTTCTGCCACCGTATCACAGAACTGGCGACTCTGTTGGGGAAAAATATAAAGTGGGGTAAACCTTAGGATCTAGGTCATATTTAATTGCTTTCTCTTGACTGTCTTGTTTGCTTTATATTTATGGGGACTGTTTGGGTTATTTGATCCTACACCCGGATCGGGGAAACGCCTTTTAGGTAAGTAGCAATAAACTGTGAGGGAACTATACTGGGGTATACCGGCATGATTGAAGCAGTAGCTACGTTTATGTGGCACTTTGGTTGGTACCGATATACCCTTAAGTCAATCAGGGAGAGTACAGGGCCGCCGCGTGGTGTCGTGAAGCATCAACTGACCTTAGAACCTTTAATTGCACAACTTGGCCAGTAGGATGTAGAGAGATGGCCGACTTTAGTGTATTCCCAAGGTCGACAGATACTCGATGCTATACTCATTGAGTTATGACTCTTGAGCTTTATTTGGATGCGAGTCAATCGCCTATTGAACGAAGCTGGGAGAAAGATCAGTGATATTGAGATCCCTTTTAGAACCCAGTTACTATTTATAGGACAGGATGAACCAATCAAACTTCAAGAGGGTATGACCTTAAAACTCATGCAAGCCTTAAATCTAAGGACTTGATGTGACTTGTTTGTTATTTTCTATGCCTATGATTTTATAACCTAATCATGAAATCATAAGCATAGCATATCATGACTAACCATTTCAAGGATTCCCTAGGGCTCATTTTTGGTCTGTTTTGTAGGACATGGCATCTGCCCGTAGGAACACTATACATATCAACCTTGTGAAAGTGTCTCTCCAACTAAAGGATCTGGAATTTAGGGTTCTTGAAGGTTCTCATTTCACTAGAAAGCATGGTCAGTTACTCAATTTGGTCACTGCAAAACCTGATAAAGAGTTGTTAAAAGTGTTGTTTCAGTTCTTCGACCCGGTGCACCATTATTTCACCTTCTCGGATTTCCAGCTAGTTCCTACTATGGAGGAATTTTCTCAAATATTGGGAGTACCTATTCTCGACCAGTTGCCTTTCAATGGTACGGAAGAACATTCAAAGCCTGAAGAAATTGCTAGAGCTCTGTCTTTACAGCGGTCTGATATAGTGGAAAATTGGGAGACTAGAGGGAGTGTCCAAGGAATTCCCGTTAAGTTTATATTTGAGAAGACCTATCATTTTTGGGATACCTTATATTTACAAGCTTTCGAAGTGGTGCTGGCACTTCACGTTTATGGGACGGTACTTTTCCCTAATGTTGATCAACTTGTAGAGGTGAGCACTATCAAGGTTTTCTTGTCTCATAATCCAGTACCTACATTACTCGGGGATATTCTGCACTCTTTGTATGCTCGCACTCTAAAGAGAAGGGGAACCCTCCTGTGTTGCACTCCTCTATTGGCTAGATGGTTTATTTCTCACCTACCCAGGTCTGTTTTGAGGAATGAGTAGGGTTTGAAATGGTCTTGCAAGCTGATATCCCTCAAGGATTAAGACATTCATTGGTGTTCACGATTCTCGGAAGATGTTACCATCATCGATCGTTGTGGTGAATTCACTAATGTCCCCCTCTTAGGAATTAGGGGAGGAATCACTTACAACCCTTGTTTGGCACTGTGTCAATTTGGTTATGTGAGAAGAGATGGTCCTCATGATACGCTTATCCAAGGAATCGCTTTCAATTATGAGAACGACGTTCAAGGCTATCGTAGAAGGTTCATAAAAGCTTGGGGCATGGTACATAAAATTGATAGAAAGACGCTAGGGCACAAGAATTCCATTCCTCTTGAGCCTTATCTCTGATGGGTACGAGCTTGCGCCCAAAGTATGATGATGCCCTACCCTGCTGTCGTACCAATAATTGTGGAACCAGTTGCTGAAGGAGACACTACTTCACTTGGTCATCATCCGGACATAATTGACTTATTTGTTTTAAGATTTGTAATAAACAATTTGAAACTTTACGTCTCGGTGCCTTGCCCGAGGCACCTTGGATTCGCTTGTGAGGGCTATTATTTGTCATTTCACATATCATTAATAAAGCATTGGACGTTTCTTGCATATAAATTTTGCGTTCTCTGTTTTTCTTTTTTGTTTTCACTTTATCAAAACAGCTATTCTTTACACACACTCACGTATCATAATGCAAATCCATATCCACTATGGATCCCATTGATAACAGCTCTGCTATTGCCAGTTATGACTTCGAAAATCCGATCAACCAAGCCGAAGACGAAGGTGAGGATGATTGTGAGGTGCTTGGAGAACTTGCTAGACTATTACAGCAGGAGGAAAGGGCCATACAGCCTCATGAAGAGCCAGTTGAGACAGTGAAGTTGGGTACTGAGGAAGATAGAAAAGAAGTTAAAATAGGTGTAAATCTGGAGCTTAGCGTCAAACAGAGGTTGATACAGATGTTGCACGACTATGTTGAGATCTTCGCCTGGTCCTACTAAGACATGTCTGGTTTAGACACTGATATTGTGGTACATTGCCTTCTGACTAAAGAAGATTGTCCTCCGGTTAAACAGAAGGTTCGTCGTATGCGCCTTGAAATGTCAGAGAAGATTAAGGAAGAGGTCATGAAACAGTTCGATGCAGGATTCTTAGCAGTCACTTCCTATCTGCAGTGGGTTGCCAACATCGTCCTGGTACCTAAGAAGGACGGTAAGGTACGGATGTGCATAGATTACAGAGATCTGAATAGGGAAAGCCCCAAGGATGACTTTCCACTTCCTCATATTGACGTTCTGGTCGACAATACCGTGCAACACAAAATCTTCTCCTTCATGGATGGTTTCTCTGGCTACAACCATATCAAGATGGCTCCTGAAGACATGGAGAAGACAACCTTTGTTACACAGTGGGGCACCTTCTTCTACAAGGTGATGCCTTTTGGGTTGAAGAATGCTGGGGCAACTTATCAGCATGCCATGGTCGCTCTGTTCCATGATATGATTCACCACGAGATCGAGTTCTATGTTGATGACATGATAGCCAGGTCTCAGACTGAGGAAGAGCACCTTGATCATCTTCAAAAATTGTTTGATAGGTTGAAGACATACAAGTTGAGGTTGAATCCGAACAACTGCACCTTCGGGGTAAGGTCTGGTAAGCTTCTGGGCTTCATTGTCAGTGACAAGGGTATTCAGGTAGACCCTGCAAAGGTAAAAGCGATACAAGAAATGTCGGTTCCCCATACAAAGAAGGAAGTTAGAGGTTTCTTGGGACATCTGAATTACATCGCCAGGTTCATTTCACATCTGACTTGTGAGCCAATCTTCAAGCTTTCGAAGAAAGATCAAGTGGTAAAGTGAAATGATGAATGCCATACCGCTTTTGAAAGAATCAAGGAATACCTTCAAGAACCGCCAATTCTGATGCCTCCAGTTGAAGGAAGACCTTTGATATTATACTTGATTGTGCTAGAAAATTCAATGGGATGTGTGTTGGGGCAGCATGACGAGTCTGGTCAAAAAAAGCACGCAATTTATTACCTTAGAAAAAAGTTTACCGACTGTGAGACACGATACTCATTGCTCGAGAAAACTTGTTGCGCTTTGGCATGGGCTGCTCGCCGACTGAGACAGTATATGCTGACTCACACTACCTTGTTGATATCAAAGATGGATTCGATCAAGTACATTTTCGAGAAGCCTGCTCTCTCCGGAAGGATAGCAAGGTGGAAAATGATCTTAACTGAGTACGACATACAATATACAACCCAAAAAGCAATAAAGGGGAGTATATTGGCTGATCATATGGCTCATCAGGCCGTGGATGCTTACCAGTCCATGAATTTTGAGTTCCCAGATAAGAATATAATGTTGGTGACTGACTATGAAGAACCTGGACCGGATAAAGGACCTGAGGAGAGATACCGATGGTCTATGTATTTTGATGGAGCCTCAAACACACTGGGTAATGGTATCGACACCGTAATCATATCCCCCGGGGGATGTTATACTCCGTTCACCGCCCGATTATGTTTCAACTGCACCAACAACATGGTGGAGTATGAAGCATGTATTATGGGTCTTCGAGCTGCTATTGACCTGAGGATTAAGTTCTTGAGTGTATTATGGGATTCCTCTATGGTGATAAGTCAGATCAAAGGCGAGTGGGATACGAAGCACCCGAATCTCATTCCTTATAAAGAATATGTGTTGACGTTGCTCCCACACTTTGAGGAGGTAACCTTTGAACATTTCCCACGAGAGAAGAACCAGTTAGCGGACGCTCTAGATACCATGTCTTATATGTTCAAGGTTAGGTGGGACAATGAGGCTCCCCAAATTACCATTGAGAGGTTGGATGAACCATCACACTGCTGCGAGATCGATACCGAGGAAGTGGCAGACAAACCCTGGTTTCACGAAGTCAAAAGGTACCTCGAGGCTCAGGAGTATCCCGAAGGGGCATCTGTCAATGATAATAAGTTTTTGAGAAGGTTCGCTGCAAAGTTATTCCTCAGTAATGGGATCCTCTATAAACGCAACCATGACTCCATACTACTACGGTGTGTAGACAAGAGTAACATAGAGAAGATCATGACAGATCTGCATGAAGGCACCTTCGGAACCCATTCTAGTTGACATACCAAGGCTAAGAAGATCCTACGGACGGGATATTATTGGTCCACTATGGAAGCCGATTGTTATCAACACTCTCGAACTTGTCATAAGTGCCAAGTCTACGCTGATAAGGTGCATGTGCCTCCAGTCCCTTTAAATGTCTTGACAGCTATGTGGCCCTTTGCAATGTGGGGCATTGACATGATCGGCGAGATCAGGCATACTGCGTCTAACGGTCGTCGTTTCATTCTGGTGGATATTGATTATTTCATAAAGTGGGTCGAGGCAGCTTCCTTTGCTATAGTAACCAAGAACGGCGTAGCGCGATTTATCCGACACAATCTGATTTTTCGATATGGTGTACCAGAGAGAATTATTACTGACAATGGTATGAATCTCAACAACACAATGATCACCGAACTCTGCAAACAGTTTAGGATACAACACCATAATTCTTCTCCTTACCGGACGAAGATGAATGGCGTTGTTGAAGCAGCTAACAAGAATATCAAGAAGATTATACAAAAAATTACGGTGATATATAAAGACAGCCATGAGATGTTACCATTCGCACTTCATGGGTACCGTACCTCAGCACGGATGTCGACAGGGGAAACACCCTACTCTCGGGTATATAGCATGGAGGCAGTCCTACCCATAGAAATCCAGATACCTTCTCTCAGGATTATGAAGGATGCGGGTTTGAACAAAGACGACTGGATCCAAACCCGACTTGATCAGCTAAATCTAATCGATGAGAAGAGACTTACTTCTATCTGCCATGGTCATACGTATCAAAAGCGAAAGACCAAGGCTTTTAACAAGAAAGTCAGACGCCAAGAATATCAAGTCGTGGAAATGGTAATGAAACGCATCATACTACCGCAAGGTGATCCCAGGGGCAAATGGACCCCCACGTACGAATGGCCATTTGTGGTTAAGAACATTTTCTCGGGAGGAGCTATGATTCTAACCAACATGGATGGTGACAACCTTCCTTACCCTGTCAATGCAGACATAGTGAAAATATACTACGCATAATCAAAGACCCGCTAGGTTTACTGGCCTAGGAAAAAATAAGGGCTTCCCGGAGAACTAAAAGGGTTCGTGCAAAAGTAAGGGATAAAAATGAAAAAATATGTACACCTGGCAAGTCGAAAACCTGAAAGGGAGGATTGGGAAAAAAAGGGTATCCTGGTGGATTGAAAACCCGAAAGGGAAGTCCAGGAAAAAGTTAGGGATTGAAGCGTATCACTAAGTCTCATTGGATCATCTTGCGACCAGACTTCGGTATCGACTATCAAGCTCGAACGACGCCAACCAATCTGATCAACCTTCGGCCAAGTAGCAAAGTGATGAGACGCTTGAAGATATAAAGGCAATAGCAGAGTTGGAACCCAATGGGGTCGTTTCACATGGCTGTTTTTCTTTCTTTTACACAAATTGTATAATTTCTATCTTTCGGCGGCGTTCTCTTACTAGAACGCCAGCCTCTTTGTACAAAAACGCCTATTACAAGCCAACTTCAAAAATCAATACAAATCATTTTCACAAGAAACTTCAATTTGTTTTTTCTTTTTTCTGTTTTTTGCAAGAACGTCCAATGGTTTTTTTTTTATATATTCATTTGAAAATGATTGTTGCTCATAAATATTTACATAAGAAACAAAAGACAATTACTCGTAATTCAAGAAACAAGGAAAAACCAAGAAGTACCAAACCCGACGGTTACTCTGCCCCGCAGGCATCGGAATAAATTCAACTTGGGAACATGATTATTGGTACATATACTCCCCACAGAGTAAAAGTATCCAAAGACATTAATGTCAGCTTTCCCGAAGCAGGACGTAATCACCCTCAGCTGAGATTCATAATCGTGGGCTAGTCAGTATATTTCATCCCCCAAGCGGAAGTTCATTTCTACAGATACAGAAGCTCAATCTCCAACAGAGCTCATCAGCTCCAGCAACGGAATTTCGTCCCCAGCTAAATTTGTTCCTCCAAATCGGCAGGTCTACCAACAGAGTATTTCTTCCCCCAAAGTCTGGTCCCCACAGAGTTATTCTCCAACATCTCTTCCCTGCAGAATATTTACAACTCTCCAGCTATAATCAGGGATTTATTTTCCCAGACGCGAGCATACCCCGATAGCATTTCATGAACATACATCATGACATACGCATACATGACATATACATCATAATCTCATTTATTTTGAGAATATCATCTCACCCTTAATTTCATGCATCGCATATAACTAACCCTCATATCATTTCAGGAAAAGAGAATTATCTTCAACAAATTCAGTAGTTATACAGATCATATCTACAGACGACTAATGGAAACTCAGTTCCCGAAATCAAACGGGTTAACTAATCTACATTATTTCTTCGAATTAACCCTACTATCCAGGTTCCTTCTCACAGCCCTACTATCCAGGCTTTTCATATCGAAGTAACCTTACTACCCAGGTTCCTTCTCACAACCCTACTATCAAGGCTTTTCATATCGAAGTAACCCTACTACCCAGGTTCCTTCTTACAGCCATATAACCCATGCTTTCATATCGAAGTAACCCTACTACCCAGGTTCCTTCTCACAGCCCTACTATCTAGGCTTTTCATATCGAAGTAACTCTACTACCCAGGTTCCTTCTCACAACCCTACTATCTAGGATTTTCATATCGAAGTAACCCTACTACCCAGGTTCCTTCTCATAGCCCTACTACACAGGCTTTCATATCGAAGTAACCCTGCTACCCAGTTTCCTTCTCATAACCCTACTACCCAGGCTTTCATATCGAAGTAACCCTACTACCCAGGTTCCTTCTCACAGCCCTACTATCCAGGCCTTTCATATCGAAGTAACCCCACTACCCAGGTTCCTTCTCACACCCCTACTACCCAGACTTTCATATCGAAGTAACCCTACTACTCAGGTTCCTTCTTACAACCCTACTATCTAGGCTTTTCATATCAAAGTAACCCTATTATCCAGGTTCCTTCTCACAACCCTACTATCCAGGCTTTTCATATCGAAGTAAACCTACTTTCCAGGTTCCTTCTCACAGCCCTACTATCCAGGCTTTCATACCAAAGTAACCCTATTATCCAGGTTCCTTCTCATAACCTTACTATCCAGGTTCCTTCTCTCTTATCTCCAGACAGCAGTCCACAACACTGTAAGACTTGGACCTGATCAAACACGATTGGTTTCACATTTCCCCAGTGAGTCGTGGTACAACCTATACACCGACCAGACATGTAGTTCACTTCCGCTTCCTCAAGCCGGAGTTATTTCCCCAGTAGAGTAACAGACAATTGAAGCTTCTAAAATTCCATTTCTCCCAAGACAGATACCAACGTTCCTCAGCAGATTCCTCATCAACAACAGTAACAGGAACTCTCATCAAAGGAATATCTCAGGAAATCCACATTCTCTATATGGAATCTTGAAGCACATCTCCGATAATTCTCCGTCACATCCAGGATGGCATCTTTAAGCCCATCTCTGGAAATCTTCCATCATCAACCTCCAAATGGCATCTGTAAGCCCATTCCTGATATCACTAATCAAGCGCCACTTCACGCGAGTGCAAATTTCTAGGAACTCTAGTGTTCAATCATCTTCCACCTTTAGATCACGAAAGGCAAACGAGCCAATCTACATCCGCAAGTTTAAGAGGATTGAACAGGGGAAGCTGTTGTACCCCAAAATTTGCCCTCTCATTTTACTCAATACATACTCCTAGAGATCCTCAATTTGCTCAAGGTTGCCCAAGAGTGGACCAGACAAACTCTCTCTTAAGGCAATGCACCTCAAATTAGGGTTTCCATTTTCATCAAGATGGGTGAAACACAAAGGCCTCATATTCTCTCCATGGTCTTAATATGCCCTCAATACCCTACATGTCAAGTTTCATACCTTGCACAAGGAGTTTGCTCAGTCAACTACTCAAATGCTTAATAATCGACTATATTAGGTCAAAAGCCAACTGTGACCCACATACAGTCAAACTTCAAGATTTTTGGCCAACATTAACATTTTGAAGTAACTTTCATCATTTGATCAAGGAAACTTTCTATATCCTTTAATCATACTAACAGTGCAGGAATCCATATTTACCATTGTTAGGGTTTAAGGTCACGATTTGGGGATTTCTGGTACAGGAAAAATTGGGCCATGAATGAGGTACCATGATACTCGTGAGACCAAGACGAGTTGATTGGTACCATCACAATAGATTTATCATGCTTGTGCTGAATATTTAAATGACACAGGTTTTTAGCAATGGATAACGTCTGTAGGTATAAGTTGTGTACCTAAAACGATGGGCTGGAGGTAGAAGAAGGTGATTTGTCATCACCCCATTGGTTCGTTTGAATTCAGTGCGCGTGGTTTTTTGTTCCAGGGACATTGAATGTGTTTTATATATTATATATATTCTTATTACTATAATAACAACTAACAAAACAACTCAGCTGGCAGCGTAGCATTGGTACAAGGCGTAAGGACCTGGGTTCGATCCCAGGTCCCAGCGCTTTACTTATCTTCTTTTCTTGCAACAGATCCAGTGCTCCACCCCTCTAAGCGCCTTCCATATAACCCCAGTATCCAGCCACTAGATGCGCTCAACCCAGATCCAACGCTTCCAGCCTGAAGGTCCATGATACATCTTCAGGTCAACGCCACACCTGATCCAGCATGGTTGACCGGGCTTAGCTTAATGGGCCAGGAAATTCAGATTCCCACCCCCCTTTCAGCTAGCATACAGGCCCATCATATTATTTTTTCTATTCTTTTTTTTATTATTTTCTTTGTTTATTTTCTTTAATTATTTCTTTTTTCTATTAATTAACATAAATTATTTTTTTTATTGAACACAAAAATCACAAAAGGAATTTTTTTAATAAATATTTATAATCAATTGTTTAATTAATTTAGGGTAATTTAATCTTTTTTTATATAATTAAAAATAATTAGACTTAGGATTTTAATTGTACATAGTTTAATTATTGTTCCTTTTTTTTCCACAAATACACAAAAAATCGTTTTTTTCTCATAAAATATTTATTTCTTTAATTGATTTAATTTAATAAATTAGGTTAATATAATTTCTTTCATAAATCAAAAATAATTAGAAATTAGGTTTAATTAATTTGCAATTAATTGTTTTCTCAAATAAAAATCCACAAGAACACTTTTTCTCTCAATTAGGGTTTTAGATTTTTCAACCGTCCTCGCATTTAATTTGCCGCGCGCTTGTTAATTAATTGTCCATTATTTTGTAACTGCTCAGGGTTTGTAATAGTTAACCTAGGGTTTTTATTTACTGTTTAAATCCCTGATTTTTGGTCATGTAATTAATTCCACTCCCCGAAGCCTTGTAATAGCTAGGTTTATTTTTCGCACTTTAAATTCCCGCAATCTTTAACTGTCTAGATGCATGGCTAATAGGATTGTATGAAAAGAATGCTTGAAATTTAAAACGGTAGATCACCTAATGTGCAAAGATTAAATAACTGAAAAAAAGTTCACATGCACATGTTCACTCCTAGGGTTTGCCTCACTACGGTTTCCTTCGATAAACAATCATTAAGCATAGGAAATTTTAGTGGTCACCCTCCTGTCTAAAAGATCAAATGTCCCATTCGAATGTTGCCTCGGAAATGTTGCCTCGGAAACGTTGCCTCTAAAAGATCATAAGACTCTAGAGTTACTACTAAGGTTTTATAACTATTTCTTTAGTGATTGTATTTATCCCTTTTGAACGTCCCTTACAAACTCCAACGACGGTGCTACCTACTCCTTAATAGTGGGATAGCGCTGTCTAAAGGAAATAGAATGAACAATCTTTTTTCGAGTACAACTTCATCACATCCTTGAGGACTGATACAAGGGTAATCACGAAGTAAAACATTTTCAAAGCAAGCACACACACAAGCAATTTAAAAAAAAAAGATCAAGCACCTAAGAGCCCATGGAAAACCATGGATAGAAAGGGTGATAACACATTCCCTTTCTATAATCTACCCCCCGTACTCATAAAACTCGAAAAAAGGTTTTTTCTGTTCTTTTTCCTTTTCCATGATTGGATGAAATAAAGTTCAGTGGTGACTCTTGCTTACCGCGACATTTTGCGAACACAAAAACGCAAAAACACAAACCAGTTAAAACAGTCGGTTCTGCCACCGTATCACAAAACTGGCGACTCTGTTGGGGAAAAATATAAAGTGGGGTAAACCTTAGGATCTAGGTCATATTTAATTGCTTTCTCTTGACTGTCTTGTTTGCTTTATATTTATGGGAACTGTTTGGGTTATTTGATCCTACACCCGGATCGGGGAAACGCCTTTTAGGTAAGTAGCAATAAACTGTGAGGGAACTATACTGGGGTATACCGGCATGATTGAAGCAGTAGCTACGTTTATGTGGCACTTTGGTTGGTACCGATAACCCTAGAGTCAATCAGGGAGAGTACAGGGCCGCCGCGTGGTGTCGTGAAGCATCAACTGACCTTAGAACCTTTAATTGCACAACTTGGCCAGTAGGATGTAGAGAGATGGCCGACTTTAGTGTATTCCCAAGGTCGACAGATACTCGATGCTATACTTATTGAGTTATGACTCTTGAGCTTTATTTGGATGCGAGTCAATCGCCTATTGAACGAAGCTGGGAGAAAGATCAGTGATATTGAGATCCCTTTTAGAACCCGGTTACTATTTATAGGACAGGATGAACCAATCCAACTTCAAGAGGGTATGACCTTAAAACTCATGCAAGCCTTAAACCTAAGGACTTGATGTGACTTGTTTGTTATTTTCTATGCCTATGATTTTATAACCTAATCATGAAATCATAAGCATAGCATATCATGACTAACCACTTCAAGGATTCCCTAGGGCTCATTTTTGCTCAGTTTTGTAGGACATGGCATCTGCCCGTAGGAACACTATACATATCAACCTTGTGAAAGTGTCTCTCCAACTAAAGGATCTGGAATTTAGGGTTCTTGAAGGTTCTCATTTCACTAGAAAGCATGGTCAGTTACTCAATTTGGTCACTGCAAAACCTGATAAAGAGTTGTTAAAAGTGTTGTTTCAGTTCTTCGACCCGGTGCACCATTATTTCACCTTCTCGGATTTCCAGCTAGTTCCTACTATGGAGGAATTTTCTCAAATATTGGGAGTACCTATTCTCGACCAGTTGCCTTTCAATGGTACGGAAGAACATTCAAAGCCTGAAGAAATTGCTAGAGCTCTGTCTTTACAGCGGTCTGATATAGTGGAAAATTGGGAGACTAGAGGGAGTGTCCAAGGAATTCCTGTTAAGTTTATATTTGAGAAGACCTATCATTTTTGGGATACCTTATATTTACAAGCTTTCGAAGTGGTGCTGGCACTTCTCGTTTATGGGACGGTACTTTTCCCTAATGTTGATCAACTTGTAGAGGTGAGCACTATCAAGGTTTTCTTGTCTCATAATCCAGTACCTACATTACTCGGGGATATTCTGCACTCTTTGTATGCTCGCACTCTAATGAGAAGGGGAACCCTCCTGTGTTGCACTCCTCTATTGGCTAGATGGTTTATTTCGCACCTACCCAGGTCTGTTTTGAAGAATGAGTAGGGTTTGAAATGGTCTTGCAAGCTGATATCCCTCAAGGATTCAGACATTCATTGGTGTTCACGATTCTCGGAAGATGTTACCATCATCGATCGTTGTGGTGAATTCACTAATGTCCCCCTCTTAGGAATTAGGGGAGGAATCACTTACAACCCTTGTTTGGCACTGTGTCAATTTGGTTATGTGAGAAGAGATGGTCCTCATGATACGCTTATCCAAGGAATCGCTTTCAATTATGAGAACGACGTTCAAGGCTATCGTAGAAGGTTCATAAAAGCTTGGGGCATGGTACATAAAATTGATAGAAAGACGCTAGGGAACAAGAATTCCATTCCTCTTGAGCCTTATCTCTGATGGGTACGAGCTTGCGCCCAAAGTATGATGATGCCCTACCCTGCTGTCGTACCAATAATTGTGGAACCAGTTGCTGAAGGAGACACTACTTCACTTGGTCATCATCCGGACATAATTGACTTATTTGTTTTAAGATTTGTAATAAACAATTTGAAACTTTACGTCTCGGTGCCTTGCCCGAGGCACCTTGGTTCGCTTGTGAGGGCTATTATTTGTCATTTCACATATCATTAATAAAGCATTGGACGTTTCTTGCATATAAATTTTGCGTTCTCTGTTTTTCTTTTTTGTTTTCACTTTATCAAAACAGCTATTCTTTACACACACTCACGTATCATAATGCAGATCCATATCCACTATGGATCCCATTGATAACAGCTCTGCTATTGCCAGTTATGACTTCGAAAATCCGATCAACCAAGCCGAAGACGAAGGTGAGGATGATTGTGAGGTGCTTGGAGAACTTGCTAGACTATTACAGCAGGAGGAAAGGGCCATACAGCCTCATGAAGAGCCAGTTGAGACAGTGAAGTTGGGTACTGAGGAAGATAGAAAAGAAGTTAAAATAGGTGTAAATCTGGAGCTTAGCGTCAAACAGAGGTTGATACAGATGGTGCACGACTATGTTGAGATCTTCGCCTGGTCCTACGAAGACATGTCTGGTTTAGACACTGATATTGTGGTACATTGCCTTCTGACTAAAGAAGACTGTCCTCCGGTTAAACAGAAGGTTCGTCGTATGCGCCTTGAAATGTCAGAGAAGATTAAGGCAGAGGTCATGAAACAGTTCGATGCAGGATTCTTAGCAGTCACTTCCTATCCGCAGTGGGTTGCCAACGTCGTCCTGGTACTTAAGAAGGACGGTAAGGTACGGATGTGCATAGATTACAGAGATCTGAACAGGGAAATCCCCAAGGATGACTTTCCACTTCCTCATATTGACGTTCTGGTCGACAATACCGTGCAACACAAAATCTTCTCCTTCATGGATGGTTTCTCTGGCTACAACCATATCAAGATGGCTCCTGAAGACATGGAGAAGACAACCTTTGTTACACAGTGGGGCACCTTCTTCTACAAGGTGATGCCTTTTGGGTTGAAGAATGCTGGGGCAACTTATCAGCATGCCATGGTCGCTCTGTTCCATGATATGATTCACCACGAGTTCGAGTTCTATGTTGATGACATGATAGCCAGGTCTCAGACTGAGGAAGAGCACCTTGATCATCTCCAAAAATTGTTTGACAGGTTGAAGACATACAAGTTGAGGTTGAATCCGAACAAGTGCACCTTCGGGGTAAGGTCTGGTAAGCTTCTGGGCTTCATTGTCAGTGACAAGGGTATTCAGGTAGACCCTGCAAAGGTAAAAGCGATACAAGAAATGTCGGTTCCCCATACAAAGAAGGAAGTTAGAGGTTTCTTGGGACATCTGAATTACATTGCCAGGTTCATTTCACATCTGACTTGTGAGCCAATCTTCAAGCTTTCGAAGAAAGATCAAGTGGTAAAGTGAAATGATGAATGCCATACCGCTTTTGAAAGAATCAAGGAATACCTTCAAGAACCACCAATTCTGATGCCTCCAGTTGAAGGAAGACCTTTGATATTATACTTGATTGTGCTAGAAAATTCAATGCGATGTGTGTTGGGGCAGCATGACGAGTCTGGTCAAAAAAAGCACGCAATTTATTACCTTAGAAAAAAGTTTACCGACTGTGAGACACGATACTCATTGCTCGAGGAAACTTGTTGCGCTTTGGCATGGGATGCTCGCCGACTGAGACAGTATATGCTGACTCACACTACCTTGTTGATATCAAAGATGGATTCGATCAAGTACATTTTCGAGAAGCCTGCTCTCTCCGGAAGGATAGCAAGGTGTAAAATGATCTTAATTGAGTACGACATACAATATACAACCCAAAAAGCAATAAAGGTGAGTATATTGGCTGATCATATGGCTCATCAGGCCGTGGATGCTTACCAGTCCATGAATTTTGAGTTCCCAGATAAGAATATAATGTTGGTGACTGATTATGAAGAACCTGGACCGGATAAAGGACCTGAGGAGAGATACCGATGGTCTATGTATTTTGATGGAACCTCAAACACACTGGGTAATGGTATCGACACCGTAATCATATCCCCCGAGGGATGTTATACTCCGTTCACCGCCCGATTATGTTTCAACTACACCAACAACATGGTGGAGTATGAAGCATGTATTATGGGTCTTCGAGCTGCTATTGACCTGAGGATTAAGTTCTTGAGTGTATTATGGGATTCCTCTATGGTGATAAGTCAGATCAAAGGCGAGTGGGATACGAAGCACCCGAATCTCATTCCTTATAAAGAATATGTGTTGACGTTGCTCCCACACTTTGAGGAGGTAACCTTTGAACATTTCCCACGAGAGAAGAACTAGTTAGCGGACGCTCTAGATACCATGTCTTATATGTTCAAGGTTAGGTGGGACAATGAGGCTCCCCAAATTACCATTGAGAGGTTGGATGAACCAGCACACTGCTGCGAGATCGATACCGAGGAAGTGGCAGACAAACCCTGGTTTCACGAAGTCAAAAGGTACCTCGAGGCTCAGGAGTATCCCGAAGGGGCATCTGTCAATGATAATAAGTTTTTGAGAAGGTTCGCTGCAAAGTTCTTCCTCAGTAATGGGATCCTCTATAAACGCAACCATGACTCCATACTACTACGGTGTGTAGACAAGAGTAACATAGAGAAGATCATGACAGATCTGCATGAAGGCACCTTCGGAACCCATTCTAGTTGACATACCAAGGCTAAGAAGATCCTACGGGAGGGATATTATTGGTCCACTATGGAAGCCGATTGTTATCAACACTCTCGAACTTGTCATAAGTGCCAAGTCTACGCTGATAAGGTGCATGTGCCTCCAGTCCCTTTAAATGTCTTGACAGCTATGTGGCCCTTTGCAATGTGGGGCATTGACATGATCGGCGAGATCAGGAATACTGCGTCTAACGGTCGTCGTTTCATTCTGGTGGATATTGATTATTTCATAAAGTGGGTCGAGGCAGCTTCCTTTGCTATAGTAACCAAGAACGGCGTAGCGCAGTTTATCTGACACAATCTGATTTGTCGATATGGTGTACCAGAGAGAATTATTACTGACAATGGTATGAATCTCAACAACACAATGATCACCGAACTCTGCAAACAGTTTAGGATACAGCACCATAATTCTTCTCCTTACCGGACGAAGATGAATGGCGTTGTTGAAGCAGCTAACAAGAATATCAAGAAGATTATACAAAAAATGACGGTGATATATAAAGACTGCCATGAGATGTTACCATTCGCACTTCATGGGTACCGTACCTCAGCACGGATGTCGACAGGGGAAACACCCTACTCTCGGGTATATGGCATGGAGGCAGTCCTACCCATAGAAATCCAGATACCTTCTCTCAGGATTATGAAGGATGCGGGTTTGAACAAAGACGACTGGATCCAAACCCAACTTGATCAGCTAAATCTAATCGATGAGAAGAGACTTACTTCTATCTGCCATGGTCATACGTATCAAAAGCGAATGACCAAGGCTTTTAACAAGAAAGTCAGACGCCAAGAATATCAAGTCGGGGAAATGGTAATGAAACGCATCATACTACCGCAAGGTGATCCCAGGGGCAAATGGACCCCCACGTACGAATGGCCATTTGTGGTTAAGAACATTTTCTCGGGAGGAGCTATGATTCTAACCAACATGGATGGTGACAACCTTCCTTACCCTGTCAATGCAGACATAGTGAAAAGATACTACGCATAATCAAAGACCCGCTAGGTTTACTGGCCTAGGAAAAAATAAGGGCTTCCCGGAGAACTAAAAGGGTTCGAGCAAAAGTAAGGGATGAAAATGAAAAAATATGTACACCCGGCAAGTCGAAAATCTGAAAGGGAGGATTGGGAAAAAAAGGGTATCCTGGTGGATTGAAAACCCGAAAGGGAAGTCCAGGAAAAAGTTAGGGATTGAAGCGTATCACTAAGTCTCATTGGATCATCTTGCGACCAGACTTCGGTATCGACTATCAAGCTCGAACGACGCCAACCAATCTGATCAACCTTCGGCCAAGTAGCAAAGTGATGAGACGCTTGAAGATATAAAGGCAACAGCAGAGTTGGAACCCAATGGGGTCGTTTCACATAGCTGTTTTTCTTTCTTTTACACAAATTGTATAATTTCTATATTTCGGCGGCGTTCTCTTACTAGAACGCCAGCCTCTTTGTACAAAAACGCCTATTACAGGCCAACTTCAAAAATCAATACAAATCATTTTCACAAGAAACTTCAATTTGTTTTTTCTTTTTTCTGTTTTTTGCAAGAACGTCCAATGATTTTTTTTTTATATATTCATTTGAAAATGATTTTTGCTCATAAATATTTACATAAGAAACAAAAGACAATTACTCGTAATTCTAGAAACAAGGAAAAACCAAGAAGTACCAAACCCGACGGTTACTCTGCCCCGCAGGCATCGGAATAAATTCAACTTGGGAACATGATTATTGGTACATATACTCCCCACAGAGTAAAAGTATCCAAAGACATTAATGTCAGCTTTCCCGAAGCAGGACGTGATCACCTTCAGCTGAGATTCATAATCGTGGGCTAGTCAGTATATTTCATCCCCCAAGCGGAAGTTCATTTCTACAGATACAGAAGCTCAATCTCCAACAGAGCTCATTAGCTTCAGCAACGGAATTTCGTCCCCAGCTAAATTTGTTCCTCCAAATCGGCAGGTCTACCAACAGAGTATTTCTTCCCCCAAAGTCTGGTCCCCACAGAGTTATTCTCCAATATCTCTTCCCTGCAGAATATTTACAACTCTCCAGCTATAATCAGGGATTTATTTTCCCAGACGCGAGCATACCCCGATAGCATTTCATGAACATACATCATGACATACGCATACATGACATATACATCATAATCTCATTTATTTTGAGAATATCATCTCACCCTTAATTTCATGCATCGCATATAACTAACCCTCATATCATTTCAGGAAAAGAGAATTATCTTCAACAAATTCAGTAGTTATACAGATCATATCTACAGACGACTAATGGAAACTCAGTTCCCGAAATCAAACGGGTTAACTAATCTACATTATTTCTTAGAATTAACCCTACTATCCAGGTTCCTTCTCACAGCCCTACTATCCAGGCTTTTCATATCGAAGTAACCTTACTACCCAGGTTCCTTCTCACAACCCTACTATCAAGGCTTTTCATATCGAAGTAACCCTACTACCCAGGTTCCTTCTTACAGCCATATAACCCATGCTTTCATATCGAAGTAACCCTACTACCCAAGTTCCTTCTCACAGCCCTACTATCTAGGCTTTTCATATCGAAGTAACTCTACTACCCAGGTTCCTTCTCACAACCCTACTATCCAGGATTTTCATATCGAAGTAACCCTACTACCCAGGTTCCTTCTCATAGCCCTACTACACAGGCTTTCATATCGAAGTAACCCTACTACCCAGGTTCCTTCTCACAGCCCTACTATCCAGGCCTTTCATATCGAAGTAACCCTACTACCCAGGTTCCTTCTCACAGCCCTACTATCTAGGCTTTTCATATCGAAGTAACCCTACTACCCAAGTTCCTTCTCACAGCCCTACTATCCAGGCTTTTCATATCGAAGTAACCCTGCTACCCAGTTTCCTTCTCACAACCCTACTACCCAGGCTTTCATATCGAAGTAACCCTACTACCCATGTTCCTTCTCACAGCCCTACTATCCAGGCCTTTCATATCGAAGTAACCCTACTACCCAGGTTCCTTCTCACACCCCTACTAGCCAGACTTTCATATCGAAGTAACCCTACTACTCAGGTTCCTTCTTACAGCCCTACTATCTAGGCTTTTCATATCAAAGTAACCCTACTATCCAGGTTCCTTCTCACAGCCCTACTATCCAGGCTTTTCATATCGAAGTAAACCTACTTTCCAGGTTCCTTCTCACAGCCCTACTATCCAGGCTTTCATACCAAAGTAACCCTATTATCCAGGTTCCTTCTCATAACCTTACTATCCAGGTTCCTTCTCTCTTATCTCCAGACAGCAGTCCACAACACTGTAAGACTTGGACCTGATCAAACACGATTGGTTTCACATTTCCCCAGTGAGTCGTGGTACAACCTATACACCGACCAGACATGTAGTTCACTTCCGCTTCCTTAAGCCGGAGTTATTTCCCCAGTAGAGTAACAGACAATTGAAGCTTCTAAAATTCCATTTCTCCCAAGACAGATACCAACGTTCCTCAGCAGATTCCTCATCAACAACAGTAACAGGAACTCTCATCAAAGGAATATCTCAGGAAATCCACATTCTCTAGATGGAATCTTGAAGCACATCTCCGATAATTCTCCGTCACATCCAGGATGGCATCTTTAAGCCCATCTCCGGAAATCTTCCATCATCAACCTCCAAATGGCATCTGTAAGCCCATTCCTGATATCACTAATCAAGCGCCACTTCACGCGAGTGCAAATTTCTAGGAACTCTAGTGTTCAATCATCTTCCACCTTCAGATCACGAAAGGCAAACGAGCCAATCTACATCCGCAAGTTTAAGAGGATTGAACAGGGGAAGCTGTTGTACCCCAAAATTTGCCCTCTCATTTTACTCAATACATACTCCTAGAGATCCTCAATTTGCTCAAGGTTTCCCAAGAGTAGACCAGACAAACTCTCTCTTAAGGCAATGTACCTCAAATTAGGGTTTCCATTTTCATCAAGATGGGTGAACCACAAAGGCCTCATATTCTATCCATGGTCTTAATATGCCCTCAATACCCTACATGTCAAGTTTCATACCTTGCACAAGGAGTTTGCTCAGTCAACTACTCAAATGCTTAAGAATTGACTATATTAGGTCAAAAGCCAACTGTGACCCACATACAGTCAAACTTCAAGATTTTTGGCCAACATTAACATTTTGAAGTAACTTTCATCATTTGATCAAGGGTTGATCATGATTCCCCAAGGAATGCTCCAACTTCATCAAAACCCAAAAGTTGCTAAATTAGGGTTTCTCAATAAAAGCCAACCCAACTTTGACCAAGCATAAATTCTTCATACTTTATCAGAAATTTTCCATCCAAGGATCATTTTTAAGAGGATGAAATTACCTACAATTAATCTTCAGACCACAAGTTCAAAATATGCACTCATCAAAAGATATGAATTTTTACATTATACGTCCTTTTGAAAAGTCAACAAAAACACCTTTTGGGTCAAAGCTTCATACATGAACATGGAAGATCCAATTGAGATTAAACCAAAAGGGTTGTTTAGGGGACATCCTAATATTTCTTAAAAATACAAGAACACCCTCCTAGGGTCAAAATTGAGAGAGATATGCATTGTCAAAGTTGGAAATTTTTGGAAAATTGTCAAAAGTCAACATTGATCAAATTTGCATTTTTTCCAAAGGGGCCCATGTTTTCTTGCTTGAAACATGTTTCTAATAGGACCTACGACCCTAGAGATTTTCCACCTATTATTTTATTACTTTTATCATTTATTTTGATTTTTTATTCATTTAAATCAAAATAAATCAAATTTAATGGTAAAATAATAAAAGCAAATCAAATCTTGGGATTTTTGTGCATATTTGGAGTCTATGTACAGCTAGCATGATGATCAATTCGTGCAAGACACATTAGGGTTGGAAAAGATTGGATTGAAGCTTGTTTTAGAAAGATATCATACATGAATCAAATCAAATCACATTTTTATAATTCTCAAAGATATGATGCAATTTTATTGACCTAATATGCTCTACTATATGTATACAAAAATTGCAGATCAAAATACAAGGTTTTGCAGTCATAGGGAGCAAGAAAAAAAACTCATAATTTGGATAAAAATTATGCACTTGATTTCTTCCCTAGAGGACGATTCCAGGCGATTGAAGGACTCTAATCACTTCCTGGCCATCTCCTGAAGCCAACAACATGATTTTCAGCCTTCAAAACCTCAAGAATCATCACTTAGACACATCACGGTTTGCATCCCAAACTCAAATTCGATTTCTATGTTTTACGCATGATAAATCCATTTTATTCATATATTCATGTTCATAATCATGTTTGCAAGCTTTCTATATCCTTTAATCGTACTAACAGTGCAAGAATCCATATTTACCATTGTTAGGGTTTAAGGTCACGATTTGGGGATTTCTGGTACAGGAAAAATTGGGCCATGAATGAGGTACCATGATACTCGTGAGACCAAGACAATTTGATTGGTACCATCACAATAGATTTATCATGCTTGTGCTGAATATTTGAATGACACAGGTTTTTAGCAATGGACAACGTCTGTAGGTATAAGTTGTGTACCTAAAACGATGGGTTGGAGGTAGAAGAAGGTGATTTGTCATCACCCCATTGGTTCGTTTGAATTCAGTGCGCGCAGTTTTTTGTTCCAGGGACATTGAATGTGTTTTATATATTATATATTCTTATTACTGTAATAAAAACTAACAACAACAATTCAGCTGGTAGCATAGCATTGGTATAAGGCATAAGGACCTGGGTTCGATCCTAGGTCCCAGCGCTTTATTTATTTTCTTTTCTTGCAACAAATCCAGTGCTCCACCCCTCCAGGTACCTTCCATACAACCCCAGTATCCAGCCACTAGATGCGCTCAATCCAGATCCAACGCTTCAAGCCTGAAGGTCCATGATACACCTTCAGGTCAATGTTACACCTGGTCCAGCATGGTTGACCGGGCTTAGCTTAATGGGCCAGGAAATTCAGATGCTCACCCCCTTTCAGCTAGCATACATGCCCATCATATTATTTTTTCTATTCTTTTTTTTTATTTTCTTTGCTTATTTTCTTTAATTATTTCTTTTTTCTTTTAATTAACACAAATTATTTTTTTTATTAAACACAAAAATCACAAAAGGTCTTTTTTTAATAAATACTTTTAATCAATTAGTTTAATTAATTTAGGGTAATTTAATATTTTTTTTATATAATTAAAAATAATTAGACTTAGGATTTTAAATGTACATAGTTTAATTAATTTTCCTTTTTTTCCACAAATACACAAAAAATCATTTTTTCTCATAAAATATTTATTTCTTTAATTGATTTAATTTAATAAATTAGGTTAATTTAATTTCTTTCATAAATAAAAAACAATTAGAAATTAGGTTTAATTAATTTGCAATTAATTGTTTTCTCAAATAAAAATCCACAAGAACACTTTTTCTCTCAATTAGGGTTTTAGATTATTTCAATCGTCCTCGCATTTAATTTGCCGCGCGCTTGTTAATTAATTGTACATTATTTTTTAACTGCTCAGGGTTTGTAATAGTTAACCTAGGGTTTTTATTTACTGTTTAAATCCCCGATTTTTGGTCATGTAATTAATTCCCCTCCCCGAAGCCTTGTAATAGTTAGGTTTATTTTTCGCCCTTTAAATTCTCGCAATCTTTAACTGTCTAGATGCATGGCTAATAGGATTGTATGAAAAGAATGCTTGAAATTTAAAATGGTAGATCACCTAATGTGCAAGGATTAAATAACTGAAAAAAAGTTCACATGCACATGTTCACTCCTAGGGTTTGCCTCACTACGGTTTCCTTCAGTAAACAGTCATTAAGCATAGGAAATTGTAGTGATTGCCCTCCTTTCTAAAAGATCAAATGTCCCATTCGAATGTTGCCTCGGAAATGTTGCTTCGGGAATGTTGCCTCGGAAACATTGCCTCGAAAAGATCTTAAGACTCTAGGGTTACTACTAAGGTTTTCTAACTGTTTCTTTAGTAATTGTATTTGTCCCTTTCGAACGTCCCTTACAAACTCCAACGACAGTGCTACCTACTCCTTAATAGTGGGATAGCGCTGTCTAAAGGAAATAGAACGAACAATATTTTTTCGAGTAGGTAGAATCTTAAGTACTTTCTCAATAAAAACTTTTCACACAAACATCTTTCAAAACGAATTTTCAAAACAACTTCGTCACATCCTTGAGGACTGATACAAGGGTTATCACGAAGTAAACAATTTTTAAAGCAATCAAACACACAAGCAATTTAAAAAAAAAAGAGCAAGTACCTAAGAGCCCATGGAAAACTATGGATAGAAAGAGTGCTAACACCTTCCCTTTCAGTAATCTAGCCCCCGTACTCAGAAAACTTAAAAAAGGTTTTTTTTGTCCTTTTTCCTTTTCCATGATTGGATGAAATAAAAGTCGGTGGCGACTCTTGCTTACCGCGACATTTTGCAAACATAAAAATGCAAAAAATGCAAACCAATAAAAATAGTCGGTTCTTCCACCGTATCATAATTACCACTTTGAAACATAGGATTTTGGGAATAATCTTTAGCCTGAACAAACTACAACCCTAATCGGAGAACCATCACCTAAATTTTTTGATCGAAAACCCTGTCTTAAAAGTAACAAAATAAACAAGACATATTTTTGGATTTTGGTTAGAGGTCAGTAAAATATAAAACACACACACACACACACACACACACACACACACACACACATATATATATATATATATATATATATATATATATATATATATATATATATATATATATATATAAGATACACGATTCAAGGTGCTTGGTGATCCCTCAAGAGAAAACTTAAGAATATGATGAAGTATAAATGGAGAACCAACCCTAATGTGTGAAATTGATGTATTGATAATATGAGATGATGAAAAATCTTAGGAGAAACAATTGGGGTATAACACCGTCCTATATTTTTATGAATCTTAACGACATTGGTTTTTCATGGTTGTTGTAAACATTGCATAAAGGTTTTAATGTTACATGTTGTCAGATCCTAATTTTTACCCCTAAGATTCCATCTAAAGCATAATATGCACCTCATCAAAGTCATAAGTATGGTAGCCTCTCAACCCTCATATATTTGGGTTTATCGTGTGAGAGATCACCAAGCACCTTCATTTTTTCCTTTTGATTTATGATTAATCATTTTTATGCTTTACTAACCTTAACCAAATTACAAAAATATGTTTTGCTACTTTTATTTATTTTACAAGGTAGGGTTTTGAATCAAGAAGATCAAACGTGGTCATCCAATTAGGGTTTTGAATCTCGAAAGTCAAATATGGTCAACCATTGATTCTCAAGGGCTTATTCTGCAAGGTATGACCTATATTCTTAGGTCACCTTCTCTCTAAGCTTCATTTTACAACATTTTGACAAAGGAAGTTCAAGTTTGGTTACTTGCTTTTCAAGTCATTTCAAGTAGGTTCATGTGTTTATTTTCATGCCTTCTTCATCAAGTTCTCTCAAACTTTTATCAAGATTTATCAAATAAAAGTTAAGGATCATGCATTTAGAGTTCATATGTTCCACAATGTGCCTTGGATTACAAGAAAAAGTCAAAATTTGCAAGTTGGTTCAAGGTGTTTTGACCAAAAAACAAGTTTATCATGTTATGTTCAAAATATAACAACTTCTTCATAATTAATCATTTTTATTGGTTCTTTGGGCAAAAGGTTTATTTTGATGTCCCCTAAAACTCCTATTCACAAGTAAAAGGCCAATATTATCCCAAGGTTCTCAAATATTCAGATCAATTATAGGTCATTTTGTAGACTTGGAGAAATATGACCTAAAAGTCAAGTATCACATGCCTATGTTCCAAAGACCATAATTTCTTCAATTTTCAACTTTTGTGGGTGATTATTTTTTCTAAATATACCTTTTGATGTCCTTTAAAAATTACATTTAGAGTACAAACATCAATTATGCCTCTAAGGACCTTAAATCTTGAAGGCCATTTCTGCACAAAGTGAGTTCATAACATGTTTGACCTAATGCTAGAGTTGGTTTTCAAAGGTTTTTCTTCAAATTTCCAAGCTCCTCATTTTATAATCAAGCATTCAATTGAGTTAGTTTTTTTAAATTGTCATCCTTGTCATTAAAAGAACATTTGGCTCAAGAAAAATCAGAAAACGCACGAGGGAATTTCATTTGGCCTAAGATTGAACATGGTAACATAACTCTGTCTGAACCGCGACGTATAATTATAGAAAGCATGTGCAAACTTAACATGGGGCCACAAAATAATGTGCACACTTGTTTGTTATGACAAAATGCATTTCACCAAGTGCAAAACAACCTAAATGAGCTCACCTAGATTTAATTTTCAATGATATCTTAGGATATGAAAGATCAACAAGTTTTTCACTAAACTTCCACTGGTGGAAGTTGGCCATTGAAATATCAGGATATGAAAGATCAACAAGTTTTGCACCAAACTTCCACTGGTGGAGGTTGGCCTTTGAAATATGTTGAGTCTTGTTTTGCAATAAACTTCCACTGGTGGAGGTTGGCCTTTGAAATACCCTAAGTTTTATTATAATAAGTAAGGCTAGTTTTAATTTAATAGAATAAGAAAGGTCATCCATGTAGTAGAATAGGAAAGGTCATCCTTAAATGTAGAACTTGAATGTTCAACTTTTCTTGTAAAATAGAGCATTATGCTTCATTCCAAAAATCAATCAAAAACATTTTCATATTATATAAATTTTTGAATCAATTATGGTATTCAGAGCTTTTTTCGCCACCAATGTGGCTTCATAGATCCTTTTTTCGTAGATCCTACATTTTCGTCTTCTGCTACAAACTCGTCGTGTTTCTCTAATGGCGAGTTCGTCATCACCAACACTCTCGTCTACAACATTGAGTACTCCTTTCACTACTTTCAACTATAAGTTTACAGAAAAATTAGATGATAAAAACTATCTAGTGTGGTTGCAGCAGGTTGAACCGGTGATCTGAGCGCACCGTCTTCGTCATTATTGTGTTGCTCTGTGAATACCAGGCCACTTCTTATCTAAAGCAGATCGTCTTGCTGGTAATGTGAATCCTGAATTCACTGGAAGTGCAAAATCAATTGCTCCTCTCATGGCTTCAATCGTCACTTTCTGCATCGCTTCTTCCTAGCGTCATTGGTTGTCGTCACACGTGGCAGCTTTGGGATCGGATTCACCAAAATTTCCATTCTAAAGTCAAGGCATAAGCAGGACATTTGAGAACGTATTTTTGGACACTCAAGAAAGGTACAAACACTATTACTAAATTTCTCGACAAAATCAAGGCAATCTTAGATTCTCTAATATCAATCGATGAAACAGTTTCTACGACTGAGCAATTATATGTGATTCTCTAAGGATTACCTTAAGAATATGAATCTCTAGTTACTCTTATTAATAGTAAGGTTGATTGGTTTGATTTTTATGAGATCATACCATTATTACTTGTGCATGAACAATGCGTCGTCAAACAGAAAATTGTAGAATAAGTTGCTTCGTTGAATGTAACTCAAGTAAAATCTCTAGGAAACCAGAATGTCACATCCTTAAGAAAACTACATTGTTGACCCTCAGTCAAATGACAACTCCAAGTTTGAAAATTCTAATTCTTGACGTAATTTTTATGGTGGTCGTGGTGGCTCTGGCAGCGGTCGTTTTAGTCGTGGTTGTGGTCGTGGATTTAGTTGTGGGAATATCCAATGCCAAGTATGTTACCGGTATGGTAATGATACATCCATTTGTTACCATCACTTTAATACTCAATACACTCCATGAGGCTAGTATTCAGCTGCTCCTGCTTATGGTAACTATGGTAATTCCTATGGCAATTCCTATATGTATGTGAGACCTGCTACTACTACCAATTACACTACTAATCCTACATCTCAACTACAACAACCAGCTTCTTGGACCATGCATGTGCCTTTAGGTCCTCCTTCCTTAGTTCCACGAGCTATGTTTACCAATGCTACTAATCCTACTGCGCTTATTCCTTTCTTTGATACAGGTGCCACAAACAATGCGAGATCTCAGCCAACACTTAACACTACTAGAGTGCCTCCTCCTCCTCACCTAGAAAACGTCTTTCTAAGAATTGGCCAAGGTTTGAATGTCCATTACATTAGCTATAAGTCCTTTCCATCTCTTATTAATCCTAAAATTTAATTGCATCTCAAAGATATTCTACATGCTAAGAATTGGCCAAGGTTTGCATGTCCATTCCATTAGCTCTAAGTCCTTTCCATCTCCTATTAATCCTAAAATTTAATTGCATCTCAAAGATATTCTTCATGTTCCTTCAATCACTAAAGATCTAATCGGTGTTCACAAATTTGCTTATGATAATAATTGTTATTTTTAAATTCACCCATTTCATTACATTGTGAAATCTCAGGCTAATAATGTTCCTCTCCTTCAAGGTTCTGTAGCTACCAGTGGCCTATATCCTCTAGATAATACCAATTTCAAGTCTGTTACATCTCTGAATAATGTTTCCCCTTCCCAAGAGAATTACACTATATCATCTCACACACTTTGGCATAATCGTCTAGAACATCCTAGCTCTGTTACTCTAAATTCTATTTTGAAGATGTGTAATCTCACTACTATTCCACGAAATAATATTGACTTTTATGTTTCTTGTTGCATGGGAAAGTCTCACAAGTTACCTTCCCAACCTTCTAAAATTATTTATATTGAGCCTCTTCAACCTGTATATTGTGATTTCTGGGGTCTAGCACCAATGGTGTCTTCTATGGGGTATAAGTATTATGTGTCTTTTATTGATGCCTCCAGTCATCATACATGGATATATTTTCTAAAAACAAAGGATGAAACATTTTCTAAATTTAAGGAATTTAAGAATCTGGTTGAGCTTCAATTCAACACTAAGCTAAGGGCCATACAAATAGATTGGGGGTGAGTTTATACCTTTAAAACAGTTCCTAGTTGATATAGGCATTGTCCACCAACTTATTTACCCTCACACTCACCATCAGAATGGGGTTGTTGAAAAGAAACATAGAGATATTGTTGAGAAAGGTTTGTCCTTGTTGTCTCAAGCTTCTCTTCCCTATCATTTTTGGGATCATACATTTCATACTGCAGTTTATCTAATTAACAAATTTCCTGTCCCACACACTAATCTGATCCTTGTCAAAGTTTTGTTTAAAACAACACCAAACTACGCTTTTCTCAAAGTATTTGGTTGTGTTTGTTTTCCATTACTTAGACCCTACAACAATGATAAACTACATTTCAGGTCCTCAAAGTGTACTTTTATTGGCTAGTCACCATCACATAAAGGCTACAAATTTCTTGATTCATATAGAAGGTTATTCATCTATAAATATGTTTTGTTCAATGAGTCTGTATTTATCTTTAACTATCTCAAACTACCTTCACAATTTAACCCTGTACCCTTCTTCATACCCTCCACCTTTCCTCTTGGAGTCGTGTCTCATGTTCCTATATCATCTACCCCACCCATTAGCCCAACTTCCATACCTCAAATTTACTCACCATTTTCATCTCACCAGAGACCTATTCACCTCACTGATAACCACAACTCCACTTCTCTACCATCTACAGCCTCCAGCACCATTGATCCCAATTCCCTTACCACATCTACCACACCTTAACTATACTCCCCTATTCCATCTCACCAGAGCACTATTCACCTCACTGATAGTCACAACTCCACCTCTACCATCTACAGCGTCCAGCACAATTGATCCAAATTCCCCTACCCCTACCCCAAGCCCCTAACCTCCCGCTCCCATTATACATGACTCAACTTCATGGTTTTGTCTCCAGTGATGCCTCTCTGGTTGGTAAACTTAACAAAGCAATTTATGGGTTAAAACAAGCTCCAAGGGTATGGATTGATCGACTCACAAAAACATTAATTAATTTTGGTTTTCAATAATGCAAGTGTGATCCTTCTTTGCTCATATCCAACAACAAGGGTTGTTGCATCTACATGCTTATCTATGTCGATGATATTGTCCTTACCGGTTCCTCACCTACTATGATTCAACAAATCATTACAAAGCTAAACAGTGTTTTCTCTTTCAAACAACTGGGTGATCTAGACTATTTTCTTAGAATTGAGTTTAAGCACACTTTCAAGGGTAATTTACTGGTGTGATACGGTGGGAGAACTGACTTGGGTGTTTTGCGTTTGATCGCAAATGTTGCGGTTAGCAAGAGTCGTCACTGACTTTTCTTTTTATCTAAAAGGAAAGGTGAAAAAGCACAAGAAAGACCTTTGATATTATTTCTTGAGTTCGGGGGGTAGATTATGAAAAGGGAAGGTATTAGCACCCTTTTCATCCATGGTTTTCCATGGGCTCTTAGTTACTTGCTAGATCACTTGCTTTTTGTTTGAAATTGTGCTTTGTGTGGTTTTTGAAAGTATTTTGTAAATAGGCCATTGTTTAGGAAATATTTGTAATGACTCTTATTTGTAAGAATGTATATAAAGATGTTGATGTTTTGAAAATGTTTTCAAGTTTGTAAGATGTTTGAAAGTGTAGGTGATTATTTTGAAAATAGCAAGGATGTTTATTTAGAAATTGAGCAAGTAATTAGAAGCATTCTACCTACTCAAAAAGTATTTCTTGTTCATTTTTGTTTTCCTTTGACATTGTTATCTTACCATTGATTTGGTAAGTAACCTTATCTTTGGATGTAAACGGGACGGGCGTGGGTTATCGTATAACCATGATTAGCAATGTTACAAGGTATCTTAGCATTCTTTTTAGGGACTAAGATCATTTGAAAGGAAACTCAGATAGCATCATCGAAGGACTATGATCTTGTATTTGCTTGTTTTTGCTAAGATATCTCACATGCGTAACATGGCCATTTTGTATAAGGCAACCAAGTGGAATAACCCTAGGGGTGCTTGTGTGCAAGTGTATCATTTTCATGTTTGTTTTTGTCTTGAATTAGGGTTTTCTATATATTGGTTTTAGTCTTTCCATACAAACCTTAATTACTAGCATTTGTATATAAAAGTGATAAATTGCGATATTTTAAAGTTACTACGCTATTACAACATCTGTAGGGAGGGGGTTTACAAATTGAATGGGGATTGCAAGAATGTAAACCTAGTTAATCTATTACAACCAAATTGAATGGGTATTAATGTACAAGAAATTCAAATAAGTAATGTACAAAATATATAAGTGTACAAAAATGCAAAATATAAAGAAAATAGGTCTTTGTTTGGTTTTCATGAGAAAGAGGGAAATTGTTTTAACCTACTTAATTTAAAGAAAATAATTAATCAAGTTTAAATTTATTAAGAAAAGATTTTTTAATAAAACCGTAATTCTATTTAGTTGATTACAAGAAAATAAGTTTAGAAAAAAGTATTTTTGGTGTTTTGTCTTGAAAATATTCATGGTATTATAAAATATTTTTAGTCTTTTTTATATAAAAAATAATATATTTTAATTAGTATGAAAGAAAATAACTAATAATCTAGTTTTAATTATATTTACAAAATAATAAGTAAAAAATAAATAAAGTATAATTAATAAAAATATTTTTTGTGAGAAAACTAAACTAAAATAAGTTAAAATATAAATTTATCATTTTTTTTGTATTTTTATGATTTTTCAGTATTTAGAAATTGTATTTCAGAAAATAAAAAAATAAAAAAGAAAAAAAAAATTTGGGTCAGGGGTGTAAACAACCTGCAAGGGGGTTAGTCAGCAAAAAAAACAAAAAAAAAACAAGACAAGCCCAATAAGGCCCAGGCGCTCAAAAAAGTCAGAAATGTGTAAAAAAAATGCAAAAGGGTACCACTAGGGCTCGAACCCAGGTCCCAAAGGTTACAGGCGCGCGCTTCTACCGCTGGGGTGACTATACATCCATTAACATAAGCAAAACAATAAATATGTAAGGCAAAATGATCCCTGATGACTTTATCTTCAACCTCCAGCCAGACCAACTGTAACTGGCTCATTTCTCATCAAAAATGAAAACTGTAAACATAAAAGTTGTAGTAAATTTTCTCATGGTTTCAGAAATGTAAAGCATTAAAACTACAGATCAAAGATAAGCATGAATTTTAATGGCCCTAATCTGAACCTTAAAAATCTCTGAAATTTTAGTTTCAAAACTTTCTAAGCTCAAGAAAAATTAATGGAAACTATGGACATGGTTAGCTTCAGGGCAATGATATCTACATGTTCTGTTCATAAATAAACTATTGATGATACCTGTATGAAGAGTTCCAAGTTGAGAAAACTTACCTCAAAACTGGAAATCGTGTTTTGAGTTTGAGCTTGTTTTAAGTGATGGTGATGATCAGGTTAGCTTCCTTGAGGTCCTAGGAAGCTAATGCAATGATTAGCTTGAACAATGGATGACAAAAATGGTCTGGAGAAGTCAAGTTGTAGACTCTGTTTTTTGGTTATGGAGGTTATGGTAAATGGTGTTACAGTTCTGGATTAAGGATGGGGATGAGTTTTATTTGATGTAAGGAAGCTTTAGGAATGAATTTGAGGGGAAACACACGAGGGAAATGGGAGATACAAGTTTAAGGTCAGAATTGTGTATCAATGGAGTTTTTTCAATTTCTGGCTAGAGGGAATTTGGGAGTATTTCAGGGTGCTAAAACTCGTCCTTTAACTCACATGTAATGACTCTATTTATAAGCAACAAGTTTGGAGTGCTCTTGTTGATCAGAATTCAAATTTACATGTTTAAGTTCAACATGTGATTTTTTTTGACAAAATAAGTTTCCATGCCTTGTACTTGGTTCATAGAGTATTTATGCTTTAAACAAGCTTGCTTCTGACTTTGTGGATGGAGTGTGATTATAGGGAACAAGTTATAGGCTCAAGAATGGACTTTATGCAAAAAGCTTGCTTTACAAGAATGGCAATGTTAACTTTGTGCCATTAATGGAAATGCAACTTGGATAATAGCTCAATTGCTTGGATCAAAGCCCTAACAGCTGTGTAAAAATTTAATTATGGAGTGACAAACAAGTTTGAGGCTTGCAAAGAAAAGATTATGCAGCCTAGCATGGATTTGGTTCATGTGTTCATCCAAAAATGAATTGTAATTCAAGTGATGAAACCCTAACTTCATCTCTTCGATTCTCCCTACTTAAGAATGATCTCAAGGAGTACTTGGACATTTTGGAAAGCTTGCAATGTGCTCTACAACCCATATCTGAATTGCTTTTGAATATTCCACTTGTAACTATATGAAAAAGTGCCATGAAGTTGGGCCAAAATTCTGACCAAATTAGGGCAAAATTTCACTAAGTGTTTAGTTTCATGACCACGTGTTTATAAAATTATAACTTGAGATCCAAGAACTTTTGGAAGGAGTTGTGTAAAGAAAAGTTGTGGATTTCATGTAAATATACAACTTTCATGTTGGAAGTTTCTCCTGAATCATCTTGTATCAGGGTCAAAATTTTGTTCAAAGTTATGAAAAAAACATGAAATTTCCAACACTTAGAAAAATTTCTAAGTTTAGAAATTTTGACTTTTCAAAATGAAATCTTGACTTTTTAATTTATTGATGAATAAGTTTCATATTTTGACATGTTTTGATGAATTATTATCTTTGGCACTTGAATTTGACCAAAAAGTCAAAGTTTGACTTTTCAGTATACAATTGACTTTTGATCAGTTGACTGCAAAATTCATCTGTCAATCCAATGGACTTGCAATGTTTTGAACCATGTAATTAGGTAAAAATGATGCAATTGGACTCTTGAGATCATGCCTTAACCCAATTAAACATTTTCTAGGTCAAAAATCAGAAATTGCCCTTTCTCAATCAAAACCCTAATTTTGACCATTTTGCCCTTTTAGAGATTTGATCAAATTTCTTGAGGAGTTATGGTCCAAACATGATCAAATCATACATATGAGTTTAAAATGTTTATTTGGATCAAGAATTATGAAGTTTGACTGTAAATTGGCCACGGTTGACTTTTCCCCCAATACAAATGATTTTTAGGTCAACTGCTCAATTGATTGATCAAAAATGTGATCCAAGGCTTGAAACTTGACATGTGTAATCTTGGGGGTCCATAATGATCCATGAAAATAATATGGGGCATAGAAAGTTCAAAAATATTTGTGCAAACTCAAACCCTAGTTTTGGGTCATCAGTGCATAAAGAGGTGTCTTGAGCTGATCAACCCTAGTGCAGTCTTGAGCCAAAGGAGATCTTGTGAGAAAATTATTGATAAGTGAGACGGAAAATTTTGGGGTACAACAGCTGCCCCTGTTCAATCTTCTTAAGCCTGAAGAGTTAGATTGGCAAGTTTTTCCATTCGTGACTCGAAGGTGGAAGATGATTGGACACTAGAGTGCCCAGAAATTTGCACTCGGTGATGTGATGGTAGAGGGAATGGGCTTAAAGATGCCATCCAAAAGTGATTGTTGAATCTGAAAGAGAGTCTAAATGAGTATCAGAATGGCTTCCTGACTAGAGTGTGTCTGAATTGTATCTAAAAGTTTAAATTTTAAATGAGCATCAGAATGTCATCCGTGTTTGGAGCGTATCTGAACTGCATCTGAAAGCTAAGTCTAAATGAGTATCAGAATGGAATCTGTGTCTGGAGAGTATCTGAACTGTATCTGAAATTTTAAATTTTGAATGAGCATCAGAATGTCATCCGTGTTTGGAGCGTATTTGAACTGTATCTGAAAGTTGAGTCTGAATGAGTATCAGAATGGAATTTGTGTCTGGAGCGTATCTGAAAGTTAGATCTGAATGAGTATCAAAATGGCGTCCGTTTCTAGAGCGTATATGAACTGTATCTGAGAAAGAATATGAATGAGTATTAGAATGGCATCCGTGTCTGGAGCGTATCTGAACTGTATCTGAGAAAGAATCTGAATGAGTATCAGAATGGCATCCGTGTCTGGAGCGTATCTGAACTATATCTGAAAACTTTGAACATTGTTAATGGTAGTTGTTGATTAATCTTATCTTGAAAAAGGTAAAATGTTAGCTAATATGCAATTTTATGTTGTATAAAATGCATAGTATAATGCATTCGTGTTATCAATGTTTATGATATATGGGTGTGATGCATGGGCATGTGAGCCAATCTGCTGCACTGCTGTTGGATTGGGGAAAATAAATCCCTGATTGCTACTGAAGATATGGGGTGTAAGTCTTCACGTTGTGTAGTTAAAGTGTTGATGAATTTCCATTTAGAGAAATAAACTCTATTTTAAGGGAAATGCTGTGTACGGCTTGTAAAATCATGTTGGCAAATCTTGAAAAATTGAACGACTTCTACTGTGGATTGATAATTAGAAGCTCTGTTCCGTTGTGGATTAAACTGTATACTGTGGGGGATTTTATGGAAATAAATTAGAGAGATTTCCCTACCTCTTGGAGCCATAAGTGATTCTCTTGTTTATTTTGTTTATTTATAAATAGTAATTATGTTCAAATGCATATGTTCAACAATAAATCATTGGATGTTTTTGTAAACAAAACACGAGAGTAAAGAAAAACAGATAATTTTGCACTTTCAAAGGGATATCTTTGTATTTGACTTTGAGTAAGTATTTTTGTACAATGAGACAAACATTCTAATAAGAGAATGTTGTCATAAAAGATGAAAATTTTGATACAAAGAAAAGATAGCTATGTGCAATAATCCCATGGGCTTCCCATTCTGCTATAGCCTTCGTATCTCTGAGCATCTTGTCTATTTGTTGCCTCATCCGATGTTGATTGAATTGATTAGAACCTCTGAGTTTGTCAGTGGAAGCCAAAGGTTGTCCGTACGGTGATCCAATAGGACATAGTCATACGCTTTAATTCCCTAAATTTTACCTGGACCGCCCTTTCGGGTTTTCAATCCACCGAGAAACCCTTTTTTCCCAAGCCGCCCTTTCAGTTTTTCAGCTTGGCGGGTGTACATATTTTTTTTTGTTTTATTCCTAATTTTTGCCCGAACCTTTTTGGTTCGCCGGGATGCCCTTGTTTTGCCTAGGTGTGTCAACCTAGCGGGTCTCTTATGCGTAGTATCTTTTGACTATGTCTGCATTCGCAGGGTGCGGCAGGTCGTCGCCATCCATGGTGGTCAAGATCATTGCTCCACTAGAGAATATGTTTTTGATTATAAACGGTCCTTTGTATGTAGGAGTCCATTTTCTCCTGGGATCACCTTGCGGTAGTATGATGCGTTCGATCACCAGATCTCCAACTTGATACACTTGGCGTCTGACCTTTTTGTTGAAATCCTTGATCATCCATTTTTGATACATTTGACCATGACAGATAGCAGTAAGCCTTTTCTCGTCAATGAGCTTTAGTTGATCAAGTCGAGTCTGGATCCAATCGTCTTCATTTAGCCCTGCATCCTTCATAATTCTTAGAGAGGGGATCTGGACCTCAACAGGAAGGACAACCTCCATGTCATATACTAGAGAATAAGGTGTTGCTCCGGTTGATGTGCGAGCTGTGGTACGATATCCGTGGAGAGCGAATGGTAGCATCTCATGCCAATCGTTGTACGTGACTGTCATTTTCTGTATGATCTTTTTAATGTTCTTATTTGCGGCTTCGACAACACCATTCATCTTTGGTCGGTAAGGGGAAGAATTTTGATGATGGATCTTGAATTTCTCGCATAGGGCGGTGTTCATAGTATTATTCAGGTTCGTACCATTGTCTTTAATGATCCTCTCCGGGATACCGTACCGACAGATGAGATTCTGCTTGATGAACCGGCCGACAACATTCTTGGTAACGGAAGCGAAAGAAGCTGCCTCCACCCACTTTGTAAAATAGTCAATGGACACTAAGATGATGTGGTGTCCATTAGAGGCTGTTGTCTTGATTTCGCCAATCATATCAATCCTCCACATAGCAAAGGGCCAAGGATCCGTCAAGATGTTCAGAGGAACCAGAGGTACATGCACCTTGCCAGCATAAATCTAACACTTGTGGCAGGTTCGAGAGTGTTGATAGCAATCTACTTCCATGGTAGACCAGTATTAGCCTGCCCGTAGGATTTTGTTTGCAATCGTATGCCCACTGGAATGGGTGCCAAAAGTGCCTTCATGTAATTCACCCATGATTCTTTCAGCTTCAACCTTGTCTACGCACCGAATTAAAACGGAGTCATGGTTGCGTTTGTAAAGAATGCCATTACTAAGGAAGAATTTAGCAGAGAATCTCCTTAAGAACTTCTTATGGTTAACTGAAGCTCCTTCTGTATATTCTTGGGTTTCAAGATAACTCTTGACTTTGTGAAACCAAGGCTGGTCAACTATTTCTTCAGTATTAATCTCGTGACAGTGTGCTAGTTCATCCATGTGTTCAATGGTGATATGGGGAGCCTCATTATCCCATTTTTGTTTAAACATAGATGACATCGTGGCTAGTGCGTCCGCTAGCTGATTTTCTTCTCGCAGGAAGTGCTCGAAGGTAATCTTCTCAAAATGAGGGAGCAATGTCAAAACATGTTCTTTATAAGGGATAAGGTTAGGGTGTTTGGTGTCCTATTCCCCTTTGATCTGGATGATAACCAAAGCTGAATCTCCGAATACATTCAAAGATTTGATCCCCAAGTCTATGGCAGCTTTGAGACCAAAGATGCATGCTTCTTATTCCGCCATGTTATTTGTACAATTGAAGCAGAGTCTTGCAGTAAATGGAGTATGACACCCTTCAGAAGATATGAGTACTGCACAGATACCGTTGCCGAGTGCCTTAGATGCCCCATCAAAAACCAGGGTCCATCGGGATTCTTGTTTAGTTCTGTCATATGGCCTGAATTTTTCACAGTTGTTTACCATCATGATGTCCTCATCTGGGAATTCGAACTTCATGGACTAGTAGTCTTCCACAGCTTGATGAGCAAGGTGATCAGCTAGTACATTGCTCTTTATTTCTTTTTGGGTAGTATATTGTATGTCATATTCTGTCAGGATCATCTTCCATCTCGCTATTCTTCCAGAGAGGGCAGGTTTCTCGAAGATGTATTTTATCAGATTCATTTTAGATATCAACAAGGTAGTATGGGTCAGCATATATTATCTTAGCCGGGGAGCAGCCGATGCCAGAGCGCAACAAGTTTTCTCGAGCAGTGAATATCTTATTTCACAGTCGGTAAACTTTTTGCTCAGGTAATAAATAGTGTGCTCTTTTCGTCCAGACTCGTCATGCTGCCCCGTTGAATTTTCCAAAATGGTCAGATACATGATCAATGGCCTTCCCTCGACTGGTGGCATCAATACAGGAGGCTCTTGTAGGTATTCTTTGATCTTGTCAAAAGCAGTTTGGCACTCATCATTCCATGTGACTACTTGATCTTTCTTCAGTAGTTTGAAGATTGGGTCATAAGTATATATTAATTTACATTTTCTATTATAAATCAATTGTATACACATTATTAATTGTTCTGAATGTTAATGAAGTTTGTTGTACCCCAAAATTTTCCCTCCCATATTTCTCAAAACATTTCAAGAAAGATCCTCAAGTTGCTCAAGATAATCCAAGGGTTGGCCAGACAAGCTCTCTCCTAAGGCAGTCTACCCCAAACTAGGGTTTCATGTTGCATAAAGATGCTTGAGTCCAAGTGATCCCAAATTCTCACCAATGTCCTAATATGTTCTCAAGATCATCCATGTCAAGTTTCAAGCCTTGCAGAGGAAGTTTTCCCAATCAATTGCTCAAAAGCCTAAAAATCGATTGTGCTAGGGAAAAAGTTAACTGTGGCCTACATACAGTCAAACTTCAATATTTTTGGTCAACATCCTCATTTTGAAGTATATTTCATCATTTGATCAAGGTTTGATCATGATTCATCTAGGATTGCTCATAATTCATCAAGACTCAAAAGTTGCTAAATTAGGGTTTTATAGGAAAAGTCAACTCAACTTTGACCAAGCATAACTTTCTCAAAATTTATGAGAAATGACCCATCCAAAGCTCATTTTGAAGAGGATGCAATTCCCTAAAATCCATCTTCATCTCCCAAGTTCAAAATATGCACTCACAAGAAGTTATGAATTTGGACATTATAGGTCCTTTTGAAAAGTCAACAAACACACTTTTTTTGTCAAAGCTTCATACATGAGCATGGAATATCAAATTGAGATGAGACCAAATGTGTGGCTTAGAGGACATCCCAAGCTTTATAAAAAGTCAAATAACACCTCCAGAGAGTCAAAATTGAGGAAGTTATGAATTGTTAAAGTTGACCTTTTTTGCAAAATTGCCAAAAGTCAACTATGCCCAAAACTTCAAATTTTGCCAAATGGGCCCAATCTTTTTCACTTGTTTTGAGTTGGCAACATAGCCCATGTGCTATAGCCTTTGCCACTTGTACATATCTTATTTTTATTTTTATTTGAATTAATTGAATTTAAATCAAATAAAATCCAAAAGCATTGATAACAAGGATTTTGTGATCATTTCAGGTCTCAAATGACAGCTAGCCCTCATTCAAATTGGCATCAAAGCTTGTGTGCACAAAAAGACTCAAGATAAGCCATGTTTGGAAAGATTTTCAAATCAAATCAAATCAATATCAAAAGCATTTAAAGAAGAAGATTTGGATGCAATTTGCAACCCTAATCCCTTCACTAATACATAAGGAGGCGAGGCAGATCAAAGGCAAGGTTAGAAATAGGCGCAGGGAGAAACAAAAATATGAAAAATATCAAGAAAAGTGTGAGTTCGAAATCATCATTAGAGGAAGTTTCAAGACTCTTTGACGATCCCAATCACTTCTAGGGAGTCTCCACAACCTAAAGCTATCAAGAACAAGCTTGTTCCGGTTCCTAAACGCGTTGTAAGTCGTTCATAACCTTGCTCTGTTCTTGAATTCACATCTCACAATTTAAGCATTAATAATCTGAATTAATGGCATATTCTTAACCTATGAAGCATTTGCAAACTTTTGGCATTATTCAATTTCATTTTCATGATTTGTAACGAAATCCACCATTCTTAGGGTTTCAGATTTCATTTTAGGGTTTTATTTTCAGGAACAATTGGCCTTCATGATGGGTATGGTTGTGATCGGGAGGACGAGACGAGTCTAACCATGGTGTTAGATTCCATTTATATGTCCTGTAGAAGATTTTGGAACGAGCATGACTTGTAGCAACGGACACTGTCTGTGGGTATAGGTCCTTGAATTTTTAGCCACGGAGAGAGGAAAGGGATGAAGGTGTGTCACTCCCCCATAGGCCAATTCAAATTTCAACGCGTTTTTTATTTTTGTTTCCACTAATATTTGTTTTATTATATTATTATTAGTTTGTATTATGTTAACAGTAAAAAGCAAATGGCGTAGTGGTTACCAGGTGTATGCTTAAGGCGCTAGGAGGCTGGAGGTGAGGGGTTCGATCCCTGCCTCCAAGAATTGCCATTTTCTTGTTTTATTTCAGGTTATCATATGCACGTGCAAGCCAAGCGTCCATCATACTCCCTCATCATCCAATGCGCCAGATGGCTAGATCTGGTGGCCATCATTGAGGGTGCACCACAAGCCAGTCAAACGCAACGCATAGGATCCAGAAAGTCAGCATGAACCTCCATTTTGGCCCAGAATTCTTGCTATTGACACCCTAATTTCAGGCCCAACATCTCTATCCTTCTTTATATTTTATTTTGTTTCATTTATTCATTTTGTTTATTTATTTACTGACCAATAATTTAATTATTTTCTTTATCAAAAAGTCACCAAAAATTATTTTTTATGTCCAAATTAAATGTTAGATATTTATTTTTAGTAAAAAAATTAGTCAATTTTAATTAGGTTATTTATGTTAGATAACTTTAATTTATTTTGCAAATATTTAAAATTAATTATAATTAATAGGTTTTAACACTAATTTAATTATCTTATTTCTTTTCTAAAATAACCAAAAACCCAAAAATATGTCATTTAATTATTTTTAATTTATTAATTTAATTAACAAATTAATTTAGTATTTAATTTTAAGACTTAACTTCTTTTCTTAAAAAATATTAAAAAACAACAAAAACATTTTCTTTTAATTAGGAGGGTCAAAACCCAAGTTTTCGCATTCGATCTAATTTGCTCGCGCGTTTTATTTTACCCAATTATTGTATCTGCTCCCGGTTTGTAATAATTAAATTAGGACATTTATTTATTTTTTCCGCTTTTAAATTTCAAAGGGTTTGTTTTTGGCGATGTAAATACCCGACGCCTTGTAATAGTTTAGTTTAAATTCCGCACTTTAATTTATGCAAATATTCAACTGCTAGATGTTTGATAATAGGGTTTGTATAACAAGAATGAATGACTAAATTTAAAACAGTTAGATCACCCTTAATTTTGCAAAGATAAAAATAACTGAAATCAACACATTCGCACATGCGCACTCCTAGGGTACACATCCCACTTGATTGCCTTTGTAAACGGTCATTGAGTATAGGTTGTTTTAGAGGTCGTCCTGTTGTCTAAAAGATCATAGTATCCTCAGAAAAGTTGCCTCGGATATCATTGCCTCGGATAAATGATCTAATACATTAGGGTTACCGCTAAGACATCCTAACGTTGCTTTAGTGACTGTATGTCCCTATTTCGAATTGACCCTCAAACTCCAACGACGGTGCTACCTATTCACTGATAGTGGGATATCATTGTCTAAAGGAAATAAACATAGAACGATTCCTTTTTCGAGTAGGTAGATTAGTTATTAAGTACTTGCTCATTCCAAAAAAAAAATTCACACTTACACTTTTTACGAACAAATTTTCAAAAACACTTCATTACACTCCTGAGGACAGAAGCAAGAGTTAAATCGAAGTTAAAACAAAAAACTTTTCGAAACCCACAAACACAAAGAAAACAATTTTGAAAACAATGATCAAGTACCTAAGAGCCCGTGGATAACCATAGATAGAAAGGATGCTAATACCTTCCCTTTCTATAATCTACCCCCCGTACTCAAAAGTATCTCGAAAAAAGGAATTTTTCTGTGCTTTTTTCCTTTCCTTGATGGATAAAATAAAAGTAGGTGGTGACTCTTGTTTACCGCGACATTTTGCAAACACAAACGCAAAATGTAAACCAGCATTCCAAAAATCAGTCAGTTCTTCCACCGTATCACAGAACTGGCGACTCTGCTGGGGAGTTAATAAGTGGGGTGTACCTTAGGATTAGTTCATATTATTTTCAATTGTTTGATCTATTTGATTTATCTTAGCGGGTTTGAATCGGAGTTACTATAGATCCTAACCCAGATCTGGGGATACCTTTTAGGTAAGTAGCAATAGATTGTGAGGGAACTGTACGACGTAGACCGATATGGTTGAAGCAGTAGCTATGTTGGTGTGACACTTTAGTTTGTACCGATATCCCTTGTGGTGGAACAAGGAGAATATAGGGCTGCTAAGGGGTCATTAAGCATCAAATGACCTTAGAACCTATAATTGACCAACTTGGCCATAGAAAAGTAGCAGTATGCTACACTCATTGAGACCAAACTCTTGCGATGATTCTGGCTGCAAGAATAGGTTGCTAAACTGGAATTATGACCGATCGAGGGTGGTCAGTGATATTGAGATCCTCTAGAACCTAGTTACTATTACTAGGACAGGTTGAACCAACTAAACTGAAAGAGGGTAATACCTAGACTCCATGCAAGCCTAAACTTAAGGCTGTTTGTGTGACTTGTGTGCCTTCAAACTTGAACTACTTGCACATTCTTGTTATCTGACAACACGAGTTCCTTGCAGGTTTTGTTTACAGTCCTTATCCAATAATTTGGATTTATTGCAGGGTTTACTTACAACACCTCACACTTTTGCTTAAACGCATAGCATACACATCATAACATCATGCCTTAACATTTCCTTAACCATATCAAGGGTCTCAAGGGTTTGTGATGCAAGTTATGGCAAATCAAATGTCTAGCAAGGGGAAAAGGGGATTTATTTTCCTCTAGCCAATATCTTCTAGAGATCAAAACATGATGACTTGAGTCGGTGGCTATGACCCACTCGATATGGTGAGCTTGACTCTTGAAGAAGGACTCTTAACGACACAAATTTTCTTCAAACAAATTCTAACAATTTCTTGTTTACCCCGCGAGATCCTTGAAAACATTGCATACATATATCATACATATCATTGCATAACAAGTCTCCAAGTACAGGTCTCTCATGTTCTCGTTGTTTATTTCAACAATGGCTTTCCAACAAGACAACCAAGATCTTCAAACTCAAGAAGCTCAGTTCAGGGACGTATTCCTAAACCTATCCAAGGGGCAGGAAGAGTTGAAAACACTCCTCGTCAGGAACTTGGTCAAGAAAAATCCTGAAGAAAATAAGGACGAACGACTGGAATAATTGCAAGTTGAGGTAGATGCAATAAGAACCCAAATGTTGGGGCAGATGGCTCTTATCCAAAGCTTAGCCCGAGAATTAGAAGAGCTGAGAACCATTATCAACCATCTTCATCAAGACAGATACAACAACATGAATCAAACTGTCAAGGCCAGAGACCAAGTCACTGATCATCCTCCAAGGAGACAAGGGTTTGGTTTGGTGAATAATGGACCTCTTCAAGTTGCTACCATCTCACAAGTCCAACAACCACCTTGCCAAAAGCAACGGGTTAATCAGAGTAAGCCAGATACGCCCAAAAGGCAGTTCGCCGAGCTCAACATGCCGCTGTCTCAAGCTTTACAACACCTGTTAAGATTGAATCTGGTAATGTTAAAGGACCCTCCTCAAAATCCCTACATAACCTCCCCAAGGTACAATCCTGATGCAAGGTGTGCATACCATTCCAACAGCCCGGGGCATGATACTGATGACTGTTGGGCATTGAAAAACAAAATTCAAGACCTGATCAATAAAGGAGCATTGGAATTCACACAAGATGGTCAGGCTGAGTTCTTCTACCATCCTTCCAAAGCTCACCATTTGAAGTGACAAGTCCTGAGATGAGAAGACTTTTTGTTCATTAGAATTTTCAATTTGTAATTTTCTTTTGATTGTTCAGACATTTATTCATGTCAAACTTTGTTACTTTATCAATGCATTGCATATGTCTGTTTTGAATCAATCTATTTGTATTCACTATATTCAAATTGCTTTCATTTTTGTGATGTTCAACTCTCGATTTAAAAATTCTAAGCCTTTAGAGGGAGGATGACGAAAATGATATCAAATCTCTACAGTATGCTTTTGAACAGACCCCGCTGACGATGTACAGGAATTGTTTCAAATCCTAAACAGTGGAGTTATAAGGAAGATAATCCCTCATCAACCCCTTTGAGCCAAAGAAGTATGAGTTTTTCTTTTCACACAAATTAAAACCCTTAATCACAACCTGGGGCAGGGTAGTTTTCTCAGTTAATTTAGGTGCACAATGAATGACATCAAAGAAGTCCTTCCAAAATAAAAGACGGGGATGGTTCCCCATAAGCGTCAAGATAGGCAGTCATTATCTCTCAAAAATAAAGCCTATTAAGTCGAAACCTATGAAGGGGACTTAAGAAAAAAATTGGGGTATCCTGCTGACTGTAATCATAAGAAAGAAACAGTTCAGGAAAAAGACAAGGATAATAAAATAAAAAGAAAGAGGTCCTACAAACCCTCAACAAAATGACTGTCTGTTCAAAATAAACTGTCAGTATCCGAACCATCACTGGAATATCAGAGCAAAGACTCAACGGGGTCTAAATGCACAATTAACTGAGTTTAGGATCGAAGAACATCACGAAGAACGGGTGGGTACAAATAAAATTTGAGCCTTTATCCTTTGTTTCTTGAACCGTGAACCAGACCACGTTATAACCCTTAAAAGTCCTAGTTGAAGCATGGGTTAGTTCGAAAGCATACGGTTACGAAAGGTATCCTGACTCCTGTAGGACTTGCTGTACATCCTGAGTTCACATCACATTTTACAAAATTTGCCTGTTTTAATGAAAAACGCATTTTCAAAAATTTCAAGACAGACATAAGCTTTGCATTCTTAAAATAACATTATTTGCATATGACTATTTGTTCAACAGTAGAGAAATTTGCACGACGAATATCTAGTGAACAAAAAACCTTCTCAATAAAAAGGATTGCCTCAAGCGGAAAAAACACTTCTAACCAAGGGGCACGGCATGACCATTGTCCATCATCTGGGGCAGTCAAGTCAAGATTCAAGGAATCTCTCAAAGATGCCAAAAAGCCAGGGGCAAGTCTCCATCTGAATCACTTAGGGCATTGGACATGAATTCCAACAACGAATCTTGCATGATCAAACGAATATCTTCTGGTAGTACGACAACACAACACTACCGACAGTGACACCTCCCTACACCCTGAGAGCATGGACATAGTCAAAAAATACCGCGCATGAATAAAGACCCGCTAGGTTGACTGGCCTAGGCAAAAATAAGGGCTTCCCGGTGAACCAAAAGGGTTCGGGCAAAAATTAGGGATAAAAAATGAAAAAAATCTGTACATCCGGCAAGTCGAAACCCCGAAAAGGCGGCTTGGGCAAGAAAAGGTATCCCGGTGGACTTAAAATCTGAAAAGACAGTCCAAGAAAAAGTTAGGGATTAAAGCGTACGACTATGTCCCGTCATCTCATCACTTGCCTACCAGAAGAAGACTTGTCACTTCAATCGAAATTTACCAAGCACCTCATAGGTTGGGATGGTACTCGATTGACAAGGCCTCCGCAGGCACCTTCTCCCGTAGAAACAGGGGCAAAAAAGTCTCGATGCAAAGCCATTGTCATATCCTCTGCACACGTCCCAGTAACATTCACTCCCCGCAGAGTAAGAAAAGGCAGTAATGTTAACTCTCCCCAGCTGAGGCTCGCAATCGCGAATGAGTCGGAAATATTCTCCCCAAGTAGAGTTTATCCATCATCAGCACTAGACAATTATCCCTAGTGGAGTCTGGAAAATCTTCCCTAGTGGAGTTTGGAGAATCATCCCCAGTAGACTCTGGAAGATTGTCCCCAATAGAGTCTAAGAGGTTATCCCCAGTGACGTCGCAACTGAAAGATCATCGCCAGTGGAGTTCATTCCTTTCACAAACATAAACTCAATCCCCAATAGGATTCAGTATCACCAGCAATGGTAATTCATCCCCAGCTGAATTTACCAACTGAACACTCAACAGAGCATGTCCTCCCCACAGAGCCATCTCCTCGTCAGTTTATTCCCCAGCGAAGTTATCCTCTCCTGCAGGTTTATTCTCACAATCATCTTCATTCACTATCCTTATAGGAAACGAAGAATTCAATTTCTTTCTCCAGCAACTATCTGGGATTTATTTTCCCCAGCTGCAAACATCACATTTCCATACATCATGACACATGCATATACGCATCATACAACACAATCTCATTTATTTTGAGAACATCATTGCTTGATACATATCATGCATTACATACAGCTAACCTTTACCTTTCAGGAAAGATACAATCAGATTCTCACAAAAATCAAGCTATGAAACTTTTACCTCAGTTCAATTACGAACGAGTTCCTAAATCTCAGCAGAGTTATTCCCTCAGTTTAATTATGGACGAGTTCCTAAATCTCAGCAGAGTTATTCCCTCAGTTGGATTACGGACGAGTTCCTAAATCTCAGCAGAGTTATTCTCTCAGTTGAATTACGGACGAGTTCCTAAATCTCAGCAGAGTTATTCCGTCGGTTGAATTTCTGATGAGTTCCTAAATCTCAATAGAGATATTTCCTCAATTGAATTACGGACGAGTTCCTAAATATCAGCATAAATGTTCCCTCAGTTGAATTACTGACGAGTTCCTAAATCTCAGCAGAGTTATTCCCTCAGTTGAATTACAGACAAGTTCCTAAATCTCAGTAGAGTTATTCCCTCAATTGATTTACGGACGAGTTCCTAAATCTCAGCAGAGATTTTTTCTCAGTTGAATTACGGACAAGTTCCTAAATCTCAGCGAAGATTTTTCCTCAGTTGAATTACAGACGAGTTCCTAAATCTCAGCAGAGATGTTTTCTTAGTTAAATTACGGACGAGTTCTTAAATCTCAGCGAAGATGTTTCCTTAGTTGAATTACGGACGAGTTCCTAAATCTCAGCGAAGATGTTTCCTCAGTTGAATTACGGATGAGTTCCTAAATCTTAGAAGAGATGTTTCCTCAGTTGAATTACGGACGAGTTCCTAAATCTCAGCGAGATGTTACCTCAGTTGAATTATGGACGAGTTCCTAAATCTCAGCAAAGTTGTTCCTTAGTTGAATTACAGACGAGTTCCTAAATCTCGACGAAGATGTTCCTTAGTTGAATTACGGAAGAGTTCCTAAATCTCGACGAAGATGTTCCTTAGTTGAATTACGGACGAGTTCCTAAATCTCGACGAAGATGTTTCCTCAGTTGAATTACGGACATGTTCCTATATCTCGAAGAAGATGTTTCCTCAGTTGAATTATGGACAAGTTCCTAAATCTAAGCAGGGATGTTTCCTCAGTTGAATTACGGACGAGTTCCTAAATATCGACGAAGATGTTCCTTAGTTGAATTATGGATGAGTTCCTAAATCTTAGCAGAGATGTTTCCTCAGTTGAATTACGGGAAGGTTCCTAAATCTCGACAAAAAAATTTTCTCCGTTGAGTACGGATGATCGAAGTTCCTAAATATCAGCAGAGATGTTTCCTCCATTGAGTAAGGACGATCGAAGCTCCTAAATATTAGATGAGATGTTTCCTCCGCTAAGTACGGACGATAGAAGTTCCTAAATATCAACAAAGATTACTCCTCAGTTGAGTACGGATAATCGAAATTCCTAAATATCAACATAGACGACTCACCAGCAGAATAACAGACGCCAAAGCTCCTAAATTTCTACTTCTCTCAACAAAGATCAGACTTCCCCAGCAGAATCTTCCACAACAACAGGTATACAAGCTCTCGCTAAGGAATCTCTTATGCGATCGACACTCCTTCAGATGGCATATTTAAGCCCATACTCCCGTTAGCAATCTCCAAATTGCATCTGTGAGCCCATTCTCGACATCACAAGACAATTACCACGTCATGTGAGTGCAAATTTCTGGGCACTCTAGTGTTCAATCAACTTCCACCTTCGGATTACGAAAGGCACAAAAGTCAATCTACATCCTCAGGTTTAAGAAGATTGAACAGGGGAAGCTGTTGTACCCCAAAATTTTCTCTCCCATATTTCTCAAAACATTTCAAGAAAGATCCTTAAGTTGCTTAAGATAATCCAAGGGTTGGCCAGACAAGCTCTCTTCTAAGGCAGTCTACCCCAAACTAGGGTTTCATGTTACATCAAGATGATTAAGTCCAAGTGATCCCAAATTCTCACCAATTTCCTAATATGTTCTCAAGATCATCCATGTCAAGTTTCAAGCCTTGCAGAGGAAGTTTGCCCAATCAATTTCTCAAAAGCCTGAAAATCGACTATGCTAGGGCAAAAGTCAACGGTGGCCTACATATAGTAAAACTTCAAGATTTTAGGTCAACATCCTCATTTTGAAGTATATTTCATCATTTGATCAAGGTTTGATCATGATTCATCAAGGATTGCTCATAATTCATCAAGACTCAAAAGTTGCTAAATTAGGGTTTTGTAGGAAAAGTCAACTCAACTTTGACCAAGCATAACTTTCTCATACTTTATGCAAAATGAATCATACAAAGCTCATTTTGAAGAGGATGCAATTCCCTATAATCCATCTTCATCTCCCAAGTTCAAAATATGCACTCACAAGAAGTTATGAATTTGGACATTATAGGTCATTTTGAAAAGTCAACAAAAACACCTTTTTTGTCAAAGCTTCATACATGAGCATGGAATATCAAAATGCGAAGAGACCAAATGGGTGGCTTAGAGGACATCCCAAGATTTCTAAAAAGCGCAAGAACACCTCCAAAGAGTCAAAATTGAGGAAGTTATGGATTGTTGAAGTTGACCTTTTTTGCAAAATTGCCAAAAGTCAACTATGCCCAAAACATCATGTTTTACCAAATGGGCCCAATCTTTTTCACTTGTTTTGAGTTGGCAACATAGCCCATGTGCTATAGCCTTTTCCACTTGTCCATATCCTATTTTTATTATTTATTTTAATTTTTATTTGAATTAATTAAATTTAAATCAAATAAAATCAAATAAAATCCAAAAGCATTGATAACAAGGATTTTGTGATCATTTCAGGTCTCAAATCAGAGCTAGACCTCATTCAAATTCGCATCAAAGCTTGTGTGCATAAAAAGATTCAAGATAAGCCATGTTTTGAAAGATTTTCAAATCAAATCAAATCAATATCAAAACATTGAAAGAAGAAGATTTGGATGCAATTTGAAACCCTAATCCCTTCACTAATACATAAGGAGGCGAGGCAGATCAAAGGCAAGGTTGGAAACAGGCGTAGGGAGAAACAAAAATATGAAAAATATCAAGAAAAGTGTGAGTTCGAAATCATCATTAGAGGCAGTTTCAAGACTTTTTGACGATCCCAATCGCTTCTAGGGAGTCTCCACAACCTAAAGCTATCAAGAACAAGCCTGTTCCGGTTCCTAAACACGCTGTAAGTCGTTCATAACCTTGCTTTGTTCTTGAATTTGCATCTCACAATTTAAGCATTAATAATCTGAATTAATGGCATATTCTTAACCTATGAAGCATTTGCAAACTTTTGGCATTACTCAATTTCATTTACATGGTCTGTAACGAAATCCACCATTGTTAGGGTCTCGGATTTGGTTTTAGGGTTTTTATTTTCAGGAACAATTGGCCTTCATGATGGGTATGGTTGTGATCGGGAGGACGGGACGAGTCTAACCATGGTGTTAGATTCCATTTATATGTCCTGTAGAAGATTTTGGAACGAGCATAACTTGTAGCGACGGACACTGTCTGTGGGTATAGGTCCTTGAATTTTTAGCCATGGAGAGAGGAAAGGGATGAAGGTATGTCACTCCCCCATAGGCTAATTCAAATTTCAGTGCATTTTTTATTTTTGTTTCCACTAATATTTGTTTTCTTATATTATTATTAGTTTGTATTATGTTAACAATAAAAAGAAAATGGTGTAGTGGTTACCAGGTGTATGCTTAAGGCGCTAGGAGGATGGAGGTCAGGGGTTTGATCCCTACCTCCAACAATTGCCATTTTCTTGTTTTATTTCAGGTTATCATATGCATGTGCAAGCCAATCGTCCATCATACTTCCTCATCATCCAATGTGCCAGATGGCAAGATGGCCAGATCTGGTGGTCATCATTGAGGGTGCACCACAAGCTAGTCAAACGCAACGCATAGGATCCAGAAAGTCAGCATGGACCTCCATTTGGGCCCAGACTTCTTGCTATTGACACCCTAATTTCAGTCCCAACATCTCTATCCTTCTTTATATTTTATTTTGTTTCAGTTATTTATTTTGTTTATTTAATTACTAACCAATAATTTAATTATTTTCTTTATCAAAAAATCACCAAAAATTATTTTTTATGTCCAAATTAAATGTTAGGTATTTATTTTTAGTAAAAAAATTAATCAATTTTAATTAGGTTATTTATGTTAGATAACTTTAATTTATTTTGCAAATATTTAAAATTAATTAGAATCAATAGGTTTTAACACTAATTTAACTATTTTATTTCTTTCCTAAAATAACCAAAAACCCAAAAATATGTCATTTAATTATTTTTCATTTATTAATTTAATTAACCAATTAATTTAGTATTTAATTTTAAGTATTAACTTCTTTTCTTAAAAAATATTAAAAAACAACAAAAACATTTTCTTTTAATTAGGAGGGCCAAAACCCTAGTTTTCGCATTCGATCTAATTTGCCCGCATGTTTTATTTAATCCAATTATTGTATCTGCTCCCGGTTTGTAATAATTAAATTAGGACATTTATTTATTTTTTCCGCTTTTAAATTTCAAAGGGTTTGTTTTTGGCGATGTAAATACCCGACGCCGTGTAATAGTTTAGTTTAAATTCCGCACTTTAATTTCTGCAAATATTCAACTGCTAGATGTTTGATAATAGGGTTTGCATGACAAGAATGAATGACTAAATTTAAAACAGTTAGATCACCCTTAATTGTGCAAAGATAAAAATAACTGAAATCAACACATTCGCACATGCACACTCCTAAGGTACACATCCCACTTGGTTGCCTTCATAAACGGTCATTGAGTATAGGTTGTTTTAGAGGTTGTCCTCTTGTCTAAAATATCATAGTAGCCTCGGAAAAGTTGCTTGGATAAATGATCTAAGACATTAGGGTTACCGCTAAGACGTCCTAACGTTACTTTAGTGAAGGTATGTCCCTCTTTCGAATTGACCCTTAAACTCCAACGACGGTGCTACCTACTCACTGATAGTGGGATATCATTGTCTAAAGGAAATAAACATAGAACGATTCCTTTTTCGAGTAGGTAGATTAGTTCTTAAGTACTTGCTCATTCCAAGCAAATTTTTCGCACTTACACTTTTTTACAAACAAGTTTTCAAAAACACTTCATTACACTCTTGAGGACAGAAGCAAGAGTTAAATCGAAGTTAAAACAAAAAACTTTTCAAAACCCACAAACACAAAGAAAACAATTTTGAAAACAATAAGCAAGTACCTAAGAGCCCGTGGATAACCACAGATAGAAAGGGTGCTAATACCTTCCCTTTCTATAATCTACCCCCCGTACTCATAAGTATCTCGAAAAAAGGAATTTTTCTGTGCTTTTTTCCTTTCCTTGTTGGATAAAATAAAAGTCAGTGGCGACTTTTTCTTACCGCGACATTTTGCAAACACAAACGCAAAACGCAAACCAGCATTCCAAAAAACAATCAGTTCTTCCACCGTATCACACAGTTCATATTGGCATCTAGTTATTATATGTTTGAAGCAAAATATTGTAATTATGATATGCTCGTTAAGCTATGATCTTGATTCATTAATGCATGACATTTTGAGAGGTAAGTGGTATTATTTGTAATACTCAATTTTTACATTTAGTTTTGAATAGATTTTATTCATATTTAATGTTTACCAACATGTAGAGTTATGGAAGGATACAATTTTGTGCATCTTGAAATAAGAGGTAAAAACCCAAGGTTCCTTTTCCCAAAAGTAAGTATTACTTGTACTTTTTGATATTCTTTTATTTTTCTCTAATCTATTACTTATGCTTTGTGTGTACTAATAACTATATGGAAATTATTAGTAGATGCAAATACAACCCAGCAGACATTCGTGTGGATACTATGTTATGAAATATATGTTTGATGCTGTCTTCGGAGGAATTATTAATTCATGGGTTAAGGTACTAACTTTATACATATATATGTAATTTATTTATATTTGTTAAGTTAATATTCTTGTTGTTAGTTTATCATAATTTAAATTTTGTTTAACTTATAGGCGTTTAGCGACCGAACATCATTCCCACAAAAAGATATAGATGGCATTTAATTACATTTGGCCGATACCTTCCTATCTTTTTATGAATCTAAACGACACTAGTTTTTCTTGGTTGTTGTAAACATTGCATATAGGTTTTAATGTTACACGTTATCATATCCTAATTTTTACCTCTAAGATTCCATCTAAAGCATCATTTGCACCTCATTAAAGTCACAAGCATGGTGGCCTCTCAAACCTCATATATTTGGATTTTTTATGTGAGAGATAACCAAGAACCTTTATTTTTTTCCTTTTGATTTATGATTAATCACTTTTATGCTTTACTAACCTTAATCAAATTACAAAAATATGCTTTGCTTCTTTTGTTTATTTTGCAAGGTAGGGTTTTGAATCAAGAAGATCAAGTGTGGTCATCCAATTAGGGTTTTGAATCTCCAAGGTCAAATATGGTCAACCATTAATTCTCAAGGGATTATTCTGAAAGGCATGACCTATAATCTTAGGTCACCTTCTCCCCAAGCTTCATTTTACACCATTTTGCCAAAGGAAGTTCAAGTTTGGTTGCTTTCTTTTCATGTCATTTCAAGTAGGTTCATATGTTTATTTTCATGCCTTCTTCATTAAGTTCTCTCAAACATTTATCATGATTTATCAAATAATAATTAAATATCATTCATTTGGAGTTCATATATTCCACAATGTGCCTTAGATTACAAGAAAAAGTCAAAAGTTGCAAGTTGGTTCGAGGTGTTTTAACCAAAAATCAAGTTTATCATGCTATGTTCAAAATATCACAACTTCCTCATAATTCAACATTTTTAGTGGTTCTTTGGGCAAAAGGTTTTGATGTCCCCTATAACTCCTATTCACAAGTAAAAGTCCAATTATGCTCCTATGGTTCTCAAATATTCAGATCAATTATAAGTCATTTTGATGACTTGGAGAAATTTGACCTAAAAGTCAAATATGGCATGCCTATGTTCCAAAGACCATAATTAATTTAATTTTTAAAATTTGTGGGCAGTTATTTTTTCTAAATATCCCTTTTGATGTCCTCTACAAATTTCATTTAGACGACAAACATCAATTATGTCTCTAAGGACCTTAAATCTTGAAGGCCATTTTTGCACAAAGTGAGTTCATAACATGTTTGACGTAAGGCTAGACCTGGTTTTCTGTGGTTTTTATTCAACTTTCCAAGCTCCTCATTTTCTAATCAAGCATCTAGTTGAGTTGGCTCTTTTTTCATTGTTATCCTTGTCATGAGAAGAATATTTGGCTAAAAAAAATCACAAAACGCACAAGGGAATTTCATTTGGCCTAAGGATGAACATGGTAACCTGAACTTTGTCTGAACCGTGGTCTATAATTTTAGAAAACATGTGTAAACTTAACTAAGGGCCACCAAATTATGTGCACACTTGTTTTTTATGACAAAACGCATTTGACCAAGTGCAAAACGACATGAATGAGCTCAGCAAGTACACTATTTCGTGTCAAATTCTCACACACTTAGATCTAGAAATTTCTCACTTCTTCACACGCTTGGGATTTGATTTTCACTCAAGTCATGATCTCACTTTCTTCTCCTATAAATAAAGAGTGATTTGGCATTGAAAACCAAGCTTGAATAGTCAAAAAACCTCTACCACTTTGAAGCTCGAAACAACCAAAAACCAGAAGATTGAAACCTTGTTTTCTCGTCGTTTCAACTCAAATTCTCCACCCATAACTCATCACCAATCTCCTATAAAGCTAATCCAAGCATTACAAAATTTAGCAGTGACCTGAAACACTCAACTTGATTCCACCATTTTCAAGCTTTGAAGCTCACTTGGGAAAGGTAGATACGAGTTTATTTTTCACTCAAACATGTCACCATCATCTTCATATTGTTCCACTGAGTGTTTCTGTACCACCTCCTAAACCACATGCAATAATATGGCATAATCAGAGTAAATTATCATGTATCTCAAAAGAGAGCATCACATGTACTTCAAAACTAACAACAAATACATCGATCATACTCATAACACGTATTTAAATTCATGTTCCATACACATATGCATATCGCAGGGGAATAATTATCTATACACAAACAATATCAATAATTGGAATCCCATAATGATAATTATATATTAAAACATTAGGCACTAAAGGTCACTCATTACATAATCTCAATACATCATAAATAAGGAGAGTATAACAAATATATCTCAAAACAAACATGAGTTCAAACATTCCCCCGTGTTACATGACCAGAGCATGACTCAATACCTAAATAAGCATAAACAAAGAACTAGCTCCTCCGACTAATCCTTGTGAGAAGCACCACTATTTTTGATATTTGAGCCATGCTGTAAAAAACATCATTTCAACAGAATGGTGAGAATTCACATGATTATCAAGAATCATATAATAATATATAACATTTAGCATACATGCAATAAGATAAATATTCTCGCACTTCATATGCTTTATAAAATATAACATCACCCAATTCATCATACTATTCCCAAGTATATGCCAACAATTCACAATTTTATATATACAACATTGCTCAACAATTCAAGATCCAAAGATAATCAATCACAAATACCACAAAATGTAACATTTACATCTATAACATATATTGCACACCAATTCAACAATTTCACATCGACGCATGTGACTCAAATGCAACTCAATGCAACATGCATATGGTTCCAATTGTTATCCTTACGAGCTTTTTACGTTTAAACCCGATCCACATCTCCAAGATAGATAACCACCAAAAAGTCTATTCTCTAAGCTTTCAAACCCCCATCTTCAGGTTTGGGACAATTCACTAACTCTCGCAAAAGCTAGAAAACATTATCTCTTGACAAGTCATGATGCATGTGAAAATCTCAACATATATATATATATATATATATATATATATATATATATATATATATATATATATATATATATATATATATATATATATATATATATATATATATATATAATTAATACCATCTTCATATCTTAATCATACAAGCATATTTCACATAATTTTCAACACATTTAAATCATCTCACTAAATTGCACAACATACATACATCATGTCAATATTCATATATAAATCACTTTCATAGCATTCATCAATTTAACATATTACAATAACATACGGCAAACAATGTCAAACAATATTATTACCATCGAACATCAATTCTCATTATACATATACACACATACATGTCATTTTACACTATCACACAATAATTAAATCACCTAATACTAACAAAATTATTTTTATTGTAAATAATGTCACGCCAGCTTTCTAAAGCTTCAAACGGGGATTCAAAATTTATGAATTTTTAAAATTTCAACGAAAATGCAAACACCGGTATCATACACTGACAATTCTAAATATGTCAAAATTACGCAAAAAAATTAAAAGTATGTCTCTTAATAACTCAAAACAACTCTGAAAACTTCATTGGCAACACTAACAACTCTATTGATAACTTTATTAACACCTCTAACAACTCTATTGACAACTCTAACAATTCTATTGACAACTCTAACAGAATTGAAATTAACCCAAATTAATTATCCAAGTGTTTATCTCTAATTCAAAACTTTTCTACAAAATTATACTAACAATATTAAATCATTCTTATTATTGTTGAAATAATAAATTAGATTTGATTTGATTTAACCTTTAAATATAATCCAAGTTGTGTTATCCCAAGCCCAATTAGGGTTGTATATAAATAGTCATAGTGTGTATCATTATTTGTACAATTCAATAACACAAATCCTTATTTCCTTTATAATTCTCTTTTTCTCTCCTCACTAAAAGTGCCTCACGCACTAATAAATTGGTATCCAGAGCTTCCGGTTATTGTTCTTGATCAAGTTTTCAAGAATTTCATTTCAGAGATCGTGTTTCTATGGCAAGTGAATCAACCGTTGCAAAGATGGCTAGTGATAAGGGTATTATGAATTCTCTTCCAATGCTTGATGACAAAAATTGGATCCGATGGAAAAAACAGATGCAATCCTTATTTGGCTTTCATAAAAACCTAGAAGTGGTTACTGACGGCGTTCTTGCATTGGCTGCAAATGCTACCGAAGAACAGAAAAAATCATAGAACAAAGTCAAGAAGAAAGATTGCAAGGCTGCTTATTACATTCAAACGGCTGTCGATGCTGCTAATTTCGACAGAATCTCTCAGGTTGAAATGATGAAGGAGGCATGGGATATTCTGGTGAAGTATTATGAAGGAGGTGAGAAAGTCAAGGTTGTCAAATTACAAACCTTGCATCGACAACGATAGGAGAAGATGAAAAAGTTGCAGAATACATGTCGAAGGTTCAGAAACTCAACCATCTCATGAAGGGTTATGGTGAAACCATTACTGATGAGATGATAGTTGAGAAGGTAATGAGAATGTTGACCTCTCACTTTGATCACGTTATCCTAGCTATTCAAGAATCCAACAATCTTGAAACGACTAAAGTGGAAGATTTGGTTGGTTCGTTGGAGGCGCATGAGATGAGGATTGTCGAAAGGAAAGGAGTTCAGGACTCGATACAAGAACTGCAAGCTCAGTCTTGGAAAAATGATGGTGATTCCAACAAATTCAAAGGCAAGTTCGACAAGACTCATGGAAAGAAGTCTTGGTCGAATACCCATAAGAATAAGGTCGAAGATAGATCTTCTAAATCCTCGAAAAGGGGAGGAGGAAACTGTCGAAAGGACAAAGAAGATAAGAAAGGTATGCAGTGTTATAACTGTGAAAAGTGGGGACACTTGGCCAAGAATTGTTTGTACAGAAAAGATAAGGGATCAAAAGGCAAGGACGAAGGAGTGAATTTTGCACGCCAATATTAAGATGATTCTAAAGGTGGTATGGTGGTTATGGATGCAGTTGCAGATAACCATGTTGAATCCAAGATCTGGTTTCTCGACTCAGGCTGCTCGAACCACATGACTGGTCGAAAGGGGTGGTTGGCAGATTTTGACGAGTCAGGGAAGAGTAAGGTAAAACTTGCTGATAATAGTTCAATGCAAGCATATGGTACTGGCAACATAGTCTTTCAAATGAGTAATGGATGGAAAGTTGTGATCAAAGATGTTCTTTATGTACCTGGAATGAAATGCAACTTGCTAAGTGTTGGACAACTAGTCGAAAAAGGTTTCTCAGTTGTCATGAAAGATGGAGTTTTAAAATTGTTCGACACCAAGAATAATTTGGTCTTAAAATCTCCATTGTCGAAGAATAGGACATTTAAGACTATGATCAGTTCGACAAAAGTTTAATGTTTGAAAATTGTTTTCGACCACAAGGATAGTTGGTTGTGGCATTTGATATTTGAACATTTGAATTTTCGATCACTTAATCAACTGATTACTCAAGATATGGTTACTGGTATTCCAATCCTTGAGATGCCTGAAAAACTTTATGAAGGTTGTTTAGTGGGAAAGCAATCCAGAAATTCTTTCATTTCGACTATGTCAATGAGATCATCCTGCATTCTCGAAGTGGTGCATTCAGATGTATGTGGTTTATTCGAAGAACATACAATTGGTGGAAACAAATATTTTGTTTCGTTTGTCGATGAGTTTAGTCGAAAGTTGTGGATCTATGTGATCAAACGAAAGGACGAAGTATTCGAAATCTTTAAGAGATTCAAGATACTTGTCGAAAACCAGAGTTAGAAGAAGATCAAAGTTCTGCAAATAGATGGAGATGGCGAATACACATCCAAGATGTTTGAATATTTCTGTGCAGAACATGGTGTTGATCATGAGGTAACTGCTCCTTATACACCTCAACATAATGGAATTGCTGAAAGAAGAAACATACCCATATTAGATATGGCGAGATGCATGCTGAAGCAAAAGAATTTTCCGAAGTCTTTATGGGGAGAAGGTGTTTCGACTGACATTTATAATTTGAATAGATGTCATACTAAGATTTTTAAAGACAAGGTTGCTGAAGAAGTGTGGAGTGGCAAACGACCATCAGTAAGTCATTTGAAGGTGTTTGGCTCTATGGGTTACAAGCATGTTCCTGATGCAAGGAGAAGGAAGCTTGATGACAAGAGTGAACCTATGATTCTGGTAGGATACCATAAAACTGGTGTATACAGACTATTCAATCCAATTAATGATAAGATTGTGTTGAGTTGGGATATTGTGATTAATGAAAATTCTGCCTGGGATTGGAATTCTAGCAACTAGCCATTAATGAACTTTGATTTCGACGAAGAAACTAATGAAGTCGAAGTTGAAGAAATTGTTGAGAATCCAGTTAAAGTAGAAGAAGTAGTAGTTGCTGAAACTCCCAACACAGTCGAAGTCGAAGAGGTTGTGGCTGAAAGAAGCCAAGACCTCAAAAAGATAGAGTTCTTCCAATAAGACTTCATGATTATGGGTGATGATGAAATCACACCAGATGGAGAATTAGTTCATTTTTCTATACTTGTAGGTGCTGAACCAATAAAATATAGTGAAGCTTTGAAGATTAACAAATGGAAGTTAGCTATGGTCGAAGAGTTACAGGAAATTAAAAGAAACAACACATGGGAGTTAGTCGAATTTCCAACACATACAAAAGTTATCATAGTAAAGTGGGTGTTCTAGTTGAAACACAATGCAGATGGGTCAATAGAAAGACGTAAAGCAAGATTAGTAGCTCGAGGTTTTCTTCAAAGAGAAGGACTAGACTACTCTGAAGTATTTGCTCCAGTAGAAAGATTAGAGACTACTCGACTTGTGGTAGCAATGACATGTAACCAAGGCTGGTCGACATTCCATCTAGATGTGAAATCAACACTTCTGAATGGTCCTTTTGATGAAGAAGTTTATGTTACACAACCTTCTGGATTTGTGATTCAGAAGGAAGCGAGTAATGTATATAGATTTCACAAAGCGCTCTATGGCCTTAAGCAGGCACCTAGGGCATGGAACAAGAAGATAGACTCATACTTAGTCGAATTGGGATTTGTCAAATGCAAATCAGAGTATGGTGTCTATGTTCAGGTTGTAGCACAAGATATAATAATCATCTGCTTGTAAGTTGATGAATTTCTAGTAACTGGAAATAGTTTGGAGAACTTGTCAAAGTTCAAAGAGCTGACGACGAAGGAATTTGAAATGTCGGGTCTAGGAAAATTGTCTTATTTTCTAGGCATGGAATTTCAAGTGTCGAAGCAAGGTATGGTGCTACATCAAATAAAGTATGTCAAAGAGATACTCAAGAGATTCATAATGGATGATTCAAATCTTGCATCCTCACCTGTCGAACCAAATTTGAAGTTGGAGAAGAATGGAAAGGAAGAAAAAGTTGATGCAACTTTGCTCAAGCAAATTGTGGGACCTCTGAGGTATGTGTGTAACAGTCGACCTGATATATTTTTCGAAGTTAGATTAGTAAGCAGATATATGGGTGAACCAAGAGTGTCACATATGAAGGCTGCAAGAAGAATCCTGAGATATTTGAAGGGTTCAATAAATTATGGAATAATACTTCGACGAGATTCTGAAGGCAAATAAGTAATAGTTAATTGTTTTTCAGGTGTTGATTGGTGTGGAGATAAGGAAAATCGAAGAAGCACAATTGGATATTTCTATCAAGTATTTGGTGCCCCAATCTCATGGTGTTCGAAGAAGAAACCTGTGGTGGAATTGTCATCGTGTGAAGCTGAATATATAGTAGGATCCTATGTTGTATGTTGATAAATTTGGATCAGATATGTACTTGAAGAAATGACTGTCGAAGTGAAGAAACCTCTATTATTGCAAATCAACAATAAGTTAGCCATAAATCTGGGGAAGAATCTAGTTCTGCATGGAAGAAGTAAACATATTGAAGAAAGGTTTCACTTATTGAGGGAAAAAGTAAATCAAGGTGAACTTGAAGTTAGGAATTGCTCAAGTGAAGCACAGTTGGCCGACATTTTCACCACATGATTGAAGATCGACAGATTTCTGAATTTGAGAAAGAAATTAGGAATAGTTTAGATTGACTATTTTTGAGGATGTTCGACAACTTGGATTATGGGGGTGTGTTGAAATACTAAATTAGATTTGATTAGATTTAATATTTAAATATAATCCAAGTTGTGTTAGCTCAAGCCCAATTAGGATTGTCTATAAATAGTGATAGTGTGTATCATTATTTATACAATTCAGTCATACAAATCCTTATTTCCTTTATTATTCTCTCTTTCTATCCTCACTAAAAATGCCTCACGCACTAATAATAATAATAATAATAATAATTATTATTATTATTATTATGATTATTGTTATTATTATTATTGTTATTATTAAACTAATGAAAATATTACCTATCAATAAACTAAAGAAACCGATGCAATATATAAATGGTAACCAAACTTTATATATATATATATATATATATATATATATATATATATATATATATATATATATATATATATATATATATATATATATATATATATATAATGAAACATTAAGCCACAATCAATCATCATATTTAAGGATTCAAAAATTAAAACCTAAAAATTCTAAAACATAGAAAATTAGGGATTTCAACCTAAACATGTTAGTACCTATCAATACATTGTCATATAATTTTAATAATCATGTGAAAACTGACTCTTAAATTAGATGTAGATTCTCTAGGATTCTTCTATCTTCTCTTCTCTTTTGTTTCTTTTCTCCTCTTTTCATCTTCTCTTGGTTTTGTTCTTTTCTCTTGCTACTTTTTATTTTCTCTTTTGTCTTACAACTTTTACTGACTAGTGTTTTCTCTAATGAGTTTATCTCACTCATTCACATTAATATAACATATAAGGTCCAATCAATTAATAATTCTATTCTCACATCTACTAACTCAATTACTCATATAACACATATTCTCAATTAATAGAATAAATTATATATCACACATCACCAATTAATTCAAATAACTCATATATTCACAAAATCACACAAATTAACAAAATAAATAACTAATAAAATAATTAGTAAATAAAAATTGGGGTGTTACAACTATCCCCCACTTAAAAGACTTTCGTCCTCGAAAATTACCTCAAACAAGCAACTCGAGATAAGACTCTCTCATCTGACTCTCGAGTTCCCAAGTCACATTTCCATCTGTTGGTCCTCCTCAAGCTACCTTCACCAAGAAGATCTTTTTACCAAGAAATTGCTTCAACTTCTGATCCTCTATATGCATAGGTGAAGTCTCCACAATTAGGTTATCTCTTACCTGTACATCAACTAATTGGACCATATGATAAGGATCCACAATGTATCTCATCAACTGAGACACATAAAACACATCATGGAGAATAGCAAGTGACGGTGGCAAAGCAATCTGATAAGCCACTTCACATACTTTCTCGTAAATATGATAAAGACCAATAAAATCCAACATCAATTTACGCGACTTTAACACTCGGCCAACACCCGTTACCAAAGTAACTCGAAGAAACACATGATCTCCCTTCTCAAACTCAAGGGCTTTCCACCTCCTATCTTGATAACTCTTCTAACGACTCTGGGAAGCTTTCATATTATCTTGAATCATCTTAATCTTATCGGTAGTCTACTGGACTATCTCAGGTCCAACCACATCATCCTCTCTCGATTCAATCTAACACAAAGGTGTCTTACACCTTCTACCATACAAAATCTCTAACAGTATCATTCAAATACTCGAATGGAAAATGTTGTTATAAGTAAACTCAATCAAAGGAAATTAACTATCCCAAGAATATCCTTGTTCCAATACACAAGCTCTCAAAAGATCCTCAAGTGATCGAATCGTCCTCTCAGTCTGACTATCTATTTGCAGATGATAAGCAGAACTCAAACGCAACTGTGTACCAAAAGCATTTTGCAACCTTCCCAAAATCTCGAAGTAAATATTGTATCCCTATTTAGCACAATGCTAGACGAATACCATGCAAACTGACAATCTTATCAATGTAAATCTTTTCAAGATTCTCCATCGGATAACCCATTCTCATCAGAAAAAAGTGAGCACATTTCGTCAACCTGTCCACAATAACCCAAATAGGCTAAAAATTACTCGGTGTTGTAGGTAAACTAGAAAAAAAATCCGTAGAGATACTATCCTAATTCCATTCAGGAATAGATAACGGTTGCATCAAACCAGACATATTCTGATGTTTAATCTCCGACTTCTAACAAATAAAACAAGAATACACAAATTCTGCAATCTCTTTCTTCATACATGGCCATCAAAATAATTTCATCAAATCTTGGTACATCTTAGTAGCTCTAGGATGAATACTCGGTCCACTATGATGTCCTTCCTAAAAAATCATCTTCTTCAAATCGGCTATATTCGGAATGCAAACCCTATCACGAAATCTCATGATACCATTCTCATTAATTCTAAAATCACCACCTCGACCTTGATTGATCAACGTCAACTTATCCGCCAAAATCAACTCATATTTCTGACCTTCTCAAATGTCATCAAGAATGCCACTAGTAAGCTTCAACATACCAAGCTTAAATCCAGAAGAAGTCTCCTCACAAATCAAACTCATATCTAGAAATTGCTCAAGTAATTACAACTCTCGCGCCATTAACATCGAGATATGCAAAGACTTCCTACTTAATGCATCAGCCATAACATTCGCTTTACCCGGATGGAAATTCAAACCAAAATCATAATCCTTCAAGAATTTCAACCATCTTCTTTGTTACATATTCAACTCTTTCTGATTAAACAAATATTTCAAACTCTTGTGAACACTAAACAATGTTTCAATACAAATATAACATTAATTAACTCTAAATCATGAGTCGGATAATTCCTCCCATGCACTTTAAGTTTCCTCGAAGCATAAGCTACAACTTGCCGATTATACATCAACACACCTCATAAACCCATCAATAAAGTGTCACAATACATAACAAACGATCCTACGGGTTAGGCAACATCAAAATAGGAGCGGTTGTGAACCTTCTCTTAAGATCTTGAAAACCAACTTCACACTGAGTAGTCCAAATAAAAGATTGACCTTTCCTAGTCAATTGGGTCAACAACAAAGCTAATTTTGAAAATCCTTCAATAAACTTCTAATAATAACCTGCTAAACCAAGAAAACTTCTAATCTCAAAAAAAAATTTCAGAGCTTCCCATTGAGACACAACCTCAATCTTTGAAGGACCAATAATAATGTCACCACTTGATATCACATGACCAAGGAAACTCACCTCCTTCAACCAAAACTCACACTTAGAAAGTTTAGCATACAACTGTTTCTCTTTCAACACAATTAGCATAATCTTCATATGCTCGGCATGATCCTCTTCAATCTTTGAATAGATCAAAATATCATCAATGAAAACAACAACAAACTTATCCAAATACTGATAAAAAATCCTATTCATGTATTTCATAAATACACCGGGTACATTGGTCACACTAAACGGCATCATAGAATATTTATAATGACCATACCTTGTCCTAAAAGCAGTCTTCTGAATATCTTCAACTTTCACACGAATCTGATGATACCCAAACCTCAAATCTATCTTGATGAACACACAAACACCCACCAACTGATCCATCAAATCATCAATCCTCGAAAGTGGATACTTATTCTTAATAGTCAACTTGTTCAATTGTTTATAATCCATATATCACCTCACAATATCTTATTTCTTTTTAACCAACAAAACGGGTGCACCCCACGATGATACACTATGACGAATGAATCCCTTCTCATTCAAATCCTCAAGTTGACTCTTCATCTATTTCAATTCAGATGCTGATATCTAATATGGAGCCATCGATACCAGAATAATTCCATGAACTAAGTCGACTGTAAACTCTGCCTCATGCTCTGACGATAAATCACTTACATCTTCAGAAAATACCTCAGAAAAATCAAGAACTATTGCTAATTCACTAATCGTTTGTTTCCCACCAATATCCAATGTTGTCATCAAAGCCAACACACAACACCATCATGTACAAACTCATTCACTTTAAATACTATCAAGTTGGAAAGACAAGCTTATTCCATCCAATATGATCCCGTCTACTATCAACAAAAGATTAAGGATGATCAGTTTCTCAATTTATCAATAGGTATCTGGCAACCATGATGGAGTATAAACTATTGTTACCAAACTATAATAGCATCATTTATCTTATGCTCTAAGTTACCTAAGCATAATATCTCACGTAGAAATAGCTTCTCCATTACTTATTTCAATCTCTCTCTCCTGCAAACAAGTGATAAAAAAAACAAGAAAGTACCAACAATGTTTCACACATATGTCGTGTACTAAGGGAATAAACAAATTAATAACCTGGCCAACTGGATGATCGTGCTCTGATACCACTAATGTAACCCCCATCTAAACCCTCACGCAATAATATGGCATAATCAGAGTAATTAGCATGCATCTCAAAAGATGGTGTCATATGTACTTCAAAACTAATAAAAAATATATCGGTCATGCTCATAACACACATTTAAATTCTTGTTCCATACATATATCCATCTCGCAGCGGAATAATTCTCTTTTCACAAATGATATCAATAATTGAAATCTCATAATGACAATTATATAATAAAACATTAGGCACTAAAGGCCACTCATCACATAATCTCAATACATCATAAATAAGAATAGTATAACAAACATCTCTCAAAACAGACATGAGTTCAAACGTTCACTGTGTTACATGATCAGAGCATGACTCAATACCTAAAAAGGATAAACAAAGAACTAGCTCCACTGACTAATCCTCGCGAGAAGCACCACTATCTTTGATATCTGAGTGATGTCGTATAAAACATCATTTCAACAAAAGGGTGAGAATTCACATGATTATCAAGAATCATATAATAATATATAATGTTTAACATACATGCAATATTAAAAATATTCTCACATTTCATATGCTTTATAAAACATAACATCACCTAATTTGTCATACTATTCCCAAGTATATGTAAATAATTCACAATTTTATATATACAACATTGTTCAACAATTCAAGATCCAAAGATAATCAATCACAAATATCACAAAATGAAACATTCACATTCATATCACATATTACACACCAATTAAACAATTTCACATAGACACATGTGACTCAAATGCAACTCAATGCAACATACATGTGGTACCAATTATTATCCTTACGAGGTTTTCATGTTTAAACTCGGTCCACATCTCCAAGACAGATAACCACCAAAAAGCCCATTCTCTAAGTTTTCAAACCCCTATCTCCAGGTTTGGGACAAGTCACTAACTCTCGCAAAGGCTAACAAACATTTCCTCTTGACAACTCATGATGCATGTGAAAATTTCAACAAATATATGCAATTAAGACCATCTCTATATCTCAATCATACAAGCATATTTCACATAATTTAACATATTCGAATTATCTCACCAAATTGCAAAACATACATACATCATGTCAATATTCATATATAAATCACTTTCAAGCATTTATCAATTCAACACATCACAATAGCACATAGCAAACAATGTCAAACAATGTTATTCTCATCCAACATCATTTCTCAATATACATCCTCACATACATCTCATTTTATACAATCACACAATAGTTAAATCACCTACTGCCAACAAAACTATTTTTATTGAAAATTTTAGCGCATTAATTTTCTAAAGCTTCGAACAGAGACTGAAACGGAGTTATGATTCAAAGATTATGAATTTTTAAAATTTCAACAAAAATACAAACACCGACATCATACACTGACAACTCTAAAATGTTAGAATTACGTAAAACAATTAAAAGTATGTCTCTTAATAACTCAAAATAACTCTGACAATTTTATTGACAATTTTAACAACTCTATTGATAACTTTATTACCAACTCTAACAATTCTATTGACAACTATAACAACTCTACTAGAATTAATTAACCCAAATTAATTATCCAAATACTTATCTCTAATTCAAAAATTCTACAAAATTATACTAACAATATTAAATCATTACCTATCAGTAAACTAAAAAAATCAATGCAATATACATATGGTAACCAAACTTTATATATATATATATATATATATATATATATATATATATATATATATATATATATATATATATATATATATATATATATATATACTGCTATACCCATCATACAGAGAAGTGATATTACAAATAATGCAACCTTATTTATTCTAATTTGTAATCACTTATATGTATGCTCAAAAATACCACTACAATGTCGACTACTTTATTATTCTCCACTTAATTTCTATGTATACCTCCAAGATACAGTATATGCATAAGAGTGAAATGATGCTACAATATGTTTATAGATAGAATAACAAAGAAGTTTATACGTATAAAAGAATGAAGCATTAAGACACAATTAATCATTATATTCAAGAATTTATCATCAAAACTTAATAATTTTAAAACATGGAAAATTAGAGATTTCAGCCTAAATATATTTTTATTTATCAATACATTATCATATAATCGCAATAACCATATGAAAACCCACTCTTATCTTAGATGTAGATTCTCTAAGGTTCTTCCCTCTTTTCTTCATTTTTCTCTCTTTTCTCCTTTTTTCTTCTTCTCTTGGTTTTCTTCTTTTCTCTTTCTACTTTCTCTTTTCTATTTTGTCATATAAGTCTTACTAACTAGTGTTTTCTCTAATAGTCTTATCTCACTCACTCACACTAATATGAAAATCCTTCATATTGAAAATCCTTCAATAAACTTCTAATAATAACCTGCTAAACCAAGAAAACTTCTAATCTCAAAAAAAAATTTCAGAGCTTCCCATTGAGACACAACCTCAATCTTTGAAGGACCAATAATAATGTCACCACTTGATATCACATGACCAAGGAAACTCACCTCCTTCAACCAAAACTCACACTTAGAAAGTTTAGCATACAACTGTTTCTCTTTCAACACAATTAGCATAATCTTCATATGCTCGGCATGATCCTCTTCAATCTTTGAATAGATCAAAATATCATCAATGAAAACAACAACAAACTTATCCAAATACTGATAAAAAATCCTATTCATGTATTTCATAAATACACCGGGTACATTGGTCACACTAAACGGCATCATAGAATATTTATAATGACCATACCTTGTCCTAAAAGCAGTCTTCTGAATATCTTCAACTTTCACACGAATCTGATGATACCCAAACCTCAAATCTATCTTGATGAACACACAAACACCCACCAACTGATCCATCAAATCATCAATCCTCGAAAGTGGATACTTATTCTTAATAGTCAACTTGTTCAATTGTTTATAATCCATATATCACCTCACAATATCTTATTTCTTTTTAACCAACAAAACGGGTGCACCCCACGATGATACACTATGACGAATGAATCCCTTCTCATTCAAATCCTCAAGTTGACTCTTCATCTATTTCAATTCAGATGCTGATATCTAATATGGAGCCATCGATACCAGAATAATTCCATGAACTAAGTCGACTGTAAACTCTGCCTCATGCTCTGACGATAAATCACTTACATCTTCAGAAAATACCTCAGAAAAATCAAGAACTATTGCTAATTCACTAATCGTTTGTTTCCCACCAATATCCAATGTTGTCATCAAAGCCAACACACAACACCATCATGTACAAACTCATTCACTTTACATACTATCAAGTTGGAAAGACAAGCTTATTCCATCCAATATGATCCCGTCTACTATCAACAAAAGATTAAGGATGATCAGTTTCTCAATTTATCAATAGGTATCTGGCAACCATGATGGAGTATAAACTATTGTTACCAAACTATAATAGCATCATTTATCTTATGCTCTAAGTTACCTAAGCATAATATCTCACGTAGAAATAGCTTCTCCATTACTTATTTCAATCTCTCTCTCCTGCAAACAAGTGATAAAAAAAACAAGAAAGTACCAACAATGTTTCACACATATGTCGTGTACTAAGGGAATAAACAAATTAATAACCTGGCCAACTGGATGATCGTGCTCTGATACCACTAATGTAACCCCCATCTAAACCCTCACGCAATAATATGGCATAATCAGAGTAATTAGCATGCATCTCAAAAGATGGTGTCATATGTACTTCAAAACTAATAAAAAATATATCGGTCATGCTCATAACACACATTTAAATTCTTGTTCCATACATATATCCATCTCGCAGCGGAATAATTCTCTTTTCACAAATGATATCAATAATTGAAATCTCATAATGACAATTATATAATAAAACATTAGGCACTAAAGGCCACTCATCACATAATCTCAATACATCATAAATAAGAATAGTATAACAAACATCTCTCAAAACAGACATGAGTTCAAACGTTCACTGTGTTACATGATCAGAGCATGACTCAATACCTAAAAAAGGATAAACAAAGAACTAGCTCCACTGACTAATCCTCGCGAGAAGCACCACTATCTTTGATATCTGAGTGATGTCGTATAAAACATCATTTCAACAAAAGGGTGAGAATTCACATGATTATCAAGAATCATATAATAATATATAATGTTTAACATACATGCAATATTAAAAATATTCTCACATTTCATATGCTTTATAAAACATAACATCACCTAATTTGTCATACTATTCCCAAGTATATGTAAATAATTCACAATTTTATATATACAACATTGTTCAACAATTCAAGATCCAAAGATAATCAATCACAAATATCACAAAATGAAACATTCACATTCATATCACATATTACACACCAATTAAACAATTTCACATAGACACATGTGACTCAAATGCAACTCAATGCAACATACATGTGGTACCAATTATTATCCTTACGAGGTTTTCATGTTTAAACTCGGTCCACATCTCCAAGACAGATAACCACCAAAAAGCCCATTCTCTAAGTTTTCAAACCCCTATCTCCAGGTTTGGGACAAGTCACTAACTCTCGCAAAGGCTAACAAACATTTCCTCTTGACAACTCATGATGCATGTGAAAATTTCAACAAATATATGCAATTAAGACCATCTCTATATCTCAATCATACAAGCATATTTCACATAATTTAACATATTCGAATTATCTCACCAAATTGCAAAACATACATACATCATGTCAATATTCATATATAAATCACTTTCAAGCATTTATCAATTCAACACATCACAATAGCACATAGCAAACAATGTCAAACAATGTTATTCTCATCCAACATCATTTCTCAATATACATCCTCACATACATCTCATTTTATACAATCACACAATAGTTAAATCACCTACTGCCAACAAAACTATTTTTATTGAAAATTTTAGCGCATTAATTTTCTAAAGCTTCGAACAGAGACTGAAACGGAGTTATGATTCAAAGATTATGAATTTTTAAAATTTCAACAAAAATACAAACACCGACATCATACACTGACAACTCTAAAATGTTAGAATTACGTAAAACAATTAAAAGTATGTCTCTTAATAACTCAAAATAACTCTGACAATTTTATTGACAATTTTAACAACTCTATTGATAACTTTATTACCAACTCTAACAATTCTATTGACAACTATAACAACTCTACTAGAATTAATTAACCCAAATTAATTATCCAAATACTTATCTCTAATTCAAAAATTCTACAAAATTATACTAACAATATTAAATCATTACCTATCAGTAAACTAAAAAAATCAATGCAATATACATATGGTAACCAAACTTTATATATATATATATATATATATATATATATATATATATATATATATATATATATATATATATATATATATATATATATATATATATATATATATATATATATATATATATATATATATATATATATATATATATATATATATATATATATATATATATATATATATATATATATACTGCTATACCCATCATACAGAGAAGTGATATTACAAATAATGCAACCTTATTTATTCTAATTTGTAATCACTTATATGTATGCTCAAAAATACCACTACAATGTCGACTACTTTATTATTCTCCACTTAATTTCTATGTATACCTCCGAGATACAGTATATGCATAAGAGTGAAATGATGCTACAATATGTTTATAGATAGAATAACAAAGAAGTTTATACGTATAAAAGAATGAAGCATTAAGACACAATTAATCATTATATTCAAGAATTTATCATCAAAACTTAATAATTTTAAAACATGGAAAATTAGAGATTTCAGCCTAAATATATTTTTATTTATCAATACATTATCATATAATCGCAATAACCATATGAAAACCCACTCTTATCTTAGATGTAGATTCTCTAAGGTTCTTCCCTCTTTTCTTCATTTTTCTCTCTTTTCTCCTTTTTTCTTCTTCTCTTGGTTTTCTTCTTTTCTCTTTCTACTTTCTCTTTTCTATTTTGTCATATAAGTCTTACTAACTAGTGTTTTCTCTAATAGTCTTATCTCACTCACTCACACTAATATGACATATAAGGCTCAATCAATTAATAGTTATATTCTTACACCTACTAACTCAATTACTCATATATCACATATTATACATTAATAGAATAAATCATATATCACATATCATCAATTAAATCAAATAACTCATATATTCAACAAATCATACAAAATAGTTAATCACTATATTATATAATAATTAATAAAATAAATAATTAATAAAATAATTAGTAAATAAAAATTGGGGTGTTACAGTTTCCCCTAACCTAACTAGAATTTATATTTGATGTTTGGAATTTTATTTTATTTTAAAGATTGTTAGGATTTATCGTATTTCTTTAAATTCTCCTTGCTCAGATTAAATAAATTGATCTTGAGCATGACGACATGAAAGATAAAGTAAAACGAAGCTAACCATGTGTTTGGTTAAGCTTAAATTTACAGTTCATGGACCTGCTAAAGCTAGGGTTTAGAGGTTGAAGTTGACTGAGTTTGCGTGCCATAGAGCGAAATGTTTGAATCTCAGCCAACCACCTTTGGGCACGTGTGTTAGCCGTTGAGTTATTTTATTTTCTTTTTGACTTATTTAATCTTCTTGTAAAATTCATTAAAAAATACTTCTAAATTGATTTTTCACTTCAATTTTTTTCTATAATTTTCTAAAACTATTTTCTACCTTATATGTTTTTTTCTTCTAGATTTTTAAAATCATTTTTAGTATTTTTTATTATTTTCTCAATATTTTATTTTTAATTAACTTTCATCTATTTCATTAGAATATTTCTGATTTTTCTATAATTTTTGTAGTCATTTATTTAATGATTTGATGTTTCATTTGAATTTTCCTTTTATTTTCCATTTAAAAGTATGTTAAAAATCATTTTAATGCATTTTATTTGTTCATTTTGTCATTTAATAATAGTCTGACTTCTGTTGACTTGGACCCAGTGTTTTAAAACCCAGCCCGACCCAGCCGGTCGTACCGAGAACCGGTGGGCCAGGCGGTCCGATTAAGGGATAAGACCGGAATTACATTTAGACCGGATGAAACCGGTGTGAACCGGCCGGATCACCGGTTAAACTTGTGAACCGACAATTTTTACTGAACCAGCGGGTTTGACTATTTATTTTATTTTTTAGGGCTTTTGAAAAAAAATAACATAAACGCTTTGCCTCCTCGTTTCCCAAACCTAGGAATTTGAAAGGTTTTCTTTTTTATTCTGTCTTTTCTTTTTCTAATTGAAGTCATATTCTCAATTTTCTCTACCAACAAAGACTCTCACTTGTTGCTATTATTTGATATTCGTTGTTTACCGTCAAAAATTTCATCAAAACATCAAAAACAGGTTATTTCTTTTTTATTTGGTCTAATTTGCATTGATGTTTTTCAGTATCAATATTATTGTTTCATTTTGTTGATTAATTGATATAGAAAATAAATGATTAAATTTGATCATTTTCTATAAAATTGGGTCTTTTAGCTTAACAAATTGAGATATAATTTGTATGAATGAAGCAGTTTTATACTTTTATGAATTAACTTATTATAGACTGGTAATGAAGTTGTTGTATATTGGAGATAGAAATTAGGATAGACATATATTACTGTAATAGTCGTTGTATATATTATGGAGATAGAAATTGAGTTTAAAACTATGTAATCTAAATTATATAGTAAGACAAAGTTTTCTGTTTTTTATTAATTTAAATTATATAACAAAGAAAAGTTTCAGGATTTTATTAATCTAAAATATATAGCAAAGGCTGGAAAGAAAAGTTTCTATTTTTTATTATATATGGTGATGCACAGTAACAATGCTTGGTAGCCTATATGTAATATACAACAACATATTCATATATTTTGGATTTAGATATGCTACATATTTAATGTTTCTTATAATGTTTTTATAAATTAAATAATTTTTGTTTAGAATTGTGTTTTGTTAATATTTTTGTAATATAGTTTTGTATTTTTAAATTTTGATTGATATTAGATATGGCATCACCCGCTGAAGTAATAACTTCGGAAGAAGTTACATCTTAAAATCCAACCCAACTCTAGAGCAGTAGGGGAAAAACTAATATATCTTGGGGTCATTGTAAACAAATTGAAGAGAAAGGAAAACTTGTTAATTTGTGTATTTACTGTGATAAAATCATTAGAGGAGGGGGGATTAATAGGTTCAAATTCCATTTGCCTGGAATAAAAGGTCAAGTTGAAACATGTAAAAAGGTGCCTCCATATGTTCAATATCAAATGAAACAAAATCTCGATGAAGGTGCAAATAAGAGAAGAAAGACTCAAGCACAAAATTTTGATGTTAATCTTACTACTCAAGAGGGTGGTGTAGTAGAAATGGATGTAGAACAATCAAGATCAAATTTGGTGATTGTGTCTCAAAAGAGAAAGAATACTAGTCGTATTGGTAATTATTTTATGCCTAGAACAACTCCTGGAGCTCAACCTTCTTTAAAAAGTGTGTTACAAAGTAAGGAATTGGTGGTGAAGTGTGATCTAGCTATTGCAAGATGGTTCATTGATTCTTCTGTGCCATTCAATGTAGCTAATTCTGCGTATTTTCAATCTATGGATGATGCACTTTGCAGCATGAGTCTGGGGTATTAAGTACCAACTATGCATAGTCTTCGTGGCTATTTGTTAAATAAATGGGTTGAAGATGTGAACAAATTGATATAGGAGTATCGTGAGATTTGGAAGAAAACTGGTTGTACTCTTATGGCCGATGGATGGACTGATCGAAAAAGAAGAACTCTTATAAAATTTCTAGTTTATTGTCTCAAAGGTACTATTTTTCTAAAATTCGTTGATGCTTCTCATGCTTCAAAAACTGCAGATATGTTGTATAAGCTTTTTAGAGAGGTGGTTCTATTTGTTGGGCGTGAAAATGTAGTTCACATAGTGACAGATAATGTTGCAAATTATGTTGCTGCTAGAAGGTTATTAGAAATGAGTTTCCTACTTTATTTTGGTCTCCTTGTGTGTCACATTGCATTAACTTGATGTTGCAAGACATGGGAAAATTAGAGGAAGTAAGTGAGACAATGTCACATGCTTCTAATGTTACCAAATATATTTATAACTATTGTTATGCATTGTATTTAATGAGAAAGCAAACAGGTGGAAGAGAAATCCTTCATCCTGCTCCAACTCGGTTTGCCACTAATTTCATTGCTTTGCAAAGTATTTTGTATCACAAAAACTCACTAAGAGTTATGGTAACATCTAAAGAATGGACAAGCTCAGCATATGCCAAAGAAGCAAAGGCAAAACAGTTTGTGGATCAAGTTTTAGATTCTGGATTTTGGAGTAAATGTGCTGATGTAGTTAAACTCATTGAACCACTTGTGCGTGTGTTACGTATTGTTGATAGTGAAGATAAACCTGCTATGGGCATTCTATACAAATCTATAGTCAAAGCTAGAGAGGAGATGGTGAGGAGGTTTCAAAGAAATAAGAAGAAAGTGGATCCTTACTTGAAAATATTAGATAAACGTTGGGATTCATAGCTCCGCAAAAATCTTCATGCTGCCGGTTATTGGTTGAATCCAGCTTGTAGATATAATGATGTACAATTTGAAAAACATGCATCCACAACATCAGGACTTTTAGATGTCATTGAAAAGCATGCTAATGGAAATTTTGAACTTTGATTGAAGTTAACAGATGAGATGAGAATATTCAAAGACGGTGAATTAGATTTTGGAAGGAAATCAGCCGTGGTTGAACGATGTATTGTAAAGGCAGATAATTTCATAACTTCTAACTCTTGATATATCTTTTATTTTATATTTCAATATGTTTATAAATTTATTTAATCACATGGTATAAATAGATCAATGGTGGTAAACTTATGGCACTTGTGCACCAACTTTGCAAAGGTTAGCTATTCGTATTTTAAGCCAAACTTGTAGTGCTTCGGGTTGTGAACGCAATTGGAGTATATTTGAGCATATTCATTCCAACAATAGAAATAGATTGGAGCACCAAAAGCTTAATGATTTAGTGTTTGTTCGTTACAACTTGAGACTTCAAAATAAGTATTATTATGGTTATTTTTCTCTGATCATTATATTTTTATATTTAAATACAGATACTTAGATTTAATTCATGTGTGCTTAGGAAAATAAGAAATGGGAGTTATGATCCTATCAATATCGAAACAATTGCCAACCATTCTAGTTGGGTATTAGAGGATTCACCACCTCTCTTAACCAATGAAGAGTTGGAAGCATTACGGAATGACCTTGAAAATATGACCATCCAGCCAATTTCAAGTGATATTGGTATGTTCTAATATGAGCTTACTATAGTTTGTGGTTGTGAATCAATTTAATGTCTCATATTTAGCATCTCTAAATTTTTTTTGTTAATTATTTTTTAAAATATTGTTATAGATCAAATAGATTTAGATGAGGAAGAAGATGGAGATATGGGTAATGTACAAGATACTATTGTTGATACTGTGAATCAAGAAAAAAGTAACACCAGAGAAGATGAAGTTTGTGGAGAAGACAATGAAGTTGAAGATGGATATTAATATCAAGATTATGACAATTTGACTTCATGGACATAAAAAGTTATGGATCATTGAGTATGGATTTTTGTGACTTATTATAATAGTATAACTTATGAATTGTTAAGTTTCTATCACTTCTTTGAATTTATAATTTGCTACATTAAGTTTCTATCACTTATTTTGATTGTTACTAATACTTTTATTTATTCTAAATCATTTGAATATATAATTTCCTATATTATTATAGTTACAAATTTCAGGTAATGAATATATTTTTATAGAAATCGGGTCAAAAGCCATGCGGTCTGACCAGTGACCCACTGGTCCGACCAGTAACCAAGTGACTCAGTAACTTTACCGAGTCGATCACTGGTCTAAGTTTTAAAAAATTGCTTGGACCATGACTTGATTGAACAAAATCTTCATCAATATCAATGGACTTTGGGTGATACTTTGTTTGCATGAATCTTCATCAATTCAAATATATCATTAAATGATTGGATCATTTTTGGTACTTTTGGTTGGTGATAGTTTTATCATATTGATATACTAAGAAAGGTGATTGAAATTGATTATAGATTGACCTAATATTGTGGTTCAGTTTGGTTGTTCTCTCTCTTCATCTATTTCTTCTTTTATTTTGGATCAATTGGATGATGATGGATTCATCTTGTTCAATTTGTTTAGATTGGTGCTTGATGAACTTTCATAATTTCAAATCTATCTTTAAATGATCATTTGATTATTTTAGGTACTTTGGATTGATGATAAGTTTGTCTCAAGGTACTATGAAGAAATTAATGAAAGTAATGATCTCATCTCCTTGCCTTTGTGCTTGATCATTTTTGCTTTTGGTTTTAAACCATGGTGTTGCATTGTTTTCGGAGAATGACTTTGTATCATTTCTCTACATTTCACTACACCTACATGCTATTGCCCGAATTCAAATAGGTGCAACTTCTACATAAGTTCACTTACAATTTCTTAACATAGCGCTTAATTTTCTCGAATTAGAATACTAACTACTAACATTAATCATATTAATGGTGCTAACTTTATATTTCCGCATTTTTATATTAATGCCATTTAATTTCACGCTCTTTACATTAATGTCATTTCATTTCTCGCACTTTATTTTTTATGCCATTTATGTCTCAAGCATTTACATTTAAGTTATTTTACTTTATGTCATTTATTTTATGATTTTTATTTTTATTTTTGCCCCTTGGGCTTTTCTTTTTTCTTTTCATCAAAAGACATTAATAAAGGCAAAACCCTAAAAAAAATTCTCTAATCATTTGGACTATTGGTTATTATCCCTTGCTTGAGGAGATTGAACTTTTGGACTTAGGATAGATCTCTAGCTTAGATTTTCATCTAATATCTTAAGATTCATCTGGACCATATATCTGAGACATGTGGAATTCATATGAGAACTTTGGTTTTATATGGTGTTTTACTTTTCATTTAATGTAGGGATTGTTATCTGAGACCTTGGTTTTCATCTGATGTTTGAGATTTTCATCTGATATCTTGGATTTCATCTGATGCTTTTAAAATTCATCTGCTTGTGTGATTATTCATCTGATGCTTGACTTGTGGCTTAAATCTAAAGGGAAAAGGGATGCTTTATCTTGACCAATATCAAATACTTGCTCTTCTTATGGTTAGTTCACATGCACACGCTAAGGCTTCCTTTTGGGATACCTTACAATAAAACCATTTATTTCTTGCAATTTAATTTTGTGTTTTAGGATAGTCTCGTCAACTCCTCCCATTCTTTAATTTTCAAAATATACTCCCTATTTCAAAATCTTCTTGTTTTCAAACTTGAAACCTCTTTCTCAATAAACCTTGACTTTGTCAAGTGATTTTCAAAACTTCTTTCTTAATAAATGCTAAAAACCCTTAAGAATATTAAAAATCATTTCAAAAGACTAAAAACCCCAAACTCATTCAAATCTTCTGTGCCCTTTGTGCACTTTTTCTTTTAAAAATCTTTTCTCAAAGATTAGACATTAGTTGATTCTGATAGTGATGCAAACTAGTATACTTCTACAATATGTTGTGAAGTGATTGACATTTTTCACTTGAATGTTGAGAATTCCCTTGTTGATTAAGTCTAGGAAAAATTCTCCATATCAAGATGATGTAAATACTCTTTTCTCATAATTGTGGGTAGTAAGTGGATTTTTTATTCGAATATCATAACATGTCTCTTCATTTAAAATCAATCAAAACAAACCGATTTTTTTTTATTTTTACCACGAAATATGAGCTTTTGACTCTTCATTGCACTTGGAGGATACGTAGGCACGAGGCTCTTGAAGTCTTGTCAAACCAAAAAACATAAAAACAACTTCTTTTCTCATCTAACAAATCATTTTGCAAACAATACCTTTTTTATAACATAAATTTTTATGAGGTTCCTATAGAGTACCATAGATGTGAAAGGTGTTAATACTTTCCATTTGCATATCCAACCCCCGTATTCAAATCTCTTTTCTTTTTTTTTTAGTTTTAGTTTTAAAACTTTTAATGGGTTTTGTTCGACCTTTTACATTTTTCTTTGGAAATAATAAAGTTTGGTGACGACTCTTGCTTTTTTCTAAGTTAAGTTAATCAATAGCTTAATGTTAAATTTTCGTGTCGCGACACACGTGTATTTGGTTTTGTAATTATATGGTTTTATTTACAAATATGTATAGGTTCTATTGGTGTACCATTTTTAATATGTGTACATTTGGTTTTGTAAACAATGTAATTTGGTATGTTGTGTAGATTTAGTTATGTTTCGTATAAAATAAAATATTATGATTTTGTCAAAAAATTTGTAGTTTCTTTACAAAAAAAAAACAGACCAATCAATTTGAGATTTAAAATAAATTATAAATGACAAAAAAATAGATTATACCCCTCAGTTATTATATCAAGCTGGCATAAATATATTATTTTAAACAGAAATTGATAGGTATTTAGCCCACGCTTTATAGTTTTGTAAATTAAAAAAAGGTGTTATTGGAGATCGAACCAATGACCATTACAACTTTCCCATTGGTTGAACAATAATTAATGGGTAAAGTGTCAAGTTTGCGTGACACCCTTTGTTTTCTTGCATGTAAAATTGAAGTAAAATCCATTTTCCAACTGAGGTAAAATGTATTTTCTATTGTAGTGAGGTTGTAATAACAAAAATGATAAGAATACATATTTATAGTTGTTGAAATTCAACATATTCTTAACATATCCAAAATAAAACTCATTAACTATTAGAATGAAAAATAAATTATAAATGTATTATAATATTTTTATATCAATTTATAAAATATTAGGGAACTTCTTTGTATATTAGAGTATAAATATATTATAAATACATTATAATATTTTTGTTATAATTTATAGTATCTTCGATTCTACTTTATAGATCTTTGTGTAAGCCATTTTCAATAAGAGGGTTAACTAAGAAGAATTAGTCGAAATTCTCCATGCTATCAAAATAACTATCAAATGATTTGGGTGCTTTTCCTCAAAGAAAGCAAGCATGAGCCATGCACATCATTTAGACTATTTTGAGTCATGAAATAATAATGTCACAGTCTTCTTACCCCTTTGTACAAACACCAATATTGGAAAACCTTGACAAATACCAACTCACTAGATGAAAACTGTAAATGGGTGATCATCAAGTGGTTTATAACACTTACTTCAAACTCATTAAATTAGGAGATTGCTACTTTTCTATAAGTTTCTTCCATGTGCTTCTCTCTATGTTGACACTTCTTGATATCTCTTGATATGCAGCTTTAGATTATTTGCATTTAATTTGCCCTCATTGGATAGTCAATTTTATCAAACCATAATATTAAGGTTTGTATATTTAACCGCTTAATTATTCATGCTTGACTTATCATAATTGTCATCATGGTAGTTATCATCATCAAAATTAGATGTCATATTACCTGCCAAACAATGTTCCACATTCTCCCTCTTTTTGATGAAGACAACACATCTCTCAGAGGAGGTGGTAGCAGAAACAATATATTTTGTAGTATAGAACTCCCCCCGCGTCAGATAGAAAATATACCCTCCCCTGGAGAGTATACTTCTACCCCTTTGTCAAAATCAAAAAGGCGGATAAAGATGCATTGCGAGAAGTAAATATGCAAAACAAGGGCAATTTAGACTTTAAGAAAGGAAAAAATTATTGCAAAAATTTCAATTTTCATAAGGGAAATTGCATAAAAATTGAAAGTACAAAGAAGCATGACAGAGTTTAAAGTGAACTAAAGAAATATGAAAACATTTAAGAAGCACTTAATTCATCAAATCTGTGATACGATGGGAGAACTGACTTGAGGTTTTGCGTTTTATCACAAATGTTGCGGTTAGCAAGAGTCGCCACCGACTTTTCTTTTATACAAAAGGAAAGGTGAAAAAGCACAGGAAATACCTTTGAGAATGTTTCTTGAGTTCGGGGGGTAGATTATGAAAAGGGAAGGTATTAGCACCCTTTTCATCCATGGTTTTCCATGGGCTCTTAGTTACTTGCTAGATCACTTTCTTTTGTTGTTTGAAATTGTGCTTTGTGTGGTTTTTGAAAGTATTTTGTAAGAGAGTCCATTGTTTAGGCAATCTTTGTAATGATTCTCGTTCGTAAGAATGTATACAAAGATGTTTGTCTTTTTGAAAATGTTTTCAATGTTTGTAAGATGTTTTGAAATATGTGTGTTTATTTTGGAAAATAGCAAGGATATTTGTTTAAAAATAGAGCAAGTAAATAGAAGCAATTTACCTACTCAAATGTATTTCTTGTTCATTTTCTATTCCTTTGACATTTTTTTCTTACCATTGATTTGGTAAGCAACCCTATCTTTAGATGTAAACGGGACGGGCGTGGGTCATCGTATAACCATGATTAGCAATGTTGCAAAGTATCTTAGCATTTTTTTGATGGACTAAGATCATTTTGTAAGGCAACTTAGAATAGCGCCATCGAGTGACTATGATCTTATATTTGTTTGTTTTACCAAGATACTTCGCATGCGTAATATGGCCATGTATAAGACAACCACGTGGAGAAACCCTAAGGGTGCTTGTGTGCAAGTGCGTTATTTTCATGCTTTGATCTTGTATTGGATTTAGGGTTTTCTATTTGATTTGTTTTTATCTTGCCATTCAAACCCTAATTACTAGCATGGTATGTAAAAGCGGTAAATTGCGTAATTTAAAGATTACTACGCTATTATAATATTTTATGGGAGGGGGAATACAAATTGTGAATGGGGATTTGCAATAATGTAAATCTAATTAAGCTATTACAACTAAATCAAATTTGTTCGAATATTTGAATAAACAAATATACAATATATAAATATGCAATATTATGTATATACAAGGAAAATAAATTGTTTTATTTTTCATATGCAAAAGAATCTTGACCTAATCCTAAAAGTATTTAAAAAGGAAATTATTTCTTGAAAAAAATGGTTAACCCTAATTTCTAATTTAAAAGAAAATAAAGCTCTTTAAGTATTATTTTTTGTGTATTTTTTGTATTGAAAATAATAAATAATATTTATGAAAATATTTAGTCTTTTTATATGTCAAAATAAATATTTACAAGTATGAATGAAAAGGAATAAAATAATTAACCTAATTCTATTTTTATTTACAAGTTTATTAAAAAAAGTATATGTATGATATGTAACTAAAATAAAATATTTTTTATGAGAAAAATAAAATAAAATGGACCAAAAATATAAATTTAGCATTTTTATATTTTTTATGATTTTTAATATTAAGGAAAATATATTTAATAAAATAGAAATGAAAATAAAAATGAATAATAAAAATTATGGGCCAGGGGTGCTGCAAGCAAGCAGGGGGTAGTATGTTAGCAAGAAAACGCTAAGGCCTAAATGCTGAAGCCCATCCTGCAAACAGCCAAAAATGAAACTGGAAAAATATGAAAAAACAAAAGGTAGCGCCAAGGTTCGAACCCATGACCTATGCATTTCCAACGCGCTACCTTGTCACTGGGGTGGCTGTACATCCATTAGTTTATGTGAAACAAGAAAAACATAACACAAAAAGCTTCCTTTGTCCTCTACTTCGTCTTCTTCCTCTAGCTAGCCAGACCAAGCATATCTCTCTCATTTCTCTATGAAAATGGAAACTTCCAACATGAAAATGATAGTACTCTTTCCCACGATTTCATACATGTAACTTATGGAAACTAACAATCAAAGATCAGAACGAATTTTAAAGGCCCTAATTTCAAACCTAATTTTTACAGAAATTTAAATTCCAAAATTCTCTGTACCTAATGATCAGAAATGAAATCTATGCACATGGTTGGATTTAGCACAATAATATCTACATTTTCCTTTCACAAATCGTGGCCAATGGACGCCTGTATGAAGAGATAAAAGTTGGAGTTCTTACCTCTTTCAGCTGAGATCGTGAATGGAGTTTGAGTGAGATTTATGAAGGCCTGAAGATTCCTTTAGCTTGCTTGAACCTCCCTAAGTGTGTTCCAATCCTTACCTTGCTTTGAAAGTGTCTGAAAATCTCTATCCAAATCAACCTGCAAGCTTGAAAAACAAAAATTGCATATGGAGAAGGAGGTGTTACAGTGGAGGGATAATGGCCTAGAACACTTAGATATGAGGTAGGTAAAGTGTTTGAATGGTTAGAACTCAAAATGCACGAGTGGTTTTTGAGATTGCTATGTGAGATGCAAAACTGTCAAGCTATGGCAGAATTTCAATGTCAAAGTGTTTGGGAGAGTTTATGAGTCTTAGCAATCGTGTTCTAAGTTGTAATGTGTTTGTGTATTAGTATGGAGAAAGTTTTAAATCCACTCCTCAACAGATTTCTGAGTTGTGTCCTTTTTGCACTCTTGCTTGCTTTTGAAGCCAAGTGAGAAGAGAAGTCTCTACATGCATGTACAGGTCTGCTTGGAGTTGGTACGAGCTCTATACAAATTGCTTTAGGTTTGTAGGACATGTGTGTGCAGAGAAGACAGGTCCAATGCTCAAGAATTGAAAAGTTGCAAAAGTTATGCTTTTCCAAAATGGCAATGGCAACTTTGTGCAAGTTATGGAATTAAAACTTGGATAAAGACTTCTGTGCTTGGATTAAGGCTTTGTTAACTGAGTAAACATTAAATTATGAAGTTATAAACAAGTTTGAGGCCTGTAAATAAATGATTAGTCAACATAGGTTCAGAATGGAGTTTTGTTCTTCATGAAATGGCTTGAATTCAAAGTGAGAAATTGCCAACTTCATCTCTTCGATTCTCCTTACTCAAAAATGATCTCAAGGAGTTCTTTGTCATTTTGGAAAGCTTAAAATGTGATCTATAACTCATCTTTGAAATGAATTTCAAGATTCCTCTTGGACCTAGGTGAAAATTTTCCATGAAGTTGGGTCAAAAACCTGCCTAAATTAGGGCAAAATTTCACTAAGTTATTTTAGTTCATGGGCATGTATTCACAAAATTATATCATGAGATCCAAGCATCTTTAGGGGAAAATGTGTGAAGCAAGGTTGTAGATTTCATGGAGGTTTACAACTTTCATGTTGGGAACTTTCTTTGAATCATCTTGTATCATGGTGAAAAAATGGCTTAAAGTTGAAAAAAAATAAGAAATTTTCTATACTTAGAAAAATTTCTAAGTTAAGAAAAATTTCAAATTTCAAAATCAAATCTTCAATCTTTGGTTTCTTGATGAAAAAGTTTCACATTTTGACATGTTTTGGTGAATTTTGATCCTTGGTACTTGATTTTGACCAAAAAGTCAAAGTTTGACTTTTTAGTATATAGTTGACTTTTGATCAATTGACTACAAATTTCATCTGTCAATCCAATGAAATTGAAATGTTTTGAACCATGTCATTAGGTAAAGATGATAAAATTGAATCCTTCAAATCATGCTTCAAATCAATTGGTCATTTTCCAGGTCAAAAATCAGAAATTGCCCTGTCTTAGTAAAAACCCTAATTTTAACCATTTTGCCCTTTTGATGATTTGATCAAATTTCTTGAGGAATTATGGTCCAAACTTGATCAAATGATACATATGAGTCTAGAATATTGATGTTGATAAAAATTATGAAGTTTGACTGTAAATTGGCCATGGTTTACTTTTTCCCCAATACATCTGATTTTTAGGTCAACTGTTCAATTGACTGATAAAAAATATGATTCAAGGCTTGAAACTTGTCATGAGTAATCCTAGGGGTCCATAATTATCCTTTAAAGTCATGTGAAGTATTTATATTCAAACAATCCTTGTGCAAACTCAAACCTTAATTTTGGGTCATCAATGTAAGATGAGATGTCTTGAGCTGATCAAACCCTAATCTAGTCTTGAGTCAAAGAGATCTTGTGAGAAAATCTTGATAAATGAGAGGGAAAATTTTGGGGTACAACAGCTGCCCCTGTTCAATCTTCTTAAGCCTGAAGAGTTAGATTGGCGAATTTTTTCATTCGTGACTTGAAGGTGGAAGATGATTGGACACTAGAGTGCCCAGAAATTTGCACTCGGCGATGTAATGGTAAATGGAATGGGCTTAAAAGATTCCATTTGGAGAGGTGATAGAATTTTGTCAGAGATGGGCTTGTAGAAGCCATCCGAGAACGTTTATTGAATTGTAAGTTGTAAGCTTAAAGAATGAGTATCAGAACAGAGTCCGTGTCTGGAGCATATCTGAGCTGTATCTGGAGACTGAATCTAAATGAGTATCAGAATGGCATCCGGGTCTGGAGCATATTTGCACTATATCTAAAAGTTGAATCTGACTGAGTATTAGAATGGAATCCGTGTCTGGAGCGTATTTGTACTGTATCTGAAGTCTGAATCTGAATGAGTATCAGAATGGAATCCGTGTCTGGAGCGTATCTGTACTGTATCTGAGAGTTGAATCTGAATGAGTATCATAATGACATCCGTGTCTGGAGCGTATTTGTACTGTATCTGAGAGTTGAATCTGAATGAGTATCAGAATGGCATCCATGTTTGGAGCGTATATGTACTGTATCTAAGAGTTGAATATGAATGAGTATCAGAATGGCATCCATTTCTAGAGCGTATCTGTACTGTATCTGAGAGTTGAATCTGAATGAGTATCAGAATGGCATCCGTGTCTGGAGCGTATCTGTACTGTATCCTGATTGCATATTGTTTATGGTAGATGTTAATCTTATCCTGAAAAGCGTAAAGTGTTAGCTGAAACACAAAGTTATGTTGCATGAAATGTATGATATAATGTATTTTATTTATCAATGTTGATGATATGTGGATGTAATGTATGTGCATGTAAGCTGGTTTTCTATATTGTTGTTCGATTGAGGAAAATAAATCCTTGAATGTTGCTGAGGATATGTTGAATTTTCATGTCTTGAAGTTGAAGTACTGACAAGCTCTTGTTAAGGGAAGTAAATTTTGTTGTGAGGGCAACGCCATGTACTGTTTATAAGATTTTCTTGGGGAATCATGAGAAATTTGACGATTTCTACTGGGGATTAATAATTTGAAAATTGTTCCGCTGGGGATTTAAATGACGTACTATAGGGATTACTTATGGAATAGCATAGAAACGTTTTCCTGTTCTTTCAACTCATCAGTAATTTTCTTTCTCATTTTGTTTATTTGTAAACAGTAATTATGTTCAAATGCATATGTTCAACAATGAATCATTTAACATTTTTGCAAACCAAACATAATCGTAAAGAAAAGACAAATTTTTTTTTTTTGCACTTTCAAAGGGGTATCTTTGTATTGACTCTGAATAAGTATTTTGTACAAAGGAGACAAACATTCTAGTAAGAGAATGGTGCCATAAAACAAGAAAAATTTATACAAAGAAAGATAATTATGTGTAATAATCTCATGGGGTTCCCATTCTGCTATAGCCTTTATATCTCTGAACATCTTGTCTATTTGTTTCTTCGTCCGAAGATGATTGAATTGATCAGAAACTCTGAGTTTTTCAGTGGAAGTCAAAGGTTGTCCGTTAAGCGATTCCACGGGACATAGCCATGCGCTCTAATTCCCTAATTTTTTCCTGGACCGCCCTTTCGGGTTTTCAGTCCACCGAGAAACCCTTTTTTGCCCAAGTTGCCCTTTCAGGTTTTCAACTTGTTGGGTGTACATATTTTTTTATTTTATCCCTAATTTTTGCCTGAACCTTTTTGGTTTGCCAGGATGCCCTTGTCTTGCCTAGGTATGTCAACCTAGCGGGTCTCTTATGCATAGTATCTTTTGACTATGTCAGTGTTCGCAGGGTGTGGCAAGTCGTTGCCATTCATGGTGGTCAAGATCATCGCCCTACCAAAGAATATGTTCTTGATTACAAATGGTCCTTTATAGGTAGGAGTCCATTTTCCCCTGGGATCACATTGTGGCAGGATGATACGTTTGATCACTAGATCCCCAACTTGATATACTTGGCGTCTGACTTTCTTGTTGAAAGCCTTGATCATCCATTTTTGATACATCTGACCATGGAAAATAGAAGTAAGTCTCTTTTCATCCATTAAGTTCAGTTGATCAAATCGAGTCTGGATCCAATCGTTTTCATTCAATCCTGCATCCTTCATAATTCTCAGAGAAGGGATCTGAACCTCAATAGGTAGAACAACCTCCATGCCGTAAACCAAAGAATAGGGTGTTTCCCCGGTTGATGTGCGAGCTGTGGTACGGTACCTGTGGAGAGAAAATGGTAGCATCTCATTCCAGTATTTGTATGTGAATGTGATTTTTTGTATGATCTTTTTAATGTTTTTATTCGCGGCCTCGATATCACCATTCTTCTATGGCTGATAGGGGGAAGAATTGTGATGCTGAATCTTGAATTGCTCGCACAAGGCAGTGATCATAGTGTTGTTGAGATTTGTACCATTGTCAGTGATGATCCTTGCTGGGATACCGTACCAGCAAATGAGATTTTGCTTGATGAAGCGTGCAACGACATTCTTGGTAACAGAAGCAAAGGAAGCTGCTTCAACCCACTTGGTAAAATAGTCAATGGCCACCAGGATGAAGCGGTCTCCATTGGAGGTTGTAGGCTTGATCTCTCCAATCATATCAATTCCCCACATATCAAAGGGCCAGGGACCCGTCAAGACATTCAGAGGAACCAGAGGTACGTGCACCTTGTCAGCATAAATTTGACACTTATGACAGGTCTGAGAGTGTTGATAGTGATCTGCTTCCATGGTAGACCAATAATAGTTTGCCCGTAGGATTTTCTTCGCCATCGTATGCCCACTGGAGTGGGTGCTAAAAGTACCTTCATGTACTTCAGGCATGATCTTTCAGCCTCAATCTTATCCACACACTGAAGCAGAATGGAGTCATGATTGCGTTTGTACAGGATGCCATTACTAAGGAAGAACTTAGCAGAAAATCTCCTTAATAATTTTTTATCATTGATTGAAGCTCCTTCTGGATATTCTTGAGCCTCAAGATACCTCTTGACCTCATGAAACCAAGGCAGGTCCACTACTTCTTCAATATTAATCTCATGACAATGTGTTGGTTCATCCATTCGTTCAATGGTGATCTGGGGAGCCTCATTATCCCAATTAAGTTTAAACATAGATGACATTATGGCTAGAGCGTCTGCTAGCTGAATTTCTTCTCGCGGGAAATGTTCGAAGATAATCTTCTCAAAATGTGGTAGCAATGTCAAAATATGTTCTTTGTAAGGGATACGATTTGGGTTCTTAGTGTACCATTCCCCTTTGATCTGACTGATGACCAAAGCTGAATCTCCAAACACATCTAAAGCTTTGATTCCCAAGTCTATGGAATCCTTGAGACCAAAGATGCATGCTTCGTACTCCGCCATGTTGTTTGTACAATTTAAGCAAAGTCTGGCCATAAAGGGAGTATGACATTATTCCAGAGATATGAGTACAACGCCGAGACCATTACCAAGTGCATTGGATTCCCCATAAAAGAACAGGGTCCATCGGGATCCTTGTTCAGGTCCATCATATGGCCTGATTTCTTCACAGTTGTCTAATGTCATGATGTCTTCATCCGGGAATTCAAACTTCATGGACTGATATTCTTCTACAGCTTGATGAGCAAGGTGACCACCTAGCACATAGCCCTTTATAGCTTTATGGGTAGTATACTGTATGTCATATTCTGTTAGGATCATCTACCATCTAGCTATCCTCCCAGACAGAGCAGGCTTCTCGATGATGTATTTTATTTGATCCATCTTAGATATTAACAAGGTAGTATGAGCCAGCATATACTGTCTTAGTCGGCAAGCAGCCCATGCCAGAGCACATCAAGTTTTCTCGAGCAGTGAATATCTGGTTTTACAGTTGGTAAACTTTTTGCTCAGGTAATAAATAGCGTGCTCTTTTCAGCCAGACTCGTCATGCTGCCCCAATACACACCCCATTGAGTTTTCTAAAATAGTCAGATACATGATCAGTGGTCTTCCCTCGAATGGTGGCATCAAAACAGGAGGTTCTTGTAAGTACTCTTTGATCTTTTCAAAAGCAACCTGGCATTCATCATTCTATCTGACTACTTGATCTTTCTTCAATAGTTTGAAGATTGGCTCATAAGTAGCTGTCAGGTGAGAAATGAATCTGGCAATATAGTTTAAGCGTCCCAAGAATCCTCTGATTTCCTTCTTAGTACGAGGAGCAGGCATTTCTTGTATTGTTTTAACTTTGGCAGGATCGACTTAAATACCTTTGTTGCTGACGACAAAGCCCAGGAGTTTACCGGAACGTACTCCGAATGTGCACTTGTTTGGATTCAACCTCAGCTTGTACTTTTTCAATCTCTCAAACAGCTTTTGCAAGTGATCAAGGTGCTCTTCTTCTGTTTGTGATTTTGCTATCATATCGTCTACATAGACCTCTATCTCATAATGTATCATATCGTGAAATAAAACTACCATGGCGCGTTGATAGGTTGCCCCATCATTCTTCAATCCGAATGGAATCACCTTGTAGAAGAATTTGCCCCACTGTGTGAAAAATGTTGTTTTCTCCATGTCCTCAGGTGCCATTTTGATTTGGTTGTACCCCGAGAATCCGTCCATGAAGGAAAACAATTTGTGTTGGGCCGTATTATCAACCAAGATATCGATGTGGGGGAGTGGAAAATCGTCTTTAGGGCTTGCCCTATTCAAATCTCTATAGTCCACACACATTCGTACTTTGTCATCTTTTTTAGGTACAGGAACAATGTTGGCAACCCATTGAGGATAAGAAGTGACAACCAAGAATCCAGCATTGAATTGTTTCATGACCTCCGCTTTGATCTTTTCTGACATATCAGGTCTCATGCGGTGGACTTTTTGTTTTACTGGTGTACAGTCCTCTCTTGTAGGTAGACGATGTACCACGATGTCTATATCAAGTCCTGGCATGTCTTCATATGACCAGAAAAATATCTCAACATAATCATGTAACAGCTGAATCAGACGCTCCTTGACATTAGGCTCTAGATTGGCACCCACTTTGACCTCTTTTTTATCCTCCTCGGTACCCAAGTTGATTATATCCACTGGTTCCTCATGAGGCTTAATATCTCTTTCCTCTTGTTGTAGTAGTCTGGCTAGTTCCCCTGGTACTTCACAATCTTCCTCACCTTCATCTTCGACTTGGTAGATTAGATCCTCAGAGTCATAAAAGGCCATAGCAGTATCGTTACCCATGGGATATGGAATGGAGGGGTACCTGCATTTGTGAGTGTGGGTGTGTGTAAGGGTATAGCCATCTTTAAAAAATAAAATGTAAAAGAAAAAAAATGATCACAAAAGTTTGTATGTGAAAAACGTCCATGATTAATTGAATGTCACATGAAGATGAAATAATAACCCTTACAAATGGACCGTTGTGCCTCGGGTAAGACACATGGTTTTAAATGTGCGAATTTTTTGTGAATATTACAAGTCCAACAGAAATGTAAAGATAAATTACTAAGGGATGAAAGTTATTGGGACAAAGTCTCTGGCCTCCCAATTGCGAAGTCCTCCGTTGATAGTTGGAAATATCCAATCTTCCAAGCTGCAATCCTCTTCACCATTTTCTACCGCATTGACCTCTCGGTTGCAAATCTTCAAGGGTGTCCCTCCAGAACGGGCACGTCATACAACCTTCTGAGCACTTAAAGTGAATCCTAAGCCAAACTTATCAGACTTATACGGGATATCCGGGAGTTTCCCCCAGATGGTGCATACACCCCCCCTCTACTACTGCTTTGGCGTCCTTCAGAGATGACATTCGGAGTGGAGGTCTTGTAGTCTTGGGAATCTGGGACACAACCTTGGTCACTGCAACCTCTTAGGGGACTTCTTCTAAGTGTTGAAAAGTAGTTTCTATGAACTCGCCGTCCAATTCCACATACTTGAAAGAATTGAGGTGGATAATCATATATTCTTCCTCTCCGTGGACAGTGATAATCTTTCCCTGTACCGGATATTTCAGCATCTGGTGCAGTGTAGAGGTGACAGCGCCAACATTATGGATCCACGGCCGTCCTAGCAGACAAGAGTAAGAGGGGCAGATGTCCATTACATAGAAGGTTGAGTTGAAAGTTTGAGTCCCAACCTTTATGGGGATATCCACCTCCTTGTGTACCATCCTCTTTGAGCCATTAAATTCCCTTACGACTATGTTACTGGGTTTCAGCGTCAGTCCTTCACAGTCTAGTCTATCGAGAGATTTCTTTGATAAAACATTCAAAGATGAGCCAGTGTCCACCAAGAAATGGTCCAGAGGTGTGCCTCTATATTCCATAGAGACATGCAATGCCTCGTTGTGCTTTCTTCCCCTTGGTGTCAGATCATCATCCGAGAAGCCTAGGCCGTTATCCACTGTCAAGCTGGCCACGCAATCTTGAAATTGGTCAGCAGATGTCTCTTGAGGCACATGGGCTGTCTTTAGAAACTTTACCAGGGCTTTCGCATGTGCCTCGGAACATACTAACAATGCCAGCATGGAGAATTTGGAGGTATTTTTCCCCAATTGTTCAACTACGTCGTAGTCACTCCTCTTTATTATTTTCAGGATCTCCTCCATTTCCTTCTTGGAGGTCTCGGGTATAGTCAGTGGTTGAGCCTTCGTCCGGACAGGCTCTACTTGAATACTTTTTCCTCGAGTTTCAGCAGCAGGAGTGTTGGTAGGAATGACAGCAGGGGTTGTATCGTCTTTGTCAATAGGAGCACTTGCAGAGATGGTTATTGGTACTGAAGTAACCTTTGGAGCAGCCACGGGTCCAAAAACTGCATTTGGGGGGGGGGGGGGGGAAATCTCTGGAGAGAAGATTCTACCGCTTCGGGTAATCTTACTAGTTCCAGCAATATTGCTAATGTCAGAGTCTTCTTCTTCGGAGTTTATTTCTTCGGCGACCAGCCCATCTTGTTTGATGCCATGGTAGTAGATGTCCCCACTGTAATTCCACGACACAGTTTTGTCTGATTCATACGGGACTGGCCCAGACATTGTGATTATAAGAGGAGTAGTTTTTGGAACCGATGTAATCCTAATGGGTCTTTTGGTGACCCTAGAAGAATTGGCGGAGATGGTGATGATTGAAACGTCTTTAACAAGAACAGGTGAAACAGGAGTACTTTCAAACAGAATCTCTTTGTTGTCTATCAAGTGTTGAATGCCTATTTTCAACAAAGGGAAAACAGTTGATGGGGATAAGCAGAGATGGCAGTCTTCATTATAACCCGGGAATACACCGACTTTTAACAAGTTTATCTTAATGATTGGGAGTGGAGTCAAGAGTTCATCAATTGTGGTAACAAACAAATCTTCTTCAACAGCATTTGTGTGGTGACCATGTCTAGGCATAGGAGCAGAAATGACGTTTGGCTTCTTGGGAGCATCAAACTAAATCTCTTTTGCCTCTATAAGGTCTTGAATTTTGTTTTTGAAGGCCCAACAGTTGTTAGTGTCATGACCCGGACTTTCGGAATGATATGCGCAATTGGCATTTGGGTGATAATGGGGGGACGCTGTGTTGGGGTTCTTTGGGGATTCTTTTAAAGTTTCCAAATTGGATTTCAGAAGATGCGGTAAAACCTGGGCTAGAGTCATATTGATTCTGGTGAATTACCGGACTGGCCTCTCCACACTTGGTTGATTACTTCTTGGTTAATCAGATGTAGGCTTTGGGATCATGATAGCCCCTACCATTGGTCGGCGCTCGGATATCCCTTGGTTCCTTTGTGGATATATAGCAGCTACTTATTTCTTCCCAATGAAAGGTTTCCTCACAGCTGTAGAGGCAGATGAATCCTTCTAAATCTTTCCACTTTTTATGCCAGCTTCCACCCTTTCTCCGGTTAGTATTAACTCAGTAAATCCTATAGATGAGCTCCCAATCAGATGGTTGAAGAAAGGGCCCGATAAAGTGCCTAAGAACATGTCCACCAATTCCCTTTCAGACAGAGGGGGTTGCACTCTCCCAGCTAGATCTCTCCACTTCTGCGTGTAATCCTTGAAACACTCATTGGAAGCAATAGCCATACTCTGAAGTTGAGTATGGGTAGGCGCCAAATCATCGTTATATTGATATTTCTTATAGAAATCTACCGCAAGATCTTCCCAATTATGGACGTTGTCCTTTTCCAGTTGGTAAAACCAGTCGAGTTGTGTTCTAGATAGGCTATCTTGGAAAAAATGCACCCAGAAGTCTTTATCAGCGGAGTGTGGCTGGATCTTTCTCACATATGATCTGAAGTGCATCTTAGGACACGACACTCCATCATATTTTGCAAATAAAGGAACTTTTAATTTCAGAGGAATCACAATCCCCGACACTAGTCCCAATTCTTCAAAGTCTAGACCTGGCACCTTTTGTATTTCCATAGCGCTCAAACGCTCTTCAAGATGTATGTACTTATCATCAGCTGGAGGATACTTTTCCTCGGAGTAGTCTTCCTCTTCTTCCTCCTCTTCAGATTCGGACAGGACCGCTGTTTCTTTTCCTTTCCCTTCTCCTTCACCAAACTTTGTTGCGAAATTCAAGGTTCTTCTAGTCTGTCCTTGAAACCTTCTCCCCGTGTTTAAAACCCCAATGACCTTCTTTGTTTTCCTTTTTCTTTCCTCAGCCAGCAAAGTCTTTAACTCCTCTTGCCCCTTGGCTAGGGTCATGAGTAACTGTTTAAACTGCATGTTTTGAGCTTGGAGATATTTGACGGTCTGCTCGAGATCCATCTTACTGAAATAAACAGTAGAGAGATGAGGAAACTTGTTGCAAAAGACATGTTTATGTTATGATGAATGATATGCGCATATGCAATGTTTTCAAGGATTTTAAATATTCAAGTTCATTTTAGACAAAAAGGAAACACACGTTATATTAATAAAATAAAGTTTGAGAACATCAATGCCCCTTGGACAAAATAATACAAAACTCTAAGATAAAAAAGCAGTGTGCATCCTCTTTGGTACAATGTAGGCATTTAGAGTCTGCTCCTCATGAAATAGCCTAGTGAGTTCCAAAACCTTCTTCTCGCTTGCGTAGAATTGGGATTCGAAAGTATCTCGCTCTCCTTTGAGCTGTATCCAATCCCTTTGTAGATCTTCAAGAGATGTGGGCATGTCAGGATGTAGGATAGTGTATGGAACTTCTCCCTCCTTAACATGCTCAATGATCACCAGAAGGATGGAAGGATAAGGCATCATAAGACTTTGAGCACGGGTTCGTACCCACTTGAGGTAAGGCTCAAGGGGGATGGAACTATTGTGTCCCAAAGTCTTACTATACACCTTGTTTAGCATCCTCCAAGCTCAGATGAATCTCTGGCAAAGACCTTGATCGTCGTTGTTGTAGTCGAATACCAAGCTTTAAATCATCATCTCATGTGGGCCATCCCTTCGGGCATAACCAAACAGTCTTAGAGCTAAGAATGGGTTGTAGGTGATGCCTCCCCTAATGCCAAGTAGTGGGACATTAGGGAATTCCCCACAACGGTCAACAATGATAACATTCTCTTTGGATCAGGAACACCAATGAATATCTGAATGTTTGAGCGTCATTAACCTTTGTGACCACCTTAATCCTTGCTCATTCTTTAAGACTGATTGGGGAAGATGAGAAATAAACCATATTGCTAGGAGAGGATTGCAACACATAAGGACACCTCTTCCTCATTGTGCGAGTGTGAAAAGAGTGTAGGATATCCCCTAGCAATGTAGGCACCGAATTGCGTAATATGAAGATTTTGACGGCACTCACATCTATGAGTTGGTCAGGATTGGGAAACAAAACCATCCCATAGATGAGGAGAGCCACAATTTCCTCAAAGGCTTGCAAGTCTAAGGAATTCCAATAGCTTTGGGCTTTCTCAAACAGGAACTTTGCTAAGAAGCCTTTGACACCACTTCTAGTTTCCCAATGGGTTGTGACATCAGATGAGTGAAACTGTAGAGCTTGAGCAATCTCTTCTGGCTTTGGGTCTCTTTCCATACCGTTGAAAGGTAGTTGATTGAGAATGGTAATCCCAAAGAGTTGAGAGAATTCTTCCAAAGTAGGGACAAGCTGATAGTTGGGAAATGTGAAGCAATGGTGCAAAGGATCAAAGAACTGGAAGAGCGCCTTCATCATATCCTCATCTGTGTTGGAGGTGACCATGTTGAGTAGACGATCATGTCTCTCAGTGAATGGAGAGTTCTCAGGGATCCTTGAAGCTAGCTCCTTAAGTTGTGGAGGAATTCTCACAAGGATGACTTGGATAGTTTTCCTGCAAAGTGAATCCATATCCTATAAAACAAGAACAAAGATGAATCTCTAAAATCCTTGAAATGGTTATTAGATGTATATGATTCTCATGATGTCCATGATGTTATGTACAAGTATGCAAGAAAAGAAAACAAGTTCTTAGTTTAGGCTTGCATGGGGTTTTATAGGTAAGTACCCTCTTGAAGTTTAGTTGGCTTAAACCTGTCCTAATAATAGTAACCAGGTTCTAAGGAGCTCAATATCACCAGATTCTTTCCTTGGTCATTGTTTCAGTTAAAGCCTCTTTAATGGCGACCGAAATATCCCAAGAAACCAAACCTCAATGAGTTTAGTATCGAGTATCTACCAAATTCGAACTGCACCAAAGTCGGTCATCCCACTACATCCTAAAGGCCAAGTTGGTCAAGTAAAGGGTTCTAGAAGTTCATTAGTGCTTCATGACATCACTCAGCGGCCCCGTATTATCTTTGATTTACTCAAAGGCTACTGGTACCCACAAATATGTCACACTAACATAGCTATTGCTTAGACCATGTCGGTATACCCCGCACAGTTTCTATAACGTATTGCTATTTACCTATAATGTATCCCAAATCCGGGTAGAGGATTTCAAACCTAAACAAGGAACCATAATGTAAAGCATACAAGTCAAACAATGTAAGCAAATAAATATGATCTAGCCCTAAGGTAACCCCACATCTATAAAAATCCCCAGCAGAGTCGCCAGTTCTGTGATACAGTGGGAGAACTGACTTGAGGTTTTGTGTTTTATCGCAAATGTTGCGGTTAGAAAGAGTCGCCACCGACTTTTCTTTTATCAAAAAGGAAAGGTGAAAAAGCAAAGGAAATAACTTTGAGATTGTTTCTTCAGTTCGGGGGGTAGATTATGATAAGGGAAGGTATTAGCATCCTTTTCATCCATTGTTTTCCATGGGCTCTTAGTTACTTGCTAGATCACTTGCTTTTGTTGTTTGAAATTGTGCTTTGTATGGTTTTTGAAATTATTTTGTAAAAGAGGCCATTGTTTAGGAAATCTTTGTAATGATTCTCGTTCATAAGAATGTATACAAAGATGTTTGTCTTTTTGAAAATGTTTTCAATGTTTGTAAGATGTTATGAAATGTGTGTGTTTGTTTTGGAAAATAGCAAGGATAATTGTTTAAAAATAGAGCAAGTAATTAGAAGCAATCGACCTACTCAAATATATTTCTTGTTCATTTTGTATTACTTTGACATTGTTGTCTTACCATTGATTTGGTAAGAAACCCTATCTTTGGATGTAAACGGGATGGGCGTGGGTCATCGTATAACCATGATTAGCAATGTTGCAAAGTATCTTAGCATGTTTTTGAGGGACTAAGATCATTTTGTAAGATAACTTAGAATAGCGTCATCGAGGGACTATGATCTTATATTTGTTTTTTTTTTGCCAAGATACTTTGCATTCGTAATATGGCCATGTATAAGGCAACCAAGTGGAGAAACCCTAAGGGTGCTTGTGTGCAAGTGTGTTATTTTCATGCTTTGATCTTGTATTGGATTTAGGGTTTTCTATTTGATTTGTTTTTATCTTGCCATTCAAACCCTAATTACTAGCATGGTATGTAAAAGCGGTAAATTAGGTAATTTAAATATTACTACGCTATTATAACATTTTATGGGAGGGGGAATACAAATTATGAATGGGGATTTACAATAATATAAATCTAATTAAGCTATTACAACAAAATCAAATTTGTACGAATATTTGAATAAACAAATATACAATATTTAAATATGCAATATTATGTATATACAAGGAAATTTTTTTAATTTATTTTTCATATGCAAAAGAATCTTGACCTAATCCTAAAAATATAAAAAAAAGGAAATTATTTCTTGAAAAAAAATGTTTAACCCTTATTTCTAATTTAAAAGAAAATAAAGCTCTTTAAGTATTATTTTTTGTGTATTTTTTGTATTGAAAATAATAAATAATATTTATGAAAATATTTAGTCTTTTTATATGTCAAAATAAATATTTACAAGTATGAATGAAAAGCAATAAAATAATTAACCTAATTCTATTTTTATTTACAAGTTTATTTAAAAAAAGTATATGTATGATATGTAACTAAAATAAAATATTTTTTATGAGAAAAATAAAATAAAATGGACCAAAAATATAAATTTAGTATTTTTATATTTTTTATGATTTTTAATATTAAGGAAAATATATTTAATAAAATAGAAATGAAAATAAAAATGAATAATAAAAATTATGGGCCAAGGGTGCTGCAAGCAAACAGGGGGTAGTATGTTAGCAAAAAAACGCTAAGGCCCAAATGTTGAAGCCCATCCTGCAAATAGCCAAAAATGAAACTGGAAAAATATGAAAAAACAAAAGGTGGCGCCAAGGTTCGAACCCATGACCTATGCATTTCCAGCGCACTACCTTGCCACTGGGGTGGCTGTACATCCGTTAGTTTATGTGAAATAAGAAAAACATAACACAAAAAGCTTCCTTTGCCCTGTACTTCGTCTTCTTCCTCTGGCTAGCCAGACCAAGCATATCTCTCTCATTTCTCCATGAAAATGGAAACTTTCAACATGAAAATGATAGTACTCTTTCCCACGATTTCAGACATGTAACTTATGGAAACTAACAATCAAAGATCAGAACGAATTTTAAAGGCCCTAATTTCAAACCTAATTTTTACAGAAATTTAAATTCCAAAATTCTCTATACCTAATGATCAGAAATGAAATATATGCACATGGTTGGATTTAGCACAATAATATCTACATTTTCCTTTCACAAATCATGGCCAATAGAAGGATGTATGAAGAGATAAAAGTTGGAGTTCTTACCTCTTTCTGCTGAGATCGTGAATGGAGTTTGAGTTAGATTTATGAAGGCCTGAAGATTCCTTTAGCTTACTTGAACCTTCCTTAGTGTGTTCCCATACTTACCTTGCTTTGAAAGTGTTTGAAACTCTCTATCCAAGTCAACCTGCAAGCTTGAAAATAAAAAATGGCAGATGGAGAAGGAGGTGTTACAGTGGAGGGATGATGGCCTGGAACACTTAGATATGAGGTAGGTAAATGGTTTGAATGGTTAGAACTCAAAACGCACGAGTGGTTTTTGAGATTGCTATGTAAGATGCAAAACTATCAAGCTATGGCATAATTTCAATGTCAAAGTGTTTGGGAGAGTATCTGAGTCTTAGAAATCGTGTTCAAGGTCAAATGGCTTGAATTCAAAGTGAGAAATTGCCAACTTCATCTCTTCGATTCTCCCTACTCAAATATGATCTCAAGTAGTTCTTGGATATTTTGGAAAGCTTGCAATGTGCTCTATAACTCATCTTTGAAATGAATTTCAAGATTCCTCATGGAACTAGGTGAAAAATTGCCATGAATTTGGGTCAAAAACCTGCCTAAATTAGGGCAAAATTTCACTAAGTTATTTTAGTTCATGGGCATGTATTCATAAAATTATATCTTGTGATCCAGGTATCTTTAAGGAAAAATGTGTGAGGAAAAGTTGTATATTTCATGGAGGTCTACAACTTTCATGTTGGGAACATTCTTTAAATCATCTTGTATCATGGTGAAAAAATGGCTTAAAGTTTAGAAAAAATAAGAAATTTTCTATACTTAGAAAAATTTCTAAGTTAAGATGATTTTAAATTTTCAAAATAAAATCTTCAATATTTGGTTTCTTGATGAAATTTTTTCACATTTTGACATGCTTTGGTGAATTTTGATCATTGGCACTTGATTTTGACCAAAAAGTCAAAGTTTGACTTTTCAGTATACAGTTAACTTTTGATCAATTGACTGTAAATTTCATCTGTCAATCCAATGAAATTGCAATGCTTTGAACCATGTCATTAGGTCAAGATGATACAATTGAATCCTTGAAATCATGCTTCAAATAAATTGGTCATTTAACAGGTCAAAAATCAGAAATTGCCCTTTCTCAGTCAAAACCCTAATTTTGACCATTTTGCCCTTTTGATGATTTGATCAAATTTCTTGAGGAATTATGGTCCAAACTTGATCAAATGATACATATGAGTCTAGAATATTGATGTTGATAAAAATTATGAAGTTTGACTGTAAATTGGCCATGGTTGACTTTTTCCCCAATATAGTTGATTTTTAGGTCAATTGTCCAATTGACTGATCAAAAATATGATTCAAGGCTCGAAACTTGTCATGACTAATCCTAGGGGTCCATAATGATCCTTGAAATTCATGTGAAGTATTGATAGTCCAACAATCCTTGTGCAAACTCAAACCCTAATTTTGGGTCATCAATGTAAGAAGAGATGTCTTGAGTTGATCAAACCCTAATCCAGTCTTGAGTCAAAGAGATCTTGTGAGAAAATCTTGATAAATGAGAGGGAAAATTTTGGGGTACAACAATATCATCATCCTCACTGGAAACCACTAGGAAGATAAGATTTTTCCTAGCCATTTTATGAATGAGCATGTTAATTTTTGCATTTATTTTTCTTTTTTCATCACGAATTTCACTATAGGGGATGGATGGAGGAGTGTTTTTTCTTTCCCTTATTCTTCTAGGTTGATGAGAGATAAATTATCCTTCTTGAATTGCATATCTCATTTTTCTTATAATGACTTGTCCTAAATTTGGGTGTACATAAGTGTGCTCTTCTTCTATAAAAGAATAATTAGTGTAGTGTACCATTTTTGTGATGAGTTTGGTATAGAGTAGTAAGGTGTTGTTTTTCCTTTTGCTTTCTAGCACGCAATTGAGTATAAAGTCTTCCCAAATTTTTGGAACTTGGTTTTCTAAGAACCATACAACTGAGAATAGAATTTGGTTCATGGTTTAGTGAATCAATCTATCATTTGGACAAAGGAGTCCAACATTGAGGGGAGATGGTGTGAAACCTTGTTTTGCAGGTAATATATCTTTAACCAATGCATCATATTTTGATGATGACAACTATAATGACAACGATGATGAAAACTATGATAACAACTGTAAAGACAATTGTAAAGGCATTTATAAAGGTCAATTATAAAGTCAACTGCAAAGATAACTGATGATAAGTCAAGCATACTACCTAAATAGTTAAGGATACAAACCCTAGTAATATGGTTTTAAGATGGCAAACAAAGTGAATTATCTAAAGCCTCGAGTGATATCAAGCAGTCTCAACATAAAAGATAATATCTAGAAAAAAGGCTTGTAGAAGGAGCTAATCTCATAGGTTAGTAAGTCAATAAACATATGTAAAAGAGAAAGGATTTTTCTTAAAATTATATGGCTATAAGCGTATGCACACTAATACGGTGGGAGAATTGACTTGGTTGTTTTTCATTTTATCGGAATTGTTGTGGATAGAAAGAGTCACCACCGGCTTTTCTTTTATCCAATAAAGAAAGGGTGAAAAGAACAGGAAAGATCTTTGAGATATTTTCTTGAGTTTGGGGTGTAGGTTATGAAAAGGGAAGGTGTTAGCACCCTTTTCATCCATAGTTATCTATGGGCTCTTAGTTGCTTGCTAGATCACTTTTGAAATTGTTTTGTTTGAAATATGTTTGTGGTGGGTTTTAAACGTATTTTTTAAAAGCGCCTTCGTTTAGGAAAACTTTGTAATGATTCTCGTCTCTATAAGAATGCATACAAAGTGTTGGACTTTTGAAAATATTTCATGTTTTTTTGAAAGTGTTTGATGTGTTTTAAAAGATGTTTGTTTTTGAAGATGGATTGTGAGCGAGCAACTAAGAACGTTCTACCTACTCAAAAGTCTTTTATTCATTTCCTCCTTCCTTTGATATTTCTATCTTACCATTGATTCGTAAGTAAACCTATCTTTAGATCTAAAGGGATGAACGTGGGTCATCGTATAGTCATAAAGTGCAATGTCCTGAGATACCTTAGCACATTTCTTAAGGGTCTAAGATCATTTGTAAGGCAACATTCAAAGCGTCATTGCGGGACTATGATCTTGTATTTTTGATTGTTTTTCTAAGATGTCTCACATGCATAACATGACCATTTATTCTCAAGGAAACAAGTGGAGTTAACCCTAGAGGTTCAAAGTGTGAAAGTGTTTATTTTTCTTGCTTGGTTTATCTTGAATTAGGGTTTTCTAAGCATTGATTTTATCTTTCCATACAAACCCTAATTACTAGTATTTATATGAAAGTGATAAATTGCAGAAAATAAATGTTCTACGCTATTAAAATCATTTTTGGGGATGGGGTGTACAAATTTAACAAATGGGGATCGCGAGAAACTAAATCCTAATTATCTATTACAACCATATTGAATATAAATGAATAAATGTACAAGAAATGAAATAGTAATGTGCAAGGTATGAATAGAAAAGAAAATTGATTTGTTTTAGTTTATTAGGAAAAAGGTTTTAAACCTAAATGTATAAAAGAACAATAATTAATTAACAAGAAAATTAAGTTAATTAGAAAAAGAAATATATATATATTTTTAGGGGCTTTTTATGAAAAGCGTTTTATCTTGGCTAAGTAGTATAAATTAAATTAAGAAGACCTAAATTCTAAGTTAATTTTAATTAAATAAAAATAAATAAATCTAAGTCTAATAATTAATAAACAAAATTTGTAAGAAAAATGATTTTGATGTTTTTTGATCTTGAATAAAATAAAACAAGTATATAGTATAAAAATATTTTTTGTCTTTTTGTTAATAAAATATTATATTAACATTAATAATAATAATAATAATGAAAAGAAAAAGAAAATAAATAAAATAGCCAGGGAGTGAAAGTTTGATTTGGGGTGTTTTGTATAAAATAGTTTTTGTATTCAAAGCCTGGCCCACTAACGTTTTTGTAACTCAGAATAAAAACAACTAAAAAGAATATATGGACTGCGTGGTATATGAGACAGTGGAGGTTAGCCAGAATAAAAAAAAGCAAAGCCCAATGATGAGGGCCCAAGCGCGTTTGGATGAAACAAAAAGAGAAAACAAATGAAAAATGTTAGGAAAAATGGCATCATTGGGGCTTGAACCCATGCCTTTGCATAATACGCGTGCTGCCTTGCCACTGGAGTGGCTATACATCTGTTAACTTAAACAAAACCATAAATATATAATACAAAACACTTCCATGGCCTGAACTTCATCTTAAACCTCACACCATTCAGAACATCTGTATCTCATTCATTTCTCAACCAAAATGGAAAATGCAAACATGAAAGTTGTGTAAAATCTCATCACGATTTCCAAAATATAACTCATTAAAACTATAAGTCAAAGATGAATGAGAATTTTGCTGGATCTAATCTGAACCCTAATTTTTCCAAAAATTTCAATCTCAAAATTCTCTAAGCTCAGGTAATATAAATGAAAACTATGGACATGGTTAGTTTCAGGGCAGTGATGTCTACATTTTGTCTTTGAAAATGCAAGCCTAACAATGCCTAAATGAAGAGATGAAAGTTCAGAAAAATACCTCAAAAACTGGAAATCATGAAATGAGTTTGAACTTGTTTCAAGTGATGGTGATGATCAAGTTAACTTCCCTGAACCTCTAGGAAGCTAATGAAATAGTTTCCTTGAGCTGAGGATGGCTGAATCATTCTGGAGAAGTCCAACTGCAAAGCTCTATTTTTTAAAATGGAGGTTGATAATGGAGGTGTTACAAGCGTGTAATAGGTACTTGGATTGTTTGTAAATGTTGTTTAGAAGCTTTTGTAAGTGAAAGTCCAAGAAACGTATGAATGAATTAGGTGTTTGGGATTTCTCGCCAGAAAATGCAACAATGGAGGTTGTTTATGCAATCCTGACTTTGAGAGAGTTTGAGGGCATAAGCATCCGTCCATTGGCTTGAAAATGAGGTATATATTTATAGGCAAGAGGTTTCAAGTGATACAACAACTCAGAATTTGATTTCTCAAGTTCTGTCAACTTTACTTGTTTTTAAAGAAATGTTGAAACATCTTGTTCCAAGACATGGTACAGGGCTGTATAGAGTGGTTAAAACTTTAAACATTCTTTCTTTTTCTTTATAGGGGTTGTGTGTGCAGAAAGAACAAGTGTGTAACACGGTGGGAGAACTGACTTGGGTGTTTTGCGTTTGATCGCAATTGTTGCGGATAACAAGAGTCACCAACGACTTTTCTTTTATCCAATAAGGAAAGGTTGAAAAGAACAGGAAAGACCTTTCGAGATTATTTCTTGAGTTTGGAGGGTGGGTTATGAAAAGGGAAGGTATTAGCACCCTTTTCATCTATAGTTATCTATGGGCTCTTAGTTTCTTTCTAGATCAATTGCTTTTGTTTGAAAATGTGCTTGTGGTGTGGGTTTTGAAATTATTTTCAAAATGTCTTTGTAATGGTTCTCGTTTCTATAAGAACGCGTATAAAGTGTTGGTTTTTTAAAATAGTTCAAAGAGGTTTTTATGGAATGTGTTTTTGAAAGTGATTTTGAAAAGTGTCTTTGTAATGATTATCGTTTCTATAAGAATGCGTACAAAGAGCTTTGTCTTTTGAAAATGTTTTAAATAAAAGTGTTGGTCTATAAAATGTTTTTGTTGTGAGAAAGTGAGCAACTAGGAGCATCCTACCTACTCAAAAGGTCTAATTGTTCTTTTCCTCCTCCTTTAGATGTTGCTATCTTACCATTGGTTTGGTAAGAAGCCCTGTCATTGGATGTGAAGGGACGGGCGTGGGACGTTTGTATAGTCATAGAAGGCAACCTATGGGACGTTTTAGCAATGTCGTTTTGGGACTAGATCATTTACCGAAGGTAACATTGAGGGTCATCGAGGGACTATGATCTTTTATTGAGGGTCTTTGCTAAAACGCCCATATTAGAGGGACATGATTATTTTCCCGAGGCAACAAGTGAGATTACCCTAAAGGTTCATGTGTGAATAGTGTGTTTGATTTGCATGCATTTAGTCTTAGATTAGGGGTTGTCTACTTGTTGATTTTATCTTATCACGCATACCCTATCTTACTAGCAATTGTACAAAAGTAATAAAAATGCAGAAAAATAAATCCCACACTATTACAACCATATTGAATAGCAAGAAAATATAAAGGCAAAGATAAAATAAATAAGGAAAAAGGGGCTTTTTCAATTCAGGAAGCCACACTCTTCGATTTGCACTTATTGGCTTCCTTCGATTTGGGTCTGGAGTCGGTAAGGTCATGCCCTTCGATTTGGGCTTAATCTGAGGCATGAGATGCAACCTTCAATTTTTCCTTTCTGCCTCCTTCGACGGGGGGATGGAATCAGTATGGGAGTGTCTTTCGACTGGGCTTGGAATTAGTGTCGAAGCCTAAGGCTTTGTTTCATACTTCCTTCCTTTGGTTTCTTTCGTTTGAGACTTTAAATATCAATATGGACTGAGGCCATGCTAGCATTGGTCTTATGGCCAGGTTAGTTCTTAAAGAATATTTAATAACTCAAGAAACAAAAACAAAAGGATTAGCCATGAAAACAAATTAAAAGGGTGGAAACGAAAACAAGAACAATGTCATGTACATGTTTGAAACGAAAAGAAAGTTTATTCACATGTTATGCTAGAAACGAAAGGTTAAAGGTTAAGAGTGGCTTACCTTGCTTGAAGCTAGAACTTTAGCTGATGCCCTAGATACTCCTGGATTCGAAGGGAAAGAACGAAGGTGACGTTTCTAAGGCTGGACTCGAAGGAGAAGAACAAGTGTGATGTTTTTCCTACTGGATTCAAAGGGCCAAGGTGCAGGGGATTACTTTAGATTCGAAAGAAGCAAGTGTTTGGATTATGGGTTTGTGTTTTGACAATGTGTTTAAGTGTTTGAGAGTGTTTGAGTTTTTGAGAGTTTGATGATTCGTTCCACCCACAAGTCTCTGGATGTGTTGTCCAGCCCCTTAGACGTGTTGTGGAGCCTCTTATTTATAGGAAAAGCTTGGCTGAGGTTTTGGAGGGAAAACAAAACAATTTGAGTAAATCGCTCTTTGTAGCTTTCGAGGGACAGTGTTTGTATGCTATTTTGGTGAAAGAATGGGGCAGTGTTTCAGGACTGCTGCACAACAGTTATGGCCAGTGTATCAGGCCAGAACTTGGCAGTAAGCATATTTTGACTATTTCATCCTTTCGTTTTGACCATCCTTCAACCAGATTTTTCTTCCAACAATGTTATTTGATTTTCCTCCAACAAGTGTCCTTTGAATGGGTCACTTTTGTGCATCCTTTGAAGGATCCAAATGTGTGCCCCTTGGATGGGTCACCAAAGCATGCCTTAAGGTGGGCTTTGTAAATCCTTCGAATGGGCTATCAAGTGTGTCATTTCAATGGAACACCCAGACATGTCCCTTGAAAGGGTCATGTACATTTCTTTGAAAAGGCCCAAATGTGTCCGTCAAATGGACTATACTATTCTTCGAATGGGCTAGTGTAATATATCCTTCGACAAGGACTCCTATGTATGCCCTTCAAATCTGGAAATACATGTCCTTTAAAGGGGGAACCAACCATGTGTGTTAAAGGTTGTCAATAGTGGCACTGCAGCATACTAAAGGGAAATGTTGTCCAGTTGAAGCTAGTATAAACATAGCCAATGCCCTATCGAAGCCTACACGCAGGAGGTCAAAACACCCAAATGAAGCTTTCAATAAAAGGAGCCACATGCCCAATAGAAGAATGTAAACCCAAGCTTGTATATGCCGAAACGAAGAATGTAAACAGGAGGTAAAGGGCACAGACGAAGCTTGCAGCAAAAGGGGCCATATGCCTAAACGAAGGGTGCCCGCAGAAGGCAAAGATGCAGTCGAAGGATGCCAAGAGTAGGTTTTTTTTTGCATTGTAATCGAAGGAGGCTACAAGAGGCTTTTTTCCTTGTGCATGCTAGCATGGTTGGAACCTCTTGCGCGCAAGAAAGAAGTTATGGCTCAATCAAAGGCTTATATGCAGCTAGTCATCAACTTGTGAATCAAAGCAAGCATGGGGGGAAATATTTTTCCAGTCAACACAGGCATGCAAGCATCAAACATCCAATCGAAGCAAGAACATAGGAAGCCATTGCATTTTGAACCCTGTAAGGCCAAAGATGAAATCGAAGGTTGCATGCAGGAAACTCCTGCCTTATGAATCAAAGCCAGCGTTCCAGAGACCTGGGCCCAGTCGAAGGATGCAAGCCAATATTGCATCAAAAGAGGCCAAAAGGCCAATCGAAGGAGGTAAATCGAAGAAGACTTGATTTTCTCCAATTTTGTAAAAAATATCATTTTCATCTTTTTTCCCTTTTTAACAGTTTCCTCTTTAACTTGATGCTGGAAAATCCAATTATACTTGTGCAAGCTTGAATTTTGAGAATCATTATGATAATTGCCTTGAGGAATGAGAGGGAAAAATTTTGGGTACAACATCTGCCCCTGTTCAACCTTCTTAAACCTGAAGAGTTAGATTAGCGAGTCTTCCATTCGTGACTTGAAGGTGGAAGATGGTTGAACACTAGAGTGCCCATAAATTTGCACTTGATGATGTGGTGGTTGATTATGTAGGGAATGGGCTTAAAGATGCCATTTGGAGAAATTACGGATAGTTGTCGGAGATGGGCTTATAGATGCCTTCCAAAAATGATTATTGACAGAAATTAGACTAAGTCTAAGCTTGACTTCAAATGGAAAAGAATCAGAATAAATCTTTGGAGTGATTTAACTGAACCAGAGAAAGTGTCTACCTGAAGGGAATCAGGATAAACCTTTGATCGGTTTAAACTGAACCAGCAGAGGTCTTGAATAAAGTGTCGGAACGGACCCGTGCTAATTCGTGTCTGGAAATGTATTAGAAGAAATATGAGTAAGATTACTTTAGGAGATATATGAGAAGGAAGCCTGGGTAGGGCTGCTTCAGGATGAGTCTGTATGAAACTACATCTGAGAATGAGAAGGAACCCGGGTAGGGTTGCTTCTTGACGATTCTGTGTAAAACTTCATATGGAGATAAGAAGGAACTTGGTTAGGGTTACTTTATGATGAGTTCGCGTAAAACTTCATTTGGAAAATGAGAAGGAACCTGGTTAGGGTTGCTTCATGGTGAGTCTGTGTAAAAATTCATCTGGAATTTCTGAGAAGGAATCTGGGTAGGGTTGCTTCATGATGAGTTCGTGTAAAACTTCATTTGGAAACAAGAAGGAACCTGGGTAAGGTTGCTTCATGATGAGTCATTATAAAACTTCATCTGAAATGAGGAGGAATCTGGGTAGGGTTGCTTCATGATGAGTCTGTGTAAAACTTCATCTGAAATGAGAAGGAACCTAGGTAGTGTTGCTTCATGATGAGTCAGTGTAAAAATTCATCTGAAATAAGAAGGAACCTATGTAGGGTTGCTTCATGATGAGTCTGTGTTAAACTTCATCTGGAAATGGGAAGGAACCTGGGTAGGGTTACTTCAGTTGGTCGAGTAGATAGTTGTCCTGCCTTGTTTCAGCTATTAATCTCTGACCTCGGAAAGAAAGATAGTTTTCCTGGCTTGTTACAGGTATTAATATGGAACTGTTGAAAATTGTTAATGATAGTTATCTGTTGATTGATCTTTCCTGAAAAGGTAAAGAATTAGCTGCATATAATGTCATGATATATGAAATGCATGGCGTAATGATGTTTTCAAAATAAATGAGATTGTGTCGTATGCATTTATCATGTGTATAATATGATGCATGGAATTTGAAATGTTTTTGGAATGTATCTTTGTCTTGGAAAATAAATTCTTGACAAATGTTAGGGAGTTTTAGGAAGTTAAATCCCGGATTGCTGTTGGAGATGAAGAGTAGGTGCATCTTCGAACTTTGTTTAGAATGTTTTCGCTGGGCATTCCCGCTTTGTTGTTTGAGGAGGACTCTGCTGGGGAATGTAGATTTTGTTTGAGAATAAACTCTATGGAGAGTGTTGATTTCTTCCTGGGGAAAAGAGTTCAGGAGTCTTAGTTGTCTGTCGCTCTACTGGGGAGTTATTTCTTGATGGAAGAGGAAGGAAGTTAACAACTGATAAAGAAATTAACTGTTATCTGGTTGTCTTCCAGGCTTTTCCACAACTCACTAGGGGTTGTAGAAACGTCTACTGGGGAAGAGGGGTTATGCTCCCTTAATTTGTAGTAGTCTGATAGGCAAACTAGAGCTGGGGAATATGTAGTTTGTTGGGGAAATAAACCATATTGCCAATTTGCTGGAGAGGCGTTTTCTTTTGGTAGAACTCCTCGAGGATTATTTTTGAGACCAACTCAGTTGGAAAGAAGGTTTTCCAGAGATTGAAACTCTGGTTGCGGACCACCCTAAGAAAAGGACTTTGTGGGAGATTTATCACTACCCCTAGAAGAAAGTGATTGTAGTATTGCTAAAAAATGTTTGCCCGACCGTATGTAACCCTTTGTTGGAATTCATGTTCAATGCTCCAAGTGACTCAGATACAGACCTACCCCTGGTTATTCAGCATTTCTTGGGAGATTTCTTGGAATCTTGGCTTGACTTCCCCCAGAAGAACTGTACAGTGACATGTCATGCCCCTTTGCTTATAGGAGATTTATCGTTGGAAGTGTCATCCCATTTGAAGTTATTTTGTTCACTGAGAGAGCTTTCATTTGCTGGATATTCATCGTGTGAATTTCTCTGCTGTCAAACAAATAGCTATATGCAAACAACGATATTCAAAAAATGCAAAGTTTATGCTTGTCTTGAAGTTTTGAAAATGCATTTTAACAGATAAAAGAAATTTCTAAGAATGTGAATTCAACTCAGGATTTTATAGTAAACCTTACAAGAGTCAGGATACCTTTTGTAACAATATGCTTTAGAACTAACCCATGCTTCAATTAGGACTTTGAAAGGTTGTATTGTGGTCTAGGCTCATGGTTTAAGAAACAAAGGATAAGGCTCAAAGTGTAATTGTACCCGCTCGTTCTTCATGATGTTCTTCAGTCCTAAACTCAGTTAATTGTGCGTTTGAACTCCAATTGAATCTGGAATGACGTTTTGGTGATGGTTCATACAAGTTAAGTTTATTGGAAGGCAATCATTTTTGCCATATTTTCCATGTTGTTGAGGATTCGTAGTGACCTCTATTTGTTATCCTTGATTTTTTCCTGACTGTTCTTGTTTTAAGATTACAATCAGCTGGATACACCAATCTTTCTTAAGTCTCCTTCGTAGGTTTTGACTTAGTGGGATTTTCTTTTGAGAAATAATGACTGCCTATTTTATAGGATGAACCGTCACCGTCTCTTGATTCAGAAGAATTTTTTTTGATGTCATTCTTTGTATGCGAAGTGAAAACTTGCGACTGACGCGCACTTGAATTAACTGAGAGACTACCCTGCCCCAGGTTTTGGTTAAAGGTTTCAATATGTGTAAAAAAAGGAAAATCCTACTTCTTTGGCTCGAAGGGGTTGACTAGGGATTATCTTCCTTATAACTCCATTTTTTAGGATTTGAAAGAAACACCTGTACGTCGTCAGTAAGGTTTGTTCAAAAGCATACTGTATGAGATTATGGAATTGTTTTCGTCATCCTCCCTCTTAAGGTTTGCAACTTTTTGAAACAAGAGTTGAATATCATAAAGGGAGCAAAAAGCGTAGTTTAAATATAATGAAAACGAATGGATGGATTCAAGACAAACATATGTGATGCATTAATGAAAGAGAGTTTAACATTAATAGATAAGTGTTTGAATAGCAAAAGAAATTACAATTGAAAATTCAAAATGAACTGAAACGCTCAATGATTTGGCATGGGAGTGGTGATCACGTTAGGAGTCTCTAAAGGGTCGAACTCGATCTCCTTGGCATCAATCATGTTTTGAATCTTGTATTTAAGCGCCCAACAATCATTAGTATCATGCCCAAGACTTCCGGAATGATATGCACATATTGCATTAGGATTGTAGTTAAGAGAAGAAGTTTTGGGGTTTGGATGAGGTCCTATCAACGTAATCTGATTCATCTTCAACAAGTGTTGTAGTGCTTGAGACATCGACATGTTGATGTTGGTAAACTGTCTTTTGGGCTCGTCTTGCCTTTGCTGATTTCCCCTTTGTTGTTGTCGTTGCGACGCAGGACTGGATATCAGGACTGCCCTCACATGTTGGTCATGATTGCTCTTGTTATGACCCTTTTGACCGTACACAACATTGGACTCTTTCTTCCCATTGTATTGTTTTTTCTGAGCATCAGAGGACGTAGCTCCTTAGATCTTTCCGCTTTTGATGCTAGCTTCGAATCTTTTGCCAGTCAGTATTAGATCGGTGAACCCGACTGAAGAGCTTCCAATCAGGTGATTGAAGAAAGTCCCGTCAAGGTTCCCATAAAGATGTTAATCAACTCCCTATCAGTTAAGGGTGGCTGCACTCTGCATGCCAAGTCTCTCCATTTTTGGGCATACTGTTTGAAGCCCTCGTTGGAATGCATGGTCATATTTTTCAATTGCACATGAGTTGGTGCAAGATCAGCGTTGTATTGATACTGCTTGTAGAAAGCAACAGCCAAGTCCTCCCAAGTATGAATGTCTGTTCCTTCTAACTGATAAAACCACTCCAGTTAAGTTCCATCCAAACTTTCTTGGAAGAAATGGAACCACTCTTGGATTCGAAAGGAAGGAACGAAGGTGACGTTTCTAAGGCTGGATTCGAAGGAGAATAACAAGTGTGATTTTCTTCCTACTGGATTCGAAGAACCAAGGTGTAGGGGATCACTATAGATTCGAAAGGAGCAAGTGTTTGGATTATGGGTTTGTGTTTTAACAATGTGTTTTAGTGTTTGGGAGTGTTTGATTTTTTTAGAGTTTGATGATTCGTTCCACCCACAAGTCTCTGGATGTGTTGTCCCACCCCTTAAACATATTGTGGAGCCTCTTATTTATAGGCAAATCTTGGATGGGGTTTTGGAGGGAAAACAAAACAATTTGAACAATTTGAGTAAACCGCTCTTTGTAGCTTTCGAGGGACAGTGCTTGTATGCTATTTTGGTGCAAGAATGGGGAAATGTTTCAGGACTGCTGTGCAGTAGTTATGGCCATTTTATCGGGCCTGAACTTGACAACAAGCTTCTTTTGACTATTTCATACTTTCATTTTGACCCTCCTTCGACCAGATTTTTCTTCCAACAATGTTATTTGATTTTCCTCCAACAAGTGTCCTTCGAATGGGTCATTTTTGTACATCCTTCGAAGGAGAAAAATGTGTGCCCCTTGGATGGGTCACCAAAGCATGCCTTAAGGTGGGTTTTGTAAATCCTTCGAACAGGCCAACAAGTGTGTCCTTCGAATGGAACGCCCAGACATGTCCCTTGAATGGGTCATGTATGTTTCTTTGAAAAGGGTCAAATGTGTCCTCCAAGTGGACTATACTATTCTTCGAATGGGCTAGTGTAATATATCCTTCGACAAGGACTCCTATGTATGTCCTTCAAATCCAGCAATACATGTCCTTTGAAGGGGGGCAAAAAACATGTGTGTTGAAAGTTGTCAGTGATGGCACTGTAGCATACTAAAGGGAAATGTTGTCCAGTCGAAGCTAGTATAAACATAGCCAATGCCCTGTCGAAGCCTAAATGCAGGACGTCCAAACGCCCAAACGAATCTTGCAACAAAAGGAGCCACATGCCCAAATGAAGAATGTAATCCCAAGCTTGTATATGCTCAAACAAAGAATGTAAACAGGAGGTAAAGGGCACAAACGAAGCTTGCGGCAAAAGGGGCCATATTCCTAAACGAAGGGTGCACGCAGGAGGCAAAGATGCAGTCGAAGGATGCCAAGAGGAGGTTTTTTTTGCCTTGTAATCGAAGGAGGCTACAGGAGGCTTTTTACCTTGTGCATGCTAGTATGGTGGGAACCTCTTGCGCGCAAGAAAGAAGTTGTGGCTCAATTGAAGGCTTGTATGCAGCTAGTCATCAACTTATGAATCAAAGTAAGCATGGGGGGAAATATTTATTCAGTCAACACAGGCATGCAAGCTTCAAACATCCAATTGAAGCAAGCACATAGGCATCCATTGCATTGTGAACCCTGTGAGGCTAAAGATCCAATCGAAGGTTGCATGCAGGAAGCTCCTGCCTTATGAATCAAAGCCAGCATGCTAGAGGCCCATGCCCAGTTGAAAGATGCAATCCAAGCCTGCATCAAAAGAGGCCAAAAGGCCAATAGAAGGAGGTAAATCGAAGAAGACTTGATTTTCTCCAATTTTGTCAAAAATATTATTTTCATCTTTTTTCCCTTTTTAACATTTTCCTCTTTAACTTGATGCTGGAAAATCCAATTGTACTTGTGCAAGCTTGAATTTTGAGAATCATTGTGAGAAATGCCTCTAGGAATGAGAGGGAAAATTTTGGGGTATAACAAAGTGCAAGGCTCAATACAAGTTGACTTTGCATAAAGCTTACTTTTCTAAAATGGCAATGGTAACTTTGCCATTAATGGAAAATTGGTTTGGACAATACTTCAAGCACTTGGACAAGAGCTTAATCGATTGTGTAAACCATTAATTATGGAGTGAAACACAAGTTTGAGGCCTGTAAAGTGGTATTTGTACAACATGCTTGAAGATTGGATAATTGTTTATCACAAATATGCCTTGTAAATCAAGTTTGAAACCCTAACTTCTTGCGTTCGATTCTCTCAGATCAAGAATGATCTCAATGAGTTTTTGGACATTTTGGAAAGCTTGTAACATAATCTACAAACTTTATGTTGTACATTTTAAAAATTTCAATTGTAACTATGTGAAACTTGGCCAAGAAGTTAGGTCAAAATCCTGACTGAAATACTCAAAATTTCATTAAGTGTTTTTGTTTCATGTACATGTCTTCATGAATTTATAACTTAAAATCAAAGAATTTTTAGAATTTGATTCCTTCTTAAAAGTTTTAGATTTAGTTAAGATCTACAACTTTCATGTTGGAAGTTTTTCTTGAATCATCTTGTATTATGGTGAAAAATTGGCATAAAGTCATGAAAAAAGGTAACTTTCCAACACTTAGAAAAATTTCTAAGTCTTAGAATTTTGACTTTTCAAAGATAATTTTGACTTTTGATTTCTTGATGAACAATCTTCATATTTTGACATGTCTTGATGAAATATGATTTTTGAAACTTGATTTTGATCAAAAAGTCAAAGTTTGACTTTTCAGTATACAATTGACTTTTTTTCATCAGTTGACCAACTTTCAATTATCAATCAATTGATGTTGAGAAGTGTTTTGAACCATGCAATTAGGTCAATGTGATGCATTTGAATCCTTGACATCATGTCTCAAACCTAATTTTGACTATTTTTCCCCTTGGGTGATCTGATCAAATTTCTTAGGGAATTGTAATCCAATATTGAACAAATGCTTCATATGAGTTAACAATATTGATATGGATCAGAAATCATGAAGTTTGACTATAAGTTGGCCACAATTGACTTTTTACCGAATATAGCTGATTTTAGGTTATCTAATCAATTGACTGAGCAAACTTGGACTGCAAGACCTGAAATTTGACATGAGAATTATTAAAGGTCCAAAATGATCCATGAAAGTCATATGGGGAATTAAAAGTCCATTTGTCCTTGTGCAGACTCAAACCCTAATTTGATTCATCAGTGTTAAGGAGGTGTCTTAAGCTGATCAATCCTTGTGCAATTTTGAGCAATTGAAAATCTTTTGAGAAATTTCTATAGAAATAAGAGGGAAAATTTCGGGGTACAACACACACTAAAACCTTTTTTCGAATACCTTAAACAAGAGAAAACATTTTCAAATGTGTCTTAAAGTTGTGCTAGATAACTTAGAAGCAATGAAAATAGCTAAAGAGAAATATTTGGCTAATCTAATCGATTAAGACCTTTTGATAATCGATTAGATCAGTTCAAGCTTAAGTCGAAGGCCATTTAGACATTGCCTCAATGATGTGTAATGGCTAGACATATCTTATTTCCTTTTAGAATGACCATCAACGACTATTTTTTATAATCTAATTGATTAGGCCAAAGTGTTAATCGATTAGCCAATAGTCAAAATCATTAGATGATAATTCCGTTTTGGGCATTCCTCTTGTCTATAAATAAAGGCCTCATTTGTCATTTTAAATCATCCTGAAATGTAATTTGACACTTCCCTCTCTCACTTCTCTATCTCTCTATCTAAAGTTTTATTTAAACTATGTTATGGCCAATTCCTTTTGTGAGAAAAGTCCTTTGTGAGTGAGGATATCAATGTAATTCTATGTTTGTGTAAAGGAGACTAACTGCTTTAATTCACAGTTGGGAAGGGAGAATGACCACTTCCCTCTCAGTAATTTATTGGAGAAAAAACATAGACTCCCATATCCACCGTCTTGTAATATTTGGTTGAAGGCCAACCATCATTTCCTTGTATAATGAGGTTTGTGAGCCTTTCCAAATAAAATCTCTCAAGTATTATTAGAAACTTTGAACTCTGAGTCTTGGTGAGACGAGTAGGACCTTTAGTTTTGACTGAACCTCTATAATTTTTTGTGTGTTTCTTCATCCCTTAGCTCTTACTTTCTACTATTTATTTTCCACTGCATATTATTTGATAATGATTTTTAAACTCTAATTTAAGTTAGTTTTCCAAAAAGTTTTCAAAACCAAGTTTTTCCAAACCACACAATTCACCATCTATCCTATTGTGTGTGAAGTCTTAAGTCCAATAAGTGGTATCTGAGCCTAACTCATCTTTAAAGGACTAATCATCTCAGGAGGAAGATGACTTACTACAAAAGTTTAGTTTTAAACTCACCATTACCTTTATTTGAAAATAGAAAACTTTTATTTTTGGAAAATTAAATTTAAATATTTTTTTATAATAGATTATAGAAAGTAATAGTTGATGTTTAATTCTATCCTACTCATCAAATTAATGATCAAGTAGTGGAAAAACTTTGTTTTGGACCAAAAGATAGATAAACTTTTAAATTGAGAACTTTATAATAATGTCTTTCGGATGACATTGGATTCTTCACCATTCATCATTATAAAACCGCAAAGGAAATGTGAGATACACTGAAAAGGATATATGAAACTTGTTCAAATATCTGACAAAAGAAGATGAACACACGAGGCAAAGAAGAAATAGAGGATAAATTTAAACGTTTTTCCTAGATCTAGTCATATAGGAAATTTTGTTAGAAATTATTTTACTAACAAATATCTAAGAATTAAGAATTGGAAAAGTAATCCAATTCTTAAATCTATAGATCGAAGCCTTCATGAATTACATGAAAAATTAAGAAAGAACAAGATCATAGAGAAGATATATGAGCTAATTCAAAAGCTTAAAAATGAACAAAACCAAACCGAAGACTCATCGTCCTTATCTTTCTTCTATCATACAACTTCGATTTAATCCTTCAAAAAGAACATAATTAATCAATGAACATCGGACAAAGGATCCTCTTGCTCTAAGAACGGCAGAGAAAATATTCAACATCAGAACAAAGAAGAGGAAAAGAGACATCAACCTTGGGGAGATACATGAAAGGATCATCATCAACCAAGGAAGATAGAAGATGCTCAAAAGAACCCAATGAGTAAGATGTGATCTCGATATCAGAAAATGAAGATCTCAAAAAAGGGAAGTATCCAGTATATAAATGCACTTATTGTAACAAAAATTGGACACTTAAAATATTTTTACTTTAAATTCAAAATATTTAAAGGTAATCACCTTAGATCATCTGTAACTAATGCACCCCAAAAAGATATATGGACACAAAAGGTTACCTTTAAGTGTTTTGCATGAATGATTTGTAGCTTGAAGTCTAAATGGATATTTAAAAGAAGTTGTAAAGAGCATTAGTATACTCTAGAAGTATACAAAGTTTAAAGTCTGTGATTCTGAGGATGAACTATGATGAAGAATGTCAACTGTTATGATCGAAGCAATATATTTGAGAGTAATCTCGAGATTAATGACCTGAAATGATGAGTTGAATAATAAGTCTGTAATAAGCTTATTCATTATGTGGTTTACCGACTCTCGCATCTAATGATGTGGAGATAAGAATATATTGAAAGGTGTTTTTCCCGTTTGGAAAATATTTATCAAGATTTATTTCTTGATTTAAGAGGAAAAATTATTTTAAGGTTAAAACAATAAGGAAAATCTTATTAAACCCTTAAAATAATCATTTTACTCATTTTAATTATTTTTTCTCATTTGAATAAAATTCTTCCTAACCTATAAAATGAGCATTTTATGTTAATTTAATATCAAAAGGTGCAAACAAAGACAAATGAGGGGTACATAATAGCAAACATTTAGCATAAGGCCTAACAAAAACAAAGAAATGTTCAATTTGGAAAATCTAATTGATTAGCACTTTGACCTAATCAATTAGATCACTTGAAAATTAAAAAATATGAACGTTGGAGTCTTCTACAATGGATAGTAGAAGAAATAAATATGGTAACAGACACATTTCTAATCGATTAGAACAAACTTCTAATCAATTAGACAATGATTATAAAAGGAGGTGAGTCTTCATTATTTGTCATTCCATCATTCTTCTACTTGTTCTTGCATAAAAAACATATTTCTCTTAATCATCATCACCTAAAAAAATGGCCTCCAAGAGAACTCGTTCCTCCCAACCTTCTTCGTCATACTTCTCCCAAGATTTCTCCACTAAAGCCCAAGAAACAAACTTTAACCTCTTTTGTTCTGATAAGGAAATCTTCTCCTCTCACTATCTAGATGAAGAGCTCTTAAAAAAAATTTCTATTATAGAAGTCTTCACTGATATAGATCTTAAAGAATTCATCTTTGAGAAACCCCAAGAGAGATACCCAAACTTGTTAAGAATGTTTTATGTAAATCTTTCCTACACTGATGAAATCATCAACTCTGAAGTAAGAAAACATCCCATCACCTTATCCCTTGAATACTTCGCCATAATCTGCAATCTCCCTTTCATCGAGCAAGACTATGATCAATTGGATCTTGAAGGTAACAAATTAAATTTTGATACTCTTTCTCACACTCTTCTAATTGATCTTGTACCATCATACCATCTCCTTTCAGTGTTAGACTCCTTTATCCAAATGTTAGGTTATTCTGTTGGATTTGAGACTTCACACACAAGCAGATGGGTGAATTGCGTGATTTGGAAAAACATGGTTTTGAAAACTTTTGGGAAGTTAAATCAGTGTTTGAAAACATTTTCTAAGTCTAAGCAGCAGAAAGTAAATATTAAAAATTAAGTGCAGAAATTTTAAAATTTTGGAAAGAAGAAGAACAATAAGAATTATACAGGTTCAGTCAAAAAACGACTCAGTCATGTCCCTAAGATTTGATCTTGAGTTTCTATTAACACTTGAGTGATTTTAGTATGAAAGGATCACGAACCCCCTTATACAAGAAAATAGTGGTTTTCCTACAACCAAAATATTACAAGACGAATGATATAAGCATTTGCGTCTTTCCTCTAATAACTTATTGAAACTAAATTGACCAACCTTACTTCTCAACTATACATTGAAGCGGTTAATCTTGTCTGCACGAATACAAAGCTTGTAGAGATTAGTCTTCAAGTTCCAAAGTATATATGAGCACCCTTTTGGTTTTAACGAGATAACCAAATAACCTTGAGATTCTAACAGGACTTATCTCAAAACCTATGAATATTTTTATATCGGCTAATCTTCAAACAATCATGAAACATGGGAAGATTATAAAAGCTAGATAATCTTCAACCTATATATATATATATATATATATATATATATATATATATATATATATATATATATATATATATATATATATATATATATATATATATATATATATAGAGAGAGAGAGAGAGAGAGACAGAGAGAGACAGAGAGACAAAGAGAAAGAGAGAGAGAGAGAGAGAGAGAGAGAGAGAGAGAGAGAGAGAGAGAGAGAGAGAGAGAGAGAGAGAGAGAGAGAATTGGTCACACAATTTCCAACCATAAGCTTTTAATATGTTTAGCTTCAAACCCTATATATAATCACTATTTGGACAATATTCAACCATGGTTTATAAACATTGTTACCTTGGTGAATGTATACAACTCCACCCTTCCAAAATTACAATAGAGACCTCACTCACAAATATTACTTTCCTCACAAAAGCACTTGGCTATAAGAACTAGTGAGAGAAAGTTAAAATAAGACTTTAAAGAGAGAGAAAGTATGTGTGTGTGTGTCAATATACAAATTTGTGTTCTGGATGATTTAAAATGAGAAATAGAGCCTTTATTTATAGCCTTAGGGTTCCCCAAAAAAAGGAAATGGCATTTAAGAAAAAATAGTCATTATTGATCAATTGATCTAATCGGTTAATATTTGAAAATTAATCTTATATAAGTTCCAAATATGGAAATATAAGATATATAATTGTTGCATAGAATCTGGGTGCATTCAACTTGCCTTGCACCTGAAGTACATGTTAATCTAATTGGTTAACACTTTGCCTTAACCGAATAAATAAAGTAAAAAAATAAGTTATGGCTTTTTTCCTGCTCCAATCATGTTCTATACAACTTCTATATGTTTTTCAAATTATTTTATTTTTGTAAATCATTTGATAAAATATATTTTTGCATGTGTGCTTATATTCATTTACTTCTATGAAAAAGTCCCTTTGCTTTTACATAGTTTTACTCACTTACTATTTTAATATATTTTCTCTAAGCCTTGTCGGTTGTGATCTTTTTGTTTTGACACTTTACTTAAGGTCTCCTGAGGCTTTTGATATAATCCAGTTTGTTTGCCTTCATCTGATAGTCATGTTTATCAAATCTTTATACTCATGTCGTGCATCTTTAACTGCTTAAGGGCATTGTCTGACTTATCATTGGTTGCATCTTTTTCGTGATGGATATCTTTGTTATTTTCTTTATAGTTGTCATCATCAAAATATACTTTCATGATTAAAGTCTATTATATGTAAAACAAGGTTCCACATATTCCAATACACCATGAACTATATTTGGTTTTTCCAAGGAAGGAGAACTATAGCACTATCATAAAATCAGACATACCAGTCATCTGGTTTTTGGAAAACCAAGTCCTAAAAATTGGGTTGATGTAGTACTCACTCATATACTAAAATAAAAAAGAAAGAGAAACACCCTATACTATGTTGAACTCATCACAAAAATCCTTCACTACATTGACTATCCTTTTGTAGAGGAAGAACCAATTTATGCTCACACAAAAGTAGAACAAGAAGCTTTAAAAAAATGAGGTACACAATTCAATAAGGAGAAATCATCCCTCAACAACCTAGAATAGAAAGTTAAAAAAAGAAACAATCCATCATAAAATCCCTACAATGAAATCTGAGATGAGAAAAGAAAAATTAATGCAAATATCAACATGTTCATCAAAAAAAATGGCTAGGAAAAATCTCATATCTCTCGTAGCCGCCAGTGAGGATGATGATGAGATGAATTAAGTTGTTCTAATTTTGTTTTCATTTTCCTTTCATGTACATTGTATTTTCAAATCAATAATTTCTTTGTGTATCTCTTAATTTAAATGATATAAGTATGATATTTTCCTTTTGTTAAAATATCCTTGTTTTGCATATCTAATTTTCCAAATACATTTTTACAAGTCTTTTTGGTGTTGACAAAGGGGAAGAAGTATACTCTTAGGAAAAGTGTATATTTTCTATCTACTCAGGGGAAGTGTTATCAATCAAAAATACACACACACACACACACACACACAGACATATATATATATATATATATATATATATATATATATATATATATATATATATATATATATATATATATATATATATATATATATATATATATATATATATATATATATATATATATATATATATATATATATATATATATATATATATATATATATATATATATATACCACCTCTCTTGAGAGATGCTTTGTCATCATCAAAAATGGGAAGAATATGGAACCTTACTTAGCAGGTAATATATCTTTAACCAAGGCATCGTCTTTTGATAATGACAACTATGATGATCGTAACGTCCAAATTTATTTAATTAATTTTTGTAAATAAATTATGTGATGATATGTGTTGGTTGATGATTTGATGTGTTAGGAAAACCCTTAGGTGTAGGGGTGTATCCTTAGAAATGTAGGATTTAAAGTGTTTTTGGTGTGTTTGGAGTAAAAATGCAGAGATTTGAGGGTGGTAGAAGTAGAATTAATTACCAATAGTTGAATATGATTATTTTAATTATTTAAATAGTATTAGAGGAATATTATTTAAATAAATATTTAGTTGGAATAATATTTATTTTATTTAGTTGGGATAATATTTATTTTATTTAGTTGGAATACGTTTTAATAATAATAATAATAATAATAATAATAATATAATAAAATAAGAAAAGAAGGGAATAGGAAGAGAGAACTGTCAGAACGTGAAAAGAGAAGAAAAGAGGAAGGTAGTTAGGGCATAGGAGAAGAAGAACCTCTATTAGAGAAGCTTTGAAACTCATCAATCCAAGGTAAGGGTGAGATTTTCTCTTGTATAAGGGATTGTGTGATAACATGTGGGTGGGTGTTTTAATCTCTCTATGATTGTTTTTCTCTTCTCTATGCACTAAGCAATTTGATGTGTAATGATGCTATGTTTGGATGAATTGTGTGTTTGGTGAATGATTGGAATGTTGTATGTTGCTGGGAATCAAAGTGTGGAACTTGGGTATAAGATTTTCCATGAAAATTAGGGTTTTCTGACTGATTTCCGCAACATAAAACTTGCATAAAATTACTACTGGTTCAGTGGTAACCGGTAACGAGTTTTGGATAACCGATTACACTTGAATCAATTTTCTTAAAATATAAATTTTCGTGGGTGTAACTGGTTACCAGTTTTGGTGTAACTGGTTACACTATCTAAAATTCTTAATACTGGGCATTTTGGGAGGCGTAATTGGATACTAATTTTGGTGTAACTAGTTACCCCTGGAAAATCATGTACTCTCTGTTTCTGGACTGGGTGTAATCGGTTAGCTGGATTGGCGTAACCACTTACCATTGTATGCTGAAAAATAAATAGATCCATAACTTAAGTTCTGAGTGCCCGATTGGGATGTCGTTCGAAGCATTCGGAACTGACGCAATGTAGTTTAACTTAAAAATAATCTTGGATCCTGGAAATAATTAAACATTATGTAATGGTGTTGTGCGGTATATGGTTTGTATGTTGTGGCGTGATAAGTATGTATGGACAATGTGTTGTTTCCAGAGGTGTTACTATAATGCTAAAATTAATTGCTTTTAATATATATATATATATATATATATATATATATATATATATATATATATATATATATATATATATATATATATATATATATATATATATATATATATATATATGTGTGTGTGTGTGTGTGGTATTGGTGCAATGCATTGTTTAAGGTGAATACCATTATACTTATTTGTGGTTGTAACATGTCATTTATGAATCATGCATCATAGTGTTTGGAATGTGGTTCACTTTTGGTGAGCCTCAATCCTATGGTGGGGATTGGGTCCGAGTAGCTGGTTCCAGGTGAATTCATGAAGTGTAAAACCCCATTTCTACCCGACGAATATCAATAAAATCATAGTTATAAAGTTTTGACATATAAATAGGATGCTACACTTTCAACTAATAACAACGACATTTAACCGCATATAAAACAGATAGATAACCCTTAAATCATCGGATGAACAGATAACAACAATTTCAGTTTCTAAAATGAAACAACTTTATTACTTAAGCAACAGAATCATAATTTTCAACTTAAATGACATAACATCTTTGTCCAATTGAAACAACTTCAAATAACAAGTATTTAACAAAAGACGACTTAAATTTCAATCAACTGAAATAATAACAACAACAAAAGAGCAAGCGTTCATCCCCCGAGTGTTACGTATCAGAGCAATGACACCGACTCGAACTACTGAAGGTAAACCACCTTCACTCTAGATTACTTGCATGTTACCAACATCGGGGTAATATTCAAACAGAAGGGGTGAGATACTAAACAATATAATCGGATGTAAGATAATTATTACAATAGAATTAGTCTATGCAAAATCACTACTTCGCAACTTTAAACGACATCAATCACAACAAAACTTCAACGAAACATAACAAATAATTTATCAACACAACAACTCAAATATGCAACGTAGAATGCAAGTTATTACTATGCACATGCATGTGGTACCAATGGAAAAGAACTCCCAACTTAGAAATCTTTCCAATTAATAGAGGCAACAACAAGGTGTAAGCCTTCAACTTAATATTTTGCCAATCCAGGCCAACTTAACGAGCATCAGCTCCAACATGATATGTCATGTATGCGACAACATAATTAAATGCAACTTCAACAACAACAACAACATATAACAACATTGGCGTAAGCCTACAACTCAATAATTTCCAATAAATAGAGGCAACCCAACAAAATTCATCACCAGCAACTTCAATAATTAGTAACAACGACACAACAACTTACACATGCCAATAATGTTATTAACATGCTCCTACTAAAGTACTTCCACTAAATTATCTTGCTGCTAATCCTCATTAATGGTTTTCTGCTAAATTAATGAAACTATTATTTTCCTGCTACTTAAATCATCTCTAATGTTTCTATATTTTAGTTACTACTGTTTTTGTTATTTACCACTAGCTCTGCAACTAAAACCATACAAGTTACTAATTATGTAACTCATTAATCTTTCCTACTAAATATTTACTACTATTACTGTCATATATTACTGCTACTAACAATTATCATTATATTGTCTACTATTCTTAATTTCCTGCTAACGTTTATTAACTTTGTTGCTTATTATTGTTAACCCTGTAACCAACCAATTATCTCTACTACATGTACACCTACTCTTTTAAATGAATTGAATTAATAACTCTGCTACTTTAGTTAATCTTTGGAATACCATGGTTCACCTCGGTACTCACATGCCACTCGACACCCACAACACCAAACTGTTCCGCTCGACACACCCTTCATGACGACCGTCCCAACTGAATTGTCCGTGCCCCTCGTCACACTAATTATGCCCCTCGGCATGACATGCTTTCACGCAACCTTTCACAGATTTGAGTCTGTTACTAATACCAAGATAGAATCTTCTAGTTTTTCCTTCGATTACATGTCTTATACCAAAACAATATATTGAAGTAACATAGAAACCATGCCCACGTGAATACGTGATAATTTCAACACTCGATTCATCAATTAAATCATGATAACGTTAGCACAATTACCACAGATACCAAACAACCATTTGTTCATACAACAATCACACACAACAACAATTTTACATAACTCAATTCCTATGTAACATGCATCATAATTCCCATTATAGAGTCAGAACCCCACCCTTACCTTGGATTAGAGACCGCTCTACAATTCTTCTATCGAACCTCACTTGGCCTCTCTTCCCTTTGCTCTGCAACTTACTCGTTCTCTTTTTCACTTTCAACCCTTATTCCTCTTCTACTTGACAAAACCTATTTTCTTATATGAGCTTAACCTTATTTCAGTAATCACATTTGGGCCTAACTTACACACTCCCACTTACTACATACCACCATATGAATAAGCTCAACAACTTAATCTTATATTATTCTATTAATTTCAACATTATTATTATTATTATTATTAATCAACTAATTAATTAATTAATAATAATCTAACAACTTATACCAACAATTCTCAACATCTCATAACTTCAACAAATAATCCCAAAATAATTTAATTAAATAGTTAATTAAATTAACGGGCGTTACAGCTTTCCCCCACTTAGAATATTTTCATCCTCGAAAATCTACTCGATGCTACCACTCTTAACGCGAATTTCGCATCACACTCTCTGATACCCAACTCGCGTCTGGAGACACTTCAACCACTACTTTCTTAACATAACAATAACTCAACACAATTTAAATCAAACACACACATGCTGATCATTCAACACATTCGTTACATAATTGTTAATAACTTATTAACAACTTCAACAATATCTTGACATATCAACATTTAAAGTAGTAACAACCATAACACACTTATACTTGGAAATGTAACATCGCCTTATCATCTTAACAACATTTTCAACACCAAAACACATGCACAATTTCATTCCCATGTATATATATATATATATATATATATATATATATATATATATATATATATATATATATATATATATATATATATATATATATATATATATATATATATATATATATATATATATCAATTATCAACAAAATTTTAACAACTCCATTCATATCGTCGTATCACCCTTATAGTGAGATCAACATAGCCAACATAATCAACTTCTTCAAATTATGGAGTACTATCTATCATTTACAGTAACCAACAACAACATCATGGCAACGGGAACAAAATCATTATAATGTCAACTTAACAATATAACTCAATGAATATGCACACAACTCACCATCAACCAACAACCACATTAACATCCTTATATAATCAACAAACATTTACGAGAAAACACAGTACCATGGCACGTCATCCCTATATAAACAATCCACCAAATCAAACATTTAGATCAAGACATATCATTCCAATAGGCTTCTGATATTTAGTCCTTCACTTCTAACGAGTCATACAAGCATAGCATCTGTGCCACATCACGCTTCATCCGCGCAACTCTGATAATCCATCTTATGTCACTGTCCTCATTAAAAATTTTCGTCAAATATATGGTTTCCAAGTTTCTATCTAGTTTCAGACTTTCTTTAACATCCACCATAAAATCGCCGTTCACTTGATATTCTCAATTTTTTACTTTGCGACGTTAGCTCGCATATAAACATGTTACTCCTAATTGTTCAATATGCCTCAACTCTTTCATAGCCACTCCTATATTAATTCACACAAATTGGTTAGTGACTATCCTCACGATATAACATCAATCACTTTACACACCATTAAGGTAGCAAGACAAGTCTATACCAATCAACACACTCTCGTCTACTATCAACAAGAGATTAAGGGTGATCAGTTTCTCATGTCAATAGATAGCCGACAACCACAATGGAGTATAAACCGTCATTACCAAACCATAATAGTGTTCCTTTAGAACTTGTACTCAAGTCGCCTAAATCACAATAATCTAATAATTTCTAATGAGGTTTACAAATACTCCCATAATTTCTCTCACTCGATTCTTGTCGATGAGCCACCAACGCTCAACATATAGCAACGTCCATATTACACTCACTTAGCCTCACATGAAGGTTAAGTATTCTCCAACTCAATCATTACTTTCTTCATCTCCGCATCATCATAAATACAAATTCAGTTACGGAATCTCGACACATCCTGCACATCTAACTTGAAATCATCATTCCCAGACTGATCGAGTCTAACCACCGAATCTACCAATTTCACATCTAACTTCTGAGCTTCTTTGATATTGTCCAGGAAATCATTTTTAATCTTCAACATCCCTAACATAACACTCTTCGGTGTCACTTCGCAAACTAACCTCTTATCTATGAACTGTTCAATTAACTCCAATTCTTTAACCATCATTGTCGACATATGTGAGGTCTTTCGACTTAAAGCTTCAGCCACGACAATAGCTTTACATGGATGATAATTCAAACCGAAATCATAATCTTTCAAAAACTCCATCCATCTTCGTTGTCTCATATTCAATTCCTTCTGATCAAATAAATACTTTAAACTCTTATGGTCGCTAAATACATCAAATCTAGAACTAAAAGATAATGTCTCTAAATCTTAAACATAAACACCACCTCTACTAACTATAAGCCACGCGTAGGATAATTCCTATCATGAACTATGATTTATCTAGAAGGACAAGAAACAACTTTTCCATTCAGCATTAGCACACCACTAAGTCCCATCTTAGACGCATTCATAATACACCACAATTGAATCACTCAGATTAGGCAAAACCAACATCGGAGCAGTCGTCAATCCTTTCTTTAGTTCTACAAAACTTTCTTCATATGCAACATCCCATACTTGAAATGATGAACGACTATCCTTTTTAATTCCGAACATCTTATTTCTCAACTTATTCGCCAACAACATATTATGCTTGACCTCGTCTCAAACAACAGCGACAATAATCATTTATGCCCAAAAGCCTTTATTTCCATAAACGAATTCAGAGTTCCTCCATATGGGAATGCATCAACCATATTTGAAAATACTTTCATAGGATAAAATATATTTCTATCTACTCATAGGTTCAAATGGGACACCAATCCAATACTCGGAACACAAGATATGAATTTCCAAATTTATCTGAAAATGCAAACATCGATGTCATGCAGCGACATACTATTACACACCTTACGATAACATCAGAACATAATTTCTTTCTACCAGTACCAACACTTACCATTCTTATTTCTTGAAATCGTACTCATCTCCTTGCATTTCTGACTCTGACTCGCGATTCAAAATATTCCAATAACTTCAACAACTTTTAGAATCACTCACAAGGATCCAACAATAAGGTTTACAACAATATATCACTCTATCACCATTTAAACGTCGACATCTTACCCAAGGGTTACTCAAACCGACAACTTCACAGTCCACTAGCAGCGCTGAAGATCGCAACTTTCTAAATTCCATCTTCTAAAAATTATCCCAGTTACTTAACAATCACATTCAGAAACATCAGGGACTTACACTCTACTCGTATATCAACAACCGTTACATTGCTCCTGATCCTTCGAGACGTAAACATCAACAATGTCTAATTATCCTCCCTCAAGACATTCCAACTTGATTAACAAACAAAATAATCCATGTTACCTTTGGATTCGAAAAACGATAAAACTTCAACAATACTTACACTGTCTCCATACCGAACCAACATCTTACAACCGAAACATATCCGAGAAGCAAAGCTTCTCCCCCACTTATCTTCAAACCAACTCCTGTAAACAAGCAATTAGAAAATCAAGCAAGCACCGACAGTGTTTCACACACTTTTCGTGTACTAAGGAACAAACAACATTAGACAACTTGGCCGGACAGACCGACCTGCTCTGATACCACTATTTTCGCCCCATTTCTACCCGGCTAATATTAGTAAAATCAGAGTTATAAAGATTCAACATATAAATAGGATGCTACACTTTCAACTTATAAAATTACATTTAATCGCATATAAAATAGATACATAACACTTAAATCATCAAATGAACAGATAACAACAATTTCAGTTTTTAAAACGAAACAACTTTATTACTTAAGCAGCGGAATCACAATTTTCAACTTAAATGACATAACATATTTGTCCAACTGAAACAACTTCAAATAACAAGTACTTAATGAAAGATGACTTAAATTTCAATCAACTAAAATAATAACAACAATAAAACAGCAAGCGTTCATCCCCGAGTATTACATATCAGAGCAATGACACCGACTCGAACTACTGAAGGTAAACCGCCTTCACTCTGTATTACTTGCACGTTACCAACATTAGGGTAAAATTCAAACAGAAGGGGTGAGATATGGAACAATATAATCGGATGTAAGATAATTATTACAATATAATTAGTCTATGCAAAATCACCACTTCGCAACTTTAAACGACATCAAACACAACAAAACTTCAACGAAACATAACAAATAATTTATCAACACAACAACTCAAATATGCAACGTAGAATGAAAATTATTACTATGCACATACATGTTGTACCAATGGAAAGTAACTCCTAACTTAGAAATCAAGCCAATTAATAGAGGCATCAACAATGCATAAGCCTTCAACTTAATATTTTGCCAATCCACGCCAACTTAAAGAGCATCAGCTCCAACATGATATGCCATGTACGCGACAACATAATTAAATGCAACATCAACAACAATAATATATAACAAGATTGGCATAAGCCTACAACTTATAATTGCCAATAAATAGAGGCAACCCAACAAAATTCATCACCTGTAACTTCAATAATTAGTAACAACAACATAACAACTTACACATGCCAATAATGTTATTAACATGTTCCTACTAAAGTACTTCCACTAAATTATCCTACTGCTAATCCTCATTAATAGTTTTCTGCTAAATTAATGAAACTATTATTTTCCTGCTACTTAAATTATCTCTAATGCTACTATATTTTAGTTACTATTGTTTCTGTTATTTACCACTAGCTCTTAAACGAAAACCATACCAGTTACTAATTATGTAACTCATTAATCTTGCTTGCTAAATATTTACTACTATTACTGTCATAAATTACTTCTACTAACAACTAACATTATACTGTCTACTATTACTAATTTCCTGCTAACAATTTATTAACTCTGTTGCTTATTATTGTTAACTATGTAACCAACTAATTACCTCTGCTACATGTACACCTACTCTGCCAAATGAATTGAATTAATAACTCTGCTACTTTATTTAATCTTTGGAATACCATGGTACCCCTCGGTACACACATATGCCACTCAACACCCACACCACCAAACTGTGCCGCTCGGCACACCCTTCATGACGACCATCCCAGTCTAATTGCCTGTGCCCCTCGTCACACCAACCGTGCCCCTCGGCACGACATGCTTTCATGCAGCCTTTCACAGATTTGAGTTTTTTACTGATACCAACACAGAATCTTCCATTTTTTCCTTCGATTACAGGTCTCATACTAAAACAATATATTGCAGTAACATAGCAACCATACCCACGTCAATACATGATAATTTCAACACTCGATTCATCGATTAAATCACTGCAACGTTAGCACAAATACCACAAATACCAAATAACAATTTGTTCATGCAACAATCACACAGTAACAATTTTACACAACCTAATTCCGATGTAACATGCATCATAATTCCCATTATAGAGCCAGAACCCCACCCTTACCTTGGATTGGAGACCGCTCTACAATTCTTTGATCGAACCTGGATTGGCCTCTCTTCCCTTTGCTCTGTAACTTCCACGTTACTTTTTCTCTTCCAACCCTTATTCCTCTTCTACTTGACAAAACCTATTTTCTCATATCAGCTTAACCTTATTTCAGTAATCACATTTTGGCCAAATGTATACACCCCACTTACTACATACCACCATATGAATAAGCCCAACAACTTAATCTTATATTATTCCATTCATTCCAATATTATTATTATTAATCAATTAATTAATTAATAATACTCTAACAACTTATACCAACAATTCTCAACATCTCACAACTTCAACAAATAATCCAATAATAATTTAATTAAATAGTTAAGTAAATTAACGGGTGTTACATGAAGTGTTACTTATGGTTATGGTAATGATCTTTGGTGTGCTATGATCCTATGGTGGGGATCGGGAGCGAAATGAACAAGAGACTTCATAATTGGTGCTACATGCATTGAATTCATAGATTTGTGTCTCAATGCATTGCATATATGTCACATTATGATGTTTGAACTGTGTGGAGTGAGAATTTTTTAATGGTGATCAAATATGTGATATTTATACACTTATATATTATTATGCAATTTCACTAAATGATTGTGAATTCTAACCGCTTCTGTTTGAACGTTTCCTTTACATGGGCATCGTGCATGTTGTGAAAAATGATACCTTGGAAACAAAGTATAAATTGTTTCTCTATGATTTAGAAACACACATGGGTAGAAAAAGATGTAAAATCAAGAAGAACACAAGGAATTGGTTATTAACTTATATTCTTTAATTTCTCTTAAAAATAAGAATACAAGTGTTACAGAATAACAAATAACCTTACTCACCCTAAATTAGGATTTGAAATATGGAATAATGAGAGACTAGTATGCTATTTATAATAAACCTAACATGCTAAACTAATGGGTTTTTTCACATATACCCCTTACAAGCTAACTTAGGGCACAAGCTAACTTAAACAATTGGACGTAACAAATAGGCCTAATTCGACATTCTAACAACACTAGCATTTTGACAACTGCATGTTTGACAATACTTCAACTACAGTATACACTCTTTGACACCAGCATGTGAGAGACCTTTAATTGTATGCTAACATGTGTCGAACTTGTCAAACCACGAAGCTACCCTTCGACCCAATAGAGTTAGATCCAATATTTCACAAATCTCTACCTTGGAACAAACTCTATAATATCAAAAAACAAACTAGCTTTCTTCATGCAACTTTGTCAACTATGTACGATGGAAAAACATGCAACTTAGTAATGTCTTGGTGATCATATCAACAACATTGTAATTTGTCGAAACCTTTAGCATTTAGACTTCTCCATGCTCGATTATCCCTCTGACAAAATGCATCTTCACATCGATGTGCTTGGTTTTCTCATGATAGGATGAGTTCTTCGACATGTGTATTGCACTTTGACTATCATAATTAACAGTGATAACTCGACCTTGAAGTTTCATCTCCTTAGCAAAACCTTCAAGCCACAATGCTTCTTTCACAACTTCAGTGAGAGCGATGTATTCCGATTCATTGGTTGATAAGGCTACAACCTTATAAAGTGTCACTTTCCAACTAATTATTGTGCCAAACATAACGAAAACATATCTAGAAATAGATTTCCTGGAATCCATATAACTTGCATAATCAGAGTCGACGTATCCTTCAATTTCTGCTTTACTATATTCACCCAAGGCCCCACCATAAATTAGGACAATATTCAGAGACCCATTTATGTACCTTAGAATCCACTTCAATGCTTACCAGTAAGCCTTTCAAGGATTCACCATGTACCTACTTACAAGACTTACTGCATATGTTATGTCGGGTCTAGTACAAACCATAACATACATAAAAGAACCTACTAAATTAGCATATGGGATGCTATTCATATAAGCTCTTTCGACATCTATATTGGGACAATGATCTATACTCAGCTTGAATTGAGGGTTTGTTGGAGTCACAACAGGCTTTGAATTCGACATACCAAACTTGTCGAGAATCTTCCGTAGGTATTCCTCTTAAGATAACCAAAATTTAGACTGCTTTCTATCTCTTCGGATGTCAATCCAAAGAATCCTGGATGCAACTCCTACATCCTTCATGTTGAACTCCTTATTGAGTTTAACTTTCACCCTCATTACATCTTTGACATTGTTGCTTGTTATTGTAAGAACAAGAAGTGTTTCGACATCTGGCGTTAGGATTTTGATGATAACATTACATGATATCATAGAGAAAATTTGTATACTCTAATGGTTTCGTTCTAGTGTATAGATGTTGCTATAATGTTTTAACTATGATAAAGGCGTATGACGTCATCAGGTTTTGAGCATAAAGACTCTAGAAGAAAACATTTGGTTACATGTTACAGTTAAAGTCAAAATTTTGAATATGTCTTATGCAATGTGTCTAAGGAACGTTAGTACAAGAGGTTCCGATCGTGACTATGTAGTTAAGCTTTTAAGTCCTTATAAATTTTTACCTTTGTGTGTTACAAGTTCTGAAGATTATGAAGATACGGTTTTTTTGAACAGGTTATATGATCTAAAGAAAGTCAAGTTCTTATGACCAAGTGCTGAAGACTATGAAGACAAGGTTCTTAGAGGACAAGTTATGAAGACTCCAAGACCTAAGTTCTAAGACTTAAGAGAAAATATTCTACAACAAACTTAAACATTCAAATTATCCTAAGCCTTTGAAGATAAGAAGAATTTCAAAATGGTTAACGTATGATGGTGTACAAAAGGTACATAAAGTATGTATGACCTCTACTATTCTAGAGCGGCGCAAGGATAGTCCTTTCGTATTGCATTGTCAACCACTCTCATTGTGATCGTTGGGAAAAAATGTATGGATTTCCAGCTATCTTTCTTTACTTAACGAATCTCTACTTCCAATCTTATTAGAAAAACATTATTCGGAGAAAAGGTGGAAAGCTATTATTGAAAAGTGACGGGATACATAAAATATTATTTTATACTATCTAAACTCTTACACCTTATTCTATCAATTGAAGAACTAACCACTGGTGAAGGTAAAGACTTTTCTATCCTCACAACGTCTCTCTCTAGGCTATAAAAGAAGATTAAAGATTTGAATAAATCTGCCTCTGGCCATCAAGCTCAAAAATAGTGGATGCTGAAGATGTTAAAGCTGCAATGCTACCCATTTTGAAGACCACTACACAGAAAAGGAAGAAAGAAGAAAGAAGATTTCAAAAATATGTTATTCAACTATTCATCATATACATATTGGATAAAACATAAAGAAGCAAGGAGTTGTTGCTCGTAGCATGCTCAGTGAACAAGAAGATTCTACAAGATGCTAACCAACTATAATCATACACATTTTTGTAGAAATCAGAAGAAGCAAGGTTGCTCGGAACTTGCTCAACAAGAATATGAAGAATAAGAACACTACAATATGCTACTCAACTTCTAATCATATTAATCTTTGTAGAACATTGTAATGAACACAAGAGTTACTGCTTGTATTGTGTCTTAGTTCAAATCTCTTCACATAAATTGTTTTAACACTAGAGTTGTTGCTCGAAAATGTGTTAAACAATATGTGCTTAAAACACTTGTGTAATCTGCTTAGAAGAAGAAATAATGTAAACACAAGAACCTTATAAACTGTTGTTTATTTATTCCTTGAGTGACCATCAAGGTATAATCTCAAGAAGATAGTGGATGTGGTCATTATTGGAAATCCTAACAGTAGATCTTAAGTGATCACATTCTTTTGGGTTAATGGTTGTTATATTCGTTAAATCAGATCACTGAACACATCATTGAAAGGTTCCTTGAGGGACTTGTGAAGGTCTGATCTCAAGAAGACAGTGGATGCGATCATTATAGGAAACTCCGATAGGATATCTTAAGTGATCATATTATATTAGGTCAATGAATGTTATATTCATTAAATCGAATCACTGAACATGTCATTATTTGTTACTCACTGGTGGTTTCCCGTGCACTTGTAATCAGTTTGGTTATAGTGGATTAAGTCCTTGGATAAGGCAAAATAATCCTAAAGGGGGTGAACAGGAGTAGCCTACTTAATGGTGAACCTGGATAAATCACTTGTGTCCTTTACTCTTCATTGTCCGTATAGCTTTTATCATTTGGGTGATTACATTTTATAAAGGGGAATTGTTGTACCCCAAAATTTTCCCTCTCTTTTTCAAGAAACTCCTCACAAAGGATCTCCAATGCTCAAGGATTCTCAAAGAATTGATCAGAAAAAATCATCTTCGAAGCACTAAGACTCCAAATTAGGATTTTGACTGAGAATGACCAATCTTTGACTTCTGACCTAGTGCATGACTTATTGGTTCGAAACATGATCTCAAGGATTCAAGTATACATTTTAACCTAATCACATATTTCAATTCATCTCCCGAGATCAGTGGATTGATAAATGAAATTTGGTCAACTAATGAAAAAAGTCAACTGTACACTGAAAAGTCAAACTTCGACTTTTTGATCAAATTTGAGTTTCAAAGATCACATTTCATCAAGACATTCAAAATATGAAATTTGATCAGCAAGAAATCATGAAAATAAAAAATCAAACTTTGCAAGACTTAGAAATTTTTCTAAGTTCTTTTTATACATGTTAATTTCATCACTTTCAAGTAAACAACAAGGCTGTATTTTTAAGTTAAAAATTGAAAATTAAAAATCCTAAAATTTGTCTTGTTTGAACTTTTCCCTTTGAATCAATCTTCAAACTTTTCCACTATTCTATCCACAAATATGCCTTGTCGTTGTTACAAGCTTCCTAAATCTGTCCACAAAACCAGACGTGTATCATGCTACAAATGTTGTTGTCTAGGAAAGCCCCAAAAACAGATATGCTGCCAAGTCCAAGCCTGCTGCTACTAGCCAAAAACCATGTTAAGAAATAGTTTGCTGTCCTGTACAAAGCCAGTCTCGCACCAAGCTTCCACTCCATTCCAAAACTGCTACAAAACAGTCATGCTATGATGCCTTTATCCTTGTCCAAGCCTGTACTATATCAGTCCCATATTTGCACAAAATTAGCACATAAGAGCTGCATCTAAAAAGCAATGAAACAGTATACCCAAGTAGTTCAAAGAACTTATTTCCCTCCCAAATTTTAGTCCATTTCATCTATAAATAAGTTGTTTGACAATACACAAGAGGAGAGAATTTTTGGAGGAAAAGAGAGATTTTTTGTTGAAAGAGAAAGAGAAATAAATATGAAAAATATGACATAACTTTTGTAACCTCTGCTCATATTCAGCTCTATCTTCATTCATAAAAACAAAACCTTAACCCATTGTTCCACCTTGCAAGCTTTTCTATAAACCAACTATCCAAACACTTCACATCACATAGAGATTGTTCAAACACAAAAGTAATTTATGTAAGGCCATTATCATCACCTTCCAAACACAAACAAAAGATAGTATTGTACAACTTGACTAGGTTGGAATGATTCAACAACTTTCAATACAAAGTAAGGGTTTGAGCAACTTCCCGGAGGTTCATTGAAGTCGTTATGATCATCACAACATCTTGAAAGCAACGCAAACTCAAAACACAAATTTCAATTTCAATGTAAGTCTTCTTGACTTTGAGCTCTTCATTTCAAACATCATTACTGATTCATTTTGAAGATGAATGTAGATATCATAGTCTTGAAGCAAACCATATGCTTGCTTTTCATTTTTATCAATTATATGTTGAGAACTGACTTGTACATGTAGCAGAATAATGTTAAAAGTGAAAAAAATAGGTTATGAGTCGATGCATATCTCTATGTGTCGATGTCATACCCCAATTTTTGACCTAAGATCCCACCCTCCATTTGCATCATTGCATAACAAATGTTCATGAGTGGTTTGACTTATTTTTTTTGCATTTTCTTGAGTTAGATGTTAAAAATTTATAACTTCTTCAAATTTCGACATTTTTGAGCGGTTCTTTTTATATATGATTCTCCTTGACATCATCTACAATTTTCTTTATAAGTCAAGAGCTGATTCTGCTTTGAAAAGCCACGAAAAATAAAAACGTTAGAAGTCGTTTATGAATTTAGTGAAATTTTATTTTTATTGTGTTTTATTCATGATTTCTTTTCCATTTAAAAAAATCACAAAAAAAATACTTAGCATCATGTTATTTTTTTATTACTACTTTTACCTCTTTACTAAAAATTTATCAAAAATACGTTCTTTTATTAATTTAAATTTATATCTTTGTATCATTTATTTAAAAAAAAATCTAGAAAAATTTATTATAAGTCCTTTTACTTTCTTATATGTATTTTATTTTTTATCTTTTAATTTGCACTTATATTATCTTTTATTTTAATTCAAGAAAAAAAATATAAATAGTTAATTTAATGTCTCGTTTATTTTCTATTTTTGTATTTATTATTATTACTAACACTTTTAGTTATTATTACTATTATTATTATTATTATTATTATTATTATTATTATTATTATTATTATTATTATTATTATTATTATTATTATTATTACTTTGCCCTTTTGTTTTTTGTGTCAATAAAGAAAATTTGGGACCACTATAATGTAGTACAAACACTTCACATGGATTGTCAACTTATACTTATCAATGGCCAAAAATCATTCTCACACTTCACATAGATTACCAACTTGGAGTTAATAATGACCAAGAATCATTCTCATAAAGTCACATGAATTTCCACATCAATACTCCCACCTCATTCACCCTATAAATAAGATTTGTTTTCTTTCATTTGGATAAACAATACCATAAATCATTCACTAAACTAAGTAAAAACTCTTTTCTTCTTTTTTTCACTTCATTTTCTTTCAAGTCATTTCTTATTTTTATTGAATAAGTAGGTTATTATACTTCTTCTTTATTTAATTCTATTGCAGTTTTACTCATTATTTATTTATTTAATACCACAGTTATCACCATTTTATAAGGAAACTCCATTAATTCAAAATAAAGAGTTGAAAAGTGTTATTGAACCTTCAAAAGCAAAAGTGATTTATTGTTGTTTAATTTTTTTCCTGTAATTTTTTGTTATTTATTAATTATTTTTAGCATGGATCTTTGGTCGTGAGATTGAGTAGATAAATTTTTATTATTCATTTGTTTAATTTCATGAAAAATTAAGAAAGTTATGACATTTATACTATTTTTATTATAGACTTCATCTTATTCTTCTTTATCTATTTCATTTTTTTTTTTTTTTTATTTGGATCAATTTGGAAAGTATTTGAGCTTTTTTTAGTTTATCTAAGCTTGTCGGATATTTGATAAACTTTCATCATTTACAATCTATCTCTAAATGGTCATTTGATCATTCAAGGTACTTGGAATTGATGATAAGTTTGTCATAATGTATCTTCCTTGACTTTGTCATAATCCCCCATGTTTTTAATTGTACTACATGTATAAGAGGATAAACTTCAAGTGTCATTTCTCTAACATGTATGGGTACATACATTCTATGCTCCATATGAAGTTACATTTATCCCAAATCAGATTATTGACTTTATATTGTACTAACCTTTTAACTTTTCTTTTAATATATATTTTATTTTATTTAATAACATCACATTAATTTAGATTTTTTATATATTAATTTTATCTTATTATTTTGGTTTTCTTTAAATGTAAATAATGCAAGTTTCCATTTCATTTTATTTTATCCCTCCCATGCTACTAACGAGTTTGTTATTGTGAAGGTTTCCGAGAATTATTTCCAGCATACATTCTCGCATAACACATCCATAATTTTTCTTCATTACCTTTTTATATGTTTTTTTTTCTATTTTGATTTAATATTTAGTAAGGGATTCTTAACCGATACCGTGAGCTTTACCCATCGCCTTTGCGCTTTATCTGATTCCTCTCCTGACACGCTTTTCTCGTCTGTGATTTATTTTCACTTGATGCGCTTTATCTGATGCTTGGAGTATTATCTTATATCTGGGTTTTTTGATGCTGTCGGCTTGTGATTTATTTTCACCTGAGGTTTGATATACTCTTAGCTTATTTATCTGTCTAGGCTTTAACTCCAAAGGAAAAATTGAATTGATTGACTTCATGTCATCGAATATATTTAATACGATTGTGCGAAAACCCCTTTGTACATTTTTTTTAGTTTTATTAATCTAAAAACAAATCTCTTCTAAACCCTAATTTTAAAAAACCTGCACCTCTTTTAAGCCAAAAACTTCGACAATAGGTCGTCGCATTTTCAAAATCTCATCCCCACACTCATTTAGCAAGCAAACCAATTTTAACCAAAAACAAATATTTCAAGAGCTTCCTATAGGATACTATAGATACATAGGGTGCTAGTACCTTCCCTTTGTATAACCAACCCCTAAACCTTCGATCTCTTTCAAATGCATTGTATTTTTCTTTATTTTTAGTATCACACTTACTTTACATATTTATGGGTTTTATTTCACACTTTTCCCTTTTCCCTTGGAAATAATAAAGCGCGGTGGTGACTCTTGCTTATTTGCAAGTCAATTTAATTAATAGCTTGATCTCATATTTTCACCACTATAGAATTGGCAACTCTGCTGGGGACTTAAAACAGTCTAAGTGGGTTAAACCTAATTTGTTATATATGTTTTTGTTATATATGTTTTTGTTATTATTTCTTGTTTGCTTATATGTGTTATTTTGTGGGTGTTGATTATAAAGGACAAGTCCTATACCCGAACTAATTACACTTAAGATAGGACGGGCGCTATAGTCATGTTAACTTTGAGGGAGTAATCCCAAAAAAGGAGGCATGAGATCCCCCACTCAGTGGAGACCCTTTAATTGTAGTATTTGTTTACCGGGTAATCGGGAAGACATTGCTGCTTTGGACCTGGAAGCCAGAGAAGCTGAGAGCCGTAGAACCCGTAACCCATCTTGTCCTTTTAGATGTAGTGCAGAGACTATGACAGAGTAATCTGGAAGTAGTTATCACGTGATGCTGCACTCAGACGAGTTATTCCCGCGAATATTGCTAATTACCGAGTAATTGGGATGTTGGTAATATCCAAAGGTAGAGCGTAGACTCTGGGATTCCTTTGAACCTTGATATACAGGTGATTTGAAAATCTTAGTCCATACCTTGTGGATGGTTCTTACCCTCAGCTCCATGCTCGTGACGTTGAACCTTTCAACTTTGTTTGTGACCTTTCTTGTGGTTATTGCATATCCATGCCTTCATGCATCCATGAAACCCTTTTCACTTGATTTTCAAGGAATTTGAGAGTCTTTCTTTGAAAACATCACAAGTTTCGTCAAGCTCAATGGATCTTGGGTGTTGATGGAGTGAAAACCCTAATCCACCAAAATGGATGATTGATGTTGATGATAACTTGATCAATGTTTTGATCCAATTTAAAATTCATCTTCTATCTTCATACTTTGATGTTTACAACTTAATATCTTGAGTTCCTTGAAAAATCAAATAAAAACTCTTTTTTGCATATCATGCATCATTCTACATTTTTTTGTTTCACTTCCAAAGGTCATTTCTAAGTCTTATTTTTCCTTTGGTCTCACCAGTATAACACTCGCACTAAGAGAAGAATGGAGAATATCAAGCAAGAGGTTTCTGAACTCCGCAGAGAGATGACTAATTTGAAAGCTGGGATGGAGCACTTAACTGGTTTGGTTGAAATTTTGGTTGCGCCCAAGTCAATCCTTCTAGGAAGCAAGAAGCGATGGTAAAGGTCTTCACTGAAACTCTAAAATCATTCTTTCATGAGAAGATTATAATTAATGCACCTAGTGACTTTCTTGACAAGGTGAATATGGGAGTGCGTCTAGAAGAAGATGTCCGAAAGGGATGTTTATATGAATATGGTGGTTCAGCTAGTGGTGTGAAGAAGTTTGATAATAAATTTCCCAAGAAGAGAGCCAGAGGAAGAAATAATCCTCTCTAGAATCATCATGTTTCTCCTATCATCTATGTGTTCAATTTACCTTTTATATCTCCAATTCATTAACATAATTAGAAAATTCCTAATCAGAGAAAAACTCAGTTTGATTCAATTCAAACTACCTATGTAGAGTTGTTCCATGTCCTAATTTAGAGGAATTCGGTTCAAACTCGATCTCCACCGAAGATTGTTGAGAAGATGCAGTGGTACTACAAAGCTAATTTGACTTGTGCCTTTCATCAAGATTCTCCTGGTCACGATTTGGAAGATTTCTTTTCTTTGAAGGTCGAAGTTCATAGATTGGTCAGAAATGGTATCTTGTCATTTAAAGATATTTGTCTTGAGGTTCAAGTCAAGTCATTGCCAAAGAATAAACATGATTGAAGGATACCTTGGAGTTTAAATAAGAGAGTCTTCTCAGTTTAATTAGCATTTTTACTGCTTTTTCATTTGTAATTTTTCTTGTTTATCAATGCATTATTGGTATGTAAGAACTTGTTTTCATTTTAAGGATTATCTTAATACAATGAATATGTTTGTCTTGAAGAAACCCATTCGTTTCACTCGTTTTTTTTTTCAATTTTAAATTGCTTTTTGCATTATGATACCAACTTGTTACCCATTATCTTTCCTAGGAAAAGATTGGATGGACGATGATGATATTAAGACGCAATATTTATGGTTGTATGCTTTTGGATAAAGGGAGTGAAACCCTCGTTAACCCCTTTGAGCCCTGAAGTAGGAGTTTCTTTTTCTGTTCAGAAAAAACCCTCATTTTTAACCCGGGGCAGGGTAGTGTTCAATTAATATGATTGAGTATTCAAATATCATTAAGAGTGTGTGTCTAAGGATATAATAATGGTTATCCTTCAAAAGGATGAGAAAAGTTAAAATCGCAATGGTCAATCTTCGCCTATCAGTAGTGTGCATCAAAACAAGACGATATCCCAATGGGTATCTCTCGCACATTAGGAGATCAACAAGATGACGATACCATAACAGTTATCCCTCATCTGTCAATAAGCAAGGTAGTCACAATCCTCTCAACAAGTAAAGACAATCTAAACTCACACATTTTGGTCAAAAATCATGAAAAAAGAAAAAAGCCCGCTAAGTCGAAAACTATAAAACGAGCGACTTAGGCAAAAACTAGGGTATCCCACTGGACTATCAATTTAAAAGAATTAGTCCAGGCAAAAGATAGGGAAAACAAAATTGAAAAAGAAAGGATTACAAATAAAAATCCTCAACAAAGAACAAAGTTGTGTGATAAAAGTGAGTGATTGTCGTGTCCAAAGAATTTCTGTGGTTCACCAACCATCAACTAATTCCTCTTGAGATATGAGCGCTCATATCAAATTAACTGAATATAGAACTGAAGAACATCATGAAGGGGGTGGGCACCAAATAAAATTTGAGCCTTAAAATCTTTTTTTCTGAAAAATCGTGAACCAACCTACGTTACAACCTTCAAAAGTCCTAATTGAAACATGGTTTATTTCAAAAGCATACTCCAACGAGATAGTGTTCCTGACTCCCGTAAGTTGTGCTAAAATATTTGTGGTTGTATCATATGCTTTTGTTATCTTTCATACAAAAATAAATAATGCACTAATTCGCAAGCTATGCGACATCTTTTCAAAAATCTTCAAGGCTTACATAACTGTTGTATTAGAATTCTCATTCTCAAAATAAACTTTTCTGCTTGTAAAAACAATTTCTTAATGTAAAGGAAGCTTACATATAAGCACCAGTGATAGTTTTAACCTTTGAGGTCTAAAACTTTGTTAAGTAATTGGAAAATAATTTCTAAGGTTGATCATAGCCAGGGGCATGTCGCCTGAAGACCTTCAGCATGAACAGGTTGATGCTTTCATAGTTTGATTTCCCTCATGGGGAAAATTTGAAGACTCTGTCTTGCCAAATACAGTCAATTTAGGGCATTCACGTCAAAATTCAATGAATCTCTCCAAGAGTTTGAAGACATTTGGGCATTTTGGATGCCAAGTATTTTGTAAAATCCTCTTGAGATGATTTCTTCTTGTAAACCATGTAACTTGAGGCATTTAAGAAGTGAAGTTATTCGCAAGAATTGTCGTGCATCATGCAGTCTATCAGAAGTAAACTTGGGGCATCCAAAGATAGTTCCAAGGGCAATCCAGATTTGTCAAGATATGTGACCTGCTTTACACACATTATCAGATGGTGGTGTTCCCTAATTGTTCCAACTAAGCAAGATTTTTCTCCAGCTGCAGTAGAGTTCATGTTGTTCTTCTTTCAATGGATTATTAATTTTATAGGATTGGACTTTGGGTTTTCTCCCGAAAAATATCTTCCTCCCTAGAGAGATTAGAGCCTTATAGCATAAATATGCTTTGTCAATGGCTTTTGTTCTATCTCTATTAATGTTCCCATCTTGTCGAGATTAGCCGAGTATCTGTTTGTACTGTGATGTCTTTACATCTCAAGTTTATCTATTTTGTCAGCATATACATGACATTTCATTTATTCATTCACAATTACATCATTCATGCACATTCATATTTCTCTAGGTTTTTGGGTCCATCTCTATTGGGTGTGTTTATCCCCAAGTAACTTATTTCCTCTTTCCAAATAGAGTGACAACTTAAGCAGAAAGTGTACATACTTTTTAATTCCCCACTGAGTTTATTCCTCGTGGAAGGGTTTTTCTTTTAGCCTTCATTTCATCTCAGGATAGGATAAGTCCCAATTGAGCTTATTCCTCATCTGGTAGAGTCTTGTTTGACTATTTCTCTCCATTTTTGTTCTTGGATTGAGCTTCGTCTCCTATAGATGTTACCCTGTGGATTTCTCTAGACTGTGAAACCTAGATTGAGAGTGCATTTATTTTGTGCCTATAAATACTTTTGTCTCCTCAAGAAGATTCTACTCATGGTTTCCACTAAAGATGAACTTTGTGCCCCAGTAGTGTTGTTGCAAAACTCTTTTGGAATCTCATCATGATGACAAGTGGCTGGCTCTTTATTTGAGCAGCTTGATTATTTCTAGATTTCCTCTTTTATGGAAAATCAATGTCTCTTCGTGAGAAGTTTGTCTATCCCTAATGAAGTTATTGATTCTTATTCCCAACAGTGTCTTTATAACACTATATTGGAATCTTTTTCCTAACAGTATATTGATTCTCATTCCCAACAGTGTCTTTATAACACTATCAATGTCTTCATGATCAGCTTGTGTATTATTGATATCTTTGGAAAGCAGCAAGTGGTAGACTCTTCATGAGAAGCTTGTGTATTATTGATATCTTTGGAAAGCAGCAAGTGGAGGACTCTTCATGAGCAACTTGTGTATTATTGATATATTTGGAAGATAGCAAGTGGTGGACTCTTCATGAGCAGCTTTTGTATTATTGATATCTTTGTAAAGCAGTAAGTGTCAGACTCTTCATGAATAACTTGTGTATTATTGATATCGTTGGAAGATAGGAAGTGGCAGACTCTTCATGAGCAACTTGTGTATTATTGATATCTTTGGAAGATAGCAAGTGGAAGACTCGTCATGAGTAGCTTATGTATTATTGATATCTTTGAAAAGTAGCAAGTGGCAGACTCTTCATGAGAAACTTGTGTATTATTGATATCTTTGGAATATAGCAACTGGCAGACCCTTCATGAGTAGCTTGTGTATTATTGATATCTTTGGAAGATAGCAAGTGGCGGCCTCTTCATGAGCAGGTTGTGCATTATTGATATCTTTGAAAGATAGTAAGTGGTGGCCTCTTTATTTTAGTAGCTTGTGTATCCCTAACAATAAGTTATTCAACAGCAAATAACATCTCTTTTGAGAAGTTTTCTCATCAACAACAAATGGTATCTCTTTTGAGAAGTTTGCTCATCAACAACAAATGGTATCTCTTTTGGGAAGTTTTCTCATCAACAACAAATGTCATCTCTTTTGAGAAGTTTTCTCATCAACAACAAATGGTATCTCTTTTGAGAAGTTATCTCATCAACATCAAATGGTATCTCTTTTGAGAAGGTTGCTCATCAATAACAAATGATATCTCTTTTGAGAAGTTTGTTCATCAACGACAAATGGTATCTCTTTTGAGAAGTTTGCTCATTAACATTAAATGGTATCTCTTTTGAGAAGTTTGCTCATCAACAATAAATGATATCTCTTTTGAGAAGTTTGCTCATCAACAGCAAATGGTATCTCTTTGGAAAAGTCCCGCAGTGAAGTTTGTATATTATCCTCTTCAAGTGGAAGACTCGATAAAGAAGAAACTGGAACCCGTTCATTATGGAAAATTTTATTATCGTTTCTACCTTCAACTATTGAGTTGGTAGTTTACCGTCATCTGTGAGTCGGAATGTTCTATTTTTCTACCTTTAACTATTGAGTTGGTAGTTTACCTTCATCTGTGAGTCGGTATCTCTTGCTTTTCTACCTTCAACTATTCAGTTGGTAGTTTACCATCATTTGTGAGTCAATATCTCTTGCTTTTCTACCTTTAACTATTGACTTGGTAGTTTACTGTCATCTGTGAGTCGGTATCTCTTGCTTTTCTACCTTCAACAATTGAGTTGGTAGTTTACCATCATCTGTGAGTCGATATCTCATTGATTTTCTACCTTTGACACTGAGTTAGAAATTTACCATCATCTTGAATCAGTAACCATTTATCTTTTCACAGCCTATGCAAGGAGTCTTCCCTGATAGAGTCAGTAATTTTTCTTCTCTCGAAGTTGTCCCCTAATAAGAGTCTCTCATTCGAAGTGTGGCTCTGTTCCCCAGTGGAGTTATAATCTCTTCCCCAGTGGGATTACTTTATCATGTGCTTGGTTTCTCCAGCAGTAGTTTGTCTCATGTGACGTCACTCCCTATAAAATTCACAGCATTGCATCCATATCATAAACATCATTGTGGTATTTTAGGACCAAAAATTGTGTATTCTACATTTAAGTATCTTCAATCTTGTTGAAACGAAGATTTCAATCTTAATATCTCTGAATAGAAGAAACTTAAATATGGGTAGCTGTCATACCCCAATTTTTGACCTAAGATCCCACCCTCCATTTGCATCATTGCATAACAAGTGTTCGCAAGTGTTTTGACATTTTTTTTGCCAATTCTTGAGTTAGATTTCAAAAATTTATAACTTCTTCAAATATCGACATTTTTTAGCGGTTCTTTTTACATATGATTCTCCTTGACGTCATCTACAATTTCTCTTTACAAGTCAAGAGCTGATTATGCTTTAAAAAGCCACGAAAAATAGAAACGTTAGAAGTCGATTATGAATTTAGTGGAATTTGATTTTTATTGTGTTTTATTCATGATTTCTTTTCCATTTAAAAAAATCACAAAATAATGTACTTATCATCATGTTATTTTTTTTTATTTACTATTTTTACCTTTTTAGTAAAAAATTATCAAAAATACATTCTTTTATTAATTTAAATTTATATATTGGTATCATTTATTTCAAAAAAAAATCTAGATAAATTTATATAAGTCCTTATTTTCTTATATGTATTTTATTTTTTATCTTTTAATTTGCACTTATATTTTCATTTATTTTAATTCAAGAAAAAAAATCATAAATAGTTAATTTAATGTCTCTTTTATTTTCTACTTTTGTATTTATTATTATTACTAACACTTTTAGTTATTATTATTATTATTATTATTATTATTATTATTATTATTATTATTATTATTATTATTATTATTATTATTATTATTATTATTATTATTACTCTGTCCTTTTGTTTTTTATGTCAATAAAGAAATGTTGATACCACTATAATGTAGTACAAACACTTCACATGGATTGCCAACTTGTACTTATCAATGGGCAAGAATCATTCTCACACTTCACATGGATTGTCAATTTAGACTTATCAATGACCAAGAATCATTCTCATAAAGTCACATGGATTTTCACATCAACGCTCCCACCTCATTCACCCTATAAATAAAACATTTCTTTCTTTCATTTGGATAAACAATACCATAAATCATTCACTAAACTAAGTCAAAACTCTCTTCTTCTTTTTCTCTCTTCATTTTCTTTCAAGTTATTTCTTCCTTTTATTGAATAGGTAGGCTATTGTACTTGTTCTTTATTTAATTATATTTCATGTTTACTCTTTATTTATTTATTTATTTAATACCATAGTTATCACCATTTTCTAAAGAAACTCCATTGATTCAAAATCAAGAGTTGAAAAGTGTTATTGAACCTTCAAAAGCAAAAGTGATTTATTGTTGTTTAATTTTTTTCATGTAATTTTTTGTTATTTATTTACTTATTTTGAGCATGGATCATTGGTCGTGATATTGAGTATATAAATTTTCATTATTCATTTATTTAATTTCATGAAAAATTAAGAAAGTTATGACATTTATACTTGTTTTATTATAGACTTCATCTTATTCTTCTTAATTTTTTTTTTATTTTTTTTATTTTTATTTAGATCAATTTGGAAAGCATTTGAGCTTTTTTTAGTTCATCTAAGTTTGTCGGGTATTTGATGAACTTTCATCATTTCCAATTTACCTCTAAATGGTCCTTTGATCATTCAAGGTACTTGGAATTGATGATAAGTTTGTCATAATGTATCTTCCTTGACTTTGTCTTAATCCCCCATGTTTGTTAATTGTACTACATGTATAAGAGGATGAACTTCAAAGTGTCATTTCTCTAACATGTATGAGCACATACATTCTATGCTCCATATAAAATTATACTTATCCCAAATCAGATTATTGACTTTATATTGTACTAACCTTTTAACTTTTCTTTTAATATATATTTTATTTTATTTAATAACATCACATTAATTTAGATTTTTTTTTATATATTCATTTTATCTTATTATTTTTGTTTTCTTTAAATGTAAATAATGCAAGTTTCTATTCCATTTCATTTTATCCCTCTCATGCTACTAACGAGTTTGTTATTGTGAAGTTTTTCGAGAACTATTTCCAGCATTCATTCTTGCATAGCACATGCATAAGTTTTCTTCATTACCTTTTTATATGTTTTTTTTCTATTTCGATTTAATATTTAGTAAGGGATTCTTATACGATATCATGAGCTTTACCCATCGCCTTTGCGCTTTATCTGATTCCTCTCCTTGCAAGCTTTTCTCGTATGTGATTTATTTTTACTTGATGCGCTTTATCTGATGCTTGGAGTATTATCTTACATATGGGTTTTTTGATGTTGTTGGCTTGTGATTTATTTTCACCTAAGGTTTGGTATACTCTTAGCTTATTCATTTGTCTGTGGCTTTAACTTCAAAGGAAAAATCGAATTCATTGACTTCGTGTCATCGGATATATTTAATACGATTGTGCGAAAACCCCTTTGTACATTTTTTTAGTTTTATTAATCTAAAAAAAATCTCTTCTAAACCCTAATTTTAAAAATCCCACACCTCTTTTAAGACAAAAAATTCGACACTAGGTCGTCGCATTTTCTAAATCTCATCCCCACACTCATTTAGCAAGCAAACCAATTTTAACCAAAAAGAGATATTTCAAAAGGTTCCTATAGGATACTATAGATACAAAGGGTGCTAGTTTATTCCCTTTGTATAACTAACCCCCGAACCTGCGATCTCTTTCAAATGCATTGTATTTTTCTTTACTTTTAGTATTGCACTTACTTTGCATATTTATGGGTTTTATTTCGCACTTTTCCCTTGGAAATAATAAAGCGCGGTGGCGACTTTTGCTTATTTGTGAGTTAAGTTAATTAATAGCTTGATCTCTGATTTTCACCGCTACAGTAAACACATATATGGTTTAAAACAGGTTATGGGTTGACACAAAACACGCATGGGTCGACTTATTTTAGTTACAGAATAGGGTACGAGTCGATACAAGGCCTTATGCATCGATACATACTGTTACCCAGGCACAATACAGAGAGACAAAAGGTGTATGAGTCGACACAAAATACGAATATGTCGACACAAACATGAAACGAGTCGACACATACCATTATGTATCGACTCATATTGAGTTGATTTTGTTTTTTTAGAAACAAGAAGTGGCATATATTAATGCATAAGGATATGTGTCAATACATAAATTTTGTTTTTCTTTCTTTGTACACTATTTTCCTTTTTATACTTTTTCATTACTATTCATTTATTCAATATGGTTGTAATAATTTTATTAGGATTCTACTTCATCCCCATTTGTAAATTGTACCCCCATCCCTCAAATGATGTAATAGCGTAGGATCTTAATTTCCGCAATTTATTGCTTTTAATAAAATTGTTAGTAATTAGAGTGTGTATGGCAAGATAAATTCAATTTTATAAAATCCTAATCTCAAGACTAAAATACATGCAATCAAAAACACTTTTCACACACGTACCTCTAGGGTAATCTCGCTCGTTGCCTACAAATAAATAGTCATGTCCCTCGATAAAAAATATCGTAGTCCCTCGATGACCCTTCGACGCTACCTTCGGTAAAACGATCTTAGTCCCTTACAAAAATTATAAAGCGTCTCATAAGTTGCCTTCTATGACTATACGACGACTCACACCCGTCCCTTCACATATAATGATAGGGCTTCTTATCAATCCATAGTATGATAGCAATATCTAAAGGAGGAGGAGAAGAAATAAGACCTTTTGAGTAGGTAGAACATTTATAGTTGCTTGCTCACAACATTTTCAAAATAACATCTTTCAAAACACACCAACACTTTCAAAATGAAATATTTTCAAAAAGTCAACACTTTGTATACATTCTTATAGAGATGAGAATCATTACAAAGTTCTCCTAAACAAATTTACTTTTCAAAAATACTTTCAAAACTAATCACAAACACATTTCAAATAAAGCATTTTCAAATTGAGCTAACAACTAAGAGCCCGTAGATAACTACGGATGAAACAAGTGCTAATACCTTATCTTTTCATAACCTACCCCGCGAACTCAAGAATATTCTCAAAAGGTCCTTCTTGTTTTTTTCATTCTTGCCTTTATTGGATAAAAGAAAAGTCGGTGGCGACTCTTGCTATCCGCAACAATTGCAATAAAACCAAAACACCCAAGTCAGTTCTCCCACCGTATTACAGAACTGGCGACTCTGTTGGGGAAAACAAAAAATGGGGTAACCTTAGAGCTAGATCAACTTTAAATGCTTTCATTGTTCGATTTGTTTGCTTTACATTTATGGGTCCTTGTTTGGGTTTTATTGATCCTCTACCCGTATCAGGGAACATTATTAGGTAAGTAGCAATAGATCGTGGGAACTGTGCGAGGTATACCGACATGGTTAAAGTCATGGCTACGTTAGTGTGACACATTTGTTGGTACCGGTGTCCCTTGAGTTGAATCGAGGAGAATATGGGGCCACGGTGTGGTGTCATAAAGCACTAACTGATCGTAGAACCTTTATTTTAAAAACATGGTCATTAGGAAGTAGTGAGGTAGCCAGCTTTGGTGTAGTCCGAAGTTGCTTAATACTCGATACTACGCTCATTGAGATATGACTTGTGGGATATTTCGGTCGCCAAAAAAGAGGCTTGTGCTAAAATAATGCCCAATGAAGAAAGATCAATGATATTGAGATCCCCTAGAACCTGATTACTTTCTAGGATAGGTTGAACCAACTAAGATTCAATAGGGTACTTACCTATGAACTCCACGCAAGACTAAACCTAAGGATTTGTTTGCTTTGCTTGTATATGTTATTTGCACATAACATCATCATACCATAGCATTTTCAATAACCATTTCAAGGATATAAAGGGTTTCTGATGCAGGGTTATATTGAACCAGATGTCTATCAAGGGGAAAGAGGATTTATTTTCCTCTAGCCAAATGCTGTCAAAAAACCAAAGCACGATAACTAGAGTCAAGGGCTATGACCCAGTTGACATGGTGAGCTTGATTCTTGTGGGAGGACATTCAACGATACGAAGTTCTTCAATCAAATCTGTAGTCAAATTCAACTTCTAACATCTTCTTGTGTTTACCCCACGAGATCCTTGAAAAAATTGCATCAACATACCATGCATCATATCATGACAGGTTTTCCCCATACAGGTTTCGTCATATGCTTACTGTTTATTTCAGTAAAAATGGCCCTCGAACAGACTATCAAGGATCTTCAGGCCCAAAATGCTCAGCTTCAAGAAATGTTCCTGAATCTATCCAAGGAGCAAGAAGAAGTGAAATCACTCCTCACTAAGAGCACGACCAAGAAGAATCCTAAGGACAACAGGGATGATCAGTTGGAACGGTTACAAATTGAGGTAGCAACGATGAAAATCCTGATGATGGGACAAATGGTGGGTCATATGTATCTTATCCAAAATTTGTTTGCTTAAACACTTATCTTTATGTCAGACTTTGGTTATTCTCACTAATGAATTACATATGTTTGTCTTGAGTTAATCCATTCGCTTTCACTATATTGAAATTCTGTTTTTACTCCTTTTTGTATGATATTCAACTCTTGACTACAAGCCTTAAGAATTTAGTGGGAGGAAGACAAAAATAATACCATAATCTCATACAATATGATTTTGGACAGACCTTGCTGAAGATGTACAGGCGTTCTTTCAATTCCTAAACAGTGGAGTTATAAGATAGATAATCCCTAGTCAACCCCTTTGAGCCAAAGAAGTAGGAGTTTTCTTTTTTGCAAAAATTAAAACCTTTAATCATAACTTTGGGGCAGGGTAGTTTCTTAGTTAATTCAAATGCGCGTTTAGTCACAAGCTTTCACTTCGTACACGATGAATGAAATCAAAAACATCCTTCTGAATCAAAAGACGACGATGGTTCCCTGTAAAATATGTAGTTGTTATCTCTCAAAACAAAAGCCCACTATGTCAAAATCTATGAAGGAGACTTAAGAAAAACTGGGGCATCCCGCTGACTGTAGTCTCGAAACAAAAAAAAGCAGTCATGCAAAAAATTAGGGATAATAAAAGAGGTCACTAAAAATCTTCGACAACGGAAAAATGTTGTAAAATTAACTACCTTCTCAAATAAACTTCCAGTATCTGAACCATCACCAAAATATCATTCCAGATTCTATTGGGAGATAAATGCACAATTAACTGAGTATAGGGCGGAAGAACATCATGAAGAACGGGTCGGGTACAAATAAACTTTGAGCCTTATCCTTTGTTTCTTAAACCGTGAACCAGGCCACATTACAACCTTTTAAAAGTCCTAATTGAAGCATGGGTTAGTTCGAAAGCATATTGTTACAAAAGGTATCCTGACTTCTATAAGGCTTACTGTAACTCTTGAGTTGAATCCATATTCTTACAAAATTCTTTGATTTTCCAAAAATGAATTTTCAAAACCTTCAAGACATACATAAACTTTGCATTGTTTGAATACCGTTGTTTGCATATGAACAATTGATCAACAACATAGAAATTCACACGACGAATATCCAATGACCAGAAATTCTCTCAAGAAACATGATCACTTAAAATAGGAAGACACTTCCAATTATAAATCTCCCATAATCAAGGGGGCATGACATGTTATTGTCCAACTCATTAGTGGCAGTCAAGTCAAGATTCCAAAAAATCTCTCATAAAATTCTGAATAGCCAGGGGCAAGTCTCCATCGGAATCACTTAGGGCATTGAACATGAATTCCAGTAAAGGGTCACATACGACCAGGCAAACATTTTCTAGAAGTACTATAACACTTATTACTATGGACAGTGACAAATACCCATAAAGTCCCTTTTATAAGGTGATCCCCAGTGAAGTCGCTAGAGCCACCTCTATAAGGTTATCCTCACAGATTAATCTTCACGGATAAGGGTACAATCCCCTACAAGGCTATCTCTGACAAGCGCAAAAGCATATTCAAACAAAAGAGGGGTGTATCGCCCGTAATTTAATTAATTAATGATTTATTTAATTAAATTATTTTTGGATTATTTGTGAACTTTCGAGATGTTGACAATTATTGATATAAGTTGTTGGATTATTATTAATTAATTAATTAGTGATTAATAATAATTACAATGTAGAATTAAGGGGAATATATGTAAATAATGTTGGACTTATGCTATTGGTTAGAAGTAGTAAAGTGGGGGTGTAGGTTAGGCCCAAGAGGATTGATATATAAGGAGAAGCTAACACAAGAACATTTTTTAGTTGGAGAATAAGGATTTCTGTACGCTGACCGATAGAGCTGCATGGACGAGGAGCAAGCTGCTCGGTGTCGAGCAAAGCGAATCAAGGATTACGGCCGAAGCTTTGGTTGAGAGACCTTCAATCCAGGTAAGTGTGGGGTTCTGACCTTATAATGGGACTCATAATGTGTATTACATGGGAATGGGTCATTTTATAATTGTTGTGCATTGATGTTTCTGAATTGCTATCGAGGTTGCTCATTTATTCATGTTGTGGCCGTTGGGAAGAACCGTATGATTGTTTAATGAATTCGTTTTAGAAAGTTACCTGGTTGTGTATTCTGGATGTTTTGTGTATCTGCATGACTGCCCGATAGAGTCGATGAGTAGGTTAGTGTAGGTTATTGCCTGTTGTTGTGGTCGTTAGGTTGTTGTGGTTGTTATGATGGTATGGTCGTTAAGATGTTATGAACTATTGTTGTAGTCGGTCTTGTATAATTAACAAATCTATCGATAGGAATATAGTTTCCCGTTGTTGTGTTATTCTAAGCGATTGGGAGGAAGTTATTAATTATAGTGGTGTGGTCATTAAGACATTTTATCGTTCCTGTGTTGTTGGCCGAATTAGTGGTCGGGAGGATACTGAAGTAGTAGGTACCGAGCAGCGTTTTAGGCTACGAGGAATTTCGGGGAATGATGCGTTGGATTTTCAAGCAGAATTAGGTTACAGGACGTGTCTAGGAGCATAGGTTGGTCGTTACCCTATTTTCCCCTATGTTTCTCGAGGAGTACGGGTTATTGTTATGTTGTCCTAGTTGCTATGTATGTCGAGGGGCACGTAGTTCCCTATCCCTTTTGCCCGTACATGTTGAGTTTTTGGTCGTTAACCGTGCTTGTGAATTATGTTAAGTTGTTGTTTAATTATGTTAATGATTTAATCATTTATTTCTCTAGCTACGGAAGTTCATCCCCCACCGGAGTTCATTTCTCCAAATTGTTGAAATCTTCCAATAGAACTCTTCCCCTCGGCAAAATCATTCTCAAGCATAAGTCGAAGATCCTCGGCAGAGAAAGGGAATCGCCAACAAAACTATCTCCATTTATTATCCCCAGCGGAAATTAAAGAATCACTTTCTTCACTCACCAACAGCAGTCCGGGATTCAACTTCCCGGTAATCTTCAGCAGCTATCATGGATTTATTTTTCTAGACAAAGATATTGTGGAACATTATTACATGTTCATACATCACGACATGTGCATACAAATACATATATCATAATCTCATTTATTTTGGGAGCATCATGCAATTCATACATCATGACATCGCATAAAATGTATTTTACCTTATCAAGTTAAATTAGCAAACAGACAAATACTATCAACTTTTACAGCAGGTGAAAGATTAATGCCCGAAATCAGACGGGGAAACTATTTGCACGACCAAGTGGTATGAACCCCCGTAACAAAACGAGTTTACCAACAAATACAGCAGGTCAAATATTAATGCCCGAAACCAGATAGGGAAACTATCTGCACGACCAAGTGGTATGAACTCCTAAAACAAGACAGGTTTACCAACAAATACAGCAGGACACAGATTAATGCCTGAAACTAGACAGGGAAACTATCTATGTGACCAGCAAAACAAGTTCCAGATTAACACCTATAACAAGCCAGGATAACCATCTATGGATGACCGACTGTAAGATTAATACCTGTAACAAGCTAGGAAAACAATCTACATAAGGAGGCTGAAGATTAACACCCGAAACCAGACGGGAAAATTACCTTTATTTCTTGGGTTAGAGATTAATACTTGAAACCAGTCAGCACAACTATCTCAAATGACCGATAAAAGCAAGTTCTAGATTAATACCTAAAACCAGACATAACAACTATCTGTGAACGACTGATTATAGATTAACACCTGAAACCAGACAGGAAAGCTATCTACATGACCAGACGAAGCAATCTTACACGGGTTTCTTCTCATATAGTCTAACACAGGCCTATCTTGAAGCAGCCCTACACAGGTTCTATCGAATACATTTCTAGATAACAGTTAATTCCATTATCCCTAGAAAATCACTGGAACCTTGGACTTCAACCATAATACAGAAAATTGTCATCTCTCCAGAGATAACTCTTTAGATGAACCTTGGATAACTGAAGTTCCTAGACTCTATTCCCCATGGAGTTTTCCTCAAACAGGAGAACAATAGAAACCCACATTCCCCAACAGACTCCTCCTCAGACAGCAGGAACAGGAACCCCAAAGGGACCATGTGTGAAATCAACATCTACTTTGGATGGCATCTTTAAGCCCATCTTTGACGACTCTCTATCATCTCCTTTAAATGGAATCTATAAGCCCATTCCCAACATCATCAACCATCAGTGTTATTTCATGCAAGTGAAAATTTCTGGGCACTCTAGTGTTCAATGATCTTCCACCTTCAGATCACAAAAGGCAGACAAGCCAATCTAAATCCTCAAGTTTAAGAAGATTGAACATGGGCAGCTGTTGTACCCCAAAATTTGCCCTCTCATATTTTTCCAAGATTTTTCTCTTACATAGGTGATTACAAACACTTGATTAAAGAAAAAATAATTTTTTTTGAAGATAAACAAGGTCTTTCGATTGGCATGTCAAAGGGTCTTCTGATTGGCATCTTGACAGGCTTTGATTTATTATTTAACCTCCTCCAAGCTTGCTTCAAATTTCCAAGCTTCGATTAAAGCCTTGGACTTTTGCTTGTTTGTTGTATACAAGCTTCGACTGGACATGTGTTTCTTTGAAACAACCTCATTTGATTCAAAAGGGAAAGGCCTTCTCTACGCTTGCCTTCAATTCACAAGGCAAAAACTTCCTTTATTCGAGCAAGCACAAGGCAATGGACTCCTGCATACATCCTTCAATTGCACCATTAGCTTTACATATTGGCTTGATTCACAATGCAATGGCTACCTGCATGCAAGCTTAATTCTTGTTTCGATTGGGCATTTTATTTCTTTGGAGCAATCTTGATTCCTGCTTCGACTAGGCAAATTCTCCCTCTGTGCGTACCATCAGCACACAAAGCAAGAATCCCCTGCAAGCTCCCTTCGATCCACCAGTAGTGACCTCCTATATACTTACTTTGATTCCCAAAATAGTGGGTTCCTGCATGCAAACTTCGTTCAAGGCAAAAGGTTCCCTCTTTATGTCTACTTTCGTTTCACAAGCACAAGATTGCCACATTATGAACACACAAATGGTGCCTTTGAAGGACATACATTTGGTCTTCTCGAAAGACACACATTTGTTGGAAACAAACTTTTTTTTCCTTTTGATTAGGTTTGGTTCAAGTTGCTTGTTGGGCAAGAGGTTATATGCTGCCCAGCCCAAGCCTCATGCACCATTACATTCATGACAAAGGAGGCTTCGATTTGGCCAGAAGAAAGTCCTCACTTGGGCTATTGGAATTAAGCAGCTAAGGAAAATAGATGATCCGTTTAAATAAGCATTCAAAGGCCCAGTCGAAGGACACATAGTGTTGCCTAAAAAGAAAAGGGGTTTGGTCAAAATTTGGATCTAGTTGGTCAAAACAAAAGAGAAATATTCAAGGAAGCTTCGACTGTCCAAGATGAAGTCTTTCGTTTGGTTTAGTTAAGTAGTGTCAGCGCCTGTTGTAACCCAAAATTTTCCCTCCCATTTTCACACAATACATACTCCTAGAGGTCCTCAATGGCTCAAGTTGACTAAGGATTGACCAGACAAATCCTCCTCTTAAGACAATAAGCCTCAAACTAGGGTTTCACTCCTAATCAAGATGTTTGAGTTCCAAGGGTCCCAAATGGTCTCCATTGCCCTAATATGTCCTCTATATCATCCATTCCATGGTTCATGCCTTGCACAACAAGTTTGCTCAGTCAACTGCTCAAATGCCTAAAAATAAACTATACTAGGTCAAAAGTCAATTGTGGCCCAAATACATCCAAACTTCAAGATTTTTGGTCAACATCAACATTTTGAAGTGATATCCATATTTTGATCAATGGTTTATCATGATTCCTCAAGAAATGCTCCTAATTCAACAAAAGTCAGAAGTTGCTAAATTAGGGTTTCTATAGGAAAAGTCAACCAAACTTGGACCAGACATAACTTTCTCATACTCTATCAGAAATTTCTCATCCAAGGCTCATTTTGAATAGAATCCAATTCCCTATAATTCATATTCATCCCTAAAATTCAATAAATGCACTCATGAAAATATATAAAATCAGACATTATAGGTCCTTTTCAAAAGCCAACAAAAACACCTTTTGGGTCAAAGCTTCTCACATGAACATGGAAGATCCAATTGAGATGAAACCAAAGAGGTTTCTAGGGGACATCCTAAGCTTTCTAAAAAGTCCAAGAACACCCTCTTATGGTCAAAATTGAGAGAGATATACATTGTCAAAGTTGGCCATTTTTGGATATTTGCACAAAGTCAACCATGCCCAAAAATGCATTTTTCTTCAAATGGGCCTAACTTTTTATGCTTCCAACACACTCCTAACATGGTCCACTACCCATGAACCACTCCATGACTCTTTCACTTATTTATTTAATTTATTTTGATTTTATTTATTCAAAATTGAAATAAAATCAAATAAAATAAAAAATAAATCAAATAAATGGGATAAACTTTGTTTGGCATTAATTGAATATCTCATGAGCTGTCAAATGAAGAACAAAATCGTGCAAGCTGAAAACAAGAGGAAATCTTCAAATGTGGAAAGATTGGAATAAAACATTCATGACCATTATATCTTGGATTCTTTCTAATTCTAATGACCTAGATTGATTCTACTACATATAACAAAGCATTTGCAACCCTAAGGACAAGATTACATGCGCAACCTGCCTCCCACAAAGGAAGAAGAGATTTCAAATTTTTTCAAAAAAAATGTTGATCACATATCCCTCCATAGGCTGTTTCAAGCCATTCCAAGGACACAACAACACTCCTAGACATTCACTGAAGCTATCCCACTCATTCCCAAGCCTCAAAGCATCAAGAAGCAAGCATAATAACAGTCACGATTTGCTCCTTTTTAAAAAATTGTTTTCCTTAATTCTGGCATTATCAACATGTTTTAATCATTTATTCATGCTTATTATCATGTTTGCAATATGTTTGGATGATTTGATTTGATTTTACGCGTAGGAATCGTGAAACACCATTCTTAGGGTTTCAAAGCATGTTTTAGGGCCTTTTGATATAGGTTAAATTAGGCCAAACCAAGGGTATATTCAGGCTCAGTGGGTAATTCCCAATCGACCCATGCCCTTGGTTGGGATTTATCATGCCTATGCTGTGTTTTGGAAATGTCACAGGTTATAGCTATGGACTTTGTCCATAGGTATAAGTCCAATACCTAAAATGACGGTTCTGGGAGGAAGATGATCACGTGGCAGCTACACACCGGCTCGTTTGAGTTTCACGCCATTTTTCTGGACCAATCACTTTGCTTATGTTATATTTTATTTGTATATTATATTAACAATTAAACATGTTAGCTCAGATGGTCAAGCGTGCATTTGAAAGTGGAGAGGACCTGGGTTCGATCCCAGGTCCAGACATTTTCATAATTTCTAAGTTTCTTGTTTCAGATCCAGCGCATCTCACAACCAGGCATCCATCATGCGCCTCCAGATTCAGCCATTGGATCTTCTTTCAATCTCGATCCAACGTTCAACAAGCAAAGAACTTGGTGAACCCCCAGATGAGGGCTCCATTGGATCACGCGCAGGCAATTGGGCCATCACACTTGGGCCTTGGAAATTTCAATCAGCACCCCCAGCTGAAGCACATACATGCCCATTTTTTATTCTTATTGTTTTTTTATTTCATTTTATTTATTTTGTTTTGTTTATTTCTAAAAATCATTTTTTTAATTAAAACAAAAAAGTTAATAAAATCACAAAAAAGGTAGGAATTAGGTATTTTGCTAAAAATTAATTTCGTTAATTAAATAATTAGTATTAATTAGGGTAATTGGTTAATTTTTTTCTATAATTAAAACCCATTAGGAAATTAGTTTTAATTCTTAAATATTTTTTCCTCAAATAAAAAATGCCAAAAAAAAAACAGTAGGTTTGTTTTAGAATTAATTTCAAATTTTATTTTCTTTTTATTAATTAAATTTAATTAAATATTTTTTCCAAATAAACAAAACAACAAAAATAATGTTCTTTTACTTAGAGCATTTTAGATTTTTAGACGTCATTTCCAAGTCGCGCGCGTTAGCTACTTTCATATTATTATCATTTATTATTATTGTATTTGATTGTGGGTTGTAATAGCTTTTATTTAGGTTTAGTTTTACTATTTTATTTACTGTTTAAATTCCCCAAATTTGGTTATGTAACCCCCTCCTCCGAAGCCCTGTAATAGTGTAGATTATCTTTTCCGCTTTTAATTTCTGCAATTGTTTAAACAGTTTAGATGTATGGATAATAGGATCGTATGCAAAAGTTAAATCGAATGTTTAAAACAGTAGAACACCCTAACTGTGCATAGATAAATAAACTGAAATCAAACACTCGCACATGCACACCCCTATGGTATCTCCACTCTGGTTGCCTTCGGTAAACAGTCATGAAGTATAAGGAGTTTTAGTGGTTGCCCTCTAGTCCCAAAAGATCAAAAATGACCCATTCGAATGTTGCCTCAGAAAGATGTTTAGGACTCTAGGGTAACTACTAAGGTTTCCTAACCATTTCTCCAATGATCGTACGTCCCTTTCGATAGTCCCTCAAAAATCCAACGACTAGGGTTACCTACTCATTAATAGTAGGATAACATGGTCTAAAGGATAGGAGGAAAAGTGCGCCTTTTTTGAGTAGGTAGATAACTGTTAGGTACTTGCTCAAAATAATATTTTTACACCATACACGTTCAAACATACTTTTCAAACAAAAGTTTTCAAAAACACTTTATCACACTCTTGAGAACTGATACAAGAGTTACCATAAAGTGAATCGCCGCACTAAGGAATTTTCAAAGCTTTTCAAACCATACAAACACGAAAGAAATTTTAAAAATGAGCAAGTACATAAGAGCCCATGAAAAACCATGGATGAAAAGGGTGCTAACACCTTCCCTTTCCATAATCTACCCCCCGTACTCAGAAATATAAAAAAAAAGGTCTTTTTTGTTCTTTTCACCCTTTCCTGATTGGATAAAAGAAAATTCGGTGGTGACTCTTACTTACCGTACATTTGCGAACAAAAAATGCAAAACCAGTATAAACAGTCGATCCTGCCACTGTATCACAGAACTGACGACTTTGTTGGGGATATGTTGATTTATAAAGTGGGGTTTACCTTAGGATCTAGGTCATTTTAATTGCTTCTTTGGCTTGTCTTGTTTGATTTACTTTTAAGGGTATCTGTTTGGGTTGTTTGGATCCTAAACCCAGATCGAGGAATTCCTTTTAGGTAAGTAGCAATAAACTGTGAGGGAGTTGTGTGGGGTACACTAACACGATTGAAACAGTAGTTACGTTGATGCGATAATTTTGTGCGTACCGGTATCCCTTGAGTAATCAAGGAGAATACAGGTCCGCTGCATAGTATCATAAAGCATCAACTGACCTTAGTACCTTAATTGACCAACTTGGCTTTTTAGGACGTAGTGAGATAACCTTCTTTGGTGTAAACCTAAAGTCGGTTGATACTCAATGCTACACTCATTGAAGTTTGACTCTTGAGTTTTATTTGGTGGCAAGTCAATTGTCTATCGGAACGAAATTTGGGGGGAAAGATCAGTGATATTGAGACTCTTTAGGACCCGATTACTATTTCTAGGATGGGTTTAAAACCAACTTAACTTCAAGAGGGTACTTACCAAAAAACTCCATGTAAACTTAAACCTAAGGCTACTTTTGTGACTTGCTTTCTTTCTTTGCCTAACAATTTGAACTCATTGCGGGGCTTTGTTTGTATTCCTTGCAGGACCTTGTTTGTATAAATCCAATAATTTGGTTTCTTACCTTACACTTTTACTTAACGCATAACATACACATCATAACACCATCCCATAGCATGTCCTTAACAATTTCAAGGATATCAAGGGTTTGCGATGCAGGTTGTGATGAACCATACGTCTAGCAAGGTGCAAGAGGATTTATTTTCCTCTAGCTAATGCCGTCAAAAGTTCAAAACACAATAACTTGAGTCAGGGGCTATGACCCACTTGATATGGTGAGCTTGACTCTCATAGAAGGACCTTCAACGATACAAAGTACTTCAAAGTTCAACGCCTAACAATTTTCTTGTTTCCCCCGCAAGATCCTTGAAAACATTTGCATAGCATACATGTCATCGCATAACAGGTAGGCTCCTGTACAAGTCTCTCATGTTCTCGCTGTTTATTACATCAATGGCTCTCCAACAAGACAACAAAGATCTTCAAACTCAATAGGCTCAGTTCATGGAAATGTTTCTAAACCTATCCAAGGGGAAGGACGAATTGAAAGCACTCCTCGCTGGGAATCTGACCAAGAAACGTCCTGATAATAACAAGGATGACCAGGTTGAACAGGTGCAGGTTGAGATGGAAGCAATGAGAATCCAAATGTTGGGGAAAATGGCTCTTATCCAAAGCCTAGCCCGGGGACAAGAAGAGCTGAGGACCATTGTCAACAAGCTTCATCAAGACATCACGTGTCCAACAACAACCTCACCAACCACAACGGGGTAATCAACAAAAGCAAGACAAGCCCGAGAGGAAATTCACCAAAATCAACATGTCCTTGACTCAAGCATTGCATCAGGTATTGGAAGCCAAGCTGGTTGTATTAAGGGAGCCTCCTCAAAAACCTAATACTTCTTCTCCTCACTACAAGCATAATGAAAGATGCATGTATCACTCCAACAGTCGTGTGCACGACACTGACCATTGTTGGGCGTTGAAGAACAAGATTGAAGACCTGATTGATGAAGGCGTGTTGGAGTTCACACAGGATGGCCAGACTGAATTCTTCTGTCGTTCCCCAAAGACACGCCATCTAAAGTGACAAGACTATACGAATAAGCTTCTGTTCATTAGAATTTTCAATTTGTAACTTTCTTTTGATTGTTCGAACATTTATTCATGTCAAACTTTGTTACATTATCAATGCATCACATATGTCTGTTTTGTATCAATTCATTCGTATATTTAAATTGCTCTCCTTTTGTGATATTCAACTCTTGATTAAAAGCTCCGAGCCTTGGGAGGGAGGATGACTAAAATGATACCATAATCTCTACATTATGCTTTTGAACAGACCCCGCTGACGATGTACAGCCGTTGTTTCAAATCCCAAATTGTGGAGTTATAAGGAAGATAATCCCTAGTCAACCCCTTTGAGCCAAATAAGTAGCAGTTTTTCTTTTCACACTAATTAAAACCCTTAATGATAACCTGGGGCAGGGTAGTTTTCTCAGTCAATTCAAACGTGCATTCAGTCACAATTTTCCGCTTCGTACATAATGAATGGCATCAAAGACGTCCTTCCAAATCAAAATACGGTGATGGTTCCGTATAATCGTCGAGACAGACAGTCATTATCTCTCAAAATAAAAGCCCGCTGTGTCAAAACCTATGAAGGAGACTTAAGAAAAAAATGGGGGCATCCTGCTGACTGTAATCACAAAAATAAACAGTTCAGGAAAAAGACAGGGATAGTAAAATCAAAAAGCAAGAGGTTCTATAAATCTTCACCAAAAAAAGGGGTTACAAAAATGACTGCCTTCTCAAACAAATGTTCAATCTATGAACCATCACCGGAATATCAAAGACATTCCAAAACTCAACTGGGATTCAAAATGCACAATTAACTGAGCATAGTGTTGTACCCAAATTTTTTCCCTCTCATATTTCTCAAAAATTTCAAGTGAGGTCTTCAAATTGCTCAAGGAAGTCCAAGGGTTGACCAGACAAGCTCTCTCCTAAGGCAGTCTACCTCAAATTAGGGTTTCATGTTGCATCAAGATATTTAATTCCCTAGGATCCCAAATGCTCACAATTGTCCTAATATGTTCTCAAGATCATCCATGTCAAGTTTCAAGCCCTACAGAGAAAGTTTGCTCAGTCAATTGCTCAAAGGCCTGAAAATCGACTGTGCTAGGGCAAAAGTCAACTGTGGCCCACCTACAGTCAAACTTCAATATTTTTGGTCAACATCCTCATTTTTAAGTATTGTTCATCATTTGATCAAGGGTTGATCATGATTCATCAAGGATTTCTCCCAATTCATCAAAACCCAAAAGTTGCTAAATTAGGGTTTTGTAGGAAAAGTCAACTCAAATTTGACCAAGTATAACTTTCTCATACTTTATGAGAAATGACCCATCCAAAGCTCATTTTGAAGAGGATGCAATTATCTACAATTCATCTTCATCTCCCAAGTTCAAAATATGCACTCACAAGAAGTTATGAATTTCGACATTATAGGTCATTTTGAAAAGTCAACAAAAACACCTTTTTTGTCAAAGCTTCATACATGAACATGGAATACCAAATTGATATGATACTAAAAGGGTTGCTTATATTACATCTAAATCTTTCTAAAAAGTCAAAGAACACCTTCAAAGAGTCAAAATTGATGAAGTTATGCATTGGTGAAATTGACATTTTGTGCAAAATTGCCAAAAGTCAAAAGTGCCTCAAATTGCAATTTTTGCTAAATGGGCCTAATTTTTTGCACTTGTTTTGAGTTGGTAGTATGGTCCACAAGCCCTAGACCTTTCCACTTGTCTTTATCGTATTTTTGCTATTTATTTTTATTTTTATTGCAATTAAATCAATTTAAATAAAAACAAATCATGAAAAAATACAAATCATTGAAACTTCAAGATCTTGTGCATATTTCAAGTCATATATCCAGCTAGCAAGTGAATCAATTCGTGCAAGGCATAGGTGGGCACAAAAAGATTGGTTTTGGTCTATTTTGGAAAGATTTTCAAATGAATCAAATCAAGATCACAAATCATTATTGGCAAAGATTTAGAGCATAATTTCAACCCTAATTCAATCCTTGGTATATAGTGGACAATTGCAGATAAAAAAGATAAGGTTTGGAGGCGCACAAAGGCAGAACCAAACTTGAAAAGTTCAAAGAAAAGTGGTAATCCGTTTTGCTACTTCCAGGCGTTTTCAAGACCCTCTAGCCATCTCATTCGCTTCCTGGGATCACAAGCAAGCTATACCAATCAAGAATAAGGATTTTCCTGCGCTAAAACCCAATGTAAGTGGTTCACGACTTTGGCTTGTTCTTGAAATTGAATTGCATGATTTTGGCATCTATAGCATGAAATACTTATATATTCTTGCTCCTTGAAACATTTGCAAGCTATCTATAACATTCAATTGCATTTTTGTGGACTATATCAGGATTTTCCATTATTAGGGTTCCTTGTCACGTTTTAGGGTCTTTGTGTACAGGTGAAATTGGCCCACAAGAAGGGCATCATAATTCTCAGCAGGCCAAGACGGTTTGATTCATGGCCTTAGACTCCATTTATCATGCCAATGGGAGATTTTGGAACAAGCCAGGGTTATAGTGACGAACATTTGTCTGTAGGTAAAAGTCTATGACTTTTACCAACGGAGAGAGGACAGGGACGACATGCATGGCTCTGTCTCATTCGTCCATTTGAATTCTGGCGCGTTTTTTTTATTTTTCTCCACTAACTCCCTTTATTACATATTATTGTTTGTTATTATTTCATATACAACGCGCGCATGTAGCTCAGTTGGTGTGGAGGCAAGTGGAGAAGGCCACAGGACCTGGGTTCGAATCCCAGGTCCCCCCATTATTTCATATTATTTTCTTTTAGATGATCAGGCGTGCGTACAGATATGAAGACCACCATGGACCATCATCATCCAACCAGCCAGATGTCCATAGGCCATATCTGAAGGCTATCATGTGATTGTCCACCAACAACCACAGTCAAAGCATAGCATGGGAACATGGGAGTTAACATGGATGACTTTCTTTTGGGCCCAGAGCTTGTTATTCACACCCCTCCAATTTACTGTCCACAGGTCCATTTTCTTTTTCTTTTCCCTTATATTTTTAATTAATTCATTTAATTTATTTTTACTAACACCAAATCAATTATTTTTTTCATAAAAAAACATAAAATCAATTTTCATCCAATTAGATTTAGAATTTATTTTTTATACAAAAATTAATTTAAATTAGTTTATTTAATTTTAGGGTAACTTTTAATTCTTTTGTAAATAGATTAAAAACAATTAGAAAATTAGGGTTTTAGTATAATTTAAATTCTATTTTCTTTTTTCTTAAAAAATAACCAAAAAAAACCAAAAAAATAGGTCAAATATAAATTATTTTCTTTAATTTAATTTAATTGGTAATTTTGTACATATTTAATTCGAACTTTATTTTTCTTGAAAATAATTAAAAACAAGAAAAATAATTTTTTCTTTCGATTAGGTTAGACGGGGTCAAAACCCTAGTTCTCTCTCGTTCTCGATTCATCGCGTTTATTTATTTTTACTATATTGATGTAATTGCTCACAAGATGTAATAGATTAATTAGGATGTTTTTCCTTTCATTTATCGTTTTTTTTACGGGTTGTTTTTGGCTATGTAATTAATACCCTAAGCCTTGTAATAGCGTAGCTTTACTTTCCGCACTTTAAATTCCACAAAATATTAACTGTTAGATGTATGAATAATAAGGATGCATGACAAGAATGTATGTAAACTTGGAAAGCGGTTAGCAAACCCTAAATGTGCAAAGATAAATAACTTGAAATTGAATCACTCGCACATACGGACTCCTAGGGTATACTCTCACTTCGGTTGCCTTCGGTAAAATGATCATTAAGTATAGGGTATTTTAGTGGTCGCTCTCCTGTCCCAAATATCAAAGTTGCCTCGGAAAGGTTGCCTCAGATATGTTACTTCAAATATTGATCTTAAGACATTAGGGTTATTACTAAGACGTCCTAACATTGCTTTAGTGATCGTACGTCCCTTTCGAATTGACCCTTAAAACTCCAACGACGATGCTACCTACTCACTAATAGTGGGATAGCGTTGTCTAAAGAAAACGAACATAGAATAATTATTTTTTTGAGTAGGTAGACCCTAGTAGGTACTTGCTCAAAACAAACAAACTTTTCCACACTTACACTCTTTTCAAACAAAGTTTTCAAAATGACTTCGTAACACTCTTGAAGACAGAAGCAAGGGTTAAAACAAAGTAAATACAAAAAAAATTCAAATCACACAAACACGGAAGCAATTTTAAAAATGATGAGCAAGTACCTAAGAGCCCGTAGAAAACTACGGATAGAAAGGGTGGTAATACCTTCCCTTTCTATAATCTACCCCCCGTACTCAGAATATCTCGAAAAAGGAAATTTTTTGTGCTTTTTTCCTTTCCAGATGGATAAAATAAAAGTCGGTGGCGACTCTTACTTACCGTGACATTTTGCGAACAAACCGCAAAACGCAAACCAGCATTCAAACAGTTCCGGTTCTGGCCACCGTATCATAGAACTGGCGACTCTGCTGGGGAGAGTATAAGTGGGGTATACCTTAGGATTAGTTCATCTTATTTGCTTCTATTGTTTGATTTGATTGCTTTACTTTTGAGGGCTTTGTATTGGGAGTTACTATGGATCCTAACTCGGATCTGGGGGACACCTTTTAGGTAAGTAGCAATAAACTGTGAGGGAACTGTACAACATAGACCGATATGGTTAAAGCAGTAGCTACATTGATGTGGCACATTGGTTGGTACCGGTATCCCTTGTTGAGAAACAAGGAGAATACGGGGCTGCTATATGGGTCGTTAAGCATCAACTAATCTTAGAACCTATAATTGACCAACTTGGCCATATGAAGTAGTGAGATAGCCGGCCTCGGTATAGAGCTGAGAACTGGGTGATACTCGATACTACACTCATTGAGACTATACACTCGAGATAGTTCCGTCCGCAAGAAAAGATTGCGTGAGCTGAAACCATGACCGATGGAGGATGGTTAGTGATATTGAGAACCTCTAGAACCTGGTTACTATTATTAGGACAGGTTGAAACCAACTAAACTTCAAGAGGGTAGTACCTAGACTCCATGCAAGCCTGAAACTTAAGGACTCTTGTGTGACTTGTTTTCCTTTACCATGTTTGTTATATGCTATACCTATTGTGTGTTTTATCATGACATCATGCATCATGACATATCCTGCATACTTCATTGTACTAACCATTTAAAAGACCGAGGGGATTTATCTTTGTTCTATTTTGTAGATTATGGCTTCCATACGCAGAAATACCATTCGAGTCAACTTCGTGCAGATACCTTCTCAGCTCAGAGAGTTAGTCTCAAAATTTTCTGATACTTCTTCATTTATTAGAAGACATGGTCATCTCCTTAGCCTGGTCACTTCAAAGTTGGATGAGCAGATGATGAGCATGCTTTTCCAGTTCTTTGATCTGGTGCATCATTGGTTCACCTTCCCGGATTATCACCTAGTTCCTACTTTGGAGGAGTTTTTTGACTTACTAGGCATATCCATCCTCGAGAAGACACCCTTCAGTGGTTTGGAAGAGGTTCATAGACCCGAGGATATTGCTTCAGCCTTACATCTAAAAAGGCCTGATGTAGTATCTAACTGGGAGACATGGAGCGGGGTTAAAGGTTTCTTAGCTAAGTTTCTGATTGATCAAGCTCAACAGTTCTGGGATAACTTGGATTTTCAAGCATTTGAAGACATCTTGGCTCTCCTCATCTAAAGCTTGGTTCTTTTCCCGAATCCAAATTCTTTCATGGATGTGAATGCGGTCAAGATCTTCATGTCTTTTAACCCAGTGCCTACTCTTCTGGGTGATATCCTACATGCCCTCTATACTCGTACTGTGCGAAGAAGGGGGACCCTCATGTGTTGCATGCCGCTGCTGGCGCGGTGGTTTATTTCACACCTCCCCAAGTATGTATTGAAGAATGAGGAAGGTGTAGGTTGGGCTTATAGAATCATGTCACTTGCCCATACCGACATTCTTTAGAGTTCTAAGGATATGGAAAGAGTAGCTTTCATTGATCGATGTGGGGAATACCCTAATGTCCCGTTGCTGGGAATTAGAGGAGGAATAACCTATAATCCTTGCTTGGCTCTACGACAATTTGGTCGCGCTTGGAGAGACAGTCCTCATGAGCTACTTCTTACACACATTGCCTTTGACTACAAGGAGGATGTTGACGAGCACCGCCGAAGGTTTATACGGGCCTGGGGCATGGTGAACAGGTCTGACCCTCACGAGCTAGGACCAAAGACTTCTCTCCCTATGCAACCTTATCTCCAGTGGGTCCGAGCTCGAGCCCAAAAGCTGGGGATGCCTTATGAAGCTGTTTTTACGGTGGTTGTGGAGCATACTAATGAAGAATGTGTTCCTTATACAGTCATCTATCCCTATATGCCTACAGATTTTAGGGCATTGAAGAGATCTTGGATCCAGTTAAAGGAAGAAAGGGATACCTACCGCGAGAAGTATCATGAGCAGGAAAGGAAGATCTTGAAGCTCACGAGGCAGCTTGAGAATGAAAGGACAATTAATGATTATGTCAGCACAAAGGGAAAACCACCATGGGATTTCTGATATCTTTTATTGCTTCTAGTTTAGATTTGCTTTTCAGTTATTTCTTTTGTAACTCCTTGAAGGCATTGTTAAACATTTTACAAGTTTAATCTAATAAAGTGTGTTTTATTTTGTTTTACAAATTTAAATCTCCCAAAGTATTTGAAACCATTTCATACACATTCCATTACCATGCACCCCATTACAGGTACCATTACAGGTTTCTCATCTTCTTCGCTATTTATTTCAGCACTAGATGTCTTCTGAAATACCTACCGATCAAGCCATTAAAGCTCTTCAAGCACATAATGCTCAATTCCAAGAGATGTTCTTGAACTTAGCCAAAGGACAACAGGATTTGAAGACTCTCATCTTGAAGGAGAAGAAGAAGAAGAAGAAGAAGAAGAAGGTGGTTCTGCTAAATATGGGTCACAGATTTGGGAATAGGTTGCGACAGGAAGCTGATTTGTCTCATTCATCTGGAGGACGGGAGAATCAAGAGGAAGGAAAGGGTCCTAGTCGTGTGGTCTCTGATAATGATACTGATTTTGATGATGAACAATACCCTCCTGCTGAGGATAGGTACTAACAACTTGAAGACCGTCTGAGGGCTATGGAGATTCAGAAGGTTCTGGGTTTGGATTTTGGAGATCTGGGGCTAGCATTAGGGGTGATGATCCCTCACAAGTTTAAAGCTCCGGTCTTTGCTAAGTATGATGGAGTGTCTTGTCCAAAGCTCCATCTCCTCTCATACGTCATAAAGATTCAACTTTACACTACTGATAGGAATCTGTGGGTACACTTCTTTCAAGATAGTTTGTCAGGGACTCAGCTTGAATTGTTTTATCAATTGGAAGGAACTAATATCCGCAACTGGGAGGACCTTGCTGCTACTTTCTACAAGCAGTACCAGTATAATGCCGACCTTGCTCCCACTCGTACTCAGCTTCAGAGTATGTCCATGGGTGCAAGCGAAGGTTTTAAGGGCTACGCTCAGAAGTGGAGAGATCTGGCTGGAAGAGTCCAACCCCCTCTGTCTGATAGGGAGTTGGTTAATATGTTTCTCGGGACCTTTTCTGGTCCATTTTTTAATCATCTGATCGTTAGTTCATCATCTTGGTTTACTAAATTGATTATGACTGGGGAGAGAGTAGAAGCTGGTATCAGAAGTGGCAAGATACAGAGAGGTGCTTCATCAAGTACAGAAAAGAGGTATTTCAATTGCAAGAAAGAAGCTAGTGCAGTTTACGGCTCGAGGAGCCAAAGCAGACCTGAGCACCGCCAAGCGGTAAATGCGGTATTAATATCAAGACCTACAGTTGCCCCGCAACGCAACAATCAACAAAAAATGGAGAGGCCGCAAAGATAGTACACTCGGCTTAATATGACTTTGTCTCAAATTCTACCGTAATTGTTGAAAACCAACCTGGTAACTCTGAGGGAAGCCCCAAAGAATCCCAGCACCACATCTCCGCTGTATAATCCAAATGCCCACTGTGCCTATAACTCTGATAGCCCAGGTCATGATACGAACAACTGTTGGGCCTTGAAGAATAAGGTTCAAGATTTGATTGAAGCTAAAGAGATTGAGTTTGACGCTCCAGAGAAACCCAACGTCATAACTGCTCTTATGCCGAAGCATGGTAATGGAGTAAATGTTGTGGACGATGATTCATTTGTGACCTCCGTGGAAGAGATTTCTACTCCGTTGATGACTGTTAAGAAGAATCTATTGTTGGTCGGTTTATTTTCGGGCTGTGGTGAAGGTTGCCACCTATGTTCCATCCTGCCTGCTGGTTTCTATTTATTGAAATCAAGTGTTCAGTGTTGGATGGATAACAAAGAGATCTTGTTCGAGAAAAATTTGATTCTGTTGATTCATGTTGAAGATGTTTCCATCATAACCATTTCGGCCAATCCTTCCAAGGCTTCCTCGAGAAAGCCTGTTAGGATTACATCTGTTCCAAGAGTTGCTCCATTAATCATTACTATTCCTGGTCATATCCCATACACTTCCGATAAGGCTGTCCCGTGGCACTGATGGGGCCGATGTGTATTATCATGGGATCAAACAAGACTTGAAGGTTGAAGAGACTGATGTTGATGTCAGCAATATTTTTGGGTCTAGCAAGGTCACCAGAAGTGGAAGACTCTTCTCTCTTGAGATTTCCCCTCCGACTGTCCAAAAGCATGTTGTCATTCCATCTGCCAGTACATCAACTACTATTCCAATTCTTACTCCAGTTATCACTCCTGTCACCGAGTCATCTGACACTCGGGGCAAAGAAGTTACAGGTGGGCCTGCCCGGATGGAGGCACCTAAGAAGATCATTGTAGAAACCTCTAGGCAGGAGATAGAGGAAATTTTGAAGATTATCAAGAAAAGCGACTACAACGTAGTCGAACAACTGGGGAAAACCCCGTCGAAAATCTCCACGTTATCTTTATTGTTGTGTTCGGAAGCCCATGCAAAGGCTTTAATTGCTTTCCTTAAAATTGCGCTTGTACCGCAGGAAACTTCTGCTGATCAATTCAAAGACTGTGTGGCTAGTTTGACCGCTGACAATGGGTTGGGTTTCTCCGACGCAGATATGACTACCAAAGGAAGAAATCATAATGATGCTCTACACGTCTCGATCGAGTGCAGGGGCACTACTCTAGCCCCTGTACTGGTGGATACGGGGTCTTCATTGAATGTTTTACCAAAGAAAGCACTAGACCGAATGGACTGTGAAGATTTGGTTCTGAAGCCGAGTAATATTGTGGTTAGAGCTTTCGATGGGTCAAAAAGGATGGTGCACGGGGAGGTGGACATCCCTGTTAAAGTTGGCTCTCAGACTTTTGCATCGACGTTCTATGTGATGGATATCCGACCATCTTATTCTTGCTTGTTGGGTCGCCCTTGGATTCATAAGGCTGGGGCAGTGACTTCTACGCTCCATCAGATGTTGAAATATCTAGTAAAAGGGAAGATTTTTACGGTGCAGGGTGGGGAGGAATACATGGTAAGTCACCTTAATTCCTTTCGCTATGTGGAGATGGATGTGGAGTTCATTGAAACCCCGTGTCAGAACTTTGAAGAGGTTCCCCAGACTTTGGCGTCAACTGAAATTACTGCTGACAAACCTCCGATGAAGATGGCTTCCCTCAAGGATGCCAAGGCTATAATTGAAAAAGGTGGGTGTGCAAATTGGGGCCAACTCCCTAACTTTGCACACAGGACTGAAAAATTTGGTTTGGAATTTACTGTAGAGGCTCAAAGGGCTATTCGGCGCACACGGATTGGAAGACCTCCACTGTGCATCAGTAATACGGGAGTGAATGCAATTGAAGATGATGAAGAAGAGTCAGATATCGACAGCTGGATTTACCCGACTACCAACGGTGGCTTAAACAATTGGACAGCGAAGGACTTCGTGCTCGTTTCTTTTATTACACAGTAATTGACTTTTGTTTTGAGATTTGTAATAGACAGTTTGAAACTTTACGGCCTGGTGCCTTTCCCGAGGCACCTTGGCTTTGTTTGTGAGGGCTTATTATTTGTCATTTTCATATATCATCAATAAAACATTGGATGTTTTCTTGTATTACAAATTTTGTGCTCCTTGTTTTTCCTTTCTATCTTGCACTTTATCAAAACAGTTATTTGTCTTACACACACTCACATATCATAATACAGGTCCACATCCACTCTGGATCCCATTGATAACGACTCTACACTACTAGTTATGACTTCGAAAATCCGATCAACCAAGCCGAGGACGAAGGTGAGGATGACTGTGAAGTTCCTGGAGAACTTGCTAGACTGTTACGTCAAGAAGAGAGGGCCATACAGCCGCATGAAGTGCCAGTAGAATCATTGAATTTGGGTATAGAGGAAGACAAGAAAGAGGTCAATATAGGTGTGAATCTGGAGCCTATTGTAAAGCAACAGTTGATACAGATGTGACGCGACTATGTTGAGATATTCGCTTGGTCTTATGAAGATATGACGGGTTTAGACATTGATATCGTGGTTCACTGCTTGCCAACTAAAGAAGACTGTCTTCTGGTAAAGCAGAAGGTTCGCCGTATGCGCCCAGAGATGTCTGAGAAATCAAAGCTGAGGTTATGAAATAGTTTGACGTCGGGTTTCTAGCTGTTACTTCTTACCCACAGTGGGTTGCCAACGTAGTTCTGGTGCCTAAGAAGGATGGTAAAGTACGTATGTGTGTATACTATAGAGATCTGAACAGGGAGAGCCCCAAGGATGATTTCCCTCTGCCTCATATCGATGTCCTGGTTAACAACACCGCACATCATAATGTATTCTACTTTATGAATGGTTTTTCTGGTTACAATCAAATTAATATGGCTCCCGAGGACATGGAGAAGACGACTTTCGTTAAGCAGTGGGGAACTTTCTGTTACAAGGTAATGCCCTTCGGGTTGAAGAATGCTGGGGCAACTTATCAGCGAGCTATGGTCGCTTTGTTCCACGACATGATTCACCATGAGATTGAGGTTTACGTTGATGACATGATTGCAAGGTCCTAGACTGAGGAAGAACACCTTGACCATTCTCAGAAACTATTCGACAGGTTGAAGATGTACAAACTGAGGTTAAACCCGAACAAGTGCACCTTCGGGGTGAGGTCTGGTAAGTTGATGGGTTTCGTCGTTAGTGATAAAGGTATTCAGGTGAATCCTGCAAAGGTGAAGGCTATACAAGAGATGCCAGCTCCCCGAACAGAAAAGGAAGTAAGAGGCTTTTTGGGAGGTCTAAATTACATTGCCCGATTCATTTCACATTTGACTGCTACCTGTGAGCCGATCTTCAAGCTGCTGAAGAAAGATCAAGTGGTAAAATGGAATGATGAGTTTCAGGCCGCTTTCGAAAGGATCAAAGAATATCCCCAAGAGCCACCTATTCGGATGCCTCCAGTTGAAGGAAGACCTTTGATCTTATACTTGACAATACTGGATAATTCAATGGGGTGCGTGCTGGGGCAGCATGACGAGTCTGGCCGAAAAGAGCACGCCATTTACTACCTTAGCAAAAATTTTACCGACTGCGAGACACGATACTCGTTGCTCGAGAAAAATTGCTGCGCTTTGGCATGGGCTGCTCGCCGACTGAGACAGCATATGCTGACTCACACTACCCTATTGATATCAAAGATGGATCCAATCAAGTATATCTTCGAAAAGCCTGCCTTGTCCGGAAGAATAGCAAGATGGCAGATGATCTTAACTGAGTAATACATCCAATACACAACCCAAAAAGCAATCAAGGGAAGTTTGTTGGCAGATCATTTGGCGCATCAGGCCATGGATGATTACCAATCCATGAATTTCGAATTCCCGAATGAGAAGATCATGTTGGTGACCGACTGTGAAGAGCCTGGACCGGATAAAGGACCTGAGGAAGGATCCCGATGGTCTATGTATTTTGAAGGAGCTTCAAGCGCGTTGGGTAATGGCATTGGTGTCGTGATTATATCTCCTGAAGGTTGTCATACTCCATTCACCGCCCGATTATGTTTTAACTACACCAACAATATGGCAGAGTATGAAGCGTGCTTCATGGGTCTTTGAGAAGCTATTGACCTAAGGATTAAGTTCTTGAGTGTATTTGGAGATTCCGCTCTCATGATCAGTCAGATCAAAGGTGAGTGGGATACGAAACACCAAAATCTTATTCCTTACAAAGAATATGTATTGATGTTGCTTCCACACTTCGAGGAGATAACCTTTGAACATTTCCCCAGAGAGGAGAATCAGTTAGCGGACGCGCTAGCTACCATGTCTTCTATGTTCATGGTCAGGTGGGACAATGAGGCTCCCTAGATTACCATCGAGAGGTTGGATGAACCCACACATTATTGTGACATCGAGACTGAAGAGGTAGTAGATAAAACGTGGTTTCACGAGGTAAAAAGGTATCTTAAGGCTCAAGAGTACCCCGGGGGTGCGTCTGTTAATGAAAAGAAGTTCTTGAGTAGATCCGCGGTGAAATTCTTCATCAGTAATGGTATCCTTTACAAGCATAACCATGACTCAACCTTACTACGATGTATGGACAAGAACGAGGCAGAAAGGATTATGGAAGAATTACATGAAGGTACTTTCGGAACTCATTCCAGTGGACATACCATGGTGAAGAAAATCCTACGGGTAGGATATTACTGGTCTACTATGGAAGCTGATTGTTATCAGCATTCTCGGACTTGTCATAAGTGCCAAGTCTATGCTAATAAGGTGCATGTATCTCTGGTTCCTCTGAATGTTTTGACAACACCTTGGCCTTTTGCAATGTGGGGCATCGATATGATCGGCGAGATCAAACCCACTGCATCCAACAGGCATCGTTTCATTCTAGTGGCTATTGATTATTTCACAAAGTGGGTTGGAGCGGCTTCCTTTGCTACAGTAACCAAGAACGTCGTGGCGCGGTTTATCCGACACAATTTGATCTGTCGATATGGTGTACCAGAGAGGATCATTATAGATAATGGTATGAATCTCAACAATACGATGATCACCGAGCTCTGCAAACAGTTTAAGATACAACATCCCAACTCTTCTCCTTACCGGTCGAAGATGATTGGGGATGTTGAAGAGGCTAATAAGAACATCAAGAAGATTATGCAGAAGATGACGGTGACATACAAAGATTGGCACGAGATGTTACCATTTGCTCTTCATGGGTATCGTACCTCAGCACGGACGTCAACAGGGGCAACACCCTACTCTTTGGTGTATGGCATGGATGCAGTCTTACCCATTGAAGTTCATATACCCTCTCTTCGGATTATGAAGGATGCAGATTTGAGCGAAGATGACTGGATCCAAACCCGGCTTGATCAGCTGAATCTAATTGACAAGAAGAGGCTTACTGCTATTATCGTGGTCAGACGTATCAAAAGCGGATGATCAAGGCATATGACAAGAAAGTCAAACAACAAGAGTATTAAGTCGAGGATCTGGTGATCAAGCGCATCATACTGCCACAAGGTGATCCTAGGGGCAAATGGACCCCTACTTATGAAGGGTCATTTATGGTTAAGAACCTTTTCACAAGAGGAGCTATGATTCTAACAACCATGGATGGTGACGACCTTCCTCACCCTGTCAATGCAGACATAGTGAAAAATATTACGTATAATCAAAGACCCGCTAGGTCGACTGGCCTAGGCAAAAATAAGGGCTTCCCGGCGAACCAAAAGGGTTCGGGAAAAAGTAAGGGATGAAAATGAAAAAAAAATGTACACCTGGCAAGTCGAAAACCTGAAAAGGAGGCTTGGGAAAAAAAGGGTATCCTGGTGAACTAAAAATCTGAAAGGCTGGTCCAAGCAAAAATTAGGGATCAAAGCGTAACACTATGTCTCATTGGGTCATCTTGCAACCAGACTTCAGTATCGACTATCATGCTCGGACGGCGCCAATCGATTTGATCTACCTTCAACCAAGTAGCAAAGTGATGAGACGCTCGAAGATATAAAGGCAATAGCAGAGTTGGAACCCAGTGGATTTGTTCACATAACTGTTTTTTTTCTTTGTTTTTCATAAATTGTATAGTTCCATTCTTTCGGCGGCGTTCTCTTACTAGGACGTCAGCCTCTTGTACAAAAACGCCTATTACATGCCAACTTCAAAATCAATACAATTCATTTTCACAAAGAAATTTCAAATTATTTTCCTCTTTCTGTTTTGTTTTGCAAGAACGTTTAATGGTTCATTTTTTATATATGCATTTGACAATAATTGCTGCTCATAAATATTTACATGCGAAACAAAAGACGATTACTCATAATGACAGGAACAGGGGCAAACAGAAATGTCCAAACCTTACAGTTTCTCTATTCACCAGGTACAGGGATAGACCCAGTTGAAAAATATGACTAAACATGCATACACTCCCCGTAGAGTAAAAAGTACCCAAAAGACAGTGGTATTAGCCCTCCCCAACTGAGGTTCGCAATCGCTAGTGAGTCGATAAGATTCTCCCCAAGCAGAGTTCATATTTCACCAACGATGGAAGTCCATCCCCAGTGGAGTTTATTTCTTCCATAAACAGAAAGTTTATCCCCGACATAGTTCATCATCGCCAGCAACGGTAATTCATCCACAGCCGAGATTATGTCTCCAAATCAACGAACCTTCTAACAGAGCATATCTTCCCCACAAAGTCATCCTCTCACCAATTTATTCTCCAATAGAATTATTCTCCTACCATGTTATTCTCAGATCATCTTCGATCGTTATCCCCAGCGAGCGAAACTCTTTATATTCTCCATCAGCAGTCCGGGATTTATTTTCCCCAACTAAAGAACGTCATAAAAACATCACATTTCCATACATCATGACACGTGCATATACGCATCATACAACACAGTCTCATTTATTTTGAGAACATCATTGCTCGATACATGTCATGCATCATGACATTACATACGACTAACCCTTTACTTTTCAGGAAAATATACAATCAAATTCTCACAAAGTTCAAGCTATGAATCCCGGGTACGACCAGATAATATCTTTATTTCTCCATCATATTGCGAAGCCCGGAGAACGACCGGATAACAGTATCAGAATACTTCGAAGCCTGGATTACGACCAGATAGTGGTATCTCTTAAAAGCAAGCTATGAAGCCCGGATTCGACCGGATAATAGTTTAATCCCCAGCAAGTTGTGAAGCTTGGATTACAATCGGATAACAGCTCAGCAAGTTACTATGAAGCCTAGATTATGACCAGATAGAAGTGCAAGACACCATGAAGCCTTGATTCGACCAGATAGTGGTATATCATAAACACAAGCCGTGAAGACCGGAGTCGACCGGATAGCAGCTTAACAAGTTATAATGAAGCCTAGACTACGACCAGATAGCAATACAAGATACCATGAAGCCTGGATTATGACCAGATAATGGTAGAAGACATTGTGAAACCTGGATTATGAACAGATAGCAACCAAGAATACTAAGAATCTTGGATTCGACCAGATAGTGGTATATCTTTAATACAAGTTATGAAGCCCGAATTCGACCGAATAATACCTTGATTTCCCCATGAAGCCTGGATTCGACCAGATAATGGTATAGTACATCGTGAAGCCTGGATTACGACCAGATAGCGGTAGAGAACACTAAAGCCTGGATTACGACCAGATAACAGTAAGGTACACTGCGAATCTTGGATTTCAACCAAATAGTAGTTCACCCGACCAATTACTATGAAGCCCGGAGTCGACCGAATATTAGTAGGACTTTAAATCAAATGGAAGCCCGGATGTGACTGGATAACCACTTGATTTCTTCTGAAGCCTGGATTTCAACCAGATAAGAAGTGAGGTATTATGAAGACTGGATTCGACTAGATAACAGTACAAGACACCTTGAAGACTGGATTCGACCAGATAATGATATGAAACATCGTGAAGCCTGGATTACGACCAGATAGAGGTACAAGACATTGAGAAGCTTGGATTTCGACCAAATAGCAATTATACCTGGACAATTACTAAGAAGCTCGGAGTCGACTGGATATTAGTGTGCCCTAAATTCAAGTTAAAGCCCGGATTACGACCGGATAACAACTGAATTCCTTCTGAACCCTGGATTATGACCGGAGAAGAATTGAGAAATTGCAAATCCTGGATTACAACCAGATAGAAAGTTTAATCTCATCTCCCCAGTAAGTCACTGTAAAGCCTGGATTACGACCAGATAGCAGTCGATCTTGTCACTATGAGGTCTAGATCACGACCAGATAATAGTATATTTTCACCTCTTCGACCAAGAGACGATTCCCCAGTAGAAAAACAGACGACTGAAGTTCCTAAAATTCAACTTTCTCTCAAGACAGAGATTGGCATTCCCCAGTGGAATCTTCCTCAACAGTAGGTATGCAAGCTCTCGCTAAGGAATCTCTTATGCGATTGACACTTCTTCTGATGGCATCTTTAAGACAATCTTCCAACATCAACTTCCAAATGGCATCTATAAGCCCATTCCCGACATCACAAGACAAGTACCACTTCATGCGAGTGCAAATTTATGGGCACTCTAGTGTTTAATCATCTTCCACCTTCAGATCACAAAAGACAGACAAACCAATCTACATCCTCAAGTTTAAGAAGTTTGAATAGGGGCAGGTGTTGTACCCCAAAAATTTCCTTCTCATATTTCTCAAACATTTCAAGTGAGGTCTTCAAATTGCTCAAGGAAGTTCAAGGGTTGACCAGACAAGCTCACTCCTAACGCAGTCTACCTCAAATTAGGGTTTCATGTTGCATCAAGATATTTGAGTCCCAAGGATACCAAATTCTCAACATTGTCCTAATATGTTCTCAAGATCATCCATGTCAAGTTTCAAGCCCTACAGAGAAAGTTTGCTCAGTCAATTGCTCAAAGACCTGAAAATCGATTATGCTAGGGCAAAAGTCAACTGTGGCCCACCTACAGTCAAAATTCAAGATTTTTGGTCAACATCCTCATTTTGAAGTATTATTCATCATTTTATCAAGGGTTGATCATGATTCATCAAGGATTTCTCCCAATTCATCAAAACCCAACAGTTGCTAAATTAGGGTTTTGTAGGAAAAGTCAACTCAACTTTGACCAAGCATAACTTTCTCATACTTTATGAGAAATGACCCATACAAAGCTCATTTTGAAGAGGATGCAATTCCATACAATTCATCTTCATCTCCAAAGTTCAAAATATTCACTCACAAGAAGTTATGAATTTGGACATTATAGGTCATTTTGAAAAGTCAACAAAAACACATTTTTTGTCAAAGCTTCATACATGTACATGGAATACCAAATTGTGATGATACCAAAAGGTTTGCTTAGAATACATCTCAAGCTTTCTAAAAAGTCCAAGAACACCTTTAAAGAATCAAAATTGAGGAAGTTATGCATTGGTGAAGTTGACCTTTTTTGCAAAATTGTCAAAAGTCAAAAGTGCCTCAAATTGCAATTTTTTCTAAATGGGCCTAATTTTTTGCACTTGTTTTGAGTTGGTAGCATGGTCCACGAGCCCTAGACCTTTCCACTTGTCTTTATCTTTTTTTTTTTATTTTGATTTTTATTGCAATTAAATCAATTTAAATCAAAACAAATCATGAAAAAATCCAAATCATTGAAACTTCAAGATCTTGTGCATATTTCAGGTCATATATCCAGCTAGCAAGTGAATCAATTCGTGCAAGGCATAGGTGGGCACAAAAAGATTGGTTTTGGCCTATTTTGGAAAGATTTTCAAATGAATCAAATCAAGATCACAAATAAAAATTGGCAAAGATTGAGAGCATAATTTCAACCCTAATTTAATCATTGGTATATAGTGGACAATTGCAGATCAAAAATACAAAGTTTGGAGGCGCACAAAGGCAGAACCGAACTTGAAAAATTAAAAGAAAAGTGGTAATTCGTTTTGCTACTTCCAGACATTTTCAAGACCCTCTAGCCATCTCATTCGCTTCCTGGGATCACAAGCAAGGTATACCAATCAAGAACAAGGATTGTCCTGCGCTAAAACCCAATGTAAGTGGTTCACGACTTTGGCTTGTTCTTGAAATTGAATTGCATGATTTTGGAATCTATAGCATGAAATGATTATATATTCTTGCTCCTTGAAACATTTGCAAGCTATCTATAAAATTCAATTGCATTTTTGTGGACTATATCAGGATTTGCTATTATTATGGTTTCTAAGCTCGTTTTAGGGTCTTTGTGTACAGGTGAAATTAGCCCACAAGAAGGGCATCATAATGCTCAGCAGGCCAAGACGGTTTGATTCATGGCCTTAGACTCCATTTATCATGCCCATCGGAGATTTTTAAACAAGCCAGGGTTATAGTGACGGACATTTGTCCGTAGGTAAAAGTCTATGACTTTTACCAACGGAGAGAGGACAGGGACAACATGCGTGGCTCCGTCTCATTCGTGCATTTGAATTCTGGCGCGTTTTTTTTCTCCACTAACTCCCTTTATTACATATTATTGTTTGTTATTATTTCATATACAACACGCACATGTAGCTCAGTTGGTGTGGAGGCGAGTGGAGAAGGCCACAGGACCTGGGTTCGAATCCCAGGTCTCCCCTATTATTTCATATTATTTTCTTTCAGATGATCAGGCGCGCGTACAGATATGAAGACCACCATGGACCATCATCATCCAACCAGCCAGATGTCCACAGGCCAGATCTGAAGGCTATCATGTGATGGTCCACCAACAACCACGGTCAACGCATAACATGGGAACATGGGAGTCAACGTGGATCACTTTCTTTTGGGCCCAGAGCTTGTTATTCACACCCCTCCAATTTACTGTCCACAGGCCCATTTTCTTTTTCTTTTCTCTTATATTTTTAATTAATTCATTTAATTTATTTTTACTAACACCAAATTAATTATTTTTTCATAAAAAAACATAAAATCAATTTTCATCCAATTAGATTTAGAATTTATTTTTTATACAAAAATTAATTTAAATTAGTTTATTTAATTTTAGGGTAACTTTTAATTCTTTTGTAAATAGATTAAAAACAATTAGAAAATTAGGGTTTTAGTGTAATTTAAATTCTATTTTCTTTTTTCTTAAAAAATAACCAAAAAAACCACAAAAATAGGTCAAATATAAATTATTTTCTTTAATTTAATTTAATTGGTAATTTTGTACATATTTAATTCAAACTTTATTTTTCTTGAAAATAATTAAAAACAACAAAAATAATTTTTTCTTTCGATTAGGTTAGACGGGGTCAAAACCCTAGTTCTCTCTCGTTCTCGATTCATCGCGTTTATTTATTTTTACCATATTGATGTATTTGCTCACAAGATGTAATAGATTAATTAGGACATTTTTCCTTTCATTATCGTTTTTTTTACGGGTTGTTTTTGGCTATGTAATTAATACCCGAAGCCTTGTAATAGCGTAGCTTTACTTTCCGCACTTTAAATTCCGCAAAATATTAACTGTTAGATGTATGAATAATAGGGATGCATGACAAGAATGTATGTAAACTTTGAAAACGGTTAGCAAATCCTAAATGTGCAAATATAAATAACTTGAAATTGAATCACTCGCACATACGCACTCCTAGGGTATACTCTCACTTCAGTTGCCTTCGGTAAAACGATCATTAAGTATAGGGTATTTTAGTGGTCGCTCTCCTGTCCCAAAGATCAAAGTTTCCTCGGAATGGTTGCCTCAGATATGTTGATTCGAATATTGATCTTAAGACATTAGGGTTATTACTAAGACGTCCTAACATTGCTTTAGTGATTGTACGTCCCTTTCGAATTGACCCTTAAAACTCCAACGACGATGCTACCTACTCACTAATAGTGGGATAGAGTTATCTAAAGGAAACAAACATAGAATAATTCTTTTTTTGAGTAGGTAGATGCTAGAAGGTACTTGCTCAAAACAAACAAATTTTTCCACACTTACACTCTTTTCAAACAAAGTTTTCAAAACGACTTCGTAACACTCTTGAAGACAGAAGCAAGGGTTAAAACGAAGTAAATACAAAAACTTTTCAAATCACACAAACACAAAATCAATTTTAAAAATGATGAGCAAGTACCTAAGAGCCCGTAGAAAACTACGGATAGAAAGGGTGCTAATACCTTCCCTTTCTATAATCCACCGCCCGTACTCAGAATATCTCGAAAAAGGAATTTTTCTGTGCTTTTTTCCTTTCCAATTGGATAAAATAAAAGTCGGTGGTGACTCTTGCTTACCGCGACATTTTGCAAACACAAACGCAAAATGCAAACCAGCATTCAAACAGTTTCGGTTCTGGCCACCGTATCACACATAGGACTGAAGAACATTACGAAGAGCGGGTTTGGTACAAATAAAATTTGAGCCTTTATCCTTTGTTTCTTGAACCGTGAGCTAGGCCACGTTATAACCCTTAAAAGTCCTAGCTGAAGCATGGGTTAGCTCGAAAGCATACTATTACAAAAGGTATCCTGACTCCTGTAAGGTTTGCTATAAATCATGAGTTGATATCACTCTCTCTAAAAATTTGTTTTACTAAAAAATGAATTTTCAAAATTTTTTTTCAAGACAGACATAAGCTTTGCATTCTTAAAATACCATTGTTTTCATATAACTATTTGTTCAACTGCAGAGAAATTCGCATGATGAATATCTAGTGAAAAAAAACCTTCTCAATGAAAAGGATCACCTCAAGTGGAAAAACACTTCCAACCAAGGGGCATAGTAGGATGTCCAGCTGATATGGGGCAGTCAAGTCAAGATTCAAGGAATCTCTCAAAGTGCCAAATAGCCAGGGGCAGATCTTCATCTGAATCACTTGGGGCATTGGACATGAATTCCAGTAACGAACAATGTACGATCAAACAAATATCTTTTGGAAGTGTGGCAACACTTACTACTATGGACAGTGACAATTCTCCGTACCCGGCGAACATGGACATAGTCAGAAAAGACTACGCATGAAAAAAACCTGCTAGGTTGACTGGCCTAGGAAAAATAAGGGCATCCCGGCGAACCAAAAGGGTTCAGGCAAAAGTTAGGGATAAAAACAAAAAAATATATACACCCGGCAAGTAGAAAACCTGAAAAGGAGGCTTGGGTAAAAAAGGTATCCCGGTGGACTGAAAATATGAAAAGACGGTCCAAGCAAAAGTTAGGGATTAAAGCGTACGACTACGTCCCGTCATCTCATCACTTTTCTAATCAATAGAAGGTTTATTACCCTGATATTTATTCACCAAGGACTCCAAGAGTTGGATAATAGTCAAACCATCTACAAAATCCCCGGTTGATACTTTATATAACAGGTATCAAGGCAAGGGAATTCTACTACATGGTCACTTCCATGTTCTTAGCATGCAACATATTGATGTCAGGTGATCTCATACCCTCGGTAGAGCAAGATCTCCAAATTACTGCTCCAACGAAAATTCCCTAATGAAGTCACCAAGCTTCTCGGGATTCCCCAAGCGGATTACAGATTTTCCCTTCACCAATGGAAACATTTTGAATGAAGCAGATTATCATCTAGAAACGGTTTAGGTACGATCCAAGACGGATGTCATCCTGACACTTACTCCAGATTCTCATATAAAAACGATTCAGGTAAGATCCAAGACGGATGTCATCCTGACACTTACTCCAGATTCTCATCTAGAAACGGTTCAGGTACGATCCAAGATGGATGTCATCCTGACACTTACTCTAGATCCTCATCTAGCAATTGTTCAGGTACGATCCAGAGACGGATATCATCCTGATACTTATTCAGATCACTTCTAGCAATAGTTTAGGTACGATCCAAAATGGGTGTCATCCTGATACATAGTTCAGACTCTCTTCTAGCAACAGTTCAGGTATGATCCAAAGACGGATATCATCCTGATACTTATTCAGATCATCTTCTAGAAATGGTTCTGGTACGATCCAGAGACGAATGTTATCTTGGTACTTATTCCAGATTTCTCTTCTATAAACAGTTCAGATATGATCCAGAGATGGATGTTATTCTGATACTTATTCAGATTCTTTTTAAGTACAATTCAGATACGATCCAGAGACGGATGTCATTCTGACACTTATTCAATACAAGTTCCGAGTATAGTTCAGATATGACCCAGAGACGGATGACATTCTGGAACTTATTTCAACACATAGATCCATCCACAAAGCTTCCGCAGGTACTTTCTCTAACAGGTACAGGGGCAGAAACATCTTGATGCAAAGTCACCGCTACATCCTCAGCACACGTCCCACTGACTTCTATGTCCCCACAGAGTAGAGGAAACCAAAAGTTTTAATCCCTGCTTCCCCAAACAGGAGTTACTTTCCCCAGCAAAGTTCCTTCAGAGAGCCAATATTTATATTCCCCAACCGAGTTTTATAATCGCAAACGATTTATAAAGCTTTATCCCGAGCAGAGTTTATTTCTCTGACTACGGAAGCTATATCCCCAACATATTTTATTCCTCCAGCTATGGAAGTCCATCCCCTAGCGGAATTTATCTCTCTGAATCGGCAAAATATTCCAGCAAAGCATCTCCTCTCCCAAACAAAGTTATTCCCCTGCAGAGTTATTCTCAGGCAGAGTCTCTCCCCGACAGAATATTTGCAAACAAAAAGGAGTAAATCCCCAGCATAGTGTTTGTACCCCAAAATTTTCCCTCTCATTTTACTCAACACATGCCCATTGAGGTCATCAACATGCTCAAGGATGCCCAAGAGTTGACCAGACAAACTCTCTCCTAAGGCAATGTACCTCAAACTAGGGTTTCCATTTTCATCAGGGTGTGGGAACTCCAAAGGTCCCAAATTCCTTCCATGGTCCCAATATGTTCTAAAGATCATCCATGTTAAGTTTCATTCCTTGCACAAGAAGTTTTCTCAGTCAATTGCCCAGATGCCTGAAAATCAACTGTACTAGGTCAAAAGTCAATTGCGGCCCACGTACAGTCAAACTTCAAGATTTTTGGTCAACATCAACATTGTGAAGTGATATCCATCATTTTATCAAGGGTTGATCATGATTCCCCAAGGAATTCCCCAAATTCATCAAAACCCAAAAGTTGCTAAATTAGGGTTTCTTAGGAAAAGTCAACCAAACTTTGACCAAGCATAACTTCTTCATACTTTATCATAAATTTTCCATCTAAGGCTCATTTTGAAGAGGATGAAATTCCCTACAATTCATATTCATCCCCCAAGTTAAAAATATGCACTCATCAAAAGATATGAATTTCTACATTATAGGTCCTTTTGAAAAGTTAACAAAACACATTTTGGGTCAAAGCTTCTTACATGAACATGGAAGACCCAATTGAGATGAAACCAAAAGGTTGTTTAGGGGACATACTAAGATTTCTAAAAACTCCAAGAACACCTCTCTAAGGTTAAAATTGGAGGAGATATGCATTGTCGAAGTTGACCATTTTTGGAAAATTACCAAAAGTTAAATATGCTCAAAAGTGCATTTTTTGTAAAATGGGCCTAGCTTCTCATGATTGCATCTTGTTAGAGACATGGTCCACGACTCAAATCAGCATACACACATTTTTTTCTTTACTTATTTATTTATTTTGATTTTTTATTATTTAAAAGTTAAATTAAATCAAATAAATTGCAAAAAGATATAAAAAGATTGGTTTTGATCTGATTTTTTGTAGGAATCAAATCCAATTAGGCTGGCATAGCATATCACATCGTGCAAGGGATGATTGAAGAAAAAATTGGCATAATTATGCTTGTTTTGGAAAGATATAATATAAGAGCAAAATCAAATAAAATTTTCATGATTCACAAAGATTTAATTTGTTTTTGTTAACCTAATCAGTTCTACTACATATATAGAACATAAACATGCACGAAAACAAGGATTACAGTAGTGAGAATACAAGAACAAAACTCAAAAATTTACAAGAAAGTGGTGGATCGGTTTCCAACCTATAAGGCAATTCAAAGCATTTCAACACTCCTAATCGTTTCCTGGAGCCTCTCTGAAGCTAACACGATCAGTTTCACGCATCCTTACGCCCATAATCGCCCCCTAGACTTCACACAGTTTGCTATCTTTTTCAAATTCCATTACTATGATTCTTGCATCATGAACATGTTTTAATGGTATATCTATGTTTGTTGTCATGTTTGGACGATTTAATTGAAGCTTTGATGCTTGTATACGTGTTTGCCATTGTTAGGGTTTTCATGGCCGTTTTAGGGTTTTTCTCTACAGGTTAAATTAGGCCCAAAAAAGGATACCATGATGCTCATGGCATCAAGACAAGTTGATCCAGGGTCTTTAATTTCATTTATCATGAATTTTTCTTGATTTTTAAAGTGTACAGGTTATGGCTACAGACGCTTGTCTGTAGGTAAAAGTGTTTAGCCTAAGGCGACGAATCTGCGAAGAAGACAACAACGTGCCTAACCACTATTGGCTTATTTGAATTTTGCGCGCTTACTAGAGTCATTCACGTTCTTTTATATATTACTTATTGTTGTTATTATATTGACAAATAAAACATGTAGCCCAGATGGCAAGGTGTGTGTGGTATTGAGTGGGAGGACCTGGGTTCGATCCCGGGTCCCAACATTTTGTTATTTTCTCAACATTTAACTGCTGATTATATGCTCCATGCATCAAGACGTATACCATGCGCTATTATCATCCTACCACTGGATTCATTGCTAGCCAGATCCAACGCCCATCAATGAAAGACTATGGTGCGCCCCCAGGCTGGTACAACGCTGGATCTCACGTGGGACTGGGCCCATCTCTTTGGGCCTAAGCAATTCAGCAACACACCCCTTATCCAGCAATACAGGCCCAATTCTTTTCTCTTTTCTCTTTATTTCTTTTTAATTATTTGATTAATTATTTCTCTTTTACAAAATAACACAACAAAATCAATTTTTTTATTAAATCAAAAATCACAAAAACATCAAAAAAATCATTTTTTTCATAAAAATATTTTATTTCTCTAATTAATTAGTTTAATTTAATTTAGGGAAATTTAATTCTTTTTTTCATAAATCTAAAATAATTAGAATTAGGGTTTAATTTTGTACATTACCTAATTAATATTTCTAAAAAAATAACCTAATTCTTTTTCAATTAGATTTCTTAGGATTTTCTAATTATTTTCACATTTAATTCGCCGCGCACTTTTAATTTCCTTTTTTATTATTATTGTAACTGCTCCGAGTTTGTAATAGTAATTAGGGTTTTAAATTCCGCGTCTTTATTTTTAGTCCAAGATAATTATGTATCTGCAAAAGCCATGTAATAGCTAGGACTTTAAACTTTCCGCACTTTTAATTTCCGCAAACTATAAACTTCTTAAATGAATGTTAATAGGATTGTATGGAAAGACTAACTGAAAATTAATACAGTAGAAAACCCTAAGTGTGCAAAGATAAATTAACTGAAAACATACACTCTCACATGCTCACTCCTAAGGTTTGCCCCACTCCGGTTGCCTTCGGTAAACGGTCATGAAGTATAGGGTTCGTTAGTGGTCGTCCTCTAGCCCCGAAAGATCTAAAATGACCCATTCAAATGTTGCCTCAGAAAAAGATCTTTAAGGCTTTAGGATGATTACTAACATTTCCTAACATTGCTTTTGTTATCGTATTTGTCCCTTCGAATGTCCCTAAAAAACTCCAACGACGATGCTACTTATTTCTCAATAATGGGATAGCATTGTCTAAAAGGAAAACGAACAAACATTTTTTCGAGTAGTTAGATTAGTTCCTAGGTACTTGCTCAAACAAATTAATTTTTTCACACAAACACTTTTCAAACAAATTTTTCAAAAACAACTTTGTAACACTCTTGAGGACAGAAACAAGGGTTAACACAAAGTAAAACAAAACTTTTCAAAACACACAAACACGAAAGCAATTTTAAAATGAGCAAGTACCTAAGAGCCCGTGGAAAACCACAGATAGAAAGGGTGCTAACACCTTCCCTTTCTATAATCTACCCCCCGTACTCAGAAACATCTCAAAAAAGATTTTTTTCTGTTCTTTTTCCTTTTCCTGATTGGATAAAATAAAAGTCAGTGGCGACTCTTGGTTACCGCAAGATTTGCAAAAAAAAATGCAAACCAGTATTAACAGTCCGTTCTGCCACCGTATCACAGAACTGGCGACTCATCTGGGGAATAAAATATAAAGTAGGGTAAACCTTAGGATCTAGGTCATATTTAATTGCTTTCTCTTTATTGTCTTGCTTGCTTTATATTTATGGGAACTGTTTGGGTTATTTGATCCTACACCCGGATCGGGAAACACCTTTTACGTAAGTAGCCATAAACTGTGAGGGAGTTGTGCTGGGGTATACCGACACGGTTGAAGCGGTAACTACATTGATGTGGCACTTTGGTTGGTACTCGTAACCCTTGAGTCAATCAGGGAGATGTACGGGGACGCCGCGTGGTGTCATAAAGCATCAACTGTCCTTAGAACCTTTAATTGCACAACTTGGCCAGTAGGACGTAGCGAGATGGCCGACTTTGGTGTATGCCCAAGTTCTATAGATACTCGATGCTACACTCATTGAGGTTTGACTTCTGAGTTTTGTTTGATTACGAGTCAATCATCGATTGAATAAGGCTTGGGGGAAAGATCGGTGATATTGAGATCCCTTTAGAACCCAATTACATATTTATAGGACAGGTTGAACCAATGCAGCTTCAAGAGGGTATGACCTTAAAACTCAAGCAAGCCTTAAACCTAAGGACTTGGTGTGATTTATCTGTGTTTGCTATACCTGTGATTTATCATGACATCATAAACATCATACCATAACATATCATACTAATTGTTTCAAGGGTTTCTAGGGCTCATCTTTGCTCTATTTTGTAGGATATGGCATCCGCACGCAGGAACACTATTCAGATTAACCTAGTGAAAGTATCTCCCCAATTAAGGGACTTGGCTGTAAGGTTCCCAAAAGCTCTCTTTTCACTGAAAAACATGGTCGGTTTCTTAACTTGGTCACTACAAAACCTAACAAAGAAATGTTGAAAGTGTTGTTTCAGTTCTTCGAACCTCTACATCACTGTTTCACATTCTCGGATTATCAGTTAGTGCCTACTATGGAGGAATTTTCTCAGTTATTAGAGATACCCATTCTTGATCAGCTACCTTTCAGCGGTACAGAAAGACATCCCAAACCTGAAGAAATTTCTAAATCTCTATCCTTACAACGTTCCAACATAGTGACGAATTGGGAAACCAGCGGGAGTGTTCAAGGAATTCTGGTTAAATTTTTGTTCGAGAAGGCTTACTACTTTTGGGATACCCTGGATCTACAAGCTTTTGAAGAGGTTTTGGCGCTCCTTATCTACAGGATGGTTTCGTCCCCTAATGCGGATCAACTCGTAGAAGTGAGCACAATCAAGGTTTTTCTGTCTCGAAATCCGGTACCTACATTACTCGGGGATATTCTACACTCTCTGCATGCTCGCACTCTAAAAAGAAGGGGGACCCTCCAGTGTTGCACTCCTCTATTTTCTAGGTGGTTTATTTCGCACCTACCCAGATCTACTTTGAAGAATGAACAGGGTAAAAGATGGTCTCATCGACTAATGTCCCTTACGCATTCAGACATTCATTGGTGTTCACGATTCTCGGAAGATGTTACTATCATCAATCGCTGTGGTGAATTCCCTAATGTCCCTCTTTTAGGAATTATGGGAGGAATCACTTATAACCCTTTCTTAGCATTAAGACAGTTTGATTATGCGAGAAGGGATGGTCCACATGATACACTTATTCAAGGAATCTCCTTCAACTATGAGAATAATGTTCAGGGTTACCTCAAAAGGTTCATACAAGGTTGGAGTATGGTACATAGATTTGACCGCAAGACACTTGGGCATAAGAATTCCATACCTCTCGAGCCTTATCTCATATGGGTACGAGCCTTCGCTCAAACTCTTATGATGCCTTATCCCACTATTAGACCTATGATTATGGAACAAGTTGCCAAGTGTGATACGGTGGGAGAACTAACTTGAGGTTTTGCATTTTGATCGCATTTATGCGGATAGCAAGAGTCACCACCGACTTTTCTTTTATCCAAAAGGAAAGGTAAAAAAGCACGGGAAAGACCTTTCGAGATTATTTCTCGGGTTCGGGGGGTAGATTATGAAGAGGGAAGATATTAGCACCCTTTTCATCCGTAGTTATCTACGGGCTCTTAGTTACTCGCTAGATCACTTACTTTTGCTTTGACCGTGTGCTTGTGGTGTGGGCTTTGAAAATATTTTGGAAATGTCTTTGTAATGGTTCTCGTTTCTATAAGAACGCGTACAAAGTTTTGTTTTGAAAAATAGTTCAAAGATGTGTTTGTGGAATGTGTTTTTGAAAGTGGTTTTGAAAAGATGTTTTACAATGGTTCTCGTCTCTATTAGAACGTATACAAAATGTTTTGTCTTTTTGAAAATGTTTTGAGATTAAAGTGTCGGTGTAAAAAATGTTTTTGTCGTGAGCAAGCGAGTAACTAGAAGCGAATCTACCTACTTGAAAGGTTTTAAGTGTTCTTTTCTTCCTCCATTAGATGTTGTTAACTTACCATTGATTTGGTAAGAAGCCCCATCGTTGGATGTGAAGGGACAGACGCGGGACATTTGTACGATCATCGAAAGCAACTTATGAGACGCTTTAGCAATTTTCCTAAGTGACAAGATCATTTTATCGAAGGAAACATCGAGGGTCATTGAGGGACTACGATCTTTTTTATCGAAGGCTCATTGCTAAAGCGTCCCATATTTGAGGGACATGACTGTGTTTCCGAGGCAACGAGCGAGGCTACCCTAGAGGTGCGCGTGTGAAAAAAATTGTGTTCATTTCAAGTTATTTTATCTTTTAAATTAGGTTATCTAGCGATTTTTTTTTGAATCTTGCCATACACGCCTAATTACTATACAGTATAAGGAAAATAGTAAATTGCGGAAATTGAAATTCTACGCTATTATAGAGTTTTCGGGAATGTGGGGTACAAATTTGCAAATGGGGATGGATCGAATGCGATTAAAAGGTTCAAATAGCAAACAATACAACCAAATCTAATTTTAACAATTAATTAAAATTATAATAGTCTATGAAAAATTAATTGACAAAGTATAGAAATTTTGGTATTTTTGTTTGTGAGAAATTTTGAGGGGAAAATCGCAACCTATTCTAGAAAAAAATAAATAAATTACAAAGAAATTAAATCAAAGGTATATATATCTTTTGGTATTTTATTTTATTTTTTAAAATCTTTTTTATGGTATTTGGTATCTAAGAGCTAAGACTAAATGAAAAGAAAGTAAATAATGTGATTATTTGGGCCTACGTAAACCTAATGACCCATCATAATTTTCATAGAAAACAAATTAAAAAAAAGTTAATAGTATGACAAACAAAATAAATGAAAGGGCTTTAGGGATGCAACTTACTTGAAACTCACAGCAACCTTCTCTCTCTGCTTTTAAAATTAACAAACACAGACAGCCTTGCCATCTTCTTCTCTAAACGCGTTTTCCTTGTAAATTAAAACTTCCATGTTCCTTGCAAATAGCAGCGAGTTTTATGGCTGTGGATTTGGAGACTTAACCGTAGTTGTCGGGGTGACATCAGAGTTGACAAACTGAAAAACGATACCAAGGAGGAGGCCGATCGAGGTTTCAACGGTGACGAATTAGATAAAAAGAACGTCTGAATCGGAGAAAGGAAGGGGAAGACAACATAGATGAAATAGAAGGCGTTGAAGCTGAGATGATAGAAACGAACAGAGATGATGAAGACGTCGGAGGATGAAGCAAGCAGTGACTCACTTCAAGGGTTTCAAAATGGTGTCTAGGGATCAAGATCTTACGGTGGCACAAGCAGGAGCTCCAACGAGAATCTACGAATTTCAGTAAGCTCAAACTATTCCTCTTCTGCTCTTCTCTCTGTTTATACTTAGGTTTGAGATTGATATTGTACTGTGAATTGCCAACTGATCCCGCCTCGTTTGATTGATTCTCATCTTTCTTTGAATTCTAGAACTGACCTCCGCTTCCTCTTTCTCTTTTGAATCGGTGACAGTTACGATGCAAGGGCGCAGTGGTCGTCGGTAGGAAGAGGGAAACACGATGGAGGCTAGGCTCTTCGCATCTAGTTTCTTGAGGATGTTTGAGATCATGAATGGTGATAATGAAATAGCGTTTGGGATGGTGTTGGTGACGATGGAACGATGATGGCGGTAACAGGTTTGTGAAGTTTTGATGGAAACAAAAGCTTTTTTTGGTTGCCTTGATTTGGTGAGATCTTTTTTATGTTTTCTTTGATTTCTGTATTTTGTTGTGTTTTGGTGGTTGCTGCAAGAAAATGGTTTGTTTTATCTTTCTCTGATGAACAATCGTATGATCCTTCTTTTGGTTTTCTGTTATGGTTTTTGTATATTGCCTTGGCCTCTTTTCTTACAGTGATGTTTTTTGGTTTTGTATATTGGTTGGCCTTTTGCTCTTACAGTGAGGTTTCTGGTTTTGTATCTCGGTCGGCCTTTTGCTCTTACAATGAGGTTTCTGGTTTTGTATCTTGGTGGTGCTGAGATTTGTGTTTTCTGGTTTTTTATTCTTGGTGGTGCTGAGATTTGTGTTTTCTTTGGGTTTCTTGTGATATCCTTCGCTTACCTTTGACCCTTGTTGCTGGAATATAAGAGATGTAATGAATTGGCTTTTGAGTAATTTTGGCTTGATGACCTTGGCCTTTAGAGTACAGATTAAACTATGTCCATTTTGGTGCAAGTTTGGGCAGGTTTTGGACTGTAATGCAGGCTGGTCATGGCAGGTTTTTGGACAGTTTTGGCTTAGGTGATACTTTTCTAACTTGTACGTATCTTCTTTCCTCTTTCATCTTTCTATGAAACAAAAGCAGTTTTTTGCTTATTTTATTTAACATTTTGAAGGGTTTGCAATATTAGAAAATGATGATGCATTTTGTTCTAGATATGAGCTAATGTTAGCTTGCATATTGTTTGTTTTTTTTTCTTATTGTAGTTTTGTTTTGTTGTGGCTTTTGTTTGGGCTGCTGTATTTGCTTGTTGGCTTGTGTATTTGTTTACAACAGCTGCTTGCTTGCTGTTCTGCTGTTATTTTGTTGCTTTGTTGCAGGCATGTTGTTTTGTGTTGATGCTGCTGTGATTGCAGTTTGCTGTTTGTATAGAAGGTTGGGCAGCTTGCTGTTTTGGTTGGCTTTGCAGGCTTTGGACAGCATGCTTGCTGCTATATGGTTGCCTTGCCTTGTTGACTTGCTTGCTGCAAATGCAATGCAGCCCTGTTTGTATTTGCCTGCCTTGTATATTTATTTCCTTTTTTGTGAACCAAGAAAGGCAATTCTTATTTTGTGATTTGCAATTGGGGAAAATGATTGTGATAAAACAAACAAATATTCTAATTCCTATCTACAAACCTAGTGATGAATTAGGAGAAAATTTACTTGAAAACTCCTTGTTTAAACTTCATTATCATGTGCTAATCAAATCTTTTTCTTCTTTGATTTGTTTCATGTGATGGTATGGAGAAACATCAAGGCGATTTATAATTGGAAGTCATGGAACGACTTGAAGGGAAATGATGATGTCTTGAAGTAATGGGGCTGCCATGAAGCTTGAAGAATATCTCAAAGATTTTGGGATGATTTAAACATGTTTACGACTTAGGATTAGGCTTTGGATGTAAAGTCCCTTTAACACTTGTAATTTGAAATTAATCTTGGAATCATAACTTGTAATTTGCAATTTACAATTTACAATTGTAACTTGAATTTGATCTTTGAAAAAGTATTGGTAAGCATTTGGATGAAACAAAAATAATGCCCTTGTAGTTTCCTTTCTAAACTTAAAAAGTTTCTTCCATTTCGAATCTTGAATTAAAGACAAATTTAAAATAAATGAATTATGCCTTGTATGCTTGAGCTGAATTGGAATCAAAGGCATCATTTGAATGGATCCTCAAATATCTTTCACTAAAACTCTAAGTCACATCTTCAATTCATAGTAATTCGCAATACAAGTCAATGGTACTTGAGTGAACAAATAGTGTCTTAAGAAAACTCGATCAAAAATCCACTGTAACCTAATAAACACAAATGCTCAAACACCAATGACTTGCAGTAAGCGAAAAACAAACAAGGAATCCCCGATCTCAACATAAGAATCAGTATCTTTGAGTAATTGAATATGACAGGTGTTGAAATTAGAAGTTAAAAACATTCTAAATCAAGGAAATGATCTATGACAATTTGATAATTCCCAGGGTCTTCTATGCACAATTTTCCTTTGATTCTTGAAGAAAACTTATTGATGACATCACTTAGGACAAAGTGAAAAAATAATCGTCTCAAGGTCTTGTAATTTGAAGAATAGGTCAAAATTCAAGATGCAACTTCTAATGCATTCCAATTTTGGTGATCTTCTACACGTAATCAGCTCTTGATTTGTGAAGAGAAATTTGAGGTGGCATCAAGTAGAATCATACACAAGAGAAACCGCTCAAAAATATTAAATAATGAAGAAGTTACGATCGTTCGAATTTGTTCTTGCAAAAGGGAAATTTTCAAGTCAAAGTAGCCGTTTTCAGTTATCTGGGCCATGGATTGGGCGAACTTGCAATGCGAGGTTTGCAGACTGACTTAAACAACTTTGAGGAGACATGATGACTTATAAAGACCATTTGAATCTTTTGAAACTCAAATTTTCTTAAGAAATACCAAACCCTAGCTGCTGACTCAATGCCTAGGAAGAGAATCTGTATGATCAAATCTTGTGCCAAATGGAGTGTTTGAGAAACCCTGGGATAGCATCTTGAGTGAAAAATGAGAGGGAAAATTTTGGGGTACAACACCGAGGGAGACACTCCTCATCTTGTTCTTCATCCAGACATGCCAACTGACCACGAAGAGTTACAAAAGTCCTGGGTTCAGCTTAAAGAGGAGCGAGATACGTTTGAAGCCCAATTCTACGCCAGCGAGAAGAAGGTCTTGGAACTCACTAGGATACTTCATGAAAAGAGGAATATCAACGCCTACATTGCACCAAAGAGGATGTGCTCATGGGAAACCTAGTCTTATTTTTGTTTTATTTTGCTTAATTATACTCTCAAAATACATTCTTTGTAACAATTCAAGTTTACTAATACAATTCGTGTTTGTTCCTTTTTGTTTAAGAAAATTTGAGACTTTAAGAACCCTTGAAAACATTGCATGCATATCATACATATCATTGCATAATAGGATTCATAACAGGTTTCTCATCTCCTCCGCTGTTTATTTCAGCAATGGCTTTTGAACAAACTGTGAAAGATCTTCAGACTCAGAACACGCAGTTCCAGCAAATGATTATGGCTCTGGCCAAAGGTGAGGAAGAGCTGAAGGCTCTGATTGTTAAGAAGAACACTAAGAAGACCAAGAGGACAGTCGGTGTGGTACACATGAGCAGAAGGTTCAGATGGCCACAAAGACGGGTTATTGATTTAGCTTCTTCTTCTAAAGAGGGAGAGAATCAAGAGGGTGAAGCCAGAAAAGAGGACCCTAGTCCTAAAGAGTCGGACAATGAAACTGATTATAAGGAGGAGCAGTACTCTCCGGATGATGAAAGGTATAAGCAATTAGAAGAGCGTCTGAGTGATATGGGAATCCAGAAGGTTCCTGGGCTTTATTTTTGAAGAGTTGTGTCTGGTCTCCGGGGTTGTCATCCCCCCAAAATTCAAGGCACCGGTATTTCCTAAGTATGACGGGGTCTCTTGTCCTAAAATGCATCTTTGTTCCTATGTAAGGAAGATACAACCTCATACTACTGACAAAGACTTGTGGGTTCACTTCTTCCAAGACAGTCTGTCTGGAACACAACTGGATTGGTTCTATCAGCTAGAAAGAGCCAATGTTAGTAACTGGGAAGACCTTGTTGTTGCATTTTATAAGCAATATCAGTATAATGCAGACCTCGCTCCCACCCGTACACAACTCTAAAATCTGTCTATGGGTTCGAATGAGGGTTTCAAGGATTATGCTCAGTAGTGGAGAGATTTGGATGGAAGAGTTCAACCTCCCATGGTTGACAGGGAGCTTGTGGATATGTTTCTGGGAACTTTGACTGGGCCATTCTTCAACCATCTGATTGGAAGTTCATCGGCAGGTTTTACTGAACTGATCTTAATAGGAGAAAGAGTGGATGCTGGAATCCGAAGTGGAAAAATTTAGAAGGATGCCTCTTCTAGTGCTACAAGGAAGCCGTTTGCAGGTAAAAAGGAAGTCAATGATGTCTATAACCAAAAGAATCAGAATTGAACCGAGCACTATCCGACAGTAGGGGCTGTTATGATTCCCAAACCTATACCTGCTCAGCAAAGAAACAATCAGCCAATAGCAGAAACACCAACTAGACAGTTCGCTCAGATCAACATGACGTTGTCTCAGGTTTTACCTAATTTGATGAAGTCTAATATGGTTACTCTGAGGGAAGCTCCGAAGAATCCGAACACCACTTTTCCCTACTATAAACCGAATGCTCATTGTGCTTACCATTCGGAAAGTCAAGGCCATGATACCAATGACTGCTGGGCTTTGAAAAACAAAGTACAGGATCTGATTGATGCTAAGGAGATTAAATTTGATCCCTCTGAGACTCCCAATGTTATCACCGCTCCTATACCGAAACATGGTTGGGGTGTTAATGTCGTTGAAGAAGGTGTGTTTGTGACCTCTGTGGAAAAATTGGTGACCCCACTCATGACTATCAAGGGAATTTGTCGAAGGCCGGCTTATTTCTGGGTTGTGGTGAAGGTTACCACTTTTGTTCATTTCTACCGACTGGTTGCCCTTTGTTGAAGGCAGGTGTTCAGCGCCTGATGGATGACAAAGAGATTCTGTTTGAGAAGACCCCTGTTCCAATTGTTTCTTGTAAAGACATTGCTATCATAACCATTTCTGCCAATCCTCCCAAGGCCTTCGCTAAGAGACCCGTTAGGATTGCATCAGTTCTGAAGGTGACTCCATTGATCATAACCATGCCTAGACCAATCCCATACTCCTCAGACAAAGCTGTTCCTTGGAACTATCGGGCCGACGTCTATTACCATGGCGTAAAGCATGACATGTTAGTCATTGAAGACAAGATTGCTGAAAATGGTTATTCCGACATCGTCAATATTGTCGGAACCAGTAAAATAACAAGAAGTGGAAGAGTGTTCTCCCCTGAAATTTCTCCCCCGAAGACTGTTACCGGACCTGTGATCATTCCTACTGTGGTTCCACCCAAGACTACTACTGCAATTCCAGTAATCACTCCTGTTGTCCCTCCCATCACCGAGTCGGCCGAGACTCGAGGAAAAGACATACTGATTGAGTCTGTCCTGACAAAGGCCAATTCAGTAACCATACTAGAAGCTTCCAAAAAAGAAATGCAAGAAATTTTGAAGATAATAAAGAAGAGCGATTACAATATGGTCGAGTAGCTGGGGCAGACCCCATCCAGAATTTCTATGTTGGCTTTATTGTTGTGTTCCGAGGCCCATGCGAAAGCTTTGGTTAAGTTTCTGAAGAAGGGTCACGTGCCACAAGAGGCATTTGTTGATCAGTTTGAAGATTGTATGGCTAGTCTGACTGACGATAATGGTTTGGATTTTTCCAATGTGGATCTAACACCAAAAGGGAGGAAGCATAATGATGTTATTCATGTTTCCGTTGAATGCAGAGGCACGACTCTGGCCCATGTTTTGGTAGATACTGGCTCTTCGCTGAATGTGCTACCTAAAAAAGCTCTGGATAGATTGGACTGCGAAGGATTGACCTTGAAGCCTAGCAATATAGTAGTGAGAGCTTTCGATGGTTTAAAGAGGATGGTGCACGGGGAAGTGGATGTCCCTATCAATGTTGGTTCCCAGACCTTCGACTCCACTTTCTACGTAATGGATATCAAACCATCATATTCTTTCTTGTTGGGACGCCCTTGGATACATGGGGTTAGGGCTATTACTTCTACCCTCCACCAAATGTTGAAGTACCTAGTAAGAGGAAAGATCGTCACTGTGTACGGTGAAGAGGAGTATATGATCAGTCACTTGAACTCCTTCACGTACATGGAAATGGATGGCGAGTTCATCGAGACTCCTTTCCAAAACTTTGAAGAGGTATCTCAGATTATGGCTACAGCAAAAACTACTGACAATCCTCCAAAGGTCACCAAATCTCCCTCGAAGATGGCTTCTCTAAAGGATGCACGAGCAGTGGTTGAAGAAGGTGAGTCTACCATTTGGGGTTAGCTCCTTGTTATTCATTACAAGTATGACAAATCTGGTTTGGGCTTTACTACAGGTTCTCAAAAGGTTGTTCATCGTGCTTGGGCTGGAGGACCTCCCCTACGCATCAGCAATCCTAGGGTCAATGCGCTTGAAGACAATGATGGTGATTCTGACATTGACAGCTGGATCTTCCTGACTACCAACAACAGACTCAGTAACTGGACTGCCAAGGACTTTGTACCGATTACTTTTGTTCAGGAGTAATTGTCTTTCTAATTTTCCAATATGTAATTTAAAAACAATATAAACTCTATAGCCATATGTCTTACCCGGGGTACAACGGTTCTATTTGTGAGGGTTATCATGTTTCATTTTCATATGACATTAATAAAGCATTGGACGTTTGCATACAAATTTGGCACTCTCATTCTTTCTTTTCTTTTATTTAGTCTATACAGCTATGCTCTTACACACACTCATGTATCAAAATACAGATCCACATCCACTCTGGATCCCATTGATAACAGTTCTGCTACTGCTCATTATGACTTTGAAAATCCGATCAACCAAGCCGAGGACGAAGGTGAGGAAGATTGTGAGGTACCCGGAGAACTTTCTAGACTATTACAGCAGGAAGAAAGGGTCATACAGCCTCATGAAGAGTCGGTTGAGACAGTGAACTTGAGTACACAGGAAGACAAAAAAGAGGTTAAGATAGGTGCAAATCTGGAGCTTAGTGGAAAACAGCGGTTGGTACAAATGTTGCATGAATATGTTGAAATCTTCGCCTGGTCATATGAAGACATGTCGGGACTAGACACAGATATAGTGGTTCATCGTCTGCCGACTAAAGAACACTACCCTCTGGTAAAGCAAAAGGTTCATCGTATGCGCCCTGAGATGTCATAGAAGATTAAAGAAGAGGTTATGAAGAAGTTCAACGCAGGGTTCTTAGCTGTCACCTCCTATCTGCAGTGGGTTGCTAATGTGGTTCCAGTACCTAAGAAAGATGGTAAAGTATGAATGTGTGTGGATTACAGAGACCTGAACAGGGAAAGCCCCAAGTATGACTTCCCGCTTCCCCATATTGATATTCTGGTTGACAACACCACACAACACAATGTCTTTTGCTTCATGGACGGTTTCTCTGGCTATAATCAGATCAAGATGGCACCTGAAGACATGGAGAAGACACCCTTTGTTACACAGTGGGGCACTTTCTGCTACAAGGTGATGCCGTTTGGGTTGAAGAATGCTGGGGCAACTTATCAGCAAGCTATGGTAGCTCTGTTCCATGACATGATTCACCATGAGATAGAGGTTTACATCGATGACATGATAGCCAAGTCTCAAACTAAGGAAGAACATCTTGATCATCTACAAAAGTTGTTTGATAGGTTGAAAACGTACAAGCTGAGGTTAAATCCAAACAAGTGCACCTTCAGGGTGAGGTCTGGAAAGCTGCTGTGGTTCATCGTCAGTGACAAAGATATTCAGGTAGACCCTACAAAGGTGAAGGCCATACAAGAGATGCCGGCTCCCCGCACTGATAGGGAAGTTAGAGGTTTCTTGGGACACCTGAATTACATTGTCAGGTTCATTTCACATCTGACTCCTACTTGTGGAATGACGAATTCCAGGTAGCCTTTGACAGAATCATACAATATCTCCAAGAGCCTCCTATTATGATGCCTCCGACTAAAGGAAGACCTTTGATAATGTACTTAACAGTGCTAGATAATTCAATGGCGTGTGTGCTGGGGAAGCATGACGAGTTTGGTCGAAAAGAGCATGCAATATACTAGCTTAGCGAAAAGTTTACCGACTTTGAAACAAGATACTCACTGCTCGAGAAAAATTGTTGCGCTTTGGCATGGGCTGCTCGCCGACTGAGACAATATATGTTGACCCACACTACTTTGTTGATATCTAAGATGGATCCAATCAAGTACATTTTCGAGAAGCCCGCTCTCTCCGGAATAATAGCAAGATGGAAAATGATCTTGACCGAGTACGACATCCAATACACAACCCAAAAGGCAATCAAGGGAAGTGTGTTAGCTGATCATTTGGCGCATCAGGCCGTGGATGACTACCAGTCCATGAATTTTGAGTTCCCGGATGAGAATATAATGTTAGTAACCGACTATGAAAAACCTGGACCGGATGAAGGACTTGAGGAAGGATCCCGATGGTGTATGTCTTTTGATGGAGCCTTAAACACACTAGGTAATGGCATTGGCGCTATAATCATATCTCCTGAGGGCCGTCATACTCCGTTCACTGTCCGATTATGTTTCAACTTACCAACAACATGGCGGAGTGTGAAGCATGTATTATGGGTCTTCGAGCTGTTATTCACCTGAGAATCAAGTTCTTGAGTGTATTCGGGGATTTTGCTTTGGTGATAAGTTAGATCAAAGGCGAGTGGGTTACGAAGCACCCAAAACTTATCCCTTATAAAGAGTATGTACTGACACTGCTGCCTCATTTTGAAGAGATCACCTTTGAAAATTTCCCACGAGAACAGAATCAGTTAGCGGACGCGCTAGCTACTATGTCGTCAATGTTCAAGGTTAGGTGGGACAATGAAGCTCCCCGAATCACTATTGAGAGGTTGGATGAACCGGCATACTGCTGTGAGATTGATACTAAGGAGGTAGCTGACAAACCTTGGTTTCATGAGGTGAAAAGGTATCTCGAGAGGGCATCTGTCAATGACAAGAAATTTTTGAGAAGGTTTGCTGAAAAGTTCTTCCTCAGTAATGGAATCCTCTATAAGCGCAATCATGACTCTACCTTACTGCGGTGTGTAGACAAGAGAGAAGCAGAGATGATCATGGCAGACCTATACGAAGGTACCTTTGGCACTCATTCTAATGGACATACCATGGCAAAGAAGATCCTACGGGCAAGATACTACTGGTCCACTATGGAAGCCGACTGTTATCAGCATTCTCGAACCTGTCACAAGTGCCAAATCTATGCTGATAAGGTGCATGTGCCTCTTGTTCCCTTGAACGTCTTGACAGATCCTTGGCCCTTTACAATCTGGGGCGTTGACATGATCGGCAAGATCAGACCTACCGCGTCCAACGGATATCGCTTCATCCTAGTGACCACTGATTACTTCATGAAGTGGGTTGAGGCTGCCTCCTTTGCTACTGTTACCAAGAATGTGGTGGCACGGTTCATCAAGCATAACTTAGTTTGTCGTTATGGTATCCCTGAGAGAATCATCATGGATAATGGTACTAATCTCAACAACTCGATGATCACTGAACTCTGTAAACAGTTCAAGATTCAGCATCACAACTCTTCTCCTTATCGGCCAAAGATAAATGGGGCTGTCGAAACTGCTAATAAGAATATTAAAAATATCATACAGAAGATGACGGTGACATACAAAGACTGGCACGAGATGTTACCGTTTGCTCTTCACAGGTACCGTACTTCAGCACGTACGTCGACGGGGGAAACACCTTATTCTCTGGTATATGGCATGGAGGTTATCCTACCCATAGAGGTCTGGATCCCTTCTCTACAGATTATGAAGGATACGGGTTTGAGCGAAGACTATTGGATCCAGACTCGACTTGATTAATTGAACTTAATCGACGAGAAAAGACTTACTGATGTCTGCCATGGTCGAATGTATCAAAAACGGATGATCAAGGCCTTCAACAAGAAAGTCAAACAACAAGTGTATCAAGTAGGGGATCTGGTAATCAAGCGCATCATACTACCGCAAAGTGATCGCATGGGCAAATGGACTCCCACCTATGAGGGACCATTTATAGTCAAGAACATATTTTCTGGTGGAGCCATGATTCTGACCACCTTGGATGGTGACGACCTTCCACACCCTGTTAATGCAGACATAGTGAAAAGATACTACGCATAATAAAGACCCGGTAGGTTGACATACCTAGGAAAAAATAAGGGCATCCTGGCGAACCAAAAGGGTTCGGGTAAAAATTAGGGATAAAAAATGAAAAAATTTGTACACCCGGCAAGTCGAAAACCCGAAAGGGTGGCTTGGGCAAAAAAGGGTATCCTGGTGGACTGAAAACCCGAAAGGGCGGTCCAGGAAAAAATTAGGGATTAAAGCGTATCACTATGTCCCATTGGATCACCTTGTGACTAGACCTCAGTAATCAGATATCAAGCTCAAACGGTACCGATCAATCCAGTCAGCTTCGGACAAGAAGCAAAGTGATGAGATGCTCGAAGACATAGGGGCAATAGCAGAATTGAAACCCAATCGGATCACTACACATAGCTGTTTTCTTTTTGTACACAATTTCTGTAATAATTTCCATTTTTACGGTGGAGTTCTCTTACTAGAGCATCAGCCTCCTTGTAAAAAACGCCTGTTATAGGCAAATTTCAAATCATTACAAAGCGTCTTTTGAGTACAAAACTCTGTGTTTGTTTTTTCTATTTTTTGTTTTGTTTTGCAAAAAAACGTCCAATGTTTTATTCTTGACATATGCATTTGAATATGATTATTGTTCACAAATATCTGCATATAAAATAGAAAGACAGTTACTAAGAACTCAAAGAAACTGGTATAAAACCTAAATACCGATAGTTACCTCGTCCATCATGGTACAAGGGGCAGAGACAGTTGGAAGCGAATTCATTATCACATACAAGCCAGTGATACCTATATTCCCCACAGAGCCGAGACAACCAAGGTCTAACCTCCATATCCCCAAGCAGGAATTCCTTCCCCAGTAGGTTCCTTCAGAAAGCTGATATCTGCATTCCCCAGCCGAGTTTTATAACCATGAGTAGTTTATAAAGCCATCTCTCGAGCAGAGTTTATTTCTCTGACAGCGGAAGCTCAATCTCCAACAGAGCTCTTCTCTCCAGCAATGTAAGTTCATCCTTGTGATACCGTGGGAGAACTGACTTGATGTTTTGCATTTCGTTCTAACTTGTGCGGTTAGCAAGAGTCGCCATCGACTTTTCTTTTATCCAAAAGGAAAGGTAAAAATGCACAGGAAGGACCTTTTGATATTTTTCTCGGGTTCGGGGGGTAGATTATGAAAAGGGAAGGTAATAGCACCCTTTTCATCCATGGTTTTCCATGGGCTCTTAGTTACTCGTTTAGATCACTTGCTTTTGTTTGATCGCGTGCTTGTGGGCTTTGAAAGTATTTTGGAAAATCTCTTTGTAATGGTTCTCGTCTATATAAGAATGTATACAAAGTTTTGTTTCGAAAAGTGGCTCAAAGATGTGTTTGTGAATCGTGTTTCGAAAAGTGTTTTGAAAAGAGGTTTTACAATGGTTCTTGTCTCTATAAGAACTTATGCAAAACCTTTTATCTTTTTGAAAATGTTTTGAAATGAGAGTGTAGGTGTAAAGGTTTTTGTCGTGAGAAAGCAAGTAACTAAGAGCGAATCTATCTACTCGAAAGGTCTTAAGTTATTCTTTTCTTCTTCCTTTTAGTGGTGCTATCTTACCATTGATTTGGTAAGAAGCCCCACCATTGGATGTGAAGGGTCATTTGCTAGAGTGTCTCATATTCGAGGGACATGATTGTATTTCCGAGGCAACGAGCGAGATTACCCTAGAGGTGCGTGTGTGAAAAGTGTGTTGGTTTCAAGTTAATTTTTTCTTTGATTATGTCATCTAGCGATTGATTTTGAATCTTACCATACATGCCTAGTTACTATACAGTATATGGAAAACAGTAAATTGCGGGAATTGAAATTCTAAGCTATTACAGAATGTTCGGGAATGGGGGTACAATTGTTACAAATGGGAATGAATCAAATGAAATAGCAATGTCCAAATATCAAACAATACAACCAAATCTAATTTTTATGCGATTTAATATAAAGCTATGACAATTTATGAAATAAAATCAACAAAACATGAAATGAAATGTATTTACTTGAAAAGTGAAAAATAAACCTATTCTAAAAAAATGATTATAATCTTTATTTTTTTTTTGTATTCTTATTAATTATGTAAATTTAAAGAAAGAAACTAAACTAAACTATTGTTTTTGGTGTTTTATTAAATGTAAAAAAAAAATTTATATAAAAAAAAGAAAATGGTAAAAATTAATTTTCAAGACTTAAATCAAATGTATAAAATGTATTCTGTGTTTTAATTAGTAATAAAATATAAGAAAGAAACAAATTAAAAAAACAAGTAACAGTGGGCTTAAGTGGATTTAAGGGTGAGGTCTAAAAGAGGAATGGTGTTATTATTGAAATAAAACAAGGCCAGATGGGGGGTGTACCCAGAAAATGTGTGGGCTTAAAGGGTTTGTAAACAAACAGGCCCAATGCTCTTTAATCAGTTTAGTTTGTTTGATTAGGGGTGGAAACACAATTAGGGTTCTTGACCCTTTTGTATAGCGGCGCCGCTCATCTCCTTCGTCCCTCTCTATTCATCTTTTGTTCATCCTAACTCATCCATTTTCGTTCATCTTCTCACATTATCATTCACCTCTTCCTAATTTCATGAACAAAAGACTCTTGGCCTCTTTGATTCAACCTGATTTGCGCCTTTTTTGGAAACCCTAAGTTTGAAATTAACTTATGTCTAATGGGTTCAAAATTGTTTATCTGATCCTCCCCCCCAGCTCTCAGTCGCCGGAGCACTCTCTCTCACCTCTTAACCAAACTCTAATGGTTTTTTTCATGAAAAGGTGATGTTCTGTTAACTTGAAGCTTGAACGATTTTGTTATTTGTTTTGTCTTGTTACGTTTTTCTGTTAATCTACTTTATTATCCATTGAGATGCAGGAAATGGCTTATAAGGAAGGTGAAGTAGTCATACATGTTTGGAACTTTTCTGTGAAGTGGAAGGGGATGGTGAGACTGAGAGAATTTCTCATTGGTGGCGGGATTTGCGAAGGGGAAGAGATGTTGATTGAAGGCGTGGGCTTTCACACCTGTTGGTAACCCTTCTTTCCTTATATGTGTGCTTTGAATGATGATGATGTTGTTTTTTGAATTTGAAAATGATTCTAGGTTTTTTTTTGGGGATGGTGTAACTGCGTCTTGAGTTACAGATTGTTAGTTTGATTGAGTATGTTTTTCTGGTTTTTGATTTGTGGGTTTGTTAATGTCGAGTTAAGAAGTTTTGATTATAGGTTTGTTATTTGAGAGTTTTTGACAGGTTTTGGTAGTGTTTGTTATTTTGGCCTTTTTCTAGTTTTGTGATTTGAATGTTGGTTTACCGTTTTTGGAGGTTTGATGGTGTTGAGATGGTTTGAGGATGGTTTTAACATTTTGCTATAGGTTTGAGATTCGAGGATGGTTTGGGATTTTGGTTTGTATGTTTTGACAGTTTTGATGCTTGATGATTTTTTTCTTGTTGTTGGGTTTTGTGAGTTGGAGATTTGACAGTTTTGGCTTGAAATCTTGCTATTTGCTGTAGTACTTGAGATTTGAGGGTGGATGCTGGGAGTTTTGGCTTTTGGTTATGTTTTTGATTTTATTTCTGTTATAGGTTTGAAGGTTTGTTTTGGTTATGGTTCAGACTTTGGGTTTGACAGTTTGGGATTTTTGACAGTTTGGATGGATGATGGTTTGAAGGTTGGTGATTCTGTTTCTTGCTGTTGGTTTGAGATTTGTTACATATTTTTGGAACTTTGACGGTTTTGAAAACTTGAAGTTGTTTTAAGGTTTTTTGAAATTGTGTTTGATATTTGGCTTATTAGTTTTTGAGTTTGAAAATGGTTTGAGGTCTTGGCTTTGTTGCTACTGTATGTTGATGAACAGGTTGCGAGTTTGGTTGTTTTTTGCTTTGTTACAGGCTTTGCTGTGGGTTTTTTGACAGTTTGGCTTTGACATATTTTTGAAGGTTTTGAAGTTTGATATCTTTTTTGTTCTCCCTTTTCTTGAGCATTGTCTACTGTTATATTGATGTTGCTTTTTGAATTCTTATTCAAAAGGTGGGAAAACAAAGAAATTGAATATTTTGCTATGTTGTTCCTTTGGCTTTTTGATGGCAGTTTTGTTTTCTAGCAGCTTCTATGCAATTGGGACAATCAAGGCAACATGGTTGTGCATCCCTAGGTTACTTCTTTCCTCTCTTCTCTCTCAGTGACCCTTAGAGTCAATTGCTCTTTTGCCTTTTTCTGAAAAGTTTGCAATAAAATGGAAAATGATAAATTGCTTATTGAACAAGTTTCTGCTTGTTTGACTTGGATATTATATGTTATACTTCTGCTTTTTGTTGCCTGCTGTCTAGCTTATGCTGTTTGTTGCTTATACTGCTGCCCAGTTTACGCTGTTGTTTGTTACTTGCCATTTTGCTGCTTGTTTGGCTCTGTTTTGCGCCTTCTGTTTGGAATATTTGTTTGGCTGCTGTTTGGGCATCTTGTTTGTTTGGACAGCCTTGCTGCATTTCTCTTGTTTGGATAGCTTGCTTACATTTCTATTGTTTCTTCTTTTTATGAACCAAGAAAAAATAATTCTCTTTTGATTTGCAAATAGAGAAAATAAAAATGTGATGAATTAAAAATAACCTTCTGATTCCAAATTGAAAACTTTAATTATGAACACTTTTTCTTTTGAAAATTCTTGCTCATGTCCAATTAATTTGTACTAACTTTTTCTTTCTTTCATTTTCATGTGAGCACAATGGAGAGGGAAAAGCATTGAAGGCAAGAACCATAGGGAAATCAAGTAAGGTCTTTGGAGATAGCAAAAGACCTTCAGTCAAACTTAGGCACATATCAGTTCTCTTAGGCCAATCAAGCATTTGAATTTTTCCTTGTATTTTAGAACAAACATTCTTGCATTGTATCCAATAGTTGTACTAATTCATTTTCAAATACGATAAGTTGTAAAACCTAAAGTATTTAAATAATAAATTATTTTGTAACAACGTTTGAAATAAATGGAGAAAGTCTTATGAGATATTGTGGTGTTACTTGAAATCTTTTACTGTCAATAACGTGTAATTTTCTCTTTGCATCTTAACTGATTCTTAAAGATTCCCAATCAAGATAATTGAAAAAAAATGCTCCAACCTGATAATTTAAATTCCAATAATTCTGTAATCTTGCAACTGCATTCCAAACAAACACACACTGTCTATTCCATTTCCTAAACAAGCATATGTTTTAGAAGACGCAAATCATCTGGTTAACCTTGAGAACAAACACTGTATTTTCAGTAAGCTTGAGAAAGCATGAAAATATGTGAAAGCCAATTGGATCTTTGAGAATTCACTTCTTTTGAGAATTGCAAGAAAAAACCCTAATTGTTGATTTACTGCCATAGTAGAAAATCTGTCTGATCGATTCGTGAGCCAACTTGAATATCTGAGAAACCCTAGGGTTGTGTCTTCTATGAAAAATGGGAGGGCAAATATTGGGGTACAACAGCTGCCCCTGTTCAATCTTCTTGAACCTGAAGAGTTAGATCGGCGAGTTTTGTCGTTCGTGACTCGAAGGTAAAAGATGATTGGACACTAGAGTGGCCATATATTTGCGCTCGACAAAAGTGTAATTGAGGGAATGGGCTTAAAGATGCCATTTGGAGAATATGTTACAATCTTGTTGGAGATGGGATTGTAGATTCCATCCAAGAATGTTTGTTTGTAAATCGACAGAATAAACATCAGAATGGTGTCCATATTTGGAACGTATCTGAACTGTATCTATACTTGAATCTGAATAAGCGATGGAATGGCTTCCGTGTTTGGAGCGTATCTGGACCGTATCTGTAGGATGAAACTGAATAAGAGACATAATGGCTTCCGTGTCTGGAGCGTATCTGAACTGTATCTTAAAATTAAGATCTGAAAAAGCGACAAAATGGCTTCTGTGTTTCTAGCGTATCTGAACTGTATCTTGATATTAAGTCTGAATGAGTGACAAAATGGATTCCATGTTTGGAGTGTATCTGGACTGTATCTTGAAATTAAGTCTGAATGAGTAACAAAATGACATCTGTGTCTGGAGTGTATCTGTACTGTATCGGTACTTGGAGTTTGAATTAGCATCAAGATGGCATCCTTTTCTGGAGCGCATCTGAACTGTATCTGAAGTTGAGATCTGAATGATTGACAAAATGACTTCCTTGTCTGGAGTGTATCTATACTGTATCATGAAATTGAAATCCGAATGAGTAACAGAATAACTTCTGTGCCTGGAGTGTATCTGCACTGTATCTGAAATCTTTGAATATTTGTTAAAGACGGTTGTTAATCTTATCCTGAAAAGGGTAAAATGTTAGCTGAAACACAAAGTTATGTTGCATGAAATGCATGATGAAATATATGTACTTCATCAATGTTTATGATATATGGATGTAATGTATGTGCATGTAAGCTGATTCGCTGTATTGTTGAGGAAAATAAATCCTTGACCGCTGTCTGGGAAAATAAATCCTTGACTGTTGAGGATTCCGTTGTGAGAGTAGTGCCATATACTTCTTGAATAATCTGCTTGGGGAATCCAGAGAATTTTAATGACTTTTACTGGGGATTACTGACAGGAGTCTTTGTTCTGTCGAGAAGTAATAAAAACTCTGTGGGGAAAAAGTTTATCTTGTAATGAAAACTCTGTGGGGAAAAGCTTATTCTGCTGGGGAGTTCAGGAGTTTGGGTTGTATGCCAATCTACTGGGGAGTTACCCTAGGTTGGGGAGAAACATAAGTTAACCGTTATCTGGTTAATTTTCAGGCTTCAATACAACTTGCTGGGGAAACCTGGAGAAACTGGATGATTTCCGCTGTGGGTTGAAAGTTTGAAGTTTCGTCTCCGCTGGGGATTAGTGGTTGGTAGTCTCAACTCCGTTGGGGACCTGTACTTCAAAGTTTTGGCTCCGCTGGGGGATCTTAATGACATGCTGTAGAGATTGCTCATGGAATATCCTAAAGACATTTTCCTAATCTTTCTACATGTCAGTAATTACTCTTTTTCATCATGTTTATTTGTAAACAGTAATTATGTTCAAATGCATATGTTCATTAATGAATCATTGGACGTTTTTGCAAATAAAACACAAGTGTAAAGAAAAAGGAAAATAGTTTTATGTACTTTGAAAGAGATATCTTTGTATTTACTTTGAATAAGTGTTTTGTACAAAGGAGACAGACATCCTAATAAGAGGATGGTGTCATAAAAAATGAGAAAAATTTATACAAAGAAAGATGGCTAAGTGTAAAAATCCCATGGGGTTCCCATTCTTCTATAGGCTTCGTATCTTCGAATATCTTATTCATTTGTTGCTTCGTCCGAAGATGATTGAAATGATCAGAATCTCCGAGTTTGTCTGTGAAGAGATTGTCCTTAAAGTGATCCGACGAGACATAGTCATACGCTTTAATTCCCTAACTATTGCCTGGACCGCCCTTTCGGGTTTTTAGTCCACCGGAAAACCCTTTTTTGCCCAAGTCGCCCTTTCGGGTATTCAACTTGCTGGGTGTATAGATTTTTTTTGTTTTATCCCTAATTTTTGCCTGAACCGTCCTTTCGGGTTTTCGATTCACTAGGATGCCCTTGTCTTTCCTAGGTGTGTCAGCCTAGAGGGTCTCTTATGCGTAGTATGTTTTGACCGTGTCTGCGTTCGCAGGGTGCGGAAGATCATCACTGTCCATGGTGGTTAAAATCATTGCCCCACCAGAAAAGATATTCTTGATCACAAATGGTCCTTCGTTGGTAGGAGTCCATTTTCCCCTGGGATCACTTTGTGGCAAGATGATATGCTTGATCACAAGATCTCCAACTTGATACGCTTGGCGTCTGACCTTCTTGTTGAAAGCCTTGATCATCCGTTTTTTATACGTCTGACCGTGGCAAATAGAAGTAAGTCTCTTCTCGTCAATTAAGTTTAACTGATCAAGCCGGGTTTGGATCCAATCGTCTTCACTCAAACCAGCATCTTTCATGATTCTCAAGGAGGGAATCTGAACCTCGATAGGTAAAACAGCTTCCATGCCATATACCATGGAATAGGGTGTTGCCCCAGTTGATGTGCGAGCCATGGTACGGTACCCATGGAGAGCAAATGGTAGCATCTCATGCTAGTCCTTGTAGGTGACTATCATTTTTTGTATGATCTTTTTGATGTTTTTGTTCGCAGCTTCAACTGCACCATTCATCTTTGGCCGATAAGGAGACGCATTGTGATGTTGAATTTGGAACTGTTCGCACAAGGCGGTGATCATAGTATTGTTAAGGTTTGTACTGTTATCAGTTATGTTCCTTTCAGGGATACCGTTCCGATAAATAAGGTTCTGCTTGATGAAGCGGGCAACAACATTCTTAGTAACCGATGCGAAGGAAGCTGCTTCGACCCACTTTGTGAAACAATCAATGGCCACTGGAATAAAGCGGTGTCCATTGGAGGTTGTAGGCTTCATATCTCCAATCATGTCGATTCCCCACATAGCGAATGACCAAGGAGCTATTAAAACATTTAAAGGAACCAGAGGCACGTGCACCTTGTCTGCATAGATTTGACATTTATGACAAGTCCGGGAGTGTTGATAACAGTCTGCTTCCATGGTAGACCAGTAATAGCCTGCATGTAGAATATTCTTAGACATCGTATGCTCGCTAGAGTGAGTGCCAAAGGTACCTTCATGCAGTTCAGCCATAATCCTTTCAGCTTCAACCTTGTCCACACAACGTAGCAGAATAGAATCATGATTGCGCTTGTACATGATACCATTAATTAGGAAGAACTTAGCTAAGAATCTTCTTAAGAACTTTTTGTCATTGACTGAAGCTCCTTCAGGAAATTCTTGAGTCTCGAGATACCTTTTGACTTCGTGAAACCATGGCTGATCCACTACTTCTTCGGTATTAATCTCGTGACAGTGTGCAGGTTCTTCCATCCGTTCAATTGTGATTTGGGGAGCCTCATTATCCCAGTTAAGTTTAAACATGGATGACATTGTAGCTAGAGCATCAGCTAGCTGATTTTCTTCTCGCGGGAAGTGCTCAAAGGTAATCTGCTCGAAATGTGGTAGCAATGTCAAGACATGTTATTTGTAAGGGATGAGGTTTGGATGCTTAGTGTCCCACTCTCCTTTGATTTTACTGATAACCAAAGCTGAGTCCCCAAATACAATCAAAGATTTGATTCCCAAGTCTATGGCAGCCTTGAGTCGAAAGATGTACGCTTCGTACTCTGCCATGTTGTTCGTACAGTTGAAGCATAGTCTGGCGGTAAAAGGAGTATGGAAACCATCTGGAGATATGAGCACAACGCCGATACTGTTACCAAGCGCATTGGAAGCACCATCAAAGTACAGGGTCCATCAGGATCCTTGTTCAGGTCCGTCATATGGTCTGAAATCTTCAATGTTGTCCAATGTCATGATGTCTTCGTCAGGGAAGTCGAACTTCATGGATTGATAGTCTTTGACAGCTTGATGAGCCAGATGGTCAGCTAGCACACTCCTCTTTATAACTTTTTGGGTCGTGTACTGTATATCGTATTCGGTCAGGATCATCTGCCATCTAGCTACTCTTCCAGACAAAGTAGGCTTCTCAAAGATGTATTTGATTGGATGCATCTTAGATATCAGCAAAGTGGTATAAGTCAACATATACTGCCTTAGCCAGCGAGCAGCCCATACCAAAGCGCATCAAGTTTTCTCGAGCAGTGAATATCTTGTTTCACAGTCGGTAAACTTTTTGCTAAGGTAATAAATGGCATGCTCTTTTCGGCCAGACTCGTCATGCTGCCCCAGTATGCACCACATTGAATTCTCTAGGACGGTCAAGTACATGATTAGCGGTCTTCCCTCGACGGGTGGCATCAAGATAGGAGGTTCTAGCAGATACTCCTTGATTTTATCGAAAGCAATTTGACAATCATCATTCCATCTAACTACCTGATCTTTCTTCAACAGCTTAAAGATTGGTTCACAAGTAGATGTTAGGTGAGAAATGAACCTAACAATGTAGTTTAGGCGTCCGAAGAAACCTCTGACCTCTTTCTTAGTGCGAGGAGTAGGAATTTCTTGTATAGCTTTGACTTTGGTAGGATCAACCTCGATGCCTTTGTTGCTGACAATGAAACCTAAGAGCTTACCGGACCAGACTCCGAATGTGCACTTGTTTGGATTCAATCTGAGCTTGTACTCCTTCAACCTGACAAACAACTTTTTGCAAGTGATCAAGGTGTTCTTCTTCAATTTGTGATCGGGCTATCATGTCATCTACGTAAACCTCTATCTCATGATGTATCATATCATGAAACAAAGCTACCATGGCGCGTTGATAGGTTTCCCAGACATTCTTCAGTCCGAATGACATCACTTTGTAGCAGATCGTACCCCACTGTGTAACAAAAGTAGTTTTCTCCATGTCTTCAGGTGCCATTTTGATCTAGTTATAGCCTTAGAATCCATCCATGAAAGAAAATACTTTGTGATGGGTTGTGTTGTCGACCAGGATGTCGATATGTGGAAGTGGAAAATCATCTTTAGGGCTGGCCCTGTTTACGTCTCTATAATCCACGCACATCCGAACTTTCCCATCCTTTTTAGGCACGGGCACAATGTTAGAAACCCATTGAGCATAAGAAGTAACAGCCAGAAATCCAGCATTGAACTGCTTTATAACTTCTGCTTTGATCTTCTCTGACATGTCAGGTCTCATGGGGAGGACCTTTTGTTTCACTGGTGGACAATCTTCTCTTGTGGGTAGACGGTGTACCACGATGTCGGTATCTAGTTCCGGCATGTCTTTGTATGACCAGGCAAAGATTTCAACATAATCATGCAGTATCTGAATTAAGCGCTCCTTGACACTCGGCTCTAGGTTGGCACCCACTCTGATTTCCTTTCTGTCTTCCTCAGTACCCAAGTTGATTGTATCCAACTTCTCTTCATGAGGCAGAATAGCCCTTTCCTCTTGTTGTAGAAGTCTAGCCAATTCCCCTGGCACCTCACAATCTTCCTCACCTTCGTATTCGGATTGGTAGATCAGATCTTCAGAGTCACTGAAGGCTATGGCAGTATCGTTACCCATGGGATCTGGAATGGAAGGGTACCTGCATTTGTGAGCGTGGGTGTGTGTAAGGGTATAGCCACCTTTAAACAAATAAAATGTAAAAATAAAAATAATGAACACAAAAGTTTATTTGTGAAAACATCCATGATTCATTAAATGGCATATGAAGATGAAAAATAAGAACCCTTACAAATGGACCTTTGTGCCTCGGGTAAGACACGAGGTTTAAAAAAGGTACGAATTGTTTGGGAATTATTACAGATTCAACAGAAATGGAAAAGATAAATTACTGCAGTATGAAAGTAATCGGAACAAAGTCTTTTGCTTCCCAGTTGCACAATCCTCCACCAATAGTAGGAAATATCCAGTCTTCCAAGCTGCCCTCTTCTTCATTGTCCTCCAGTGCATTAACCCCTTGGTGACTGATCTTCACAGGTGGTCCTCCGGCACAGGCGAGACGCACGGCCTTCTGAGCAGTTGAGGTGAACCCCGAGCCGAATTTGTCTGATTTGGAAGGAAATTATGGAAGCTGCCCCCCATATTGTGCTTCCTCCCTCTTCAACCACTGCTTTTGCATCCTTGAGAGATGACATACGAGGCGGAAGTCTGGTAATCGTGGGTACTGAGGACATTGTCTTGGTCTTCGCTATCTCCTGAGCTACCTCCTTAAAATGCTGGAAAGGAGTTTCAATGAATTCGCCATCCAATTCTATATAACGGAAAGAATTTAGATGACCGATCATGTATTCCTCTTCGCCATGAACAATTATGATTTTCCCCTGGACAGGGTACTTGAACATTTGATGCAGAGTAGAAGTGACAACTCCAGCATGGTGGATCCAAGGTCTTCCCAACAGGAAAGAGTAAGAAGAACGGATGTCCATCACATAGAATGTGGAGTTGAAGGTTTCAGTTCCCACCTTAATCAGGATGTCCACCTCCCCATGGACCATCCTTTTAGAACCATCAAAGGCTCTGAGAATTATATTGCTGGGTTTCAGGGTTAAGCCTTCATAATCCAGTCTATCCAAGGCTTTCTTCAGCAAGACGTTCAAAGATGAACCAGTGTCTACCAGTACGTGTGCTAGGGTTATCCCTCTGTATTCCACTGAGACATGCAAAGCATCATTATGTTTTCTCCCTTTCGAAGTTAAATCTGCATCAGAGAATCCTAGACCATTCTCAGCTGTTAAAGTAGCCACACATTCCTGGAACTGATCAGCGGAGGTTTCTTGTGGCATGTGGGCCGTCTTCAAAAATATTATCAGAGCATTAACATGAGCTTCTGAACAAAGCAACAGGGCCAACATGGAGATCTTTGAGGGGGTTTTCCCTAACTGTTCCACCATATCAAAATCGCTTTTCTTGATTATTTTCAAAATTTCCTCCATTTCTTTTTTAGAGGTTTAAGGGATGATCAACGGCTGAGCCCTCGTCCTGACAGGCTTTTCTTGGATCCCTTTCCCTCGAACATCAGTAGCAACAGAGGGGATAACCACGGGGGTTGTGACTTCTTCTATGATTGGTGTTCTTGCAGATATGTTTACTGAAGTAGAGATAACATTAGGAGCAGCTGAGGGTCCAAGAATTGCCTTTGGAGGGAAAATCTTTAGAGAAAAGATTCTTCAACTCCGGGTAACTTTGCTTGTTCCGAAAATGTTACTGATGTCAGAATTGTCTTCTTCAGAACTCTCTTCCTCGAAAGTATGTTCAATCTGTTTAACACCATGGTAGTTGATTTCTCCACCATAGTGCCATGGTATTGATTTGTCAGACTTGTACGGGACTGGCTCGGGCATGGTTATCTTCAAAGGTGCAGCCGTCGGAGAGGGTGTAATCCAAACAGGTCTTTTAGGTACCTTGGAAGGATTGGTGAATATGGTTATTATTGAAACATCGTTAACAGGAGTTGATAAAACAGGAGACTTCTCAAATAGGATTTCTTGGTTATCAATTAAGCGTTGGATGCCTATCTTCAACAATGGACAGTGGGTTAATGAGGATGAACAAAGGATACAATCTTCTTCACAACCTGGGAAAACCCCAGCCTTCAACAAATTTGACTTGATTATAGGGAGCAGAGTTATCAAATCATCTACAGTAGCAACAAACAGATCCTCCTCAACGGCATGGGCGTTGTGGCCGTGCCTTGGCATGGGAGCAGAGTTAACATTGGGTTTTTCAGGTGCGTCGAATTCAACTTCTTTAGCATCTATCAAATCCTGAATTTTATTCTTCAGGGTCCAACAATTGTCAGTGTCGTGCCGTGGGCTCTCTGAATGGTAAGCGCACCTGGCGTTCGGATGGTAATATGGAGAAGCAGTGTTAGGATTTTTAGGGGCCTCTTTCAGCATGGCAAGGTTAAACTTTAGAAGATGGGGTAGGACTTGAGAAGGAGTCATGTTTATCTTGGTGAATTGGCATACAGGCCTTTCCACCCTTTGCTGATTGTTTCTAGGCTGATCATTCCTCGACTGATTGTTTCTTGGCTAGTCCGATGCAGACTTTTGAATCATGACGGCCCCCATTGTTGATCGACGCTTGTTTCTTTCCTGATTCCTCTGAGCATAGACAGCCGACACTTCCTTCTTTCCTGTGAAGGGCTTTTTTACAGCAGCAGAGATAGACGTGTCTTTCTGAATTTTCCCGCTTCTAATACCTGCTTCAACCCTCTCGCCAGTTAGAATTAACTCAGTAAAACCTGCAGAGGAGCTTCCAATCAGGTGATTAAAGAAAGGACCTGACAGAGTCCCCAAGAACATGTCAACTAGCTCTCTCTCAGATAAAGGTGGTTGCACCCTTCCGGCAAAATCCCTCCACTTTTAGGCGTTGTCTTTGAATCCCACGTTGGACACCATGGCCATACTCTGGAGTTGAGAACGGGTTGGTGCCAAGTCGGTGTTGTATTGATACTGTTTATAGAAGGCGACTGCCAAGCCTTCCCAATTATGGACGTCTGCTTTCTCCAACTGGTAGAACCAATCAACCTGTGTTCCTGACAAATTGTCCTGGAAAAAGTGAACCCACAAGTCTTTTTCAGAAGAATGTGGTTGAATTTTCCAGACATAAGATCGTAGGTGTATCTTGGGACAAGACACCCCGTCGTACTTGGCAAATAGTGGCACCTTAAACTTCGGAGGGATTACTATTCCAGATACCAGCCCCGACTCCTCAAAGTCCAGCCCCGGTACTCTCTGCACTTCCATAGCAGCTAGACATTCTTCCAAGTTCTTGTATTTGTCATTGGCCGGAGGATACTGTTGTTCAGAGTAGTCCTCTTCTTCTTCTTCTTCAGCTTCGGAATCTGAAGGCACTGCAGTCTCTTTACCTTTTCCTTCCCCTTCCTCAGAGGTTGATGGAAAATCCAAGGCCCTTCTGGCTTGTCCTGCAAACCTTCTGCCCATGGTAGCCATGCCAACTCGCTTCTTCTTCTTTTTCTCTTTTCCTTTTTCTAGCAGAGTCTTGAGCTCCTGCTTCCCCTTAGCCAAGGTCAGGAGTAACTGTTGGAATTGTGAATTCTGAGCTTGCAAGTCTTTAACTGTTTGTTCAAGATCCATGTTGCTGAAATAAACATCAGATGGATAAGGAAACTTCTTGCAAAGACCTGCTTATGCATATTATGAATGATATGTATTCATGTAATGCTTTCAAGGATTCAGAAATTCAAATTTATTTTAAACAAAAAAGAAACACACGTCATATTAATAAGATAGAATTTGTTAGTACATCAATGCCCCTTGGACAAAATAATACAAAATTCTAAGGTAAAAAGACGTTGTGCATCCTCTTTGGCGAAATGTAGGTGTTGAGAGTCTGCTCTTCGTGAAGTAACCGAGTGAGTTCTAAAACCTTATTCTCGCTTGCGTAGAATTGGACTTCAAAAGTATCGCGTTCTCACTTGAGCTGTATCCAACTCCTTTGCAGATCTTTGAGTGATGTTGGCATGTCAGGATGTAGGAGGGTGTATGGAACCTCTCCTTCCTTAACAACATCTATAATCACTGGGAGAATGGAGGGGTAAGACATCATAAGACTTTGGGTGCGGGTTCGTACCCACTTGAGGTAAGGCTCAAGAGGGATGGAATTCTTGTGTCCCAAGGTCTTACTGTCTACCTTGTTAGGCATCCTCCAAGCTCGAATGAACCTTTTTCGGAGTCCTTGATTTTCGTTGTCGAAGTCGAAAACCAAATCTTGAATCAGTATGTCACGTGGGCCACCCCTTCGAGCATAGCCAAACTGTCTTAGAGCCAAGCAGGGGTTGTAGGTGATACCTCCCCTAATGCCAAGTAGAGGTACATTAGGGAATTCCCCATAACGGTTGGCGATGATAACATTCTCTTTGGATCGAGAACACCAATGAATATCTGAATGTGTGAGAGTCATCAATTGTTGTGACCACCTAAAACACTGCTCATTCTTCAAGACTGATTGGGGAAGATGAGAAATAAACTATCTTGCCAGTAGGGGAGTGCAACACATGAGAACACATCTTTTCCTCATTGTACGAGTGTGAAAAGAGTGGAGGATATCTCCAATAATGTAGGCACTGGGTTCCGAGACATGAAAATCTTGACAACATTCACATCTATAAGCTGGCCAGGGTTTGGGAACAAGACCATCCCATAGATGAGAAGAGCTACAATCTCTTCAAAAGCTTGTAAGTCCAAGGAATTCCAACAGCTTTGGGCCTTCTCAAACAGGAACTTTGCCAAGAAGCATTTGACACGACTTCTATTTTCCCAATGACCTGTGACATCTGATGGTTGCAAGTACAGGGCTTGAGCAACATCTTCTGGATTTGGATCTCTTTCCGTACCATTGAAGGGTAGTTGATTGAGAATAGGAATCCTCAAGAGTTGAGAAAATTCCTCCAAAGTGGGCACAAGCTGGTAGTTCGGAAATGTGAAGAAGTGATGCAAGGGGTCAAAGAACTGGAAGAGAACTTTCATCATGTCTTCCTTTGTGTTGGAAGTGATTAAGTTGAGAAGACGAACATGCCTCTCGGTGAATGGAGAATTCTCAGGAATCCTGGAAGCAAGCTCCTTGAGTTGTGGAGGAATTCTTACAAGGTTGACTTGGATAGTTTTCCTGCGAAGTGAATCCATAGCCTACAAAACAGGAACAAAGATGAACTTCCAAAAATCCTTGAAATGGTTAGTTTATGCATATGATGCTTCATGATGTCCATGATGTTATGATGTTATGCACAAGTATATATGTACAATCAAGTCACACAAGTTCCTAGTTTAGGCTTGCATGGGGTTCCTTAGGTAAGTACCCTCTTGAAGTTTAGTTGGCTCAACCTATCCTAGAAATAGTAACCGGGTTGTAAGGAGCTCAATATCATTGGATTGTTTCCTTGTTCATTGTTTCAATTCAGCCTCTTACCGGCGACCGAAATATTCCAAGGAACCAACCCTTAATGAGTGTAGTATCGAGTATCTACAAACTTCGGACTGCACCAAAGCCGGTCATCTCACTACATCCTAAAAGGCCAAGTTTATCATGTAAAGGTTCTAAAAGTTCGTTAGTGCTTCATGACATCACTCAGCGGCCCCGTATTCTCTTTTATTTACTCAAAGGCTACCGGTACCCACAACTATGTCACACTAACATAGCTATTGCTTAGACCGTGTCGGTATAGCCTGCACAGTTTCCACAACGTATTGCTATTTACCTATGAATCTTTCCAAAATCCGGGTAGAGGATTCAAACCCAAACAATAGAACCAAAGTGTAACACAAACAAGTCAGGCAACATAAGCATGTAAAGGTGATCTAAAACCCTAAGGTAACCCCACTTTTATATTTTCCCCAGCAGAGTCGCCAGTTCTGGTATACGCTGGGAGAACTGACTTGATGTTTTGCGTTTCATTCGCACTTGTGTGGTTAGCAAGAGTCTCCACCTACTTTTCTTTTATCCAAAAGGAAAGGTAAAAAAGCATAGGAAAGACCTTTCGAGATTTTTCTCGGGTTCGGGGGGTAGATTATGAAAAGGGAAGGTATTAGCACCCTTTTTATCCATGGTTTTCCAAGGGTTCTTAGTTACTTGTTTAGATCACTTGCTTTTGTTTGATCGCGTGCTTGTGGGCTTTGAAAGTATTTTGGAAAATATCATTGTAATGGTTCTCGTCTCTATAAGAACGTATACAAAGTTTTGTTTCAAAAAGTGGCTCAAAGATGTGTTTGTGAATCGTGTTTCGAAAAGTGTTTTGAAAAGAGGTTTTGCAATGGTTCTCATCTCTATAAGAACGTATACAAAACGTTTTATCTTTTTGAAAATGTTTTGAAATGAGAGTGTAGGTGTAAAGATTTTTGTCGTGAGCAAGCGAATAACTAAGAGCGAATCTATCTACTCGAAAGGTCTTTAGTTGTTCTTTTCTTCTTCCTTTTAGTGGTTCTATCTTACCATTGATTTGGTAAGAAGCCCCACCATTGGATGTAAAGGGATAGGCGTGGGTCAATTTTACAATCATTGAAGGCAACTTGTGAAACACTTTAGCAATTTTTGTAAGGGACGAGATCGTTTTAATTGAAGGCAACATCGAGGGTCATCGAGGGACTACGATCTTAGTTTATCGAAGGGTCATTTTCTAGAGTGTCTCATATTCGAGGGACATGATTTTATTTCCGAGGCAACGAGAGAGATTACCCTAGAGGTGCGCGTGTGAAAGGTGTGTTGGTTTCAAGTTATTTTTTTCTTTGATTAGGTCATCTAGCGATTGATTTTGAATCTTACCATACATGCCTAGTTACTATACAGTATATGGAAAATAGTAAATTGCGGGAATTGAAATTCTAAGCTATTACAGAATGTTCGGGAATGGGGGTATAATTATTACGAGTGGGGATGAATCAAATGAAATAGCAATGTCCAAATATCAAACAATACAACCAAATCGAATTTTTGTGCGATTTAATATAAAGCTATGAAAATTTATGAAATAAAATCAACAAAACATGAAATGAAATGTATTTCCTTGAAAAGAGAAAAATAAACCTATTCTAAAAAATTGATTATAATCTTTATTATTTTATTTTTTTGTATTCTTATTAATTATGTAAATTTAAAGAAATAAACTAAACTATTGTTTTTGGTGTTTTATTAAATGTAAAAAAAAACAAAAAATAAGTTATATAAAAAAAGAAAATGGTAAAAATTAATTTTCAAGACTTAAATCAAATGTATAAAATGTATTCTATGTTTTAATTAGTAATAAAATATAAGAAAGAAACAAATTAAAAAAACAAGTAACAGTGGGCTTAAGTGGATTTAAGGGTGAGGCCCAAAAGAGGAATGGTGTTATTATTGAAATAAAACAAGGCCAGATGAGGGGTGTACCCAGAAAACGTGTGGGCTTAAAGGGTTTGTAAACAAACAGGCCCAATGCTCTTTAATCAGTTTAGTTTGTTTGATTAGGGGTGGAAACACAATTAGGGTTCTTGACCCTTTTGTATAGCGGCGCCGCTCATCTCCTTCGTCCCTCTCTGTTCATCTTTTGTTCATCCTAACTCATCCATTTTCGTTCATCTTCTCACCTTATCATTCACCTCTCTTCATAATTTCATGAACAAAAGACTCTTGGCCTCTTTGATTCAACCTGATTTGCGCCTTTTTTGGAAACCCTAAGTTTGAAATGAACTTATGTCTAATGGGTTCAAAATTGTTTATCTGATCCCCCCCCTAGCTCTCAGTCGCTGGAGCACTCTCTCTCACCTGTTAACCAAACTCTAATGGTTTTTTTTGTGAAAAGGTCATGTTCTGTTAACTTGAAGCTTGAATGATTTTGTTATTTGTTTTGTCTTGTTACATTTTTCTGTTAATCTACTTTATTATCCATTGAGATGCAGGAAATGGCTTATAAGGAAGGTGAAGTAGTCATACCTGTTTGGAACTTTTCTGTGAAGTGGAAGGGGATGGTGAGACTGAGAGAATTGCTCATTGGTGGCGGGATTTGCAAAGGGGAAGAGATGATGATTGAAGGCGTGGGCTTTCACACCTATTGGTAACCCTTCTTTTCTTATCCCTGTGCTTTGAATGATGATGATGATGTTTTGTGAATTTGAAAATGATTCTAGGTTTTTTTAGGGATGGTGTTACTGTGTCTTGAGTTACAGATTGTTGGTTTGATTGAGTATGTTTTTATGGTTTTTGATTTGTGGGTTTGTTAATGTCGAGTTAATATGTTTTTTATTATAGGTTTGGTATTTGAGAGTTTTTGACAGGTTTTGGTAGTTTTTGTTATTTTGGCCTTTTTCTAGTTTTGTTATTTGAATGTTGGTTTAAAGTTTTTGGAGGTTTGATGGTGTTGAGATAGTTTGAGGATGGTTTTAATAGTTTGCTACAGGTTTGAGATTTGAGGATGGTTTGGGATTTTAGTTTGTATGTTTTGACAGTTTTGATGCTTGATGATTTTTTTCTTGTTGTTGGGTTTTGTGAGTTGGAGATTTGACAGTTTTGGCTTGAAATCTTGCTATTTGCTGCAGGACTTGAGATTTGAGGGTGGATGCTGGGAGTTTTGGCTTTTGGTTATGTTTTTTATGTTAGTTTTGTTACAGGTTTGAAGGTTTGTTTTGGTTATGGTTCAGACTTTGGGTTTGACAGTTTGGGACTTTTGACAGTTTGGATGGATGATGGTTTGAAGGTTGGTGATTCTGTTTCTTGTTGTTGGTTTGAGATATGTTCCAGATTTTTAGAACATTGACAGTTTTGAAAACTTGAAGTTGTTTTAAGGTTTTTTGAAACTGTGTTTGATATTTGGCTTATGAGTTTTTCTGAGTTTGAAAATGGTTTGAGGTCTTGGCTTTTTTGCTACTGTATGTTGATGAACAAGTTACGAGTGTGGTTGTTTTTTGATTTGTTACATGCTTTGCTGTTGGTTTTTTGACAGTTTGGCTTTGACAGATTTTTGAAGGTTTTGAAGTTTGATATCTTTTTTGTTCTCCCTTTGCTTGAGCATTGTCTACTATTATATTGATGTTGATTTTTGAATTCTTATTCAAAAGGGGGGAAAACAAAGAAATTGAATATTTTGCTATGTTGTTCCTTTGGCTTTTTGATGGAAGTTTTGTTTTCTAACAGCTTCTATGCAATTGTGACACTCAAGGCAGCATGGTTGTGCATCCCTAGGTGACTTCTTTCCTCTCTTCTCTCTCAATGACCCTAAGAGTCAATTTCTCTTTTGCCTTTTTCTTAAAAGATTGCAATAAAATGGAAAATGATGAATTGCTTATTGAACAAGTTTCTGCTTGTTTGACTTGGTTATTATATGTTATACTTCTGCTTTTTGTTGCCTGCTGTCTAGCTTATGCTATTTGTTGCTTATACTGCTGCCCAGTTTGCACTGTTGTTTGTTACTTTCCATTTTGCTGCTTGTTTGGCTCTGTTTTACGCCTTCTGTTTGGAATATTTGTTTCGCTGTTGTTTTGGCATCTTGTTTGTTTGGACAACCTTGCTGCATTTCTCTTGTTTGGATAGCTTGCTTACATTTCTCTTGTTTCTTCTTTTTGTGAACCAAGAAAAAATAATTCCCTTGTAATTTGCAAATAGAGAAAATAAAAATGTGATGAATTAAAAATAACCTTCTGATTCCAAATTGCAAACTTTAATGATGAACACTTTTTCTTTTGAAAATTATTGCTCATGTCCAATTAATTTGTACTAACTTTTTCTTTCTTTCATTTTCATATGAGCTAAATGGAGAGGGAAAAGCATGGAAGGCAAGAACCATAGGGCAAGCAAGAAAGGTCTTTGGAGATAACAAAAGAACTTCATTCAAACTTAGGCATAGATTAGTTCTCTTAGTCGAATCAAGCATTTGAATTTTTCCTTGTATTTTAGAACAAACATTCTTGCGTTGTATCCAATAGTTGTACTAATTTATTTTAAAATACGATAAGTTGTAAAACTTAAAGTATTTAAATAATAAATTTTTTTGTAACAACGTTTGAAATAAATGGAGAAAGTCTTATAAGATATTCTGGTGTTACTTGAAATCTTTTACTGTCAATAACTTGTAATTTTCTCGTGGCATCTTAACTGATTCTTAAAGATTCCCAATCAGGATAATATAAACAAAATGCTCCAACCTGATAATTTAAATTCCAATAATTATGTAATCTTGCAACTGCATTCCAAACAAACATGCACTGTCTATTCCATTTCCTAAACAAATAAGTGTTTTAGAAGACGCAAATCATATGGTTAACCTTTAGAACAAACACTGTCTTTTCAGTAAACTTGAGAAAGCATGAAAATCTGTGAAAGCCAATTGGATCTTTGAGAATTCATTTCTTTTGAGAATTGCAAGAAAAAACCCTAATTGCTGGTTTACTGCCACAGAAGAAAATCTGTCTGATTGATTCCTGAGCCAACTTGAATATCTGAGAAACCCTAGGGTTGTGTCTTCTATGAAAAATGGGAGGGCAAATTTTGGGGTACAACAATCCCCAACTGAGTTTATTTCTCCAAATCAGCAGATCTTCCAACTGAGTATCTCTCTTCCCCACAAAGTCATTCCCCCGCAGGATTATTCTTAGACAGTGTCTCCTCCGGCAGAATTTTCTCAAGCAGAATGGATGTAAATCCCCATCTAATCATCTTTGGTCACTATCCCCAGTAGAAACGAAGAACTCAACTCCCTATACTCTCTAGCAACAGTCCAGGATTTATTTCCCCCAGCTAGAGAATATCACAATAGCATTGCATATCTATACATCATGGCATGTGCATACATATTATACAGCACAATCTCATTTATTTTGAGAACATCATTACTCAATACATTTCATACATCATGACATTACATATGACTAACTCTTTACCTTTCAGGGAAAGATGCAATCAAGTTCTCACAAGTTCTCTCTGGTTCAATCAAACAGACACCAAGGTTTCTATTCCAGTTGAAGATATTCCAACACTTTTCAAGATTTCCTATGGTTCAATCAAACCAACACTAAGGTTTCTATTCTAGTTGAATATGTTCTAAGACTTTCGTCTGTGTCAGCCGAATCGCCGCTAAGATTCCCATGATTTCTATGCCAGTCAAAGTTAATCTGAGACCTCTCCCGAGTTCAGTCAAATTGATACTAAGATTTCTCTCCCAGTTGAAGACAACTCGAGACATTTCCCTGGTTTAGTCAAATCGATACTAAGATTTCTATTCCAGTTAAAAAAGCTATGGAGCCCGGAAACTGACCGGATAATAGGTTAATTTCCCCAAATTACTGAAGCCTGGAGCCCGACCAGATAACAATATAAGATGCTGTGAAGTCTGGAGCATGACCAGATAGCGGCAAGAGACACTGAAACCTGGAGCACGACCAAATAACAGTATGAGATACTGCGAAGCTTGGAATTCGACCAGATAGCAGTTTACTCGGCCAATTACTATTGAAGACTGGAAACGACCGAATATTAGTATGCCTTAAATTCAAGTTGAAAGTCGGATGCGACCGAATAACCACTTAATTCCTTCTGAATCCTGGAGCACGACCAGATAACAATTTTTGAGATTGCAAATCCTGGAGCACGACCAGATAGCAAGTTTAATCTCATCTCCCCAGTAAGTCACTGTAAAACCTGGAGCACGACCAGATAGCAGTCAGACCTATTATCCTCAACAAATCACTGTAAGGCCTGGAGCACGACCAGATAGCAGTTCATTTTCATCTCCTCGACTAAGAGATGATTCCCCAGTAGAGTAACAGATAACTGAAGTTCCTAAATTCCATTTCTCCCAAGACAGAGACCAACATTCTTCAGCAGATTCCTCCTCAACGACAGGAACAAGAATTCTCATCAAAGGAATATCTCTGGAAATCAACATCCTCTTGATGGCATCTTTAAGCCCATCTCCGACGATTCTCTGTCATATCTTCCAAATGGAATCTTTAAGCCTATCTTCGGTGACCTTCCTTCATCTCCTCCAAATGGAATTTGTAAGCCCATTCCCGATACTACCTACACAGTCCAGCACCATATCAGACGAGTGCAAATTTCTGGACACTCTAGTGTTCAATCATCTTCCATCTTCAGATTACGAAAGGCAGACAACCAATCTACATCCTCAGGTTTAAGAAGATTGAACAGGGCAGGTATTGTACCCCAAAATTTCCCCTCTCATTTTACTAAACACATGCCCATTGAGGTCCTAAACTTGCTCAAGGATGTCCAAGAGTTGACTAGACAAACTCTTTCCTAAGGCAATGTACCTCAAACAAGGGTTTCCATTTCCATCAGGTTGTGGGAACTCCAAAGTCCCAAATTACTTACATGGTCCCAATATGTTCTCAAGATCATCCATGTCAAGTTTCATGCCTTGCACAAGAAGTTTGCTTAGTCAATTGCCCAGATGCCTGAAAATCAACTATACTAGGTCAAAAGTTAAATGTGGCCCACATACAGTCAAACTTCAAGATTTTTGGTCAACATCAAGATTGTGAATTAATATCCATCATTTAATCAAGGGTTGATCATGACTCCCCAAGGAATGCCCCAAATTCATCAAAACCCAAAAGTTGCTAAATTAGGGTTTCTCAGGAAAAGCCAACCAAACTTTGACCAAGCACAACTTCTTCATACTTTATCATAAATTTTCCATCCAAGGCTCATTTTTATAGGATGCATTTCCCTACAATTAATATTCATCCTCTAAGTTCAAAATATGCACTCATAAAAAGATACTAATTTTTACATTATAGGTCCTTTTGAAAAGTCAACAAAACACCTTTTGGGTCAAAGCTTCTTACATGAACATGGAAGACCCAATTGATATGAAACCAAAAGGGTTGTTTAGGGGACATCCAAATATTTCTAAAAAGTCAAGGAAAACCTCTCTAGGGTTAAAATTGGAGGAGATATGCATTGTCAAAGTTGACCATTTTTGGAAAATTGCTAAAAGTCAAATATGCTCAAAAGTGCATTTTTTTTCATATGGGCCTAGCTTCTCATGATTGCATCTTGTTAGAGACATGGTCCACGGCCCAAATCAGCATCCACACATTTTTTTTCTTTAATTATTTATTTATTTTGATTTTTTATTATTTAAAAGTTAAATTAAATCAAATAAATTGCAAAAAATATAAAAAGATTGGTTTTGATCTGATTTTTTGTAGGAATCATATCCAATTAGGCTGGCATAGCATATCAAATCGTGCAAGGGATGATTGAAGCAAAAATTGGCATCATTATGCTTATTTTGGAAATATATAATACAAGAGCAAAATCAAATCAAATTTTCATGATTCACAAATATTTAATTTGTTTTTGTTAACCTAATCAGTTCTACTAAATATATAGAACATAAACATGCACGAAAACAAGGATTACAGTCGTGAGAATAAAAGAACAAAAATAAAAAATTTGCAAGAAAGTGGTGGATCAGTTTCCAAACTAGAGGGCAATTCAAAGCATTTCAGCACTCCAAATCGTTTCCTGGAGCCACTTTGAAGCTAACACGATCAATTTCACGCATCCTCACGCCCATAATCGCCCCCTAGACATCACACGGTTTACTTTCTTTTTCAAATTCGATTACTATGATTTTTGCATCATGAACATGTTTTAATGGTATATCTGTGTTTGTTGTCATGTTTGAAACATGTTTAGACGATTTAATTGAAGCTTTGATTCATGTATACGTGTTTGCCATTGTTAGGGGTTTCATGGCAGTTTTAGGGTTTTTCTCTACAGGTTAAATTAGGCCCAAAAAAGGATACCATGATGCTCGTGGCATCAAGACAAGTTGAGCCAGGGTCCTTAATTTCATTTATCACGCTTGTTTGTAGGTAAAAGTGTTTAGCCTAAGGCGACGAATTTGCGAAGAAGACAACAACGTGTCTAACCAGTATTGGCTTATTTAAATTTCGCATGCTTACTAGAGTCACTCACGTCTTTTATATATTACTTATTGTTGTTATTATATTGACAAATAAAACATGTAGCCCAGATGGCAAGGCGTGCATGGTATTGAGTGGGAGGACCTGGGTTCGATCCCAAGTCCCAACATTTTGTTATTTTCTCAACATTTAACTGCAGATTCTATGCTCCACGCATCATGACGTCTACCATGCACTGTCATCATCCTACCACTGGATTCATTTCTAGCCAGATCCAACGCCCATCAATGAAAGACTATGGTGCACCCCCAGGCTGGCACAATGTTGGATCTCACGTGGGACTGGGCTCAGCTCTTTGGGCCTAAGCAATTCAGCAACACCCCCCCTATCCAGCAATACAGGCTTAATTCTTTTCTCTTTTCTCTTTATTTCTTTTTAATTATTTGATTAATTATTTCTCTTTTACAAAATAACACAACAAAATCATTTTTTTATTAAATCAAAAATCATAAAAACATCAAAAAAATCATTTTTTTCATAAAAATATTTTATTTCTTTAATTAATTAGTTTAATTTAATTTAGGGCAATTTAATTATTTTTTTCATAAATCTAAAATAATTAGAATTAGGGTTTAATTTGGTACATAACCTAATTAATTTTTCTCAAAAAATAACCTAAATATTTTTCAACTAGATTTCTTAGGGTTTTCTAATTATTCTCGCATTTAATTTGCCGCTCGCTTTTAGTTTACTTTTTTATTATTATTGTAACTGCTCCGAGTTTGTAATAATAATTAGGGTTTTAAATTCCGCATCTTTATTTCCAGTCCAAGATAATTATGTATCTGCAAAAGCGCCTTGTAATAGCTAGGACTTTAAACTTTTCGCACTTTTAATTTCCACAAACTATAAACTGCTTAGATGAATGTTAATAGGATTGTATGGAAATACTAACTAAAAATTAATACAGTAGAAAACCCTAAATGTGCAAAGATAAATTAACTGAAAACATACACTCACACATGCTCACTCCTAGGGTTTTCCCCACTCCGGTTGCCTTCGGTAAACGATCATGAAGTATAGGGTTTGTTATTGGTCGTCCTCTTGCCCCGAAAGATCTAAAATTACCCATTCGGATGTTGCCTCAGAAAAAGATCTTTAAGGCTTTAGGATGATTACTAACATTTCCTAACATTTCTTTTGTGATCGTATTTGTCCCTTCGAATGTCCCTAAAAAACTCCAACGACGATGCTACCTATTTCTCAATAATGGGATAGCATTGTCTAAAAGGAAAACGAACAAACCTTTTTTCGAGTAGGTAGATTAGTTCCTAGGTACTTGCTCAAACAAACAATTTTTTCTTCACACACACACTTTTCAAACAAAGTATTCAAAAACAACTTCGTAACATTCTTGAGGATAGAAACAAGTGTTAACATGAAGTAAAACAAAACTTTTCAAAACAAGCACACACAAGCAGTTTTCAAAATGAGCAAGTACCTAAGAGCCCATGGAAAACCACAGATAGAAAGGGTGCTAACACCTTCCCTTTCTATAATCTACCCCCCCCCCCCCCATTCTCAGAAACATCTCGAAAAAGGTTTTTTCTATTCTTTTTCCTTTTCCTGATTGGATAAAATAAAAGTCGGTGGCGACACTTGCTTACCGCGACATTCGCAAACAAAAAACACAAACCAGTATAACAGTCGGTTCTTCCACCGTATCACAATAGTCATATCCATTCACCATCCTCAGTGGAAATGAAGAATGTAGCTTCCCAACACTCTTCAGTAGCAGTCTGGGATTTATTTTCCCCGACTAAGAAGTACCACAATAGCATCCCATATTCATATATCATGGCATGCGCATGCGCATGCATATTGCATACAACATAATCTCACTTATTTTGAGAATATCAACACAGTTCATTTCATACATCATGACATTGCATACGGCTAACTCTTTACCTTTCAGGGAAAAGACCAAATCAGCAAGCTACGTCTAACCAAGGACTATTCCAGAATTTTCCTCAGAAAGATAATCCAAGATCTCTCTGTTCACTATGTCGGTAGAAGAGATTCCAAGACTTTCGTCTGGGTCAGTTGAATTGCTACTAAGATTCTCATGATTACTATGACAGTCAAAGTTACCCATGATCTCTCCGCTCACTATTCTAGTGGAAGAGGTTCCAAGACTTTCGTCTGGGTCAGTTGAATGGCTACTAAGATTCTCCTGATTACTATGCCAGTCAAAGTTACCCAAGATCTCTCTGCTCACTATGCCGGTGTAAGAGGTTCCAAGACTTTCGTCTGGGTCAGTTGAATCACTACTAAGATTCTCCTGATTATTATGCCAGTCAAAGTTAACCCAAAATCTCTCTGCTCACTATGCCGGTAGAATAGACTCCAAGACTTTTGTCTAGGTCATTCAAATCACTACTAAGATTCTCCTAATTACTATGCCAGTCAAAGTTAACCTATGTTTTTCCCTGGGTCAGACAGGTCGACACTAAGATCTCTCTGATTACTATTCCAGTGCAAGATGTACCAAGAATTTCGTCTGGGTTAATTGAATCGCCACTAAGATCTCTCTGATTACTACGCGAGTGGAAGATGTACCAAGACTTTCGTCTGAGTCAGTTGAATCGCTACTTAGATCCTCCTGATTACTATGCCAGTCAAAGTGAATTCAAGGCCTTTCCTGGGTTTAGTCAAATCGACACTAAGATTTCTATCCCAATTGAAGACAACTTGAGACCTTTCTATGGTTTAGTCAAACTGATACTAAGATTTTTATTCCAGTTAAATAAACTATAAAGCCTGGAAACTGACCGGATAATAGTCAATCAACAATTCAAGACACTGTGAAGCCCGAATACTGGCCGGATCACAGTTTAATATGATTTCCCAATAAGTCGCTGTGAAGCCTGGAGTATGACCAGATAGCAGTCAGCCTTATCATCCTCAGCAAGTCACTTTGAAGCCTGGATCCTGACTAGATAGCAGTTCACTTCCGCCTCTCCAATCAAGAGATGACTCCCCAATAGAGTAACAAACAACTGAAGCTCCTAGACTCTATTTGAAGTGGTGAAAAACACAAGAAGGGGGGGGGGGGGGTTGAATTGTAAAACTGAAATCTAATGCAATGAACAAGATATTTTTATCCTGGTTCGTTTGATCTCAAACTACTCCAGTCCACCCGTCAAGGTGATTTCGCCTCTCTCCAATGAGGTCTTAATCCACTATATTCAACTGAATATTACAGACTGCTTTAACAACTGCTAAAGCCTTCTTGATCCAAACCACAACCCGGTTTGTCAAGGAAACACTTTCTTACAGAGAAATCAAATCTAAGTGTGTGAATGTTTTCTACAAAACTGTATCACAACTGTGATGTATACACAACTTAAAGCTTAGAAACTAGATTGCTAAACAATGATAGAATATCAGAATGTGTAGTGTTTAGCAAAACTAAGAGAAAGAAGATTTTGATCAGCTTTTATGCGTGTAGAGATTTGGAGAGCATTAGCCATTTCAATCTTCAAAGCCTTGTTTATATAGCACTGAGATGTTGAACGTTGGATGCAATATTCTTGATTCAATGCTATTAACAAACTTTCCTTATCGAGCAGATCTTGTCTGGAATGAGGCCGTTGGTATTAATTTGCTTTCAATGCACAGTACCGTTGCTTACTTAATGCAAATTCTGGCTTGGCTCATTCTGACTCTGCTTAGCTGTTGATGAACTGTTGTGTTTCTTTATCAGAGTGTTGAGCGCAGTCTTGTTCATCAGGCTTCAGCATATACGTGAGTTGATCATCTGATTCTGATATTCTGATATGGCAACTTCTGATGCTGATGTCAGGAACTAAATTCTGATGCTGAATAGGTGTGATCTTGCTTATATCAATCAGAGTATCTGCAAGTCAGAACATAGTAATTTTAGGCAGCAGATAGTTCATACATGAATATTATAAATAATATATCTTTTCACTTTGTTATCATCAAAACTTAAATATAGGGTAGTAGATTCAAACTTTGTTCTAACAATCTCCCCCTTTTTGATGATGACAAAAACTAGATATTTTTAAATGAAAATAACGTGAAAAGGTATCAGAAAGATGCATCAGAGTAAGAGGTAAAAAGATAAGGAGTAAAAAGATATCAGAGTTGAGAGATACTCCCCCTGAGTTTATTACTTCCCTTTGATTACAAGTGTTTTTCAGGATCAGATCTTTTTGCCTTTCTTTGAACATCATAGTATCAGAGTCTTTGACTATCAGAAGCTTTATGTCAGAGCAGAGCTTCAGAGCTTTTCTTGTCAGAGCTTTGCTTTGGATCAGAGTATCAGAGCGGATCAGAGCTTCATAGTGATCAGAGCTTCTAGTCTTCAGAGTGTCCAGGAGCTTCCTTGTACCTGTAGACTTTAAGCAAAACAAAAAAAACATTTTCAAGTAATAGAGTTAGAATGTTTGAGAATTTCTGTCTAGTTAGCCGTTATTGTTTAAAATATCATTCTTGTTCTCCCCCTTTTTGTCAGCAATCAAAAAGTGTAAGTGATGTGCTAAAACAATTAAGATCAGAAAAACTTGTCATATTAAAAGGTTCAGAATCAAAACATGAAAATAGTACAAAACATAATCAAACAGTACATCGGAAAATCAAAGAAAACATGAAAAAGACAAGAATGAAAAGAGACTAAGGTTGAGGAGGAAAGCGTGTGAACAGGTTCTCCAGCATGGCTTGGATCTTTTCAGCAGTCTCATTCTGCTTGTGCACCATGCTGACAACAGTGTCAATCTTGCTATCCTGCACATCCATTCTTTCTTTCATCTTCTGCTCGTTTTCATCCATCCTCTGTTGCAGACGCATGTCATTCAGCTTTAGTTCTTCCAGAGTCTGCCTGTCCAAGGCAGCTTGAGAAGCATCAGAAGCAGGAAGCTTCTGAGAGCTTTCTGCAACATCTTCTGCTTGACTTTCTTCAGCTTGAATAGTCTTGTCTTCTTCTGGTTGCACCTTTGAAGCTGGTTGTTTCTCAGACCAAGGTTCACTATCCAGAGGGAGCACGTCTTCTTTCAGAAGCTGACTTCCAACTTCATTCAGAAGCTTGCTGAAATTCTGTTGTGCCTGCTCATAGTTGATATCCTGCAACTTGAGGGCTTCAGCACGTACCCAAAGTCTGAATTGTGACCAGAGCTGATCAGAAGCAGTTGGGTCAATCATTCCAGGACAGACTTGCTTCAAAGAAGCAATCCATTGCTGCACACCTGTTTCAAAATTCATAATACCAGAGCCAACATCTGGTTGTTTTGGTTTAGGGATGGCTATTTTATGTTTCATATCAGCAAGACGGTCAAGACTGGTTAAGTCTATGAAAGTCTTGCTGGGGTTTTCGGAGGTTTTCTTGCCAGCTGTTTGTTTTGGAGAGGGAGTTTCAGAATCAGAAATTATGATTGGACTGGGTGGTGTTTTGGGAGTATTTGGTGGTGTAGATTCTGATGAGGATGGCAATTGTGCTAGGGTGATTGTTGTTCCACCTGGCAGCTGGATTGCCAGAGGTGATGGTTGTGGTGAATGAGGTTCAGATGGTTGAGGAGAAGGAGTTTCAGAGTGATGAAACTCAGGTTGAGGTGATGGTGGATTAATTTCTGGTTGAGGAGAGGTTGTTGGAATTTCTGGTTGTGGAGGGATAAGGGGTTCTTCAGGAATTGATGAGAGTGGTTGTTGTTGTTGTTCTGGTTCTTCAGCAGATTGCTGTTGTTCTGGTTGTGGAGGAGGGACAATTTGTGGTTCATAGTTTGGTTGATCAGAAGTGTGTTGATCAATGTCAGACAGCACTTTGTCAATTGCTGATGTTGTTGAGATAGTTGGTTTGGGATGTTTGGTTCTGGGTCTTCTTAGTTTTAATGCCTCAGAAGGGTCCTCTTCTGGTACAGTTTCATTTATTGTAGGGATGGGAATTGAGATTCTATGAGAGGTTTGAGGAGGAATAGATGCTGGAATAGTAGAAGAATTTAAAACAAAAGCAGCAGATAAATTACCTCTTTTCTTGGGTGTCTGCTGGGATGATCCTTCTGAAGGTGCCTTCCTCTTCTTCGTCTTCTTCAGAGTCACTTCTTGCTGAGGTTGATGCAGAGCTTTGATAATTAGATTTGGATCTGTACCATCTGCCTTGCATGCATCCAGGTATCTGAGAACTACCTCTGGTTTGGATTCTATCTCAGAAAATAAAGGAAAGTCACTCAGAGGAACTCTTCTGCTGGTGATATCAGCAATAGGAGTAGCTCTGGGTTCCTTCTGGATATTTTCTATCAACTTCATCTTCTTCAAGTTCTTTGCATTCAGAGGTTTCCCAACTGTTGGTTCAATGGTGCTTAGCTCTTGAGCTTCTATCAGATGCTCTATCAGCCTATTCTCTGTCAGAATATCTGATATCAACCTTCCAAAGGGTATCCAATCCCTCTTGGTTCTTTCTTCTTCCCTGGTTTCCTTCACACTTGTTCTGAGGTGGTTGAACAGAAAATGAGCCAGATTGATTTTTACCTTCTGATCAATAAAGTAGATCAGAAACTGCTGATCCACATTTATGTAATCAGGTGAACTGGTTGGTTTCCTATGGTCGAAGCACCCCAGAATTATCTTCGCCCAAACTCTGTAATGATCCTTCAGATCTTTGATCTTGCTGCTGGGCACCCCATGAGTGAAAATCCTTGCATCTATCACACCCACATCAGCACATCTTTCAGCCATGTCCACACAACGGATGCCACCGCCACTGTAACCGATTAACCTTGCAATGTGATCCTCAGTGATCACAATTTTCTTCCCCATAACAAAGGAGGTGACTAGATGTGTTGAAGCCTTGGCGTGAATCCAGAATTCCTTGACTAGCATAGGGAATGTTGGTCCAACCAACCTATCAAAATACCTTTCCCACTTCTGTGCCCTAACTTCTTCAGTTAGGTCAAAACCGTTCTCCTTCAAGCTTCCAAAATCAATGATTAATTCAGAAAGCACTTCAAGATTCTTCACAGGAGTGAGGAGTGTTCTGAATGGCACTTGATATTGCTCAGATGATGCTTTCTTCTGAGGACCTGCAGAAGCACTGCTAGAGGTTGCCATGTTCACACTAAAAGGTTTTGAGAAGAAACTGAGGAAAAAGGGTTTTGCAAGAGATGAACACAGAAATATGCAGAAAATGCTTGAGTATTAGTGAGAAAACGTAAATAATGAGAATGAGATATTAATGTGTTTAAATAGAGTTTCAAAATATTTTGAAAAAATAAACGTTTTTAAGAAAGAGAAAAATCATGATTGCATTTTAAAAGCATGATTACTTTTCATTAAATGCTTGCTGATTTTGGGGGATTTGAGAAAGATACTTAAAAACGGTTACCAGACATGTGTCTCAATGCACCCAATCATCGCTTTGCCTTCTCAGAAGCGTGCACGCGTTCTGCTTCAGAGATATGCTGATGATTGGATGACACTTGTTTGATGTAGTGATCAGCACGTCTGTCTTTGAGCTTAGACTCTCAGATCTTTAGACTTGCATCTGATACAATCTGCATGTTCTATCTTTCTGAAAGAAGATTGATCAGAATTTCACAGTAAAACAATTACATTCTGAAGGTAAATATATGGAATTAAAACATTTTCACTCTGGACAGATTTTCATGCTGAGATGTTTCAGAATGAAATTAAACCTATCTTCTGAAAGGGGTTTAGTAAAGATATCAGCCCATTGATGGTCTGTATCTATAAATTTTAAGTTCATAATACCTTTCTGAATATAGTCCCTGATGAAGTGATGTTTTATTTCTATATGCTTAGCTCTAGAATGTAAAATGGGATTCTTACTTAAGCAAATAGCAGAAGTATTATCACAGAGTATAGGAATGTTACTCTCAAAAATCTGGAAGTCTTCAAGCTGACTTTTCATCCAGAGCATTTGTGTGCTACATCCTGCTGCTGCTATGTACTCAGCTTCTGCTGTTGATAGTGAAATTGTTGATTGCCTTTTGCTGGACCAAGAGATCAGATTTTCTCCCAGAAATTGGAAGCTTCCAGAAGTACTTTTTCGTTCTACTCTGTCTCCAGCAAAATCAGCATCGCAGTAGCCTACTAAGCTGTAATCACTAGATTTTCTATAAAACAAACCCAGATTAGTAGTACCTTTCAGATACTTGAAAATTCGCTTAACAGCTGTTAAGTGAGATTCTCTAGGATCTGATTGGAATCTAGCACAGATACAAACACTGAATAATATGTCAGGTCTTGAAGCAGTCAGATAGAGGAGAGAACCAATCATACCTCTGTAGACTTTCTGTTCTACATTTTTGCTTACCTCTTATCTTTCCAGAATGCACGTGGGATGCATTGGAATCTTTGATGGCTTACATTCTGAGAGGTCAAATTTCTTCAGAAGATCTCTGATGTATTTGCTCTGATGAATGTAAGTTCCCTCTGGAGTTTGATTGATCTGAATTCCTAGAAAGAATTTCAGTTCCCCCATGAGGCTCATCTCAAATTCTGCCTTCATACACTTAGCAAATTTTCTTCCAAGAGAAGGATTAGTAGAACCAAAAATAATATCATCAACATAAATTTGACAGACTAAGATGTCATTCTTAACTGATTTACAGAATAGAGTGGTGTCCACTTTCCCTCTGGTGAATTCATTTTATAACAGAAAATTACTTAGCCTTTCATACCAAGCTCTGGGAGCTTGTTTCAGACCATATAGTGACTTCTTTAGTTTGAAAACATGTTCTGGATGTTTTGTATTTTCAAAACCAGGGGGTTGGTGTACATAAACTTCTTCTTCTATATAGCCATTTAAGAATGCACTTTTGACATCCATCTGATACAGAGTGATGCCTTTATTAACATCAAATGAAATTAAAAATCTGATAGATTCTAACCTGGCGACTGGGGCAAAGGTTTCTGTATAGTCTATACCCTCTTGCTGACTATAACCTTGTGCAACCAGTCGTGCCTTGTTTCTGATGACTTCACCTTGTTCATTTAGCTTGTTTCTGAACACCCATCTTGTTCCAATGACGTTGAATCCTTTTGGTCTGGGAACGAGATCCCATACGTCGTTTCTGGTGAATTGATTCAGCTCTTCTTGCATTGCCAGAATCCAGTCATTATCCAGAAGTGCTTCATCAATAGAAGAAGGTTCAATCAGAGACACAAGTCCCATAAGAGTTTCTTCAGAGTTTCTGAAGCTTGCTCTTGTTCTGATTGGATCTTCCTTTCTTCCTAAGATAGTCTCTTCTGGGTGATCCAAGCTGCTTCTGGGTAATCTCTTCTGAGGTTGATCAGCAGCTGTTGTAGGATTGCTAGCAGTGCTCCTTTCAGACGTTGAAGGAATGTTTGTGTTGAGAGCTTCTGATGACTTGTCTTCAGAACCTGTAAATTAAATTTCTATACCTGCAAAAACTTCATTCTGCTTTGACTTTTCAGAGTCAAGCTTATCATCAAAACGAACACTGATTGATTCTTCCATAATCTGTGTTTCTGTATTGTATACTCTGTACCCTCTTGAGCGTTCAGAGTATCCTAACATAATACACTTCTGTGCTTTAGAGTCAAACTTGTTCAAATAATTCTTTGTATTTAATATAAATCAAGTACATCCAAATGGATGAAAATATGAAATGTCGGGCTTTCTGTTCTTCCACAATTCATATGGAGTCTTTTCCAGAATAGGTCTTATTGAGATTCTATTCTTAATGTAGCACGCTGTGTTTATTGCCTCTGCCCAGAAGGTCTTAGCAACGTTTGTCTCATTGATCATGGTTCTGGCCATTTCTTGCAATGTTCTGTTTTTCGTTATACAACTCCATTTTGTTGGGGAGTTCTAGGACAAGAGAAATCATGCAGAATGCCTCTGTCATTAAAGAATGACTCAAAATCTTTGTTTTCAAATTCTCCACCATGATCACTTCTGACTTTAACGATTCTAAGATCCTTTTCATTCTGAACTTGGTTACAGAAGGTAACAAACACAGAGTGTGACTCGTCCTTGTGTCTTAAGAACTTTACCCATGTCCATCTGCTATAGTCATCTACGATTACTAACCCATACTTCTTACCACTGACTGAAGCAATTTTAACTGGTCCAAATAAGTCAATGTGCAGAAGTTCTAATGGCTTAGAGGTAGAAACAACATTTTTGGATTTAAAAGAAGGTTTTGCAAACTTGCCTTTCTGACATGCTTCACACAGAGCATCTGAATTGAACTTCAAATTAGGAAGTCCTCTGACCAGATTGAGTTTGTTAATCTGAGATATTCTTCTCATACTAACATGCCCCAATCTTCTGTGCCAGATCCACTGCTCGTTGTTAACAGACAGAAGGCATTTTACATTCTAACTTTTTAGTTCAGAAAGTTTGATTTTGTAAATGTTGTTTTTCCTCTTACCATTAAACAGGATAGTCCCATCTTTCTGACTAACAGCTTTACATGACTTTTGATTAAAGATTATATCATAACCGTTATCACTTAATTGACTTATGGATAACAGATTATGCATCAATCCATCTACTAGCTGAACATTATTAATAGAGGGAAGATTTCCATTACCTACAGTTCCAGAGCCAATTATCTTTCCCCTCTGATTGCCTCCAAAGCCAACGTGGCCTCCAGGTTTAAGTTCTAGGCTTTGGAACATATGCCTTCTTCCCGTCATGTGTCGTGAGCAGCCAGAGTCCAGGTACCATGACTGGTGTTTCTGACTTGCTGCTAAAGATATCTGCAACATGTATTATTTTATCCTTAGGTATCCAGATTTTCTTGGGTCCTGATTTGTTAGTTTTACCAAAACTCTGGTTGAATTTTGGTTTCACAGAGTGCTTACTGCTAGTGTATTTAATATCATGTGTGTGACCATACACAAAGTGTGAATTCAGAGGAGTGTGTTTAATGGTTAAGTCCATGACATTCTTTGGTGTAGGAACCTTACCTTGGTATCCCATTCCTTTCCTGCCGTTTCTGCTAACTCCATAGATCATTGAAGCCATTTTGCTTCTATCTATGCTTTTAGCTAGGAACTTCTGGAAACTGTGATCATACTCCTTGATGATCTCATCAGCGTTGCTGGGAGATTCGGAAATTGGTTCCTTTTGAGAGTTTTGTAAAGGGTTTTCTAATTTTGAAATCTTATTTCTCAGCTCAGAATTTTCCAATTTGAGACTCTCAGTCTTATTAGAGTCAGATTCAAGATTCCTTTTCAGGTCTCTGAATTTAGCTCTAATTTGCTGATAACGTTCCAGAATCTCATTAAGGCTTTCAGCAAGTTCAGCCTTTGTAAAGTTAACAGCAAAGTTAGGAAATACCTCTTCAGTATCTGATTCTGAGTCTGATTCAGAAGCTTCACTATCTTCTGAGATGTTAGCCATGAGAGCTATGTTTGCCCTCTCATCATCTGATTCTGAGTCAGCTTCAGACGAGTCAGAGTCATCCCATGTAGCCATGAGACTTTTCTTTTTCTCTCTTCCAAACTTCTTTTTGGGCTTTTCCCTCTGAAGCTTTGGGCAGTCACTCTTATAGTGTCCTTGCTCATTGCACTCATAGCAGATGATGTCCTTGGTGTTTGGCTTTTTGCTACTGGAGGAGCTTTCAGATCTTCTGTATCCAGAGGAAGAATCTGTCCTTCTGTATCTGGAAGAAGACTCGTTCTTATCAGATCTTCTGGGATTCCTGAACTTCCTTTGTCTTTGCTTCCACAGTTGATTTACTCTTCTGGAAAGGAGAGAGAGTTCGTCTTCTTCTGATGAGGATCCATCAGAGGTTTCTTCAACTGCCTGCAAAACTTTAGACTCAAATTTTTTGTTAGATTTTAATGCTAAAGGCTTACCTTGCTTCTGAGGCTCATCAGCTTCTAGCTCTATCTCATGACTTCTGAGGGAGCTGATAAGTTCCTCCAGAGTGATTTTGTTGAGATCTTTAGCTAGCTTCAGAGCTGTAACCATAGGTCTGCACTGCTTGGGTAAACTTCTGATGATTTTCTTGACATGATCAGCAGTAGAGTATCCTTTGTCCAGAACTTTGAGACCAGCTACCATAATCTGGAATCTAGAGAACATGGTTTCAATGGATTCAGATTCTTCCATTTTGAACGCCTCATACTTCTGAATGAGCGCCAGAGCTTTTGTTTCTTTGACCTGAACATTGCCCTCATGCGTCATTCTGAGTGAGTCAAAAATATTCTTTGTTGTGTCTCTGTTGGAGATCTTTTCATACTCAGTATAGGAGATGGCGCTGAGGAGGATGGTTCTGGCCTTGTGGTGATTCTTGAAGTCACGCTTTTGTTGATCAGACATTGTTTTTCTATCAATCTTCTGACCGCTTGCATTCACAGGGTGCGTGTATCCATCTGTCACCATATCCCACAGATCAGCATCATGTGCCAGAAAGAAGCTTTCAATTCTGTCTTTCCAGTAATCAAAGTTTTCTCCATCAAAGACTGGAGGTTTGCCGCTGAATCTGTCTTTGTCCTCATTGTTGTCATTGCTGATGTGAGAGTTATTTCCTGCCATTGTGTTTTTCTGACGCTGGATCTTGTACTGACACGGTTAAGTGTTTTAGCTCAGAACCAGGAGCTCTGATGCCAATTGAAGTGGTGAAAAACACAAGAAGGGGGGGTTGAATTGTAAAACTGAAATCTAATGCAATGAACAAGATATTTTTATCCTGGTTCGTTTGATCTCAAACTACTCCAGTCCACCCGTCAAGGTGATTTCGCCTCTCTCCAACGAGGTCTTAATCCACTATATTCAACTGAATATTACAGACTGCTTTAACAACTGCTAAAGCCTTCTTGATCCAAACCACAACCCGGTTTGTCAAGGAAACACTTTCTTACAGAGAAATCAAATCTAAGTGTGTGAATGTTTTCTACAAAACTGTATCACAACTGTGATGTATACACAACTTAAAGCTTAGAAACTAGATTGCTAAACAATGATAGAATATCAGAATGTGTAGTGTTTAGCAAAACTAAGAGAAAGAAGATTTTGATCAGCTTTTATGCGTGTAGAGATTTGGAGAGCATTAGCCATTTCAATCTTCAAAGCCTTGTTTATATAGCACTGAGATGTTGAACGTTGGATGCAATATTCTTGATTCAATGCTATTAACAAACTTTCCTTATCGAGCAGATCTTGTCTGGAATGAGGCCGTTGGTATTAATTTGCTTTCAATGCACAGTACCGTTGCTTACTTAATGCAAATTCTGGCTTGGCTCATTCTGACTCTGCTTAGCTGTTGATGAACTGTTGTGTTTCTTTATCAGAGTGTTGAGCGCAGTCTTGTTCATCAGGCTTCAGCATATACGTGAGTTGATCATCTGATTCTGATATTCTGATATGGCAACTTCTGATGCTGATGTCAGGAACTAAATTCTGATGCTGAATAGGTGTGATCTTGCTTATATCAATCAGAGTATCTGCAAGTCAGAACATAGTAATTTTAGGCAGCAGATAGTTCATACATGAATATTATAAATAATATATCTTTTCACTTTGTTATCATCAAAACTTAAATATAGGGTAGTAGATTCAAACTTTGTTCTAACACTATTCCCCAAGACAGATACCAACATTCCTCAGCGAAGACCACCCTAACAACAGGAATAGGAATTCCCACGAAGTAATATCTCACGAAATCATCATTATTCTGGATGGCATCTTTAAGCCCATCTCCGACGACTCACCGTCACATTCTCTAGATGGCATCTTTAAGTCGATCTCCGAAGACTTTCAGTTATCTTCTCCAAATGGCACCTGTAAGCTCATTCTCGACGTCATCAACCATCAGTATTACTTTATGCGAGTGCAAATTTCTGGGCACTCTAGTGTTGTACCCCAATCTAAATCCTCCAGTTTAAGAAGATTGAACAGGGGAAGATGTTGTACCCCAAAATTTTCCCTCCCATTTTCACACAAGATATACTCCTAGAGGTCCTCAATGGCTCAACTTAACTAAGGATTGACCAGACAAATCCTCCTCTTAAGACAATAAGCCTAAAACTAGGGTTTCACTCCTCATCAAGATGTTTGAGTTCAAATGGTCTCCATTTCCCTAATACATCCTCTAGATCGTCCATGCCAAGTTTCATGCCTTGCACAACAAGTTTGCTCAATCAACTGCTCAAATGCCTGAAAATCAACTATACTAGGTCAAAAGTCAATTGTGGCCCAAATACAGCCAAACTTCAGGATTTTTGGTCAACATCAACATTTTGAAGTGATATCCATAATTTGATCAAGGGTTAATCAAGATTCCTCAAGAAATGCTCCTAATTCATCAAAAGTCAAAAGTTACTAAATTAGGGTTTCTACAGGAAAAAGTCAACCAAACTTTGACCAGGCATAAATTTCTCATACTTTATCAGAAATTTCTCATCCAATGCTCATTTTGAAGAGAATACAATTCACTACAATTCACATTCATCCCTAAAGTTCAATAAATGCACTCATTAAAATATATAAAATCAGACATTATAGGTCCTTTTCAAAAGCCAACAAAAACACCTTTTGGGTCAAAGCTTCTTACATGAACATGGAAGATCCAATTGAGATGAAACCAAACAGGTTGCTTACGGGACATCCTAAGATTTCTAAAAAGTCCAAGAACACCCTCTTAGGGTCAAAATTGAGAGAGAGATATACATTGTCAAAGTTGACCATTTTTGGAAATTTGCACAAAGTCAACCATGCTCAAAAATGCATTTTTCTTCAAATGGGCCTAACTTTTTATGCTTGCAACACACTCCTGACATGGTCCACGACCCATGAACCACCCCATGCCTCATTTACTTATTTATTTAATTTATTTTGATTTTATTTATTCAAAATTCAAATTAAATAAAAAATAAATCAAATAAATGGGATAAGATTTGTTTTGGCATTGATTGAATATCTCATGAGCTTTCAAATGAAGAACAAAATCGTGCAAGCTCAAAACAAGTGGAAATCTTAAAATGTGGAAAGACTGGAATAAAAAATTCATGACCATTATATCTTGGATTCTTTCTAATTCTAATGACCTAGATTGATTCTACTACATATAATAAAGAATTTGCAACCCTAAGGACGAGATTACATGCGCAGCCTGCCTCCCACAAAGGAAGAAAAGATTTCAAATTTTGTCAAAAAAGTGTTGATCACATATGCATCCATAGGCCGTTTCATGCAATTCCAAGGACACGACAACACTCCCAGACATTCACTGAAGCTACCTCACTCATTCCCAAGCCTCAAAACATCAAGAATCAAGCATAATAGCAGTCACGGTTTTCTCCTTTTTTTAAAATCGTTTTCCTTAATTCTGGCATTATCAACATGTTTTTATCATTTATTCATGCTTATTATCATGTTTGCAATATGTTTGGATGATTTGATTTGAGTTTACACGCAGGAATCGTGAAACACCATTCTTAGGGTTTCAAAGCATGTTTTAGGGCCTTTTGATATAGGTTAAATTAGGCCAAACTAAGGGTATATTCAAGCCCAGTGGGTAATTTCCAATCGACCCATGCCCTTGGTTGGGATTTATCACACCTATGCTGCGTTTTGGAAATGTCACAGGTTATAGCTATGGACTTTGTCCATAGGTATAAGTCTAATACATAAAACGAAGGTTCTGGGAGAAAGATGATCACATGGCAGCCACACACTGGATCGTTTGAGTTTTGCGTTGTTTTTCTAGACCAAGCACTTTGCTTATGTTATATTTTATTTGTATATTATATTAACAATTAAACAGGTTAGCTCAGATGGTCAAGCGCGCGTTTGAAAGTGGAGAGGACCTGGGTTCGATCCCAGGTCCAGAAATTTTCATATTTTCTGAGTTTCTTGTTTCAGATCCAGCGCATCTCACAACCAGGCATCCATTATGCGCCTCCAGATCCAGCCATTGGATCTTCTTTCAATCCAGATCCAACGTTCAGCAAGCAAAGAACTTTGTGAACCCCCAGATGAGGGTTCTATTGGATCATGCAGAGGCAATTGGGCCATCACACTTGGGCCTTGGAAATTTCAATTAACACCCCCAATTGAAGCTCATATAGGCCCATTTTTTATTCTTATTGTTTTTTTTTTCATTTTATTTATTTATTTTTGTTTATTTCTAAAAATCATTTTTTTAATTAAAACAAAAAAATCAATAAAATCACAAAAAGGTAGGAATTAGATATTTTGCTAAAAAATAATTTTGTTAATTAAATAATTAGTATTAATTAGGGTAATTGGTTTTTTTTTTCTATAATTAAAACCCATTAGGAAATTAGTTTTAATTCTTAAATATTTTTTCCTCAAATAAAAAATGCCAAAAAAACATTAGGTTTGTGTTGTACCCCAAAATTTGTCCTCCCATATTTCTCAACACATGGCAAGTGAGGTCCCCAAATTGCTCAAGGAAGTTCAAGAGTTGACCAGACAAACTCTCTCCTGAGGCAGTATACCTCAAATTAGGATTTCTATTTTCATCAATATGTGTGAACCACAAAGGACTAAAATGCTCACCATTGTCCTAATATGTTCTCAAGATCATCCATGTCATGTTTCAAGCCTTGTAGAAGAAGTTGGCTCAGTCAATTGCTCAAATGGCTAAAAATCAATTGTGGTAGGTCAAAAGTCAACTATGGCCCACATACAGTCAAACAGATTTTTGGTCAACATCCTCATTTTTAAATATTATCCATCATTTGATCAATGGTTTATCGTTGTTCCTCAAGGATTGCTCACAATTCATCAAAACCCAAAAGTTGCTAAATTAGGATTTTCTAGGAAAAGTCAACTTAACTTTGACCAAGCATAACATTCTGATATTTTATCAGAAATGACCAATCCAAAGTTCATTTTGAAGAGGATGAATTTCCCTACAACTCAAATTCATCTCCCAAGTTAAGAATATGCACTCACAAAAAGATATGAATTTTGATATTAGAGGTCCTTTTGGAATGTCAACAAAAACACCTTTTGGGTCAAAGCTTCATACATGAACATGGAAGACTCAATTGAGATGAGACCAAAAGGGTTGCTTAGAGGACATCCTATGCTTTCTAAAAATTCAGAGAACACCTCTATAGCATCAAAATTGAGAGAGTTATGCATTGGCCAAGTTGACAATTTTTGCAAAATTGCCAAAAGTCAAATGCGCTCAAATTTGAATTTTTTGCTAAATGGGCCTAACTTTTTATGCTTGCACCTCACTCATAACATGGTCCACGACCCAAATGCTCATTCACATGTTATTTGCTTCATTATTTAATTTATTTTGATTTTTTATTTATTAAAAATTGAATTAAATCAAATAATTGGTAAATAATGGCAAAGATTTGTTTTGATTGGATTTTTGGACAGAATCATAAGCTCTAAGCTCATTATGTTGGCATATCAGAAACAGATCATATCAAGGCTGATTGACACGATATTGGCATGATTAGGCTGAATTTTGAAGGATATCATACAAATTGAAAATCAAATCAAATCTCATCAAAGCTTCAAGATTCAATCTAATTTGCAACCCTAATTCATTGAGGGATATATAATGAACAAGAACAAATCAAAAAAGAGAGGTTAGAAGGCGTGAAACTGTCAGAAGAAAAACTGAAACTTTGGACAAAAAGTGAGAGATCGAAATCCATCTTAGAGCCATCCTCAAGGAGTTTCAAAGCCAGAAATCAATTCCTTGGCATCTCAGGAAGCATTCCCAATCCTTTGCAGACGTTAGAACATCCAGAATCATTCCTTATCACTCTCACGGTTTGCAAAAGTATTCAAATTCGACTACTGTAATTATTGCATCTTTAACATGTTTAAGTTACATATTTGTGTTCATCATCATGTTTGCAATGATTCTGGATCGTTTGATTTAAGTTACAGTGCAGGAACAAGCTTTTGCCATTGTTAGGGTTTCGTGAATTAAGCAAAATTAGACCTGGTAATGGGTACCATGATGATCAGAGTTTCAAACACAGTTGATCCATGGTCCCAAATTGAATTTATATTGCATGTGCTTGATTTTTGAATGACACAGGATTCAGCAACAGACCTGCGTCTGTAGGTAAAGATTCAGAGCCTAAAACGACGGTTCCAGGGAAGAAGACAACAGCTTGTCACAACCTGACTGGCTGGTTTAAATTCTGGCGCGTTATTCTGGCCACTAACTTTTTTTCCAATATATTATTTGTTTTTATTATATTAACAAGTTAACATCCAATGCAGTTGGTCAGGGGAAGGAAATCAGAAACTAATGTCCTAGGTTCGATCCCAGGCGTGAGCTTTTGGCATTTTCTCCATTGTTTTCATCAGATCCAGCACATACACCTTCTGAGGGTCATCATCTTCTAGATCCATCAGCCAGAACCAGATCCAGTGCACCTCACGTTCTAAGGGTCTTCATCTTATGGATCAATCAGCCATAATAAGATCCAGTGCACCTCACCTTCTGAGGGTCATCCTCTTCTAGATCCATCAGCCAGAACCAGATCCAGCGTATACACCTTCTGAGAGTCAACATCTTCTGGATCCATCAGCTAGAACCAGATCCAGCGCACCTCACCTTCTGAGAGTTATCATCTTCTGGATCCATCATCCAGAACCAGATCCAGCGCACCTGACCTTCTGAAGGTCATCATCTTCTGGATCAGTCTCAAGCCAGATCTACTGACAGCAGGCCCATTTGGTTATTTCTACTATTTTTCTTTAATTCATTTTCTTTAATTATTATTTTTTTAATCAACACAAAAATTATTTTATTAAATTAACCAATCAAAAACCACAAAAAAAGAATTTCTTAATAAATGTTTTTTTAATTAATTAGTTTAATTTAATTTAGGGAAATTTTAACTTGTTTTTGCAATTAAAATAAAAATACAAATTAGGTTGTTTAGACTTAATTAGTTTATTTTTCTTAATTAATATTAATTAGGATTAGGATTTTCTTTTAATTTAATTATTCATTATTTTCTCAAATAACAAACATGACAAAAACATTTTTTTAATCAATTGCAAATAGGTTTAGTCAAGAGTCAAAACCCTAGTCGTTTCGTATTTAATTCACCGGGCGTTTATTATTATTTTGCCAATATTTTTGTAATTGTTCATGGTTTGTAATAGTTAATTTAGGGTTTTATTTACTGTTTAAATCCCTGAGTTTTTGGCTATGTAATTAATCCCTCTCCCCGAAGCCTTGTAATAGCGTAGATTTATTTTCTCGCATTTTTCCTGCAAATATTTAACTGTTTAGATGTATGCTAATAGGATTGTATGGCAAGAATGCATGACAAATTAATACAGTTAGAAAACCCTAATGTGAAAAGAAAAATAACTGAAAACAAATCCCTTGCACATATCACTCTTAGGGTATACTCTCACTTCGGTTGCCTTTGGTAAACGATCATTAAGCATAGGGTGTCTTAGTGGTTACCCTCCAGTCTAAAAAGATCAAAATGTCCCATTCGATTGTTGCCTCAGAAATGTCACCTCGATAGATATTAATACTCTAGGGTTATTACTAAGGTGTCCTAATTTTTCTTTAGTGATCGTACGTCCTTTTCGAATTGAGCCTTACAAATTCCAACGACGGTACTACCTATTTCTCAATAGTAGGATAGCAATGTCTAAAGGAAACAAGAATAGAAACGATATTTTTCGAGTAAGTAGATGCTAGTAGGTACTTGGTCAAATCAAAACTTTTCACACTTACACTTTTTAAACAAACTTTCAAAATAACTTCGTCACACCTTTGAGGACTGATACAAGGGTTATCACGAAGTCAAACTTTTCAAAAATAAAGCACATACACAAGCAATTTAAAAATGAGCAAGTACCTAAGAGCCCATGGAAAACCATGGATAGAAAGGGTGCTAACACCTTCCCTTTCTATAATCTACCCCCCGTACTCAGAATATCTCGAAAAAGGATTTTTTTCTGTACTTTTTTCCTTTCCAATTGGATGAAATAAAATTCGGTGGAGACTCTTGCTTACCGCGACATTTTGCAAATAAAAAATGCAAAACACAAACCAGTATTAAACAGTCGGTTCTGCCACCGTATCACAGAACTGGAGACTCTGCTGGGGATTTATAAGTGGGGTATACCTTAGGATCTAGGTCATCATAATTTCTTCTCTTGATTGCTTTGTTTGCTTTACTTTTGAGGGTTTTGTTTGGGGTTACTATAGATCCTACACCCAGATTTGGGGAATAACTTTTAGGTAAGTAGCAATAGACTGTGAGGGAACTGTACGACATAGACCGATGCGGTTGAAGAAGTAGCTACGTTGATGTGGCACTTTGGTTGGTACCGATATCCCTTATGGAGAAACGAAGAGAATACGGGGCCGCTGCATGGTGTCGTTAAGCATCAACTGACCTTAGAACCTTTAATTGCCCAACTTGGCCATTAGAAAGTAGTGAGATAGTCGGCCTCAGTGTAGAGCTGAGAACTGGTTGATACTCGATGCTACACTCATTGAGATCATACTCTCAGAATAATTTCGGCCGCAAGAAAAGATTGCGTGAGCTGAAACCATGACCGATGGAGGATGGTCAGTGATATTGAGATCCTCTAGAACCTGTTACTTTTCTAGGACAGGTTTGAAACCACCTTAACTTCAAGAGGGTACTACCTTAAAACCCATGCAAGCCTAAACATAAGGATGTTTGTGTGACTTGTGTGCTTTCAGCTTGAACTACTTGCACAATTTTATTATCTGACAACATGAGTTCCTTGCAGGTTTTATTTACAGTCCTTATCCAATAACTTGGATTTCTTGTCGGGTTTACTTTCTTACGACATCTTGCACTTTTTCTTAAACGCATAACATACACATCATAACATCATGCCTTAACATTTCCTTAACCATTTTAGGGATCTCAAGGGTTTGTGAAATAGGTTATGGTAAATCAGACGTCTAGAAAGGGGCAAGGGGATTTATTTTCCTTTAGCCAATGTCGTCTAGAGATCAAAACACGATAACTTAAGTGAGTGGATATGACCCACTCGATATGGTGAGCTTGACTCTTGAAGAAGGACTCTTAACGACACAAAGTTTCTTCAATCAAGCTGCAATCAAATTCTAACAGTTTCTTTTTTACCCCGCGAGATCCTTGAAATCATTGCATACATCTATCATACATATCATTTCATAACAGGTCTTCCAGTACAGGTCTCTCATGTTCTCGCTGTTTATTTCAGTAATGGCTCTCAAACAAGACAACAGAGATGTTCAAACTCAAGAAGCTCAGTTCGGGGACATATTCCTAAACCTATCCAAGGGGCAGGAAGAGTTGAAAACACTCCTCGTTAGGAACTTGGTCAAGAAAAGTCCTGAAGACAATAAGGACGAACGGCTGGAACAACTGCAAGCTGAGGTAGGTGCAATGAGAACCCAGATGCTGGGGCAGATGGCTCTTATCCAAGGCCTAGCCCGAAGGAAAGAAGAGCTGAAAGCCATCATCAACCAACTTCATCAAGACGGATACAACAGTATGAAGCAAACAGTCGAGGCCGGGGACCAAGTTATTGATCAACCTCTAAAAAGACAAGAGTTTGGTTTGGTGAAGAGTGGACCTTTCCGAATTTCTACTACCTCACGCCAAAAACAACGGGTTAATCAGAGTAAGCCAGATACACCAAAGAGGAAGTTTACCAAACACAACATGCCGCTGTCTCAAACTTTATAACACATATTGAGGATGAATCTGGTTACGTTGATAGGACCTCATCTGAATCCCAAGACTTCTACCGCTAACTACAATCCTGATGCAAGATGTGCATACCATTCCAACAGCCTGGGGCATAATACTGACGACTGTTGGAGATTGAAATGCAAAATTCAAGACCTGATTGATGAAGGAGCTTTGGAATTTACACAAGATGGTCAACAGGAATGTTTCTGTCAATCCTTCAAGGCCCACCATTTGAAGTGATAAGTTCTAACAAGAGGGCTTTTCGTTCATTAGAATTTTCAATTTGTAATTTTCTTTTGATTGTTGGAATATTTATTCATGTCAAACTTTGTTACTTTATCAATACATTGCATATGTCTGTTCTGAATCAATTCATTCGTATTCACTATATTTAAACTCCGTTCCTTTTTGTGATATTCAACTCTCGACTAAAAAGTTGTAAGCCTTTAGAGGGAGGATGACGGAAACAATACCATAATCTCTACAGTATGCTTTTGAACAGACCTTGTTGACGATGTACATGCGTTATTTCAAATCCCAAACAGTGGAGTTATAAGGAAGATAATCCCTAGTCAACCCCTTTGAGCCAAAGAAGTAGGAGTTTTTCTTTTCACACTAATTAAAACCCTTAATCATAACCTGGGGCAGGGTAGTTTTCTCAGTTAATTCAGAGGCGCATTCAATCGCAATCTTCCACTTTGTACATAATTAATGGCATCGAAGACGTCCTTCCAAATTAAAAGAAGGTGATGGTTCCGCATAATCGACAAGACATGCAATCATTATCTCTCAAAATAAAAGCCCGCTAAATCAAAACCTGTGAAGGAGACTTAAAAAAAACTACGACATCCCGCTGACTGTAATCACAAAAGAAACAGTTCAGGCAAAACACATGGATAATAAAATAAAAAAGAAAGAGGTCCTACGAACCCTCAACAAAAAAGAAATGACTGCCTATTCAAAATAAACTATCAGTATCTGAACCATCACTGGAATATCAGAGCAAAGACTCAAATGGGATCTAAATGCACAATTAACTGAGCATAGGATCGATGAACATCACGAAGAACGGGTGGGTACAAATAAAATTTGAGCCTTTATCCTTTGTTTCTTAAACCGTGAATCAGGCCACGTTATAACCCTTAAAAGTCCTAGCTGAAGCATGGGTTAGTTCGAAAGCATACTGTTACAAAAGTTATCCTGACTCCTGAAGGTCCGTTACAAATCCTGAGTTGATATCACACCTTTGCAAAATTCTATTTTTTCTAAATACATAAAAAACCGTATTTTCAAAACTTCAAGACAGACGTAAGCTTTGCATTCTTAAAATAACATTGTTTGCATATGACTATTTGTTCAACAGTAGAGAAATTCTCATGACGAACATCTAATGAACAAAAACCTTCTCAATAAAAAAGATCACCTCAAGTGGAAAAACACTTCCAACCAAGGGGCACGGCATGATCATTATCCATCATCTGGGGTAGTCAAGTCAAGATTCAAGGAATCTCTCAAAGATGCCAAATAGTCAAGGGCAGATCTCCATCTGAATCACTTGGGGGCATTGGGCATGAATTCCAGCAACGAATCCTGTACGATCAAACAAACATCTTCTGGTAGTGTGGCAACACAACACTACTGACAGTGACAACTCCCTACACCCTGAGAGCGTGGACATAGTCAAAAAATACTGCGCATGAACAAAGACCCGCTAGGTTGACTGGCCTAGGCAAAAATAAGGGCATCCGTTGAACCAAAAGGGTTCAGGAAAAAATTAGGGATGAAAACAAAAAAGATATGTACACCCGGCAAGTCGAAAACCTGAAAAGGCGGCTTGGAAAAAAAGGGTATCCCGGTGGACTGAAAATCTAAAAAGATAGTCCAGGCAAAAGAAGGGATTAAAGTTTACGACTATGTCCCATCATCTTGTCACTTGCCTATCAGTAGAAGACTTATCATTTCGATCGGAAGTTACCAAGCACCTCCGCAGGCACTCTCTCCATCAAGTACAAGGGCAGAAAATTCTTGATGCAAAGACATTATCGTATCCTCAGCATACGACCCTGTGACATCTACACTCCCACAGAGTAGAGGCAACTAAAGCTTTGACATCGGCCACCCCAAACAGGAGCTATGTTCCCCAGTAAAGTTCCTTTAGAGAATCGACATCTATATTCCTCGACTGAATTTCATAATCGCAAGCGGTTCGTAAAGTTGTCTCCCAAGCAGAGTTTATTTCTCTGAATACAGAAGCTCAATCCCTAACAGAGTTTATTCCTCCGGCTACGGAAGTTCATCCCCCAGCGAAGTTTATCTCTCCAAATCCGCAAGATCTTCCAATAAAGCATCTCCTCTCTCAAACATTGTTATTCCACTGCAGAGTTGTTCTCAAGCAGAGTCTCTCCTCGGCAGAATATCCGTAAACAAGGGGCAAATACCCAACATAGTCATCTCCGGTTCACCATCTCCAGCGAAAGTAGAAGAACCACTTTTTCTACGACAGTCAGGAACTCAATTTCCATTACTCTCCAACAGCAGTCAGGGATTTATTTTCCCAAACTCAGACATACCACAATATCATTTCATGTTTATATATCATGACGTGCACATACATATTGCATACGGCATAATCTCATTTATTTGAGAACATCATCATACAATGCATGTCATGCATCATATACGATTAATCATGTACCTTTTCAGGAAAGATGGTTATTATCAACAACTTCTAGCAAGTTCAAGATTAGCTCCTGAAACTAAACATTTGCACGACCAAATGCAGCTTTACACGGGTTCGTCACGAAGCAATCTTACACGGGTTTCTCCTAAATGCAGCTTCACACGGGTTTATCCTAAAAAATCTTACACAGGTTCCTCCTGAAGTTTTACACAAACTTATAGCCTTACAAAGGTTCCTTCTCAGTTCAGATGTAGTTCTACCCGAACTTATTCCAAAGCAACCTTACCCAGGTTCCATCTCAATTCATATGCAACTTTACCCAAACTCCTCACAAATCAACCTTATCCAAGTTCCTTCTCACATCCCTACTATGCAAACTTTCATATCCAAGTAACCCTACCATCCAGGTTCCTTCTTACAGCCCCACTATCCAGGCTTTCATATCGAAGTAACCCTACTATCCAGGTTCCTTCTCACAACCCTACTATCCAGGTTCCCAAAGAAACCTTACCCAGGTTCCTTCCCACAGCCCTACTAGCTAGGCTTTCATATCAAAGTAACCCTACTATCCAGGTTCCTTCTTGCAACCCTACTATTCAGGCTTTCATTTCGAAGTAACCCTACTATCTAGGTTCCTTCTCACATTCCTACCATCCAGGATTTCATTTTGAATTATCCCTACAATCCAGGTTCCTCCTCACAGCCCTACTATCCAGGCTTTCATTTTGAAGCAGCCCTACTATCCAGGTTCCTTCTCACAGCCCTACCATCCAGGATTTCATTTCAAAGTATCCCTACTATCCAGGTTCCTTCTCACAGCCCTACCATTCAGGCTTTCGTTTCGAAGTAACCCTACTATCCATATTCCTTCTCACAGCCCTACCGTCCAGGCTTTCATTTCAAAGTAACCCTACTATCCAGGTTCCTTCTCACAACCCTACCATCCAGGCTTTCATTTCGAAGTAACCCTATTATCCAGGTTCATTATCACAGTCCTACTATCCAGGTTTTCATTTTGAAGTAACCCTATTCTCCAGGTTCCTTCTCATAACCTTACTATCCGGGTTCTTCCTCTCTTATCCCCAGACAGCAGTCCATAACACTGTAAGACCGAGACCCAATCAAACACAATTGATTTCACATTTCCCTAGAAAGTCGCGGTGCAACATATACCCCAACCAAATACGCAATTCACTTCCGCTTCCCAAACCAGAATTATTCCCCAGTAGAGTAACGGACAATTGAAGCTCCTAAAACTCTATTTCTCTAAAGACAGAGACCAGCATTCCTCGACGAAGTCCTTCTCAACAACAGGTATACGGGTTCTCGCAAAGGAATCTCTTATGCGATTGACACTTCTTCAGATTGAATCTTTAAGCCCACCTCCGACAATTCTCTAGAAACTACCAAATGGCATCTATAAGCCCATTCCCGATATCAAAAATCAATATCACTTCATGCGAGTGCAAATTTCTGGGCACTCTAGTGTTCAATCATCTTCCACCTTCAGATCACGAAAGGCATACGATCCAATCTACATCCTCAGGTTTAAGAAGATTGAACAGGGGCAGTTGTTGTACCCCAAAACTTTCCCTCCCATATTTCTCAACACGTGGCAAGTGAGGTCTCTAAATTTCTCAAGGAAGTTCAAGAGTTGACCAGACAAACTCTCTCCTAAGGCAGTATACCTCAAATTAGGGTTTCTATTTTCATCAAGATGTGTGAACCAAAAAGGACTCAAATGCTCACCATTGTCCTAATATGTTCTCAAGATCATCCATGTCAAGTTTCAAGCCTTGCGGAAGAAGTTTGCTCAGTCAATTGCTCAAATGCCTGAAAATCAACTATGCTAGGTCAAAAGTCAACTATGGCCCACATACAATCAAAATTCAAGATTTTTGGTCAACATCCTCATTTTGAAGTATTATACATCATTTTATCAAGGTTTGATCATGATTCCTCAAGGATTACTCACAATTCCTCAAAACCCAAAAGTTGCTAAATTAGGGTTTTGTAGGAAAAGTCAACTCAACTTTGACCAAGCATAACTTTCTCATATTTTATCTGAAATGACCCATCAAAAGCTCATTTTGAAGAGGATTCAATTACCTACAACTCATATTCATCTCCCAAGTTCATAATATGCACTCACAAAAAGATATGAATTTTGACATTATAGGTCCTTTTGGAAAGTCAACAAAAACACCTTTTGGGTCAAAGCTTCATACATGAACATGGAAGACTCAATTAAGATGAGACCAAAAGGGTTTCGTAGAGGACATCCTAAGATTTCTAAAAAGTACAAGAACACCTCTCTAGGGTCAAAATTGAGAGAGTTATGCATTGGCCATGTTGACCATTTTTGTAAAATTGCCAAAAGTCAAATGTGCTCTAATTTGCATTTTTTGCTAAATGGGCCTAACTTTTTATGCTTGCACCTCACTCACAACATGGTCCACGACCCAAATTCTCGTTCACATGTTATTTTCTTCATTATTTATTTTATTTTTATTTTTTATTTTTTAAAAATTGAATTAAATCAAATAATTGGTAAATAATAGCAAAGATTTGTTTTGATTGGATTTTTGGACATAATCATAAGCTCATTATGCTGGCATATCAGAATCAGATCATATCAAGGCTGATTGACACGAGATTGGCATGATTAGGCCAAATTTGGAAGGATATCATACAAATTGAAAATAAAATAAAATCTCATCAAAGCTTCAAGATTCAATCTGCTTTGCAACCCTAATTCATTGAGGGATATATAATGAACAAGAACAAAGCCAAAAAGAGAGGTTAGAAGGCGTGAAACTGTCAGAAGTAAAACTGAAACTTTAGACAAAAAGTGAGAGATCGAAATCCATCTTAGAGCCATCCTCAAGGAGTTTCAAAGCCATAAATCAATTCCTTGGCATCTCAGGAGGCATTCCGAATCATTTGCAGGCGTCAGAACATCCAGAATCATTCCCTATCACTCTCACAGTTTGCAAAATTATTCAAATTCGATTACTGTAATTCTTAGATCTTTAACATGTTTAAGTTACATATTTGTGTTCATCATCATGTTTGCAATGTTTCTGGATAGTTTGATTTAAGTTACAGTGCAGGAACAAGCTTTTGCCATTGTTAGGGTTTCGTGCTCCAATTTGGGGTTTCGTGATTTAAGCAAAATTAGGCCTGGTAATGGGTACCATGATGATCAGAGTTTCAAACCCAGTTGATCCATGGTCCCCAATTGAATTTATATTGTGTGTGCTTGATTTTTGAATGACACATGTTTCAGCAACAAACCTGCGTCTGTAGGTAAAGATTTAGAGCCTAAAACGACAGTTCCAGGGAAGAAGACAATAGCGTGTCATAACCTAACTGGATGGTTTAAATTCTGACGCGTTATTCTGGCCACTAACTTGTTTTCTAATATATTATTTGTTTTTATTATATTAACAAGATAACATCCAGTGCAGTTGGTCAGAGGAAGGAAATCAGAAACTCATGTCCTGGGTTAGATCTCAGGCGTTAGCTTTTGGCATTTTCTCCATTGTTTTCATCAGATCTAGCACATACACCTTCTAAGGGTCACCATCTTCTGGATCCATCAGTCAGAACCAGATCTAGTGCACCTCACCTTCTGAGGGTCATCATCTTTTGGATCCATCAGCCAGAATCAGATCCAACGCACCTTACCTTATGAGGGTCATCCTCTTCTGAATCCATCAGCCATAACCATATCCAGCACATACACTTTCTGAGAGTCATCATCTTCTAGATCCATCAGCCAGAACCAGATCCAGCGCACCTCACCTTCTGAGAGTCATCATCTTCTGGATCCATCAGCCAGAACCAGATCTAGCGCACCTAACCTTCTGAGGGTCATCATCTTCTGGATCCGTCTCTAGCCATATCTACTGACAGCAGGCCCGTTTGGTTATTCTACTATTTTTCTTTAATTCCTTTTCTTTAATTATTTTGTTTTATTTAATCAACACAAAAATTATTTTATTAAATTAACCCATCAAAAACCACAAAAAAAAGAATTATTTTCTTAATAAATGTTTTTTTAATTAATTAGTTTAATTTAATTTAGGGAAATTTTAACTTGTTTTTGCAATTAAAATAAAAATACAAATTAGGTTGTTTAGACCTAATTTATTCATTTTTCTTAATTAATATTAATTAGGATTAGGATTTTCTTTTAATTTAATTATTCATTATTTTCTCAAATAACAAACATGACAAAAACATTTTTTTCAATCAATTGCAAATAGGTTTAGTCAAGGGTCAAAACCCTAGTCATGGTTTGTAATAGTTAATTTAGGGTTTTATTTACTGTTTAAATCCCCGAGTTTTTGGCTATGTAATTAATCCCTCTCCCCGAAGACTTGTAATAGCGTAGATTTATTTTCTCGCATTTTTCCTGCAAATATTTAACTGTTTAGATGTATGCTAATAGGATTGTATGGCAAGAATGCATGACAAATTAATACAGTTAAAAAATCCTAATATGCAAAGATAAATAACTGAAAACAAATCCCTCGCACATATCACTCTTAGGGTATACTCTCACTTCGGTTGCCTTTGGTAAACGATCATTAAGCATAGGGTGTCTTAGTGGTTTCCCTCCAGTCTAAAAAGATCAGAATGTCCCATTTGAATGTTGCCTCGGAAATGTTGCCTCAGAAATGTTTCCTCGAAAGATCTTAAGACTCTAGGGTTATTACTAAGGTGTCCTAATTTTTTTTTAGTGATCGTACGTACCTTTCGAATTAACCCTTACAAATTCCAATGACGGTACTACGTATTTCTCAATAGTAGGATAGGGCTGTCTAAAGGAAACAAGAATAGAAACGATCTTTTTTCGAGTAAGTAGATGCTAGTAGGTACTTGCTCAAATCAAAACTTTTCACACTTACACTTTTTAAACAAACTTTCAAAACAACTTCGTCACACCTTTGAGGACTGATACAAGGGTTATCACGAAGTCAAACTTTTCAAAAACAAAGCACATACACAAGCAATTTAAAAATGAGCAAGTACCTAAGAGCCCATGAAAAACTATGGATAACAAGTACCCAACACCTTCCCTTTCTATAATCTACCCCCCGTACTCAGAATATCTCGAAAAGGATTTTTTCTGTACTTTTTTCCTTTCCGATTGGATGAAATAAAAGTCGGTGGTGACTCTTGCTTACTGCGACATTTTGTGAATAAAAAACGCAAAACGCAAACCAGTATTAAACAGTCAGTTCTGCCACCGTATCACAGTTTTTTTTAGAATTAATTTCATCTTTTCTTTTCTTTTTATTATTTAAATTTAATTAAATATTTTATCCAAATAAACAAAACAACAAAAATAATTTTCTTTTACTTAGAGCATTTTAGATTTTTAGACGTCATTTCCAAGTCGCGCGCGTTAGCTACTTTAATATTATTATTATCATTTATTATTATTGTATCTGGTTATGGGTTGTAATAGCTTTTAATTAGGTTTAATTTTACTATTTTGTTTACTGTTCAAATTCCCTAATTTTTGGTTATGTAACCCCCTCCCCCGAAGCCCCGTAATAGCGTAGATTTTCTTTTCCGCTTTTAAATTAGCAATTTTTTAAATTGTTTAGATGTATGGATAATAGGATTGTATGAAAAAGATAAATCGAATTTTTAAAACAGTAGAACACCCTAACTGTGCAAAGATAAATAAACTGAAATCAAACACTCACACATGCGCACCCTTATGGTATCTCCACTCCGGTTGCCTTCGGTAAACGGTCATGAAGTATAGGGAGTTTTAGTGGTTGCCCTCTAGTCCCAAAAGATAAAAATGACTCATTCGAATGTTGCCTCGGAAATATCTTTAGGACTCTAGGGTAACTACTAAGGTTTCTTAACCATTGCTCCAATGATCGTACGTCCCTTTAGATAGTCCCTCAAAAATCTAACGACTAGGGTTACCTACTCATTAATAGTAGGATAACACGGTCTAAAGGATAGGAGGAAAAGAACGCCTTTTTCAAGTAGGTAGATAACTGTTAGGTACTTGCTCAAAATAATCTTTTTACACCATACACTTTCAAACATACTTTTTAAACAAAAGTTTTCAAAAACGCTTTATCACACTCTTGAAGACTGATACAAGAGTTACCATAAAGTGAATCGTCGCACTAAGGCCTTTTCAAAGCTTTTCAAACCACACAAACACGAAAGCAATTTTAAAAATGAGCAAGTACCTAAGAGCCCATGGAAAACCATGGATGGAAAGGGTGATAACACCTTCCCTTTCCATAATCTACCCCCCGTACTCAGAAATCTCGAAAAAAATGTCTTTTTCTGTTCTTTTCACCCTTTCCTGATTAGATAAAAGAAAAGTCGGTGGCGACTCTTGCTTACCGTACATTTGCAAACAAAAAATGCAAAACCAGTATAAACAGTCGGTTCTGCAACCGTATCACAACGCCAGTCAAAGAACCGGGCAAATAGGGACTCAATCGAAAGCCACGATGATGAGACCTAGGGAAATTTGAAAGAAAGTGAGGAAGCTTCTATAAATCCTTCCATTGAGAAAGAACTGAAGCAACCTTCGACCAGTCAGGGAGAGTTGATGTTTCGATTGGTTTGAGTTGAAAGAAAACCATTCGAAGGAAGTAACACTAGGCCAATTGAGGAGCAACACTAGAGGGCATTCGAAGGAGCCAAAATGTCCAGGTTCATTCAAATTCCAAAAAAAAGAAAAGATTCCATGTCTTTAGAAAAGTTACAATATTTTGTTTATGGCTCTTAAAGAACATAATCAAGGTTGTTTAAACCATTGCCTTCTTGTCCCCTTCATCCGCTCTATATAAATATACCACAAGTGTTGCATCACACAAAGACAGATTGCCTATTAAAAAGGAACACTCACCCCGCCATAGAAAACATATCAAAATTCTAACCAGTTTCGCAGGCACCCACAATCCAGACGAAGACCATACTTGTGTTCCTGAGACTCCCAAGAGTATGCTCCAAGCCAAGCCACACCCATATTCATAGATTGAAGCATTTCCAGTTGGTAAGGATTTACCCAAGTCGAAACTGTATTTCTAGGCCATTTAAATAAATGTTGTTGGTATATTTGTGCTAATGTCATTTGTGTTTATATGAACATATCATACGCAAGGTAACATGCAGGAATAAAATCATTCCATCAAAAGGTATGATATGGTTTACCTTTCGACACTCATGGTATAGCCAGTTTCAAGCCAAAATAAGCTTAGGCTTGAGGATAGAGGATTCAAATTAGGGAGAAAGACCTGGGTTCGATACCCAGGTCCTACATATTTATTTTTGTCAATGTTTTTCTTGCAGATCCAGATCGAAGGATAACTCCCTCCTTGGATCGAAAATTCATACCCCTCCCTGGATCGAAGAACCAAATTGCTCCCTGGATCCAAGGACAGACCTGGGCTCTCCTCAACATTCGGCCTAGCGAAAATTCAATCTCACACCCCCCCTATTTTCTTTTCTTATCAGGCCCATTTTTGTATTCCTTTTATTTGTTTTAGTTTTTTTCTCTATTAATTATTTAATTAACTAAATAGTCATAAAAATCACAAAATTGTAAGTTAGTACTTTTTTTTAATTAAACTAATTTAGTGAATAAATTAAATAAATATTTTAACTATTTTCTTTAATTTAAAATTGGTTAGAATTTAGGATTTAATTTATGTTTTAATCATTTTCTTTTCATAATAAAAACCAAAAAGAACTTAGACTATTTTTCTTAATTTTATTTTATTTTTTAAATATATTTTAGGATTAATTGATTATTTTCTTAAATCAAAAAAATCAGAAACAAACAAAAATATTTTTATTTCTTAGGATTTTTTTAGATGTTATTTTCAATTTCACGCACGCTTATTTAATTTCAAATTTTTATTTAATGTACTTGCTCATGGTCTGTAATAGTAACTAGGACTTTATTTTCCGCATTTCTTCGATGTACTTCTCACAAAGCCTTGTAATAACGTACATTTGATTTCCGTATTTAAATTCCTGTACATATATTAACTGTTAGACGCATGTTAATAAGAATGCACGGCAATAGTTTAATAATTAAACGATTAGCAAACTTAACACAAGATAAATACTTGAACTAAAACACATTGCACATATACACCTCTAGGGTACACCACTTTGGTTGCCTTCGAAAATAAAGCAGTCATGTCCTTCGAAACGGGGACGCTTTAGCAAAGACCCGTAAAACAAAAAAGATTATAGTCCCTCAATGAACCTACAGTTGCATCATGGTAAATGATCTAGTCCCTAAACAAAATTGCTAAAGCGTCTCCATAAGTTGCCTTCGTGACCGTAACGTCCCTTCGAATGTCCCTTATACATCCAACGACAAGGCTACCTACTAACTAATAGTAGGATAGTATTGTCTAAAGGAAAAGAGAAAAAGGACGACCTTTTTTCGAGTACAAAAGTAGATAGCTGTTAGAAGTTTGCTCAAAAACATTTTGCACTTACACAAATACTACTATTAAAAAAAAATTCCAAAACACTTTGTATACTTTCTCCACTATCCCGAGAAACATTACAAAGTTCTCCATACTAAGGAATTTACAAAACATATTCGAAGCACAAAGGTATTTCAAAATGAGCAAACATCTAAGAGCCTGTAGATAACTACAGATGGAAAGGGTGCTAACACCTTCCCATAATCTACCCGCTTACTCAGAATAATCTCGAAAATGGTTTTTTTCTTTTCTTTTCACCCTTTTCTGAATTTGGATAAAAGAAAAGTCGGTGCGACTCTTTCTCACTGTAACATTTGCGAATACAAAACACAAAACCAGTATAACAGTTGGTTCTGCCACCATATTACACAATTTTTTTAAGTTGAATTTGTGACATCCTGATTCAGTTGTGTAATTTTTATAACTCTGATTTACATTTATATTGTCGGGTAGAATTGGGGTATTACAAGGGGCATCCTCCAGCCGAGAACATAGTCAAACTCACCAGCGAATAGAGGAGTTTATTCTTCTCCCAACAAACACACACATCATACCGGTCCTCAAACGAATAGAAATTGCCCGCAGTTTATCATCTTCTAGATACAATGCAGATATAATCTAAATACAGATTTATTCTGACATTCATTCCAGACTCTCCTACAGATACAATTCAGATATGATCTAGATATGGACGTCATTCTGATACTCTTTCAATATCTCCTCAGACACAATCAAGACTCGAATTCATTCTGACATTCCCCAACTGAGTTGGTCTTAACTGAAAAAAGAAACCTTGTGGAGTTCTCCCCAAAAGAATTCATCTCCCCAATAAGGTCTTCAAAATATTCTCCTCAACAGGGTTTATTTCCCCAATAAACTACAGATTCCACACCCCAAGTCTTTTCTCAGACTATTACAAGACAATGGACAAAACCCCTTTATCCCCAATGGAGTTGATAATAACTTTAGAAAGTTGTTGCAAAGCCTGGAATCTGATCATATAACAGTAAACTTCAGTAAGTGGTTGTGAGGCCTGGAATCCGACCAGATAATAATTAACTTCATCCGCCTCAGAAAGTTACTGCAAAGCCTGGAATCCGACCAGATAACAGTTAACTTCAGAAAGTTGCTACGAAGCCTAGAACCCGACCAGATAACAGTTAACCTCAGAAAGTTGCTGCGAAGCCTGGAATACGACCAGATAATAGTTAAACTTTAGTATGTTGCTGAAAAGCCTAGATTTCTACCAAATAACATCTAACTTTCACTCTCCCTGGTCAAATATAATTCCCTAGTAGAGTAATGGACAACTCCTGAACTCTATTCCCAAAGCAGAAATCAACACATCCGCAGCAGAGTTTCTTCAAACAAATAAGCAAGACTCCCCACCAGTAGTCTGGAATTTATTTTCCCAGGAAAAGATACACTTCAAAACATTTCACATTTCATACATCATAGCATATGCATACGAAACGCATATATCACAACCTCATTTTTTATAATAACATTACACAATGCATTCCATACATCATAACATTGTATATATCTAACTCTTTACCTTTTCAGGAAAGATCAATCAACCGATAATTATCATCAATAATTTTTAACAGGTCCAAGATTAGTTCCTGAAGCAAGACATAGCAACTATCTAATCGACCAGATGCAGCTTCACACGGACTTATCATGGAGCAATCTTACACGGGTTCCTTCTAATTTCCAGATGCAACTTCACACTAGCTCATCAAGAAGCAATCTTACACAGATGCAGCTTCACACTGGCTCATCGAGAAGCAATCTTACACGGGTTCCTTCTAATTTCCAAATGAAGCTTCACACTGGTTCATCAAGAAGAAATCTTACATGGGTTCCTTCTAATTTCCAGAGGCAGCTTCACACAGGCTCATCAAGTAGAAATCTTACATGAGTTCCTTCTAATTTCCAGATGTAGCTTCACACGGGCTTATCAAGAAGAAATCTTACACGAGTTCCTTCTAATTTCCAGATGCAGCTTTACACTGGCTCATCAAGAAGCAATCTTACACGAGTTCTTTCTAATTTCCGGATGCAGCTTCACACGGGCTCATCATAAAAGCAATGTTACACGGGTTCCTTCCATTTTCCAGATGCAGCTTCACACTGGCTCATCAAGAAGCAAGCTTACACGGCTGCCTTCTAATTTCCCGATGCAGCTTCGCATGGGCTCATCAAGAAGCAATCTTAAACGAGTTCCTTCTAATTTCCAGATGCAGCTTCACACGGGCTCATAAAGAAGCAATCTTGCATGGGTTCCTTCAAATTTCCAGATGCAGCTTCATACGGGCTCATCATGAAGTAATCTTACACAAGATCCTTCTTATGGATTTCCAAATGCAGTTTCACAGGGACTCATACCGAAGCAGCCCTACACAGGCTCCTCCTCATATATTTCCAGATGTAGTTTCACACAGACTCGTCCCGAAGTAGCCCTACACAGGCTCCTTCTCATACATTTCCAGACATAGTTTCACATGGATTCATCCCAAGGCAGCCCTACCCGGGCTCCTTCTCATAAATATTTAGATACAATTTCACACGGGTTCATCCTGAAGAAATATCACACAGATTCCTTATAATACATTTCCAAACATGGCTTAACACGGGTCATTTCAAACATATCATTTAGATTAAATTGAAACTTCTACGAACAATCTCTCTGGATGGCTTCTGCAAGCCCATCTCCAACAAATTATTTATGACTTCTCCAAATGGAATCTTTAAGCCCATTCCCGACACAATCAAATAACACATCATCAAGTGAAAATTTCTGGCACTCTAGTGTTCAATCATCTTCCACCCTCAAGTCAGGAATGGCGGTCCCGCCAATCTAACTCTTCAGGTTTAAGAAGATTGAACAGGGGCAGCTGTTGTACCCCAAAATTTGTCCTCTCTTTTTCAAGACATTACTCACAATGGATATCCAATGCTCAAGGATTCTGAAGGAATTGATCAGACAAAATCATCTCCAAAGCACTGAGACTCCAAATTAGGATTTTGACTGAGAATGACCAATCTTTGACTTCTGGCCTAGTACATGACTTATTGGTTCAAAACATTATCTCAAGGATTCAAGTACATCATTTTGACCTAATCGCATATTTCAATTCATCTCCTGAGATCAGTGGATTGATAGATGAAATTTGGTCAACTGATGAAAAAAGTCAACAGTACACTGAAAATTCAAACTTTGACTTTTTGGTCAAATTTGAGTTTCAAAGATCACATTTCATCAAGACATTAAAAATATGAAATTTGATCATCAAGAAATCAGGAAAATAAAAAATCAAACTTTGCAAGACTTAGAAATTTTTGTAAGTTGTTTTTATACATTGTTAATTTCATTACTTTCAAGTAAACAACACAGTTGTATTTTTAAGTTAAAAATTGAAAGTTACAAATCCTAAACTTTGTCTTGTTTAAACTTTTCCCTTTGACTCAATATTCAAACTTTGCCACTATGCCATCCATAAATATGCCTTGTGTTGTACCCCAAAATTTGCCCTCCCATTTCTCATTGATTTCTCATCACAAAGCCCTTGAAGCTCAAGATCCAGTTAGGGTTTCATCTGCTCAAGACCTCTCCTTGCACTGTGGACTCAAAATTAGGGTTTGTGTTTGCACAAAGAGATTTTGACCTAAAATGCCTAAGATGACTTTCATGCCTCATATTGGACTCCCAAGTTTACCCATATCAAGTTTCAAGCCTTGATTCCAAGTTTTGCCCAGTCAATTGAACAGTTGACCTAGAAATCAACTGTATTGGGAAAAAGTCAACTGTGGCCAATTGACAGTCAAACCTCATGAAATTTTACCCACATCAACATTATAAACTCATATGGACCATTTGATCAAGTTTGGGTCACAATTCCCCAAGAAATTTGATCAGATCACCAAAAGGGCAAAATGGTCATTTTTAGGGTTTTGACTGCACAAAGGTAATTTTTGACTGTTTGACCTAGCCAATGGCAAACCAAGCTCACACATATGGACCCAAAGACCATGGAATTATCTTGAAAAGCTCAACAAGTTCAAAAGATCCCAAGTACACAAGATTGACAGTTGAATTTCTCAGTCAATTGATCAATTTTGACTGTACACTGAAAAGTCAAACTTTGACTTTTTGGTCAAAATCAAGAGTCAAGATTCATTTTTCATAAAAACATGCCAAATCATGAAACTTGTTCACCAAGAAATCACAAATTGAAAATTAGGGTTAGAAATTTGAATTTTTCATAACTTAGAATTTTTCTAAGTTATGAAAAACCCTAATTTTTTCCCAACTTTGCCCCACTTTTTCACCATGATCCATTTGGATTCAAACAAAAGTCCAAACATGAAAGTTGTAGCTTGTTGCATAATCTACAACCTTGATTCACAAAATTTTCTCATTTGAAGCTTGTACCTCAAGTTACAAATTTTTGAATAAGGGCACTAAACCATTTTTAACTTAGTGAAATTTTAACCTATTTTGACAAGGTTTTCTACCCCACTTCAAGGCCATTTTCCATACACTTCCACTTGGAATTTAAATTTGAGTTTCAAAGATGGATTGTAGTACACATTCCAAGCTTTCCAAAATGTCCAAGAACTTCTCAAACAACCTCATGGTTAGAGAGAATCGAATTTCACAATATAGCAAAAAAACCACTTTGTTCATGACCAAGTTCCATGTCCATAACTTTGCAATTTGAACTCAGCATGTTTTAGGTTAGATTACAGGTCCTTAAACCAAGTTGCACTCAATAATTTAATGCATATTCATTGTGTTAAGGTGTTGTTCTATGAGTTTGAACATTGTATAAAGGTTTAATCCCAAACTAGATAAAGCAAATTAGCCATTTTGGTAAAAGGTAGCTTTATGTCAATTTGGAAATCCAACAAGTACATTGCAAATCTGAATGGCACAAGATTATGAACATAACACACTGATCAAGGAGGGATTATGCAGCACATTAGGGGGCCCTCTACATGCCTAGAAACACAAGTTGCATTTTGTTGCTTAAGTGTGAAGAAAAGTTCCATAACTCACAACAACTCTCATCTCAGCATTAGAACACAAGAACAAACTCATCAAACACACTCAAGACAACATAACCAAGCTAATACACGACCCTTGCACCTCTAAAACACCCTCCATCTCAGAATCATCCTCAAACTGCAAAAACAGAGTTGCCTCTGCAGTTTGAGTGCCAACTTCCATTTCTCTCGAGCATTCTTGCCAAAACCAGTTCATACACATCCCCTAGCATCTATGCAAGCTAACCATGACCTGAAACCTGACCTGTAATCCCTCTAACGAGTTCCACCATTTTCATTTTTTCCTTTTGTAGTTGAAGTTCCACAGCTCGATACAAGAAGTTTCAAGACAAAGTAAACATTGGAATAACATCCCTGGACCTCAAGGAAGCTTTTCCAATCATCACCTTGCACTGAAAGTCCCCCCATTGTAAGATAGAACTTCAACTGAACAGGTAAGTTCATGGGGTCGTATCTCTCTTATTAGGCATTGTTAGCTTTAGGTTTGTGAAGAAAACATGTCACAATCATAGTCCTGAACATGCTCATATGATTAGATTTCATTTATATTACGTGTGCTTAGAGAATTTTATGTCTGAACATTGGTAAAAATTTAGGTCAGGATTTGGGAGAGAAGAAATTCTCTCTCATTTCTGAGAGTTAGCTTGACTTCTTTATATGTCTAGAACCGTGGTTTCAAGCTCTACAGGTTTCATGTTGGATGATTTGGCAAAAGATCAAGGAATGGGAAGTTAGAAAACGCGTGTTTTTTGAACAAGGATGTGTTCTGAGGTTAAAGATGACAGGCTTAGTGGGTTGGGCTTGTGTTATCTTTCTTTTTGCACCATACATTTATTTTTACACCCCCTGGGCCCATTTGCTTTATTTTTAATGATTTCTGACTTTTTCTTTTTTTGATTGGTTCATTTATTTTTTCTCAGCATATTAAAAACATAAAAATATTTTTTTCCATCATTTTTGAATTTATTGCATATTTATTTGGTTATTTCTTTTGTTTATACATAAATAAATACATATTATTATTTAGAATAAATAGAAAAAATAGTGTAAATATATTTTCATTTTCATTTTTATTTTTTTACTCTCTGAAATACTTCATGTAAAAAAATACTATTTTCCAAAAAAATTAACTATTATTATTATTTACATATAATACATATTTAAAATAATATAAATATACATATATATATATATATATATATATATATATATATATATATATATATATATATATATATATATATATATATATATATATATATATATATATATATATATATATATATATATATATATATATATATATATATATATATATATATATATATATATATATATATATATATATATATATATATATATATATATATATATATATATATATATATATATATATATATATATATATATATATATATATATATATATATATATATATATATATATTAATGCATTTAGAGCAAAAACACCCAAAAAATGCACATATTTTATTTTTTAATATTTAATACTAAAAATGCCTTTTTTTTACAAATATACCATATTTCATTTTATTTTTGTATGTAAATAATGAATATTATATGAATTAATTAATTAATATACATTTTGATTAAAATTAGGGTTTTTGCCCTAAATTTGAAAATACTCCAAAAATAATACCTTTTTATTTTTCTTTTACTTTTTATATATAATACTTTTTTTCATATAAAAACCTTTCTTTTGGCATTTTGCATATTTATTTCAATTTCTATCTATTTATACAATTAAATTACCTTGCAAATATTCAATATTGATGTAATAGTCTTAGGTTTTAAATTCTTGTCCAAATAACCCCCATTTGAAACATTGTACCCCCCTCCCCATATTATTGTGATGTAATAGCGTAAGAATTTAAATTTCGCACTTTATCGCTTTCTAAATATACAATGCTAGAATTAGGGTTTTGTATGCGAATAAAATTGAACAAAATAGTTGGACCTAATACAAGATAAATGAGCATGAAAAATGGACAACACGTTTCACACTTGCACCCCTAGGGTATTCCACTTTGTTGCCTTCAAAATAATTGGGCCATATTGCATGTTGAACTTCTTTGGGTAAAACAAACAATCAAAATGATCATAGTCCCACAAAATGTTGCTTAAAATGATCAAGTCCCTTTTAAAGAAAAAATTGCCCAAAGACATTTAACACTATTGCAACTATTGTCTAAACGATGATCCGCGCACGTCCCTTTAATCTCCTAAGACAAGATTGTCCACCAAATGCAATGGTGGAACAAAATTGTCAAAAGGTTTAAAACATAAACAAAAATCTTTGAGAAAATTTTAGGGTAGATGAACTCTTAAGTACTTGTCAACTTTCCAAGAAAACACTTGCCTAATTTCAAAACCCACTTCACAAACACTTTCAAAACAAACTTTCAAAAAACCTTGAAACATCTTTTCAAAAAGACAAACACCTTTTGTAAAACATTCGAGTAAAGAATTGTTACAAGGGTAGCCTATGCAAGGCATCTTTTTCAAAACCTTTTCAAAGCCACACACAAAGCACCATTTCAAACAATTAAAAACCAAGGCAAGTTGATCTAAGCAAGTACCTAAGAGCCCATGGATAACCATGGATAGAAGGGGTGCTAATACCTTCCCCTTCTATAATCTACTCCCCGAACCCAAGAAAAATCTCAAAGGTTTTTGCTGTGCTTTTCAAACCTTTCCTTAGGATAAAATAAAAAGTCGGTGGTGACTCTTGCTCAACCGAAACATTTGCGAAAACAAACGCAAAACCCTAGTCAGTTCTCCCACCGTATCACAGAACTGGCGACTCTGCTGGGGAAAATCTTAAAAGTGGAGTAACCTTAGGGCTTAGATCACCCTTTTGCATGACTAATTATTTGATTTGTTTGCTTTATACTTTGGCTCTATTGTTTGGGTTTACAATCCTCCACCCGGATTTTGGGAAACATTCATAGATAGCAATACATTGTGGAAACTGTGCGGGGTATACCGACACGGTCTAAGCAATAAGCTATATTAGTGCGACATATTTGTGAGTAACGGTAACCCTTGAGTTCAATCAAGGAGAGTACGGGGCCGCTGAGTGATGTCACTAAGCACTAATGACCTAGAACCTTACTTGACCATCTTGGCCTTTTATTAGGGGTAGTGAGATGACCGGCTTTGGTGCAGTCCGAAGTTGGTAGATACTCGATACTACACTCATTGAGGGTTGTTTTCTTGGAATATTTTGGTCGCTAGTTAAGTGGCTAAACCAAAACAATGAACAATGAAAACAATCCAGTGATATTGAGCTCCTTAGAACCCGGTTACTATTTATAGGACAGGTTTTTAAGCCAACTACACTCAAGAGGGTACTTACCTATGAAACCCCATGCAAGCCTGAAATTAGGGTTTGGTGTGATTTGCTTGTACATATGTTTTGTGCATACATCATAAACATCATAAAACATCATATGCATTCACTAACCATTTCAAGGGTTTTGGATCTTCATCTTTGTTCTTGTTTTGTAGGACATGGAAATTCCTCGCAGAAATACCATTCAAGTCAACCTTGTGAGGATCTCTCCTAAACTCAAGGAGATCGCTTCAAGAATTCCGGAAAATTCATCCTTCAGTGAAAGACATGGAAGACTGCTCAGCCTAGTCAACACCAACATTGAAGAAGACATGATGAAAGTGCTATTCCAGTTCTTTGACCCTCTTCACCACTGCTTCACCTTCCCTGATTATCAGTTGGTTCCCACTTTGGAGGAGTTTTCTCAACTCCTAAGAATCCCTATCCTTAATCAACTACCCTTCAACGGTACGGAGAAGGAACCAAAGCCTGAAGATGTTGCTCGAGCACTACATCTACATCCATCTGAAATCAAGGGGCATTGGGAAACCAGAAGCGGCGTCAAAGGATTCTTAGCAAAATTCTTGTTTGAGAAGGCACAAGAATGTTGGAACTCATTGGACCTACAAGCCTTTGAAGATATTGTGGCACTCCTTATCTACGGGTTGGTCCTGTTCCCAAATCCTGACCAATTGGTAGATGTCAACGCCGTCAAAATCTTCTTGTCCAGAAATCCAATACCAACATTGCTTGGGGACATCCTTCACTCATTTTACACACGAACAATGAGAAAGAGGGGTGTTCTCATGTGCTGTACTCCTGTCCTCGCAAGGTGGTTTATTTCGCACCTTCCACAATCTGTCTTGAAGAATGACCAAGGTACAAGGTGGTCCCAACGATTGACGACTCTTACTCATTCTGATGTGCATTGGTGTTCTCGGTCCAGAGAAAATGTCATCATCATCGATCGTTGCGGAGAGTTTCCTAATGTTCCTTTACTTGGAATTAGGGGAGGTATCACCTACAACCCTTGCCTAGCTTTGAGGCAATTTGGATATGCACGGAGGGATGGCCCTCATGACATGTTGATTCCTAGCCTAGTTTTTGACTTCGACAACGATGCGCAAGGACTTCGCCAAAGATTCATCAGAGCTTGGGGAAAACTCAACAAGGTTGATAGCAAGACTCTGGGACACAAGAACTCCATCCCTCTTGAGCCCTATCTCAAGTGGGTACGAGCCCGAGCCCAAAGTCTAATGATGCCTTATCCTCATGTTCTCCCTGTGATTAAAGAGCCCGTCAATGAAGGAGAGGTTCCCTACACCATCCTGCATCCAGACATGCCTACATCATGGGAGGAAATGCAGAAAAGTTGGATTCAGCTCAAGGAGGAACGGAACACTTTTGAAGCTAGCTACTACGCCAGTGAAAAGAAGGTTCTAGAGCTTACCCGCCGACTCCACGAGCAAGAGGCCCTCAACACCTACATCGCACCAAAGAGGATGCGTAATGTCTTTCTGCCTTGAGAAGTTTATTTTGTAACATTTGGCCCATGGGGCATTTATGTACTAACAATTTTCCTCTTATTAATATGACGTGCGCTCTTCTTTGTCTGAAACAATTTTGAATGTCCTAAATCCTTGAATGCATTGCATACATCAGCATACCATTCATCATGTGCATAAGCAGGTCTCACTCCAGGTTTCTTTATCTATCTGCTGTTTATTTCAGTAGGATGGATCTCGAGCAAACAGTCAAAGACCTACAAGCCCAGAATGCACAGTTCCAGCAACTCTTGATGACCTTGGTCAAGAGTCAAGAGGATATCAAGGCTCATCTGGAGAATAAGGACCCAGTGAAGAAGAAAAAGAGGGTCGGAGTGGCTACTTTGGGGAGAAGATTTGACAGAGAAGCTCGGAGAGTGCTTGAATTTCCTCCTACTTTTGATGAGGGGACTAGTAAAAGAGATCGAGTTGCGGTGCTTTCCGAGTCTGATGCAGAGGAGGAAGAGGTTGAAGAGGATGAAGATTATTCTGACCAGCAGTATCCTCCAGCTGATGACAAATATAAGGGTTTAGAAGACAGATTGGCTGCCATGGAATTGCAAAGGGTACCGGGTTTGGATTTTGAAGACATGGGCTTGGTTGCCGGAATTGTGATTCCCCCAAAATTCAAAGTGCCAGTGTTTGTGAGGTATGATGGGCTGTCCTGTCCCAAAATGCATCTCAGGTCCTACGTGAGAAAAATTCAACCCTATACAGCAGATAAAAATCTCTGGATTCATTTCTTTCAAGACAGCCTGTCGGGAGCTCAGTTGGAATGGTTTTATCAGTTAGAAGGAACCAGTGTCAGAAATTGGGAAGATTTGGCCACCGCTTTCTACAAACAATATCAGTATAATTCCGATCTTGCCCCTACTCGTACCCAACTTCAGGGTATGTCACTAGGAACAAGTGAGGGATTCAAGGAATACGCACAGAAGTGGAGGGATTTAGCTGGCAGGGTGCAGCCTCCTTTAACCGATCGTGAGCTCGTTGATATGTTTCTTGGGACCCTATCTGGGCCGTTCTTCAATCATTTAATTGGTAACTCTTCCGCAGGGTTTACCGATTTGATCTTAACTGGCGAAAGAATAGAAGCTGGCATCAAGTCAGGAAAGATTCAGAAGGGTGTTGCTGCAAGTGTTGAGAAGAAGCCGTTTAAGAAGGAGACAGCTATGGTATATTCTCAGAGAAGAGTAGGGAAGATGGAGCGTCGGCCAACTGTGGGGGCCGTAATGATTCAAAACACTCCAAGTGAGCAGCCTCGCTACAACCAATCCAGACCAAATCAGCAACGAGTGGAAAGGCCACAACGGCAGTTCACCCGTATTAATATGACTCCAGCGCAAGTGCTTCCCCATCTGTTGAAGTTGAATCTTGCCACCATCAAGGAGGCGCCAAAGAATGTAAATACGTCCTCTCCGCATTATCATGCCAATGCTAAATGCGCCTATCATTCAGACAGTGTTAGACACAACACCAATGATTGTTGGGCACTCAAGCATAAGATCCAGGACCTGATAGAGGCTAAGGAGGTAGAGTTTGACACTCCAGAGAAACCCAATGTGATATCTGCACCTATGCCGAAGCACGGTCGGAATGTCAATGCCATTGAAGAGGATCTGTATGTTGCTGACGTTAGTGATCTGACTACTCCACTGCTAACCATTAAGTTTAATTTGCTAAGGGCCGGGATCTTCCCGGGATGTAAAGAAGACTGCTACTGTTGCCACTCTCTGCCGTTTGATTGTCCGCTATTGAAGAAAGGCATCCAAGGCCTCATGGATAGTCGACAAATTTTGTTCGAAAAAGTTCCTGCTGTTCCAGTTCATGTTGAAAATGTCTCAATCATAACCATTCACGCCAATCTTTCCAAGGCCGTCAAAAAGCCTGTTAAGATTACACCAGCTGCAAAGTCTATACCTTTGAAGATAACAATGCCGGGGCCTATTCCCTATGTTTCTGAGAAGTCGATACCTTGAAACTATGGTGGTGACATCTATTACCATGGTATCAAGCAAGTTGAAATAATTGAAGAAAATTCAGATGATGAAGAAGCCGGCATTAGTAACATTGCGGGCACCAGCAAAATCACCAGGAGCGGGAGAATATTTTCTCCAGAGATTGCCCCTCCAAGAGCAGTCTTTGGACCCTCATCAGCTAAAGAAGTCACCCCTGCACCAGTAAAGCTCTCTGCCAGAACTCCTTTAAACGAAGAGGTTGTTGTTCCTAGTGCTGTCTTTCCTACCATTGCTGATAAAGGAAAGGGAATACAAGATGAGCCCGTCAGGACGAGGGCTCAACCTTTGGCGATTCCGGAAGCCTCCAAGAAAGAAATGGACTAGATTTTGAGGATAATCAAGAGAAGTGATTACGATGTGGTGGAACAGCTAGGGCAAACCCCCTCCAAAATCTCCATGCTGGCACTATTGCTTTGCTCAGAAGCGCACGCTCAAGCTTTGATTAAGTTTCTGAAGGCAGCTCATGTGCCCCAGGAAACTTCCGCAGACCAATTTCAACATTGCGTGGCTAGTCTGACTGCAGACAATGGACTAGGTTTTTCTGATGCCGACCTGACCCCTAAAGGCCGAAACCACAATGACGCTTTGCACATTTCAATCGAGTGCCGCGGAACCACCCTTGCATATGTTTTGGTTGATACCGGTTCATCGCTGAATGTTTTGCCTAAAAAGGCCTTGGACCGGCTAGATTGCGAAGGGTTGGAGTTGAAGCTGAGTGATATTGTCGTCAGAGCTTTCGATGGGTCGAAGAGAATGGTCCATGGAGAAGTTGAAATTCCCGTCAAGATAGGTACTGAGGTGTTTAAATCCACTTTCTATGTAATGGACATCCGTCCATCATATTCTTGCCTGTTGGGTAGACCTTGGATACACCATGCTGGGGCAGTCACCTCCTCCTTACATCAGATGCTGAAGTATCCTGTCAAAGGAAAGATTATCACTGTCCATGGCGAAGAAGAATACATGATTAGCCACTTAAATTCTTTCCGGTACGTGGAGGTTGAAGGAGAGTTCATTGAGACGCCGTTTCAACATTTCGAAGAAGTTCTTCCTGAGGTAGAAGTGGCAAAGTTGGCAGCTGAGGCACCAAGACAGATGGCCAGGATGGCATCTCTGGAGGATGCAAGGGCTGCAGTCAAAGAAGGGAAGAATTCAGCATGGGGGCAGTTACCCGACTTTCCACATAAGACTGACAAGTTTGGATTAGGGTTCACAGCTGCTGGTCAGAAGGCTATGCGCCAATCAAAGATTGAAAGAGCGTCGGTCAAAATTTCTCCTCACAGAATCAACGCCCTGGAAGATGAAGACAAGGAAAGCAACATTGAAGAGTGGATTTATCCAACTGTCAGGGGAGGATTGAGCAATTGGGAGGCTAAAGACTTTGTCCCCGTCACTTTTATTCATCAGTAATTTATCTGTTAAACATTTCTTATTTGGTCTGTAATATTTTACTTTCAAACAATCCGTACACTATCTTTTCACCTCTTGCCTTGCCCGGGGCATGTAGGTCCACTTGTAAGGGTTCTGACTATTTTTCATATTCATATGCCATGTTTAATGATTCATTGGACGTTTTTCATTTGATAAACTGCTTATGTTCATTTTCTTTCCTTTTGCATTTTTTGTTTAAGGATGGCTATCCCTTACACACACCCACACTCACCAATGCAGGTACCCATCCACTCCGGATTCCATGGGTGACTATTTTGCTGCATCTTTCAATAACTCTGAAGATCTGGTCAATCTAGCCGAGTACGAAGATGACGAAGGTTGTGAAGTACCCGGGGAACTAGCCAGACTTCTGCAACAAGAGGAAAGGGCCATCTTACCGCATGAAGAGCCATTGGAAATTGTTAACTTGGGAACCGAGGAGGATCAGAAGGAGGTGCAAGTGGGTGCCAACCTGGAACCAAAAGTCAAGGAGCGCTTGGTACAGTTGCTGAATGAGTATGTTGAAATCTTCGCTTGGTCCTATGAAGACATGCCGGGCCTAGACACAGACATCGTGGTTCACCGTCTCCCCACAAGAGAAGACTGTCCACCAATCAAGCAAAAAGTTCGCCGAATGAGGCCTGACATGTCCGAAAAGATCAAAGCGGAAGTAATGAAGCAGTTCGACGCTGGCTTTCTGGCTGTTACGTCCTATCCTCAATGGGTCGCTAATATTGTGCCGGTACCGAAGAAAGATGGCAAAGTCAGAATGTGTGTGGACTACCGGGATTTGAATAGGGCCAACCCTAAGGATGATTTCCCGCTACCTCATATTGACATCTTGATCGACAATACAGCTCAGCATAAGGTGTTTTCCTTCATGGACGGATTCTCGGGCTACAATCAAATCAAAATGGCTCCCGAGGATATGGAGAAAACAACTTTTGTCACGCAATGGGGCACTTTTTGTTACAAAGTGATGCCGTTCGGGCTGAAGAACGCAGGGGCAACTTATCAACGCGCCATGGTAGCTTTATTTCATGACATGATACATCATGAGATTGAAGTTTACGTAGACGATATGATAGCTCGGTCACAAACAGAGGAAGAGCACCTTGAGCATTTGGAGAAGCTGTTTGCCAGATTAAAAGAATACAAGCTCAGGCTGAATCCAAATAAATGCACTTTTGGAGTTAGGTCTGGTAAACTCCTGGGATTCATTGTAAGCAACAAAGGCATTGAAGTCGATCCGGAAAAAGTAAAAGCAATACAAGAGATGCCTGCTCCCCGTACTGAAAAAGAGGTCAGAGGATTCTTGGGGCGCATAAACTATATTTCCAGATTCATCTCACATCTGACTTCTACCTGTGAGCCAATTTTCAAACTCTTCAAAAAAGATCAGGTAGTGGAATGGAACGACGATTGTCAAGCTGCTTTTGATAGAATCAAGGAGTATTTGCTAGAACCTCCTATTTTGATGCCACCTGTCGAAGGAAGACCATTGATCATGTACTTAACTGTCTTGGATAACTCAATGGGGTGTGTTTTGGGCCAGCATGACGAGTCTGGTCGAAAAGAGCATGCTATTTATTACCTTAGTAAAAAGTTTACCGACTGTGAGACTCGCTACTCACTGCTCGAGAAAACTTGCTGCGCTTTGGTATGGGCTGCTCGCCGACTAAGACAGTATATGTTGACTCATACTACCTTGTTGATTTCCAAAATGGACCCTATCAAATATATCTTCGAGAAGCCCGCTTTATCTGGAAGGGTAGCTAGATGGCAAATGATCTTAACCGAGTATGACATCCAGTACACCACCCAAAAAGCTATAAAAGGGAGTGTATTAGCTGACCATCTGGTTCATCAGGCTATCGAAGACTATCAACCCATGAGATTTGACTTCCCAGACGAGGACATCATGAATTTGGACAACGTTGAAAGTGACGGACCACATGACGGACCCGAAAAGGGATCCCGATGGACCCTGTACTTTGATGGTGCTTCAAATGCACTTGGAAACGGTATTGGCGCAGTACTCATTTCTCCGGAAGGTTGTCACACTCCTTTCACGGCCCGACTTTGCTTCAGCTGCACAAACAACATGGCTGAGTATGAAGCTTGCATCTTTGGTCTCAAGGCTGCCATAGACTTGGGGATCAAATCTTTGATCGTATTTGGGGACTCGGCTTTGGTCATCAGCCAAATCAAAGGAGACTGGGATACCAAGCATCCTAATCTTATCCCATACAAAGAACATGTCCTGACATTGTTGCCTCATTTCGAGCAAATTACCTTCGAGCATTTCCCGCGAGAAGAAAATCAACTAGCCGATGCTCTGGCTACAATGTCCTCCATGTTTAAACTCAACTGGGATAACGAGGCCCCCCAAATCACTATCAAGCGAATGGATGAACCGGCACATTGCCACGAGATTAATACTGAAGAAGTAGTGGAACAACCTTTGTTCCATGAAATCAAAAGGTATCTCGAGACTAGGGATTATCCTGAAGGAGCTTCCGTAAATGACAAGAGGTTCTTAAGGAAATTCGCTGCTAAGTTCTTCCTGAGCAACGACATCCTTTACAAACGAAGCCATGATTGTGTATTACTCCGATGTGTGGATAAGGCTGAAGCAGAATTGATCATGACTGATATACACAGCGGCACATTTGGCACTCACTTGAGCGGGCATACAATGGCTAAGAAGATCCTAAGGGCAGGCTATTACTGGTCTACCATGGAAGCTGACTGCCATCAACATTCCCGTACTTGTCACAAGTGTCAAGTCTACGCTGACAAAGTTCATATTCCTCCGGTTCCCCTCAACGTCCTGACTGCTCCGTGGCCCTTTGCAATGTGGGGCGTTGATATGATTGGAGAGATCAAGCCCACGGCTTCCAATGGACATCGCTTCATCCTGGTTGCCATTGACTACTTCACTAAATGGGTCGAAGCAGCTTCCTTCGCCTCTGTTACTAAAAATGTGGTTGCCCGCTTTATCAAGCAAAATCTCATATGTCGGTATGGTGTTCCAGACAGGATCATCACGGACAACGGTACAAATCTGAATAATACAATGATCACCGCCTTGTGCGAACAGTTCAAGATTTATCATCACAATTCATCTCCCTATCGGCCAAAGATGAACGGTGCTGTTGAAGCGGCGAACAAAAACATTAAGAATATCATTCAGAAAATGACAGTCACTTACAAAGACTGGCATGAGATGTTACCGTTTACTCTGCATGGATACCGTACGACGACACGTACTTCAACTGGGGCAACCCCATTTTCTTTGGTTTATGGCATGGAAGCTGTTTTGCCTATGGAAGTCCAGATCCCTTCTCTAAGGATTATGAAGGATGCAGGTTTGAATGAAGATGATTGGATGCAGACCCGACTTGATCAACTCAATCTGATCGACGAGAAACGACTTGCTGCTATATGTCATGGTCAGACATATCAAAAGCGTATGATCAAGGCCTTCAATAAGAAAGTCAGACGTCAAGTGTATCGAGTCGGGGATCTCGTAATCAAGCAGATTATCTTGTCGCAAAATGATCCCAGGGGCAAATGAACTCCTACATATGAAGGACCATTTGTGATCAAAAGCATATTTTCGGGTGGTGCGATGATTCTGACCACCATGGACGGCGACGATTTGCCGCACCCTGCGAACGCAGACATAGTCAAAAGATACTACGCATAAAATAACCCGACAAGTCGAAAACCCGAAAGGGCGGCTTGGGCAAAAATGGGCATCCCGGTGAACCGAAAGCCCGAAAGGGCGGTTCAGGCAAAAATTAGGGATAAAAACGAAAAAAATCTGTACACCCGGCAAGTCGAAAACCCGAAAGGGCGGCTTGGGCAAAAAGGGGTTTCCCGCTGAATCGAAAACCCGAAAGGGCGGTTCAGGCAAAAGTTAGGGAATTAAAGCGTATGACTATGTCCCGTCGGATCACTTCAAAGACAATCTCTTCATCAACCAGTTCCAGACTTCTGATCAATCCAGTCATCGTCAAACGAAGCATTGAATGGACAGATATTCAGAGTTGTGAAAGCTATAGCAGAATGGAATCCCATGGAATTATTTCACATAGCCATCCTTTATTTTATATAAAATCTTTCAATATTTACGACAAAGTCCTCTTACTAGGATGATTGTCTCCTTTGTACAAATATACTCAAAGAAAATCAATACAAATACTTTTCCCAGAAATTTGTGTCATTTCCCTTTTCTTTTTCTCTTGCGCTATTTGTTTTATTTTGAGAAACGTCCAATGTTTTGTTAAATAGGCATATGCATTTGAAACGTAATCACTTCCTAAATGAACCTAAGAAAAAGGATTACTGATAGGATGAAGGTACAGATGGATATCTTGACACCCTTTCGAAGGAAAACTGTCAAGAGATTTGGAATCCACATCCCTAGCAAACCCTGAGGCTTATCTCCGGCAGACTCCCGAAGCTTACCCCCAGTAAGATTCTGGAAGGTATTCCCCCGCAGAGCACGAACGTCTCCCCCGAATTTTATTCAAAGTTGTTCCTCACAAAGGCTTATAACTGGGTTATCCTCAGCTAACAGCCACGGAAGATCGCACTCGCCAGAATTCTTCCTATCCCCGGCGGAGTTCATCAAAATTCCCCAGCCTAACTTATCAATATGATCCCCAGAGGAGCTTATCCTTGTTATCCCCAGCCGAGCTAAAATTTCAAATTCTCAACCCCCAGCGGAGCCAGACTAATGAGCCTTCTCCCCACAGAGTCTTAGAAAGAGAAATCTTGAGTTCCCCGGTGAGATCACCAGAGTTGCTTCCCGTCAAACAGAAGATTCTCAGTCTCACCTCCTCAGCATGAGTCTACTAGATTGATACTCCCCAATAAAGGTCATCAGGAATTCTCTTCCCCAGTGGTTGCCAAGGATTTATTTTCCAGCAGCAGTCAAGATGCTTTTATCTTCGGCCACCTCGAATTCATTTATCCTCAGCAAGATAGCTCGTCAGCTTACATGCGCATTCATCACATTCATGTCATAAACATTGATGTCACGTATATCGCATCATGCATCATAACATTGCATGAAACTAACTCTTTACCTTTTCAGGAAAGATCAGTCGACATACTAAAATTATTCAACTTCAAGATTTCTGAAAACAGTTCACGGGTTCTCCAAGTAAATGGATGTTAACCTGTCACTTGTTCAGATTCTTCTTCAAGACTTCTGAAAACAGTTTATGGATTCTTCCCAACAACGGATGTTAATCTATCGACTTGTTCAGATGCAACTTATGAAAACAGTTTACGGACGCTTCCCAACAACGGATGCTGCTCTATTGCTTATTCAACTTCAAGATTTCTGAAAACAATTCACGGGTTCTCCAAGTAAACAGATGTTAACCTGTCACTTGTTCAGATTCTTCTTCAAGACTTCTGAAAACAGTTTATGGATTCTTCCCAACAACGGATGTTAATCTATCGACTTGTTCAGATGCAACTTTTGAAAACAGTTTACGGACGCTTCCCAACAACGGATGCTGCTCTATTGCTTATTCAACTTCAAGATTCCTGAAAACAGTTCACGGGTTCTCCAAGTAAACGGATGTTAACCTATCGCTTGTTCAGTTTCTTCTCCAAACCACTGAAAACAGTTTACAGATTCCTCCCAACAACGGATGTCAATCTATTGCTTGTTCAGACCCCCCGGTTCAGAAATGGTCCGAAGCTTGGACACTTTCCTGATATTCCCTTCCAGATGGCATCTCTAAGCCCATCCCCGACAAGATTTCTGTCACTCTCCCAGATGGCATCATTAAGCCCATCTCCAAATGGCATCTCTAAGCCCATTCCCGCATCCACTGCTTTGACGAGTGCAAATTTCCGGGCACTCTAGTGTCCAATCTCCTTTTACCCTCGAGTCACGAAAGGCAAGCTTGCCCATCTAACTCTTCGGATTCAAGAAGATTGAACAGGGGCAACTGTTGTACCCCAAAATTTGCCCTCCCATTTCTCATTGATTTCTCATCACAAAGCCCTTGAAGCTCAAGATCCAGTTAGGGTTTCATCTGCTCAAGACCTCTCCTTGCACTGTGGACTCAAAATTAGGGTTTGTGTTTGCACAAAGAGATTTTGACCTGAAATGCCTAAGATGACTTTCATGCCTCATATTGGACTCCCAAGTTTACCCATATCAAGTTTGAAGCCTTGATTCCAAGTTTTGCCCAGTCAATTGAACAGTTGACCTAGAAATCAACTGTATTGGGAAAAAGTCAACTGTGGCCAATTGACAGTCAAACCTCATGAAATTTTACCCACATCAACATTATGAACTCATATGGACCATTTGATCAAGTTTGGGTCACAATTCCCCAAGAAATTTGATCAGATCACCAAAAGGGCAAAATGGTCATTTTTAGGGTTTTGACTGCACAAAGGCAATTTTTGACTGTTTGACCTAGCCAATGGCAAACCAAGCTCACACATATGGACCCAAAGACCATGGAATTATCTTGAAAAGCTCAACAAGTTCAAAAGATCCCAAGTACACAAGATTGACAGTTGAATTTCTCAGTCAATTGATCAATTTTGAATGTACACTGAAAAGTCAAACTTTGACTTTTTAGTCAAAATCAAGAGTCAAGATTCATTTTTCATAAAAACATGCCAAATCATGAAACTTGTTCACCAAGAAATCACAAAATGCAAATTAGGGTTAGAAATTTGAATTTTTCATAACTTAGAATTTTTCAAAGTTATGAAAAACCCTAATTTTTTCCCAACTTTGCCCCACTTTTTCACCATGATCCATTTGGATTCAAACAAAAGTCCAAACATGAAAGTTGTAGCTTGTTGCATAATCTACAACCTTGATTCACAAAATTTTCTCATTTGAAGCTTGTACCTCAAGTTACAAATTTTTGAATAAGGGCACTAAACCATTTTTAACTTAGTGAAATTTTAACCTATTTTGACAAGGTTTTCTACCCCACTTCAAGGCCATTTTCCATACACTTCCACTTGGAATTTCAATTTGCGTTTCAAAGATGGATTGTAGTACACATTCCAAGCTTTCCAAAATGTCCAAGAACTTCTCAAACAACCTCATGGTTAGAGAGAATCGAATTTCACAATATAGCAAAAAAACCACTTTGTTCATGACCAAGTTCCATGTCCATAACTTTGCAATTTGAACTCAGCATGCTTTAGGTTAGATTACAGGTCCTTAAACCAAGTTGCACTCAATAATTTAATGCATATTCATTGTGTTAAGGTGTTGTTCTATGAGTTTGAACATTGTATAAAGGTTTAATCTCAAACTAGATAAAGCAAATTAGCCATTTTGGTAAAAGGTAGCTTTATGTCAATTTGGAAATCCAACAAGTACATTGCAAATCTGAATGGTACAAGATTATGAACATAACACACTGATCAAGGAGGGATTATGCAGCACATTAGGGGGCCCTCTACATGCCTAGAAACACAAGTTGCATTTTGTTGCTTAAGTGTGAAGAAAAGTTCCATAACTCACAACAACTCTCATCTCAGCATTAGAACACAAGAACAAACTCATCAAACACACTCAAGACAACATAACCAAGCTAATACACGACCCTTGCACCTCTAAAACACCCTCCATCTCAGAATCATCCTCAAACTGCAAAAACAGAGTTGCCTCTGCAGTTTGAGTGCCAACTTCCATTTCTCTCGAGCATTCTTGCCAAAACCAGTTCATACACATCCCCTAGCATCTATGCAAGCTAACCATGACCTGAAACCTGACCTGTAATCCCTCTAACGAGTTCCACCATTTTCATTTTTTCCTTTTGCAGTTGAAGTTCCACAGCTCGATACAAGAAGTTTCAAGACAAAGTAAACATTGGAATAGCATCCCTGGACCTCAAGGAAGCTTTTCCAATCATCACCTTGCACTGAAAGTCCCCCCATTGTCAGATAGAACTTCAACTGAACAGGTAAGTTCATGGGGTCGTATCTCTCTTATTAGGCATTGTTAGCTTTAGGTTTGTGAAGAAAACATGTCACAATCATAGTCCTGAACATCCTCATATGATTAGATTTCATTTATATTACGTGTGCTTAGAGAATTTTATGTCTGAACATTGGTAAAAATTTAGGTCAGGATTTGGGAGAGAAGAAATTCTCTCTCATTTCTGAGAGTTAGCTTGACTTCTTTATATGTCTAGAACCGTGGTTTCAAGCTCTACAGGTTTCATGTTGGAAGATTTGGCAAAAGATCAAGGAATGGGAAGTTAGAAAACGCGTGTTTTTTGAACAAGGATGTGTTCTGAGGTTGAAGATGACAGGCTTAGTGGGCTGGGCTTGTGTTATCTTTCTTTTTGCACCATACATTTATTTTTACACCCCCTGGGCCCATTTGCTTTATTTTTAATGATTTCTGACTTTTTCTTTTTTTGATTGGTTCATTTATTTTTTCTCAGCATATTAAAAACATAAAAATATTTTTTTTCCATCATTTTTGAATTTATTGCATATTTATTTGGTTATTTCTTTTGTTTATACATAAATAAATACATATTATTATTTAGAATAAATAGAAAAAATAGTGTAAATATATTTTCATTTTCATTTTTATTTTTTTACTCTCTGAAATACTTCATGTAAAAAAATACTATTTTCCAAAAAAATTAACTATTATTATTATTTACATATAATACATATTTAAAATAATATAAATATATATATATATATATATATATATATATATATATATATATATATATATATATATATATATATATATATATATATATATATATATATATATATATATATATATATATATATATATATATATATATATATATATATATATATATATATATATATTAATGCATTTAGAGCAAAAACACCCAAAAAATGCACATATTTTATTTTTTAATATTTAATACTAAAAATGCTTTTTTTTACAAATATACCATATTTCATTTTATTTTTGTATGTAAATAATGAATATTATATGAATTAATTAATTAATATACATTTTGATTAAAATTAGGGTTTTTGCCCTAAATTTGAAAATACTCCAAAAATAATACCTTTTTATTTTTCTTTTACTTTTTATATATAATACTTTTTTTTCATATAAAAACATTTCTTTTGGCATTTTGCATATTTATTTCAATTTCTATCTATTTATACAATTAAATTACCTTGCAAATATTCAATATTGATGTAATAGTCTTAGGTTTTAAATTCTTGTCCAAATAACCCCCATTTGAAACATTGTACCCCCCTCCCCATATTATTGTGATGTAATAGCGTAGGAATTTAAATTTCGCACTTTATCGCTTTCTAAATATACTATGCTAGAATTAGGGTTTTGTATGCGAATAAAATTGAACAAAATAGTTGGACCTAATACAAGATAAATGAGCATGAAAAATGGACAACACATTTCACACTTGCATCCCTAGGGTATTCCACTTTGTTGCCTTCAAAATAATTGGGCCATATTGCATGTTGAACTTCTTTGGGTAAAACAAACAATCAAAATGATCATAGTCCCACAAAATGTTGCTTAAAATGATCAAGTCCCTTTTAAAGAAAAAATTGCCCAAAGACATTTAACACTATTGCAACTATGGTCTAAACGATGATCCGCGCCCGTCCCTTTAATCTCCTAAGACAAGATTGTCCACCAAATGCAATGGTGGAACAAAATTGTCAAAAGGTTTAAAACATAAACAAAAATCTTTGAGAAAATTTTAGGGTAGATGAACTCTTAAGTACTTGTCAACTTTCCAAGAAAACACTTGCCTAATTTCAAAACCCACTTCACAAACACTTTCAAAACAAACTTTCAAAAAACCTTGAAACATCTTTTCAAAAAGACAAACACCTTTTGTAAAACATTCGAGTAAAGAATTGTTACAAGGGTAGCCTATGCAAGGCATCTTTTTCAAAACCTTTTCAAAGCCACACACAAAGCACCATTTCAAACAATTAAAAACCAAGGCAAGTTGATCTAAGCAAGTACCTAAGAGCCCATGGATAACCATGGATAGAAGGGGTGCTAATACCTTCCCCTTCTATAATCTACTCCCCGAACCCAAGAAAAATCTCAAAGGTTTTTGCTGTGCTTTTCAAACCTTTCCTTAGGATAAAATAAAAAGTCGGTGGCGACTCTTGCTCAACCGAAACATTTGCGAAAACAAACGCAAAACCCTAGTCAGTTCTCCCACCGTATCACACCTTGTCTTTGTTACAAGCTGCATAAATCTGTCCATAAAACCAGACTTGTATCACGCTACAAACGTTGCTGTCCAGGAAAGCCGCAAAACATATATTCTGCAAAGTTCAAGCCTGCTGCTACTAGCCCAAAACCATGTTAAAAAACAGTCTGCTGTCCTGTACAAAGCCAGCCCTGCACCAAGCTGCCACTCCATTTTAAAATTGCTACAAAACAGTCCTGCTATGCTACGTCTAACCCTGTCCAAGCCTGCACTATATCAGTCCCATATTTGCACAAAATTAGCACATAAGAGATGCATCTAATATCAATGAGATAGTATACCCAAACAGTTCAAAATACTTATTTCCCTCTCAAATTCCAGTCCATTTCATCTATAAATAAGTTGTTTCACAATACACGGGAGGAGAGAGTTTTTGGAGGAAAAGAGAGGTTTTTTGTTGAAAGAGAAAGAGAAAGAAATCTGAAAAATGTAACAGAACTTTTGTAACCTCTGCTCATATTCATTTATATCTTCATTCATAAAAACGAAACCTCAACCCATTGTTCTACCTTGAAAGTTTTCCCATAAACCAACTATCCAAACACTTCACATCTCATAGAGATTGTTCAAACACAAGAATAATTTCTATAGGGTCATTATCCTCACCTTCCAAACACAAAAAAAGATATTATTGTACAACTTAACTGGGTTGGAGTGATTCAGCAGCTTTCAATACAGAGTAAGAGTTGGAGCAACTTCCTGGAGGTTCACTAACGTTGTTCTGATTATCACAACATCTTGAAAGAAACTCAAACTCAAAACAAAAATTTCAATTTCAAGGTAAGTCTTCTTGACTTTGAGCTCTTCATTTCAAACATCATTAATGATTCATTTTTGAAGATAAATATAGATATCATAGCCTTGAAGCAAACCATATGCTTTCTTTTCATTTTTATCAATTATACGTTAAAAACTGACTCGTACATGTAGCACAACAATGTTAGAAGTGAAAAAAACAGGTTATGAGTCTATGTATATATCTATGTGTCGACACATATATGGTGTAAAACAGGTTATGGGTCGACATAAAACACGCATGAGTCAACTCATTTTAGTTACAGAACAAGGTATGAGTCGATATAAGGCCTTATACATCGATGTATACTATTATCCAGGCACAATACAGAGAGACAAAAGGTGTATGAGTCGACACAAAACACGAATGTGTCGACACAAACAAGAAATGAGTCGACGCATATCATTATGTATCGACTCATACTGAGTTGATTTTGTTTTTTTAGAAATAAGAAGTGGCATGTATCGATGCATAAGGATATGTGTCAATAAATAAAGTTTGTTTTTCTTTCTTTGTACATTATTTTCCTTTTTATACTTTTCCATTACTATTCATTTATTCAATATGGTTGTAATAATTTAATTAGGCTTCTACTTCATCCCCATTTGTAAATTGTACCCCCATCCCCCAAATGATGTAATCGCGTAGGATTTTAATTTCCACAATTTATCGCTTTTAATATAATTGTTAGTAACTAGGGTGTGTATGGCAAGATAAAGTCAATCTTAGAAAACCCTAATCTCAAGACTAAAATGCATGCAATCAAACACACTTTTCACATGCACACCTCTAGGGTAATCTCGCTCGTTGCCTACGAATAAATAGTCATGTCCCTCGAATGTGGGACGCTTTAGCAAAGACCCTCGATAAAAAAGATCATAGTCCCTCGATGACCCTTCGACGTTGCCTTCGGTAAAATGATCTTAGTCTCTTACAAAATTGCTAAAGCGTCTCATAAGTTGCCTTCTATGACTATACGATGACCCGCGCCCGTCTCTTCACATCCAATGATAGGGCTTCTTATCAATCCATGGTAAGATATCAATATCTAAAGGAGGAGGAGAAGAACTAAGACCTTTTGAGTAGGTATAACGTTCATAGTTGCTTACTCACAACATTTTCAAAACAACATCTTTCAAAACACACCAACGCTTTCAAAACAAAATATTTTCAAAAAGTCAACACTTTGTATACATTCTTATAGAGACGAGAATCATTACAAAGTTCGCCTAAACAAAGGAACTTTTCAACAAAACCAATCACAAACACATTTCAAACAAAGCATTTTCAAAGTGAGCTAGAAACTAAGATCCCGTAGATAACTATGGATGAAAAGGGTGTTAATACCTTCCCTTTTCATAGCCTACCCCCTGAACTCAAGAAAATTCTCAAAAGGTCTTTCCTGTTCTTTTCACCCTTTCCTTTATTGGATAAAAGAAAAGTCGGTGGTGATTCTTGCTATCTGCAACAATTGTAATAAAACACAAAACACCTAAGTCAGTTCTCCCACCATATTACAGGAATGTTTTCTATAAAAACATAATTCAAACCCCCCTTTCTTGTGTTTTCTATACCTTCAATTAGTATCAGAGCCTGGATTTGTTATTGATTTTAGAATGAAACATTTAACCGTGTGAATAGATCCAACAAGAGAAAATTGTTTGACTGCTATTCACTCAAATGAAGAAAAGTTCTTTTCTGGTTCAAGGCCCATTCTGTATAGAAATCAAAACTCTGGGTATGAATCAGAAGTGTGAAGACAGAATCTCTGGAAACAAGTTCTCAGGATTCTGAAGGACCAAGTACCTGATGGAAAATGGAATTATCTTCTTAATCTCAGAAGTACTCCATCAGAAGTAATGACCAAAGATCATTGCTACATAGATATTCTATGAAGCTTGTCATCAAAATGACAATCTATATTTTTTGCAAGCTGCAAAGGATCAAATCAACGAAATCTCAGGAAGATCCACCAAGATCTCTAAGAAGACCAATGCTTCTCAAATATGCACTCCAAAAGTCAGAAGGAGGAGTTGCTTGAAAGCTCTGAAAAAGTGTTCATAATGTTCAGAAGGGTCTGTTGTCCAGTGACATGCTCAAATGAAGGACTAGAGATATTCTAAATCTTCTCTTCTCAAAGGAAGTCAAGTAGAAAAGAAGTCTCCTGCTAGGAGAAAAACTAATCAGAATGACTCAGAAGCATTTATCATAAGTCAGTGAAGGGTATCCCTTAAGAGAAAGGCTTAACTGCAACATAAATTAACTCTAACTCTGAAGAAGCAGATTCAAACTCTCTTGGAAGAACAATAGGATTGGGAGATAATCTGAAGTGAAATTTCAATGCTCTAGATTATGCGTCTATACAGAAATTTCTTGGATCGCCCTTTCGGGATTTCAATCCACCGGAACACCCATTTTTTCCTAAACCGCCCCTTTGGGTTTTCGACTTAGCGGGTTATTCTCTTTTTTATTTCTTCCTTTCTTTATTTTTTTTTTAGCCCTAACTTTTTCCTAAGCCGCCCTTTCGGGTTTTGACTTAGCGGGTCTTTGTATGCGTAATATTTTTTGACTGAGTTTGAATTGACTGGAAGTGGAACGTCTTCCCCATCCATGTCTGTCAGGATTAGAGCACCTCCTAAGAAAGCTTTCTTCACGATGTACGGCCCATCATAGTTGGGAGTCCACTTGCCTCTTGGATCATAGTGAATTGGGAGAATCTTCCTTAAGACCATGTCACTTGTGTGGAATTCTCGAGGTCAAATCTTCTTGTTAAATGCTCTCTTGAGACGCTGTTGATATAACTGACCATGTCAAATGGCCGCTAGGAACTTCTCTTCGATGAGATTGAGTTAGTCGAGCCTTTTTTGAATCTATTCAGATTCACCAAGTTTATTATCCATCAGAACCCTCAATGAAGGAATCTCTACTTCGATTGGGAGCACCGCATCCATACCATTGACTAGTGAAAAAGGAGTTGCCCCAGTGGAAGTATGCACCGAAGTTCGATAGCCGTGCAGGGCAAAGAGCAACATATCATGCCAATATTTGTATGTTCTCACCATTTTCTGGACAATCTTCTTTATGTTCTTGTTAGATGCTTCGACTGCCCCATTCATCTTTGGCCGATAGGGTGATGAATTATGGTGTTCAATCTTGAATTCTTCACACATTTCCTTCATCATTTTGTTGTTGAGATTCAACTTGTTATTAATGATGATCTTGTTAGGAGTTCCATAACGGCATATGATTTCTTTCTTGATGAAGCGGGTGACGACTTGCTTCGTCACATTCTTGTACGAAGCCGCTTCCACCCATTTGGTGAAGTAGTCAATAGCGATGAGAATGAACCTGTGTCCATTATAAGCGCTTGGCTCGGTCCGTCCAATCATATCAATGTCCCATATTGCAAAGGGCCATGGTGAAGTCATCACATTCAAAGGAGTGAGAGGAATATGTGTCATGTCTGCGTAAACTTGACATTTGTGGCATATCTTCGCATACACACAACAATCACTTTCCATCGTCATCCAAAAATAACCTGCTCGTAGGATTTTCTTTGCCATGGAATGTCCACTGGCGTGAGTCCCAAAAGTGCCCTCGTGAATTTCTCGTATGATGGATTCTGCATCATGTCTATCCATGCATCTAAGCAGAACCGAACCATAGTTTCTTTTGTATAGAATGTGTCTTGATAGTAAAAACTTGGATGCTAACCGTCTAAGAGTCTGCTTATCACAGACTGTGGCACCCTTGGGGTACTCTTTCTTCTCAAGATATCTTTTGATGTCGAAATACCACGGATTTCCGTCCAACACGTCTTCAATTGTGAAACAATGAGCAAGAAAATGTGTGTTGGATCCTTGTAAAGAATTATTCTTATATTGGGTGCATCATTTGGATAACTGACTTTGAACATTGTTGCTAAAGTGGCCAGAGCATCTGCCAATTAATTTACTTCTCTAGGAATGTGCTCAAAGGTGATCTCATCAAAAGCGGACAACAACTCTAATATGTAATCCCGTTATGGGACTAAACTAGGGTGTCGTGTATCCCAATCACCTCGTACTTGATAAATTACTAAGGTTGAGTCCCCATAAACTTCAAGAATCTTGATCTTCAAATAAATGGCTGCTTCAAGACCCATTACACAAGTTTGTATTCTGCGACATTATTCGTACAATCAAAACATAGCCTGGTTGTGAAAGGTATGTGAGTATTGTGTGGAGAAGTCAGAACTGCCCCAATACCATGGCCCATGGCATTTGACGCACCATCGAACGTGAGAGTCCATCACTCCCCTGGTTCGGGTCCTTATTTATCATCAAGTTTCATAACATCCTCGTTTGGAAAATCGAACTTTATTGACTGATAATCTTCCAATGGCTGGTGGGCGAGATGATCAGCAAGAATTCTACCTTTGATAGCCTTTTGTGTGACATATTGGATGTCATACTCAGACAAAAGAATTTTCCACCGAGCCAATCTCCCTTTAAGTGCTGGTTTCTCAAAGTTGTACTTTATCAGATCCATCTTAGATATCAGAAGTTTAGAATGCATCAACATGCACTGCTTCAAACGTCTAGCTGCCCACGTAAGAGCGAAACATGTCTTCTTAAGTAATGAATACATTGATTTACAATCGGTAAACTTCTTGCTCAGGTAATAAATGGTGTGTTCTTTTTGTCCAGTATCAACATGTTGTTAGAGCACACAACCCATAGATCCTTCAAGCACAGTCAAATACATAATGAGGGGTCTCCCTAGAACTGGAGGTATGAGTATTGGTGGTTCCTGAAGGTACTGCTTAATCTTTTTGAAGGCTTCTTGATAAATTTCATCCAAATGGACATCTTGATTCTTGCGTAACAATTTAAAGATGGGTTCACAGGTAGCCGTAAGATGAGAAATGAACCTGGCTATGTAATTAAACCTTCCAAGGAACACACGTACTTATTTTTCCTTTTTATGTGCCGGCATATCCTGTATTGCTCTTACCTTGTCTATATCTACTTCAATCCCTCGCTGACTTACGATAAAACCAAGCAACTTGCTCGATCGAACCCCGAAGGTGCACTTGTTGGGATTAAGCCTTAACCTAAACTTTCATAGACGATCAAACAACTTCTGTGAATGGACCAAATTTCTTCCTCAGTTTGTGATTTTTCGATCATATCATCCATATACACCTCGATCTCTTCATGAATCATGTCGTGAAATAGAGTCACCATAGCGCGCTGATATGTCGCACCAGCATTTATGAGACCAAAAGGCATGACCCTATAGTAAAAGGTACCCCAAGTAGTTGCGAAAGTTGTTTTATCCATGTCTTCAAGATCCATATTTATTTGATTGTAATCCGAGAATCCATCCATGAAAGAGAACATTGAAGACTGAGCAGTATTATCAACCAATACATCAATATGAGGCAACGGGAAATCATCATTTGGGCTTGCTCAATTTAACTCTCGATAGTCAACACACATACGTACCTTACCATCTTTCTTAGGTATAGGAACAATGTTAGAAATCCAAGGAGGATAACTTATCACAGATAGGAAGCCTGCGCCAACCTGTTTCTGAACTTCTTCTTTGATCTTCAAAGCCATGTCAGGTCTGGTCCTTCGCGGCTTCTGCTTTATAGGAGGACATTTTGGCTTGAGTGGCAATTTGTGCATCACTATATCAGTATCTAAACCGGGCATGTCTTCATACGACCAGGCGAAGATGTCAGCATACTCTCAAAGCAACTCAATCAACCCCTTCTTTTCTTCACTTTGCAAGGCAGCTCCTATCTTGACTTCTCTCTTTACCTCTTCATTACAGAGATTGATAACTTATGTTTCTTCTTGATATGGCTAGATGACCTTCTCTTCTTGTCTCAAGAGTCTTGCTAGCTCTTCAGGGACTTTACAATTTTCCCCACTATCTTCGTCAACATGGTCAATTGAATTCTCAAAGATATTAGGAACCACATCACTATCATTTTTGATGGAGTTCGAGACAGATCTGCATGATTGATGATTTTATGATTTATTTTAGAAAGTGCAAGAAATATTAAGAATGTGAAAGGAAAAGCATTGCCATTTTTATTTTGAAAAGTAAAAGTAAAAGAAAATAAAGGGAACAAAATTGTATGCGAAAGTGAAAATTTTCAATCAATTTTAAATGGAGATTGAAACATAAGGGCCCCCTCTACATGCTGTCTCTATGCCTTGGGCAGGGCATATGACTTAATGGAAACAGAAAATTATAAATCAAGGAAAACAACTTTAGGGATGTCCACGAAAGTCCAATTGCTGAGCTCTTGGTCCGGTGCAACCCAATAGATAAATCTGGAAACATCTTCATCGTCACCTTCATCATCTGTTAAGAGAACTTGTCCTTCTTTGCTTGTACCAGCACTGATGAGCACTTTAGAAATTGGGGGAATCAGATCTTCTTTGAGAGGAACCAATCTAGCTTGCACGAAGGACGATGGCTGATACCCAAGACCACAACGATCTTTTTTCTCAGGTACTTCGATCAATTTCCCCCAACCATCATGGGGAGATCTAAATTCTATGAGGGCTTTGGCATCATTCAAAGAGGCCATGGATGCTTCAGAGTTCTTACCTTCTATGACAGGGAACTTGTCAACAGAAACAATCTCCAGAACTTGAAAGGGAAACTCCTGCACCTCACCTTCCACTTCCATATAATAGTAGGTTGTCAGATTGTTAATTACTACATCTTCTTCTCCACAAACGACAAACTTTGTCATTCACAATGAACTTCAACTGTTGATGAAGAGTAGATGTCACAGTTCCTGCTACATGGATCCATGGGCGACCCAAAAGGAAAGTATAAGACGGACGAATGTCAATAACATAAAATGACAGATAGAAAGTGTGGGGACCAATCTTGATAGGTAAGTCAACTTCTCCTTCCACAGATCTCCTTGAACCATCAAATGCTCGAACATTCAGGGTAGAAGGCCTCATCATTACCCCATCCATATTCAGCTTAAATAGAGTAGCCTTAGGCATCACATTGAGTGAAGAACATGTATTTACCAAAACTCGAGATAAAACCATATCCAAACACTTCATGGAAACATGCAGCGCTTTGTTGTGGGCTCTGCCTTCAACTGGGAGCTCATCATCATAGAAACCCAAATAATTTCCCATAGAAATATTGGTTACGATCCCTTCAAATTGGGCCATCGAGATGTCTTAAGTAACATGGGTGAAACACAAAATATTCAGTAAAGCATTATGGTGGGTCTCTGAACACAAGAGAAAAGACAAGATGGAGATCTTGGACGGCGTCTGGTTGAGTTGATCCACCACTTTGTAATCACTTCGCTTAAGAATCCTCAAAATATGCTCCGCTTCTTGTCCTACAGAAGATTCAGGCTGACTATCTATCACTTGCTTGCCCCTAGCCTTAGCCAGAGAGTATCACTGTTAGTTTCTTTAGGAGGCGGTGGTGGGGGAGAAAAGATCCTGCCACTACAAGTCATGTTACTGGTTCCTACAATGTTGGTAATACTCTTGTCAGCCACTAGAGGACACTCATATTCCTTCCCAAGAATATAGACCATATTATACTCCCACGAAACTTCCTTCGAGTTGTTATACAGAGGAGGAATAGGAGTTTGAGTTGTTGCGGGGGTAGCGGGAGCATGAATCATTAGTGGGGTAGTAGGATCCTGAATTGTCAACGAGGTGTCTGGTGTTACTGAGATGCTTCTTAGATAATAAGGAATTTCCAAGACATCAATATCTTCTTCTCGAAATATCTTTTCTACCTGTAGGACACCTTCATCCATTAGCTGTTGGATAGTCATCTTCAAACTAGTACACTCTTCAGGTTTAGAGGAACATCCTAAGAAGAAATCATGGAGTTCTTGCAGCACCTCGTGCTCCAACAAATATTCTCTAGCAGTTCCTATGACATCTTGATCTCATCAACCTTGGTTACCAGAGTTTGTTCACTAATTTCTTCAATAACATTGATCGCTGCCCCTGGGTGAGGAGGCATAGGATTATTTTAAGTATTGGGACCGACAGGGTTGAAATTTATGGCCTTTGCATAGAGGAGGTCTTGAACTTTACATTTGAATGCTCTACAATTCTCAATCGTGTGGCTTGGGGCTCCAGAATCAAATTCATAATGAGCATTAATGTCATACCCCCTAGGGAGAGAATTAGGTGGTGGACTAAGTTCACGCAGTTGAACCAACTGATTGGCAAGTAATTGAGAGAGAAGCTGAGCATAGGACATAGGAATGGGATCAAATCTTCTTTCGGGCACCCTTTGTCTCTGTGGAGCTCTCGTACCTTGAGGTTGTTGATTCTGTTGTTGATAATTTGGAGGTGGTGCAAATTATTGTTCTGGAAGATACTGTGATTAAGGAGTGAAAGGCCATTGTTGTGCCATCCAGGGTTCTGGAGTTGTAGCAGCATACACTTAAGGAACATATTGATTAGGAACAACAACATGTGTTGGAAAATAAGGAAACTGAACTTGAGGATATGCAGGAGCTTTCCCTTGTTTGATGGTGACAACACTAGTCTCACCCTTTTTCTTCTTTGACGACACCAGAAAACAGCTTCCTACCAATTCACGCCACCTTTGAGTGACTCTTTGAACGACTCTTCAGATTTCTGTATCATCCCTTGAAGCTGAGTAAGGCTATGAGCCATGGAAGTATTACAATGATAATGTTTCAAAAAGGCGTCGACAAGTTCTCCCCAAGTACTGACATGAGTTCTTTCTAGTTGCATATACCAGTCCAACAGTGCCCCGGTCAAGCTATCTTGGAAGAAGTGCATGAGTAACAGTTCATTTTCAGCATAGGCCTCCATCTTGCGACAGTAGTAACAAAGATGAGTCTCTGGGCAAGAAGTGCCTTTGTATTTGTCAAAATCAGGAACCTTGAACTTGGGAGGGATAACTACCCTAGGCACGAGACACATTGTAGAAGTATTGAAACCTGAAGTCTTGATACCCTCCATGGCCTTAAGACGCTTTTCAAGAGCATGGTACATTTTTGCAGTTTCAACAACTCCAGCGGCAAGATTCACGTCGGGTTCATCAAGATAAATGACGTCATGATGATCATCAACATCATTCCAAGGAGCTCCAGTAGGGGTCTCCATATTTACATTATCATTCCTTCCATTTGCAGAAGTGGAGGGGGCAGCAGTAGCTAGCTTGGCAACACTTTGATGTAGCTCTTCTTGACCCTTGATGACAGCATGAAGAGTTTCCATAAGTTGATCCATGCGAGTACCCATGGTGTCCATATCTCGGTAGAGAGCATTCTGATTCTCTTCAAAAAGATCCATAAGTCTTCACTGGTTGCTTCTTGTATGATAGGGATGTGGAAAAGTCGTCTTTGCTGTTCACTGAAGTTAGATGGAAAAGGGACCCCAATAAATTTTTTTTATGAATAATGAATGCATGATAGTATGAATTAATGTTCTATCTTCATTTCCGAGGAAATCCAAAGACTAGTCGGTCCTTTTAAAACTTTTGTTTTCATTTTTGAAGAGCTCGACCAACGAGGCTTATCTTTGGAATTCCTTAAATATGAGAAGTATTTACATGATGGTATGATGTCATGGTATGCTATAACATGAGATTTCAGCTCTACATATTCTGGATAACCACTGTGTAGTCCTTTGCATAAACTGAAAGCAATAGGATCAAAAGGCCGATGTCACAGTCATGAAGTCAAAGTAACCACCCATAAGGTATGTACTAGGGGTTTATCACCTACTGAACAAGGTTCTAGGGAAACCTCTGAGTCTACACTCTTCCTTTGTATATTACCGACATCCCAATTACTCAGTAATTAATAATATTCGCAGGAAAAACTCGTCCGAATGCAGTATCGCGTGACAACTACTTTCGTATTACTCTGTTATAGTCTCCGCACTACACCTAAAAAGGCCAGGGTGGGTTGATAGTTCTACGGATCATAGATTCTTTGGTTCCCAGGTCGAAAGCAACAATGGCTTCCCAATTACTCGGTAAATAATGCTACTTTCAAGGGGACCTCCACTGAGTGGGAGACTTTCATGCCTCCTTCTTCGGGATTACTCCCTCAAAGTTAGCATGACTATATCGCCCGTCCTAATCCTAAATGTAACCCAAGTCCGGGCATAGGACTTATCAAATGTAATCACCCAACCCAACATCATAGCATATCCAAAATATATGAGTAGCAACAATAACAAGCAATATATACAAAAATAAACAATAAATCAAAGAAATAAAGCGATAAATCCAATAAAGAAAATAAATAAACACCCAAATAAACAAATAAGCAAAACTAGGATATACTCGCGAAGATCCCCAACAGAGTCGCCAGCTGAAGCTACCGGCAAAAAACACAGAGCCACCATCGAGCTTTATTTATCCCAAAGGAAGGGGAAATATCTAGAAAATCACAAGAGGAAAGATAAGATGGTCTTGCAAACAAGAGAAAGGGTAAGGGAGTCTGATATGCAAGGGGAGGGTATTAGCACCCCTCACATCCGTTGTACTCAATGGGATCCGTTTTGTTCGTTTGCTTCTACCGGTGTATTTATCTATAACTATACTTGCTAAGGGGAAAGAAATGCTTTTTTATTAGTGCGTTCGTGAGGGTCTTGTAACCCTTTGCCTACGTATCCAGTGAAGGAATCATAACATCGTAGTTCCTCTAGAAAATGGTTGGTTTTTTGGTGTTTTTTAGTGGTAGACGTTAATGCACACATTCTAGCAATAGGCGCGGCCTGTATCACAGTAGAACGGAGATAACATGCCCTTTGGGGAAGGTTTTGATTTGTTGAGTGTTTTGAGAGTTTTAGAATGAATTCGAGTAATGATTAAATGTTTTTGGATTCTTTGATTTGTGAATGATAGGTTTTAATTTTTTATTACAAAACAAAGATGTACTAAAGGCCTACCTCAACATAGGCGATCCTACCGAGATTTAACCGCCTCATGGATTTACCTAAGGGAGTATGGTACCAAGATCTAAACAAGCGAATGAATAAAGAAACTTAAATTCTAAATATTTTCATGATTTTTTATCAAGTTAAACAAAATAAAATAGTACTATAATATTTTTATGACTTTTTTTTCCTGAAAATAAATAATAAAACCTAATTCTAAATTATTCTAAAATTTTTGTGATTTTTATTAAATTAAACAAAAGAGAATAATGTTTTTATGAAAATAAAGTATTAAAACCTAATTCTAAATATTCTACTATTTTGTAATTTTTATTATAAAATAAAACCATAAAAAACAAGTATAATAAAATAATTAAAATAAAACAAATAAAAATGAAATAATAAAAAACAAAATAGGGGGTAAGAATTTAAATTTCAAATTGAGCTTAGACATTCAATTCAGCAGGCCCAGGTTTTAATAAAGGACAAGTCTAAAAAAACAAAAAAACAATTGGGCCAGACTGGGTTGGATCCGACCCAACTCCCCAATTTGGAGCCAAATAGGTTATCTAAACCCTAAGATCATAAAAAAACACCTCCCTCAATTCTCTATTGGTATCGCGATTCATCTCCCTCTTCAACTCTCCATTATAGTCTAAACCACCTCTGTTCTTCTAGGTTTTGCGCTTTCTCACGAAACAAACCCTTACCTATGTCATTGAATCCTCCCAATCTCTCTCTCTCTCTCTCTCTCTCTCTCTCTCTCTATGGTGTTCACCTCAACATAAGTAAAACCAAATAATTTTCCCTCTCCGCTCTTATCTCATTTCCGAAACAAAGTTGTAGCTCCTCGTTCAAACACCAATCTGATGTCTCCGTCATGGACTCAATTTCGATTCGACCTTCAAAAACTCCCGATTGTGACTCATCTTCAACGTTCATCATTTCAACATGGCTTCGTCGTCCTCATCAATATCTCCACATCAATCACTTCACTTCAATCCACGACTCTGTCTCACTTCTCTGCTCGAGCCTCTAACATCGTCGATAATGAGAACTCAGGTAACACCTCGCAAACCCTTGCTCATTCTTCTTCTAATTCTATGCTTTTTAGTGCATGTTGAGTGCTGAGCAGTAAGAGGTGAGGAAATAACACGTTATTGTTGTGTTTGATGTTGCAAGTAGACGAGAAGATGAAGGTGTGTTGCAGTAGGTTAAATTAATAGCTAAAGAAGATGTTATCTACAGAGAGTAGAAAATTGCTACAGTCACGATTGCGTATTTGAGATGAATATATTCTCTGTCACAGAAAGAAAAAAAGTTGTTGAAGCTTTTTTTATGAGTTTACTATGAATGAATCCATGTTTTCTTTTCTCTCTAAGTTTTTTTATGTGTGTATTACAGTACAGGTTTGTGGGAGCAGCTGCGATGAAGGTTATGGGAATGATGGCTGGGAGAATATGGGGACTACGGTGAGTTGATCAGGTTTTGTTACAGTTGTGGTTAAATGCATTGAAGAAGTAAGGGTACGAGTTAAGATTTGCAGGGAATGCGTGTAAGTATAGAATGAGGTAGAGGGAGACTATTCAAGGAGAATGAGTCAAAGGTTTTTTTGTAGGTTATCGTGTATAATCTTTTCTCTTGGTATTTGATATCAGTTTGGAAAGACGACTAGAGTGCAGGGATAACACTCGTCTCAATCTCATGTATGCTAATAGTTTGCTCAGATTACTACTCAAGAGTAAACAAGCAACACTTATGTTTTCCTTTTCAAATGATTTTTATTCAAAGTATCTTTATTTCCTAATGGACTGGCAGATAACCAACTCTCAATGTAGGGGTATATCAATGACAGCAGGAGTATGCACATGAATATTTTACAAGATAACAACAGGGCAAACAATGGTCAGGAAATCATATTCCACAAAAAATAAAAGTATTATGAAAGAAAACAACAGGGAAAACAATGCTCAAGAAATCATATTCCTTCTCCTCGTCTGCTTTTGCTTTGCCCTAATTTTCTCTACTCTTCTTCTTTAAAAAGACTGGTATGAACAATTATGGTTGTGAGGTTTCAGTCTTGAGGATGGATATTAATGCTATGTTGATGAGAGTTTGAAACCACATGATTGTGGTTGTTCTCTGCTTATTGTTGGCAATATCTGAAACAGAGGGTGGTATCATTTGGTGTAAAAGTTTGGATGATGTATATTTGAGGACTGGTCTATCAGAGGTTTTTTTTATCAAATTCCTCTCTGTTCTTGTTGTCATTGTTGGCCTTTTTTATAGTGAGATAATGGTAGAAATTAGGGGGGAAATATTTGAGAAATTTGAACATTTTGTATGTTGTCTTATGCTTTCTTTGGTACAGTTTTTGTTGGTAATTTTGGGTAATTTAGGAGCAGGTTTGGCACAGATTTGTGCAGGTTGTTTGTGCAGATCCTTTTGGACTATTTTATTCGTCTTTCAATCTGATGCAGGTTTTGGTATTGGCATGTTCTGTTTAAGTGCCGGGTTGGACAGTATAGAAACTGGTTTGCTGGTTTTTCTTAGGTGATGTGTGATACGGTGGCAGAACCGACTGTTATACTAGTTTGCATTTTGTATTCGCAAATGTTGCAGTAATCAAGAGTCGCCACAGACATTTATTTCATCCAATTAAGGAAAGGAAAAAGAACAGAAAAAACCTTTTTTGAGAATGTTTCTGAGTACGGGGGTAGATTATAGAAAGGGAAGGTGTTTGCACCCTTTCTATTTGTGGTTTTCCACGGGCTCTTAGATGCTTGCTCATTTTTAAATTTCTTGTGTGTGCTTGTTTTGAAAAGGTTTTACTTCGTGATGACTCTTGTATCAGTCCTCAAGAGTGTGACGAAGTATTTTTAAAAATTGTTTTGAAAAGTGTTTGTGTGAAAAGTTTTGTTTGAGAAAGTACCTAAGAACTAATCTACCTACTCAAAAAAAGTCTGTTCGTTTTCCTTTAGACAATGCTATCCTATTATTAAGGAATAGGTAGCACCATCGTTGGATTTGTAAAGGGACGCTCGAAGGGACGAAATGGTCTCTGAAGGCAACAAGTAGAGATACCTTAGCATTTCGAAGGGACTATCGTCATAAGATCAATTTGTAGGCAACTAGAGGGACAATTAGGGACTATGATCTTTATGACAACTTTGAATCGTGGGTCATTGCTAAGGTATCCCTACATTCGAGGGATACGACCATTATTTCTGAGGCAACCAAGTAGAGTAAACCCTAGGAGTGAACATGTGCAAGTGTATTTTTTCAGTTAATTATCTTTGCACAATTAGGGTTTTATACTATTTTAATTTTATTTATCTTTTTCATGCAAGCCTATTTTCCATACATCTGACAGTTAAATAGTTTCCAAAATTAAAATCGAGAAATTAAAATCCTAACTATTACATGGTTTTGGGCAGATACATAATTATTTTGACTGAAAATAAAATGCGAAATTGAGATCCTATTTACATCTATTACAAACTCGGAGCAGTTACAAATAATAATAAAAAGGAAAATTAAAAACGTGCGGAAAATTAAATGCGAGAAATAATTTGACGACCTAAAAATCTAAATTGAGAAAATATTTATGTTATTTTTTAAGGAAAAATTAGGTTAAATATAAAATTAAACCCTAAATCTAATTATTTTGAATTATAATAAAAAGACATTAAATTACCCTAATTTAATTAAACTAATTAATTAATAAAATAATTTTTATGAAAAAAAGTTTTTTTTATGGTTTTTGGTGATTTTTGATTAAATCAAAAAAAATTTTTTTTGCTAATACTAAAGAAAAATATAATTAATAAATAAAAGAAAAAGAATTAAAAATAAAAAAAATAGTAAGAAATTGGGCCTGTCTAAGCACCCATGGGGGTGTGTTTTGGAATTTTGTCCAGGCCCACTGTATTGAGCCCAAACATGCGCCAGATCCAGTGTGTTTGTCTTCTGATGGTCTATCATGGATGTTCAAAGCTGGGGCGTTGGATCTTCATGGTAATGAATCCAAGGGGCGATATCTAAGGGCGCGTGGTGGTCCTCAACACATGACATGCACTAGATCTGGGATTTTAGTTTCAGAAAATGCAAAAGGTCTGGACCTGGGGTCGAACCCAGGTCCTCTCTCTCACATGCCTTCTTCCCTTGCAATCTGCACTAGTGTGTTAGTCATGTAGATAATCAAACAAAATAAATATAATATAAAGTGAGCATTTGGCCTAAGAAAAACGCGCGAATTTCAAATCGTCCACTCATGCACTAACACACCTTCATCCTCTTCCCCAGGGACTGTTGTCTTAGAGGGAACTTTTATCTATGGCTAAACTCGTCACTATAGGGTATAGTGGCGGTTTTTAAGTGTGGCTACAAACCTGCAAACAACAAAAATACAACTCAAGCAATATAAATCCCATCCAACGTCATGGATTGATTGCAAACCAGTCCCTGCACATGAAGAGGTCCTTAATTTGGCCTAATTTTTCTTCTAACTAGGGTTCCCTAAATTGGAGCTCCGGAACCCTAGCCATGGCAAATGTCTATTCCTGCACTTAAACTTCAATCAAACTCATCCAGTACATTGCAAATACGATAATAAGCACAACCATACTATTAAAACATGTTTATGATGTAAGAATCATCATAGTCGATTTTGGAAAGAAAGGAAAACCGTGACGATCGTACAACACGTTTCTGGGCTTGTGGAGACTTGGTAATGATTGCAATCGCTTCAGAGGATGCCCAGGAACACGATTTGACCTTTACCACGTCTTGAATTGGCCTGTGGAAGAAGACAGGTTTGTCACTTTTGAACAATAATTTTGGGTTTTGTTTTTTGCTTTGAAGGCAGGCTACGCACAAAATTCTTCTCCGCTAGGGTTAAAATGATCTTGTTTATATGTGAGAATCAAATTAGGTGCATAAAATTGGAATGAATCCAAAGAATAATGAATTTCAATTCTTGCATCAAATCTTTCCAAATGTAGATATTTCTTCTCTTTTCAACCTTGCACTTTTTTCTTTGCTATTGACAGCATATAAGATCTCCATTCAATACAAAAATCATTCCTAAAATAACTCATATGATTTATTTGGATTTATTTGATTTTATTTGATTTTTAAATGAATAAAAATCAAAATAAATAAAATTAACAAATAAATAAAGCATGGAGGGTCCCATAAATCGTGGCCATGCTAGGATTGATATTCAATTTTGAAAAGATGGGCCCATGTGGACAAAATGCAATTTTGGGCATTGTTGACTTTGTGCAATTTTCCAAAAAATGGCCAACTTTGACAATGCATATCTCTCTCAATTTTGACCCTAAGAAGGTGTTCTTGGACTTTCTAGGAAGCTTAAGATGTCCCCTAAGCAACCCTTTTAGTCTCATCTCAATTGGGTCCTCCATGTTCATGTAAGAAGCTTTGACCCAAAAGGTGTTATTGTGGACTTTTCAAAAGGACCTATAATGTAGAAATCCATATCTTTTTATGAGTGCCTTTATTGAACTTGGGGGATGAAGATGAGTTGTTGGAAATTGGATTCCCTTCAAAATTAGCCTTGGATGAGAAATTTATGATAAAATATGGGAAAGTTATGCTTGGTCAAAGTTTGGTTGACTTTTCCTTAGAAACCCTAATTTAGCAACTTTTGAGTTTTGATGAATTAGGAGTATTCCTTAAGGAATCATGATCAACCCTTGATCAAATGATGAATATAATTTCAAAATGTTGATGTTGACCAAAACTCTTGAAGTTTGACTGTATGTGGGCCACAATTGACTTTTGACCTAATACAGTCGATTCTCAAGCATCTGAGTAGTTGACTGAGAAAAATTCTTGTGAAAAGCTTGAAATTTGACATGGAGGGTCTTGATAAAAAATTAGGACCATGGAGAGCATATGAGGTCTTTGGAGTTCACCCATCTTGATAAAAATGGAAAACCTAATTGGAGGTTCATTGCTTTAAGAGGGAGTTTGTCTGGTCAACTCTTGGGCATCCTTGAGCAAGTTGAGTATCTCAATGAATATATATTGAGTAAAGTGAGAGGGAAAATTTTGGGGTACAACAACTGCCCCTATTCAATCTTCTTAAACCTGAGGATGTAGATTGGTCGGTCTGCCTTTCGTGATCTAAAGGTAGAAGAGGATTGAACACTAAAGTTCCCAGAAATTTGCACTGGCATGAAGTAATACTTGACTGGTGATAGCAGGAATGGGATTATAGCTACCATTTGGTAGTCGATAAAGAATCGTCGAAGATGGTCTTAACGTTGCCATCCCGAAAATATATCGGTTGCATGAAAGATTCCTTTGCGAGAATTCATGTACCTGCCGTTGAGGAGGACTTTGCTGGAGAATGTTGATTCAGGTCTTGGAAATAGAGGCTAGGAGCTTAGGTTCTCCATTACTCTACTGGGGTATTAACTCCTGATTGAGGTAGCGGAAGTGAACTGCATATCTGGTCAGGGTCCAGGCCACATAGCGACTTACTGGGGGAATGTGAAATCGACCATATATGGTTAGGTCCAGGGGTTACGGTGTTGTAAACTGTTGTCTAGAGATAAGAGAGAAGAAACCTGGATGGTAAGGTTATCAGAAGGAACATGAGTCATAGGGTTACTTCGAGATGAACGCCTGGATAGTAGGGCTATGAGAAGGAACCTGGATAGTAGGGTTACTTCGGGGTGAAAGCCTGGATGGTAGGGCTTATGGGAAGGAACCTGGGTCGCAGGGTTACCTCAGAATGAGAGCCTGGATAGTAGGGATGTGAGAAGGAACCTGGATAGTAGGGTTACTTCGGGATGAGAACCTGGATAGTTGGGCTGTGAGAAGGAACCTGGATAGTAGGGTTACTTCGGGATGAGAGCCTGGATAGTAGGGCTATGAGAAGGGACCTGGATAGTAGGGTTACCTCAAGGTGAAAGCCTGGATGGTAGGGCTTATGGGAAGGAACCTGGGTCGTAGGGTTACCTCGGGATGAGAGCCTGGATAGTAGGGCTATGAGAAGGAACCTGGATCGTAGGGTTGCTTTGGGATGAGAGCCTGGATAGTAGGGCTATGAGAAGGAACCTGGATAGCAGGGTTACTTCGAGATGAAAGCCTGGATAGTAGGGCTTATGGGAAGGAACCTGGGTCGTAGGGTTACTTCGAGATGAATTCCTGGATAGTGGGGCTTATCGGAAGGAACCTGGATAGTAGGGTTACATCGTTTGATCACGTAGATTAGCTGACCTGTTTGTTTTCGGGAACTGACTTTCCATAAGTTGTCTGCAGATGTGATCTGTATAACTACTGGAATTGTTGAAGATAAGCGTCTTTCCTGAGAAGGTAACAGGGTTAATTATATACGGTGTATGAAATGCATGATGAGATGATGTTCTAAAAATAAATGAGATTATGTTGTATATGATATGCATGCGCATGTCATGATGTATGTACATGAAATGCTATCGGAGTATGTCTGGGTCTGGGAGAATAAACCCTTGACTGCTGCTGGAGATTTATGAGTAAAGAGCAAACTTAGAAAGTGGATTTTTGTAGATGAAGTAAAGAGCTCTGTCGGGGATTGACATTTTGTATCCAGATAAATAAACTCTGCTTGGGGGATGAAATTTACTGATCTGCCCGCGATTATGAAATTTGGCTGGGCGATATAGCTGTCAGGTTTCCGAATGACCCTGGCTGAAGAGATTACTTCCCGTCTCAGGAAATCCAACATCAGTTCTTTTGGATATTTTTATTCTGTAGGGAGTGTATGTACTAATGATTATGCTCTAAAGATGACTCTATCCCGTAACCTGCTGTGCAGAGTAACTGTCGGGTTTGGCACTTCTTGTTTTTGCCCATGTTTCTTGAATTACGAGTACTTGTCTTTTTGTTTCTTATATAAATATTCATGAGCAACAATCATGTTCAAATGCATATGTCAAGAATAAATCATTGGACGTTCTGGCGAAACAAAACAGGAAAAGAAAAAACTCAAAGTTTCTTGTGAAAATGATTTTGTATTGATTTTTTGAAGTTGGCCTGTAATAGGCATTTTCGTACAAGAAGGCTAACGCTCTAGTAAGAAAATGTCGTCGTAAAAATAGAAATTATACAATTTGTGTAAAAGAAAACAGCTATGTGCAACAATCCCATTGAGTTTCAACTCTGCTACCGCCCTTATGTCTTTGAGTGTCTCATCACTTTGCTACTTGGCCGAAATTTGATCAGATTGATTGATGTTGTTCGAGCTTGATAGTCGATACCGAAGTCTGGTCGCAAGATGATCCAATGGGACATAGTGATACGCTTTACATCCCTAACTTTTTCCTGGACTACCCTTTCGGGTTATCAGTCCACCGGGATACCCTTTTTTGCCTAAGCCGCCTTTTCAGGTTTTCGCCTTGCCGGGTGTACAGATTTTTTCAGTTTCATCCCTTACTTTTGCCTGAACCCTTTTAGTTCGTCAGGAAGCCCTTATTTTTGCCTAGGCTAGTCAACCTAGCGGGTCTTTGAATTAGGCGTAGTATCTTTTCACTATGTCTGCATTGACAGGGTGAGGAAGGTCGTCACCGTCCATGGTGGTTAGAATCATAGCTCCACCTGAGAAATTGTTCTTAACCATAAATGGCCATTCATATGCGGGAGTCCATTTTCATCTGGGATCACCTTGTGGCAGTATAATATGCTTGATCACTAGATCCCCGACTTGATATTCTTGACGTCTGACTTTCTTGTTAAAAGCCTTGATTATTAGCTTTTGATATGTCTGACCATGACAGATAGCAGTAAGTCTCTTCTCATCGATTAGATTTAGCTGATCAAGTCGAGTTTGGATCCAGCCGTCTTCGTTCAAACCCGCATCCTTCAAAAGCCTGAGAGAATGTATTTGGACTTCGATGGGTAGGACTTCCTCCATGACATATACCAGAGAATAGGGTGTTGCCCCTGTCAAAGTCTATGCTGGGGTACGGTATCCATGAAGAGCAAATGGTAACATCTCATGCCAGTCCTTATATGTCATCGTCATCTTCTGTACAATTTTCTTGATTTTCTTGTTAGCCACTTCGACAGCACCATTCATCTTCGGCTGGTAAGGAGAAGAGTTATGATGTTGTATCATGAATTGTTTACAGAGCTCGGTGATCATCGTGTTGTTGAGATTTGTACCATTGTCAGTAATAATTCTCTCTGGCACACCATACCGACATATTAGATTATTTCAGATAAACTGCGCCACAATGTTCTTAGTCACAGTGGCGAAGGAGGCCGCCTCAACCCATTTCGTGAAGTAATCAATGGCCACTAAGATGAAGCGATGTCCATTGGAAGCAGTAGGCGTTATTTCTCCGATCATGTCGATGCCCCACATTGCAAAGGGCCACGGAGCTTTCAAGACGTTTAAGGGGACCGGAGGCACATGCACCTTATCAACGTAGATTTGGCACTTATGACAAGTTCGAGAGTGCTGATAACAATCGGCTTCCATAGTGGACCAGTAATATCCTGCCCGTAGAATATTCTTAGCCATGGTGTGTCCACTGGAAATGGTTCCGAAGGTTCCTTCATGTAGATTTGTCATGATCCTCTCTGCTTCTCTCTTGTCTACACACCGTAGTAATGTGGAGTCGTGATTGCACTTGTAGAGAATTCTGTTATTAAGGAAGAATTTCGCAGCGAATCTTCTCAGAAACTTTTTATCGTTGACAGGTGCCCCTTCGGGATACTCTTGAGTCTCGAGATACCTTTTGACTTCGTGAAACCAGGGTTTGTCTGCCACCTCATCGGTATCAATCTCATAACAGTGTGCTGGTTCATCCAACCTCTCAATGGTGATTTGGGGAGCTTCATTGTCCCACCTAACTTTGAACATAGAAGACATGGTAGCTAGCGCGTCCTCTAACTGGTTCTCCTCTCGTGGGATATGTTAAAAAGTTACCTCCTTAAAGTGTGGGAGCAACGTCAACATGTACTCTTTGTATGGGATGAGATTCAGATGCTTCGTATCCCATTCGCCTTTGATTTGACTTATTACCAAGGTTGAATCCCCGAAAACGTCCAAGAACTTGATCCTGAGGTCAATAGCCGCCTTGAGACCCAGTGATTGGAGTATGATAGCCCTCACGAGATATGATTACTGCACCAATGTTGTTACTGAGTGCGTTCGAAGTTCCATAAAAAACCATGGTCCATCAGGATCCCTCTTCGGGTCCTTCATCGGTCCAGGTTCTTCATAGTCAGTCACCAGCATAATATTCTCATCCAGGAACTCAAAATTCATGAACTGGTAGTCATCCACGGCCTGATGACCCAAATGATCAGCCAATACACTCCCCTTGATTGCTTTCTGGGTTGTATATTATATAACATACTCAGTTAAGATCATCTACCATCATGCTATACTTCCGGAGAGAGCAGGTTTCTCGAAGATGTATTTGATCGGATCCATCTTAGATATCAACAAAGTAGTGTGGGTCAGCATGTACTGTCTTAGTCGGTGACCAGCCCATGCCAAAGCGCAGCAAGTTTTCTCGAGCAGTGAGTATCTTGTCTCACATTCGGTAAAAAAATTTCTAAGGTAGTATATCACGTGCTCTTTTTGACCAGACTCGTCATGCTTCCCCAGCACACACACCCATTGAATTGTCTAGTACTGTTAAGTACAATATCAAAGGTCTTCCTTCAACCGGAGGCATCAGAATTGGCGGTTCTTGAAGGTATTCTTTGATTCTTTCGAAAGCGGTCTGGAATTCATCATTCTACTTTACCACTTGATCTTTCTTCAAAATCTTGAAGATGGGCTCATAAGTAGCACTCAGATGTGAAATGAACTTGGCAATATAATTCAAGCGTCCCAAGAAACCTCTAACCTCCTTCTCTGTACGGGGAGCCAACATCTCTTGTATGGCTTTTACCTTCGCAGGATCTACTTGGATGCCTTTGTCGCAGACAATGAAACCCATAAGTTTACCAGAACTTACCCTGAAGGTGAACTTGTTAGGGTTCAACCTCAGCTTGTATATCTTCAACCTGTCGAACAACTTTTGTAGATGATCAAGGTGCTCTTCCTCAGTTTGAGACCTGGCTATCAAGTCATCAACATAAACTTCAATCTCATGATGAATCATATCATGGAACAAAGTGACCATGGCACGCTGATAAGTTGCCCCAGCATTCTTCAACCCAAAAGGCATCCCCTTGTAGCAGAAGGTGCCTCACTGTGTGACGAAGGTCGTCTTCTCCATGTCTTCAGGAGCCATCTTGATCTGGTTATAGCCAGAGAAACCGTCCATGAAGGAGAAGATTTTGTGTTGCGCGGTGTTGTCAACCAGAACATCAATGTGGGGAAGTGGGAAGTCATCCTTGGGGCTTGCCCTATTCAGATATATGTAATCCACACACATCCGTACCTTACTGTCTTTCTTAGGTACCTGAACGACGTTAGTGACCCACTGTGGATAGGAGGTGACAGCTGAGAACCCTGCCTTGAATTGCTTCATGACCTTCGCTTTGATCTTCTCTGACATTTCAGGGCGCATATGGCGGACCTTCTGTTTAACCAGAGGAAAGTCTTCTTTGGTTGGAAGACAATGAACCACAATATCAATTTCTAACCCTGGCATGTCTTCATATGACCAGGCAAAGATCTCAACATAGTCGTGCAACATTTGTATCAAATGTTGTTTGACCTTAACCTCCAAATTTGCACTAATCTTGACTTCTTTTCGGTGTGTTTCCGTGCCCAGGTTTATAGTCTCAACCGGCTCTTCATGAGGCTGTATAGCCCTTTCTTTCTGCTGTAGTAGTCTAGCAAGTTCTACAGGCACCTCACAATCATCCTCACCTTCATCTTCTGCTTGGTTGATCGGATTTTTGACGTCATAACTGGAAGTAGTAGAGCTGTTATCAATGGGATCCAGAGTGGATATGGATCTGCAGTATGATACATGAGTGTGTGTAAGAGCATAGCTGTTTTGATAAAGTGAAAACAGAAAAGAAAAACAGAGAGCACAAAATTTGTATGCAAGGAACGTCCAATGCTTTATTAATGATATATGAAATGACAAATAATAGCCCTCACAAACAAAAACAATGTTCCTCGGGCAAGGCACAAGGCCGTAGAGTTTCGATTGTTTATTACAAAATCTCAAAACAAGTAAGACAATTACTGTGGAATAAAAGAAACTGGTATAAAGTCCCTAGTTGTCTAGTTATTCGGTCCACCGTTGGTATTTGGGTAGATCCAACTGTCAATGTCTGAGTCTTCCTCGATGTCATCAATGTCATTAATTCCCTGATTGTTGATGTGTATGGGAGGTCCTCCAGCCTGAGTGCGTCGAACAACCCTGTGAGCTCCTGAAGTAAAGCCCAAACTAAACATGTCAATTTTGTGAGTAAAATCAGGGAGCTGTCCCCATTTGGTACGCCCACCTTCTTCAACCACGGATGTGGCGTCCTTGAGGGAAGCCATCTTCAGAGGAGGTTTTTTGGTATTAGTTTCATCCGATGCCAAGATCTGGGGAATCTCTTCAAAATTCTGTCAAGGAGTCTCTATGAATTCCCCGTCCTTCTATACATACCTGAAGGAATTGAGGTGGCTCACCATATACTCCTCCTCACCATGCACAGTGACAATCTTTCCTCTTACTGGATACTTCAGCATATAGTGCAGTGTAGAAGTGACTGCCCCAACTTCATGGATCCAAGGATGACCCAACAAACAGGAGTATGACGATCGGATGTCCATTACATAGAAGGTGGACTCAAAGGTTTGAGAGCCTACCTTGACAGGGATGTCCACCTCCCCATGCACCATTCTCTTTGACCCATCAAAAGCCCTTACCACGATGTTACTAGACTTTAGGGTCAAACCCTCACAGTCCAACCTATCCAACACCTTCTTATGCAGAACATTCAGCGAAGACCCAGTATCTACCAGCACATAAGCCATAGTGGTGCCCCTGCATTCAATCGATACATGCAGAGCATCATTATGCTTCCTCCCTTTCGGTGTCAGGTCTACATCTAAAAAACCCATCCCATTGTCAGCAGTCAGGCTGGCCACACAATCGTTGAATTGATCAGTCAGGGTCTACTGTGGCACATGCGCAGTATTGAGGAATGCGATCAAAGCCTTTGCATGGGCTTCAGAGAAAACATGGATATCTTTGAAGGGGTCTTCCCCAGCTTCTCGACCATATTGTAGTCACTCTTTTTGATTATTTTCAGTATTTCCTCTATCTCTTGCTTAGAGGCTTCGACGATAATTTTTCTAGGTGCCTCCGTCCGGGCAAGCTCACTTATAATTTCTTTGCCGCGGGTACACGATGAATCGTTGACAGGGGTAATAATTAGAGTAAGAACAGGGGCAGTAGTCGATGTGCTAGCAGGAACAGCAGACATAATGATAATAGGCCTATTGATAGTCTTCGGGGAAATCTCGGGAGAGAAAACCCTTCCACTTCAGGTAACCTTGCTTATCCCGACAATGTTACTAATATAAGGATCAACCTCTTCATTTTTCAGATCTTGTTTGATGCCATGATAGTACACATCGACACCATAATGCCAGGGAAAATCTTTGTCTGAGGCATACAGGACAGGACCAAGAACATTGATTATTAGCGGAGCGAATCTTGGAAGGATTGGCAGAAATGGTTATAATAGCAACGTATTCAGATGGAAACAGGAATCAAGGTTTTCTTGAATAAAATTTCTTTGTTGTCCATCAGGCGCTGAACACCTGACTTCAGCAAATGGCAACCAGAAGGAAGAAATGAACACATGTGGCAACCTTCACCTTAACCCGAAAATAAATTGGCTGACAACAAATTCTTCTTAACCGTCATAAGAGGAGTAGAAACTTCATCCACCAAGGTCACAAACAAGTCGGTATCAACAACATTAACTCCACGATCGTGCTTAGGCATCGGAGCAGTTATGACATTGGGCTTTTCCAGAGCATCGAACTCAATTTCCTTGGCTTAGATCAGATCATGTACCTTATTTCTTAGAGCCCAATAGTTGTTAGTATCGTGGCCAGGACTCTCAGAATGATAGGCACACCGAGAATTTAGATTATATCGGGGAGACGTGGTGTTCGAATTCTTGGGAGCCTCTTTCAAGGTCGCCAAGTTGGATCTCAGCAGATGAGGTAGAACTTTAGCCAACGTCATATGTATCCGAGTAAATTGTCGTTGTGGTCTTTCCACCCTTTGTTGATTGTTGCATTGTGGAGCAGCCACAGGCCTAGGTATAATTACGACACTTACTGTCTGACGATGTTCAGCTCTGTTTTGGCCTCTCGGGCCATAGATGGCACTAGCTTCTTTCTTACTGGCAAAAGGCTTCTTTACCGAACTCGAAGAGGCGTCCTTCTGTATCTTTCCGCTCTGAATCCCAACTTTTACTCTCTCTCCAGTTAGGATTAGCTCGGTGAAACCATCTGACGAGCTTCCGATCAAATGATTAAAGAATGGACCAGATAGTGTCCCCAGAAACATATCGACCAACTCCCTATCAGACAACGAGGGTTGAACTCTTCCAGCCAAGTCTCTCTAGTTCTGGGCATAGTCTTTAAAGCCTTCACTTCCACTCGTTGACATACTCTGGAGTTGAGTACGAGTAGGAGCAAGGTCGGCATTGTATTGATACTGCTTATAAAAAGAAGCAGCCATATCTTTCCAATTTCGGACATTGGCTCTCTCTAGTTGGTAGAACCATTCAAGTTGAGTCCCTGACAGACTGTCTTGAAAGAAGTGAACCCACAAATTTCTATCGACGGTGTGGGGATGGATCTTTCTGACGTAAGAGCGGAGATGGAGTTTTGGGCAAGACACCCCATCATACTTTGCAAAAATTGGAGCCTTGAACTTCTGCGGGATGACCACTCCCGACACTAATCCCAATTCTTCGAAATCCAACCCGGGTATCCTCTGGATTTCCATAGCACTCAGACGATCTTCCAACTGCTTGTATTTATCCTCGGTAGGAGGATACTGCTCATCATTGTAGTCGGTATCATTTTCAGAAACATCAAGACTAGGGTCCTTCTCCCTTGTCTCTTCTTCTTGATTCTCCCCTTCTTTGGATGAAGAGGTCAGATCGACTTGCTGCTACAATGGCCCCCTAAACCTTCGGCTCAAATTCAGAATACCGGCAACCTTCTTCTTTTTCTTTTTCTCCTTCCAGATAAGGGCTTTCAGATCCTCCTGCCCTTTTGCCAGATTTATGAACATCTGTTAGAATTGGGCGTTTTATACCTGAAGATCCTTGATGCTTTGTTTGAAAGACATTTCTACTGAAATAAACAGCGAAGAAGATGAGAAACCTATAATGGTACTTGTTCATGCAATGCTATGAATGGGATGCGTATGCCTTGATTTCAAATACTTTGGGAAATTTAAATTTGCGAGCCAATATGAAACAAAGATTTTAGTAGTAGAATTCAAAGTTCAATTTCCTTTTAGGAGTTACAATTAAAAACAATTTTAAAAACTAGAAAAAATCAAAATTCCCATGGATGCTTCCTCTTTGTGCCGAGATACGGCATCATAAGTTTCTAGGCGTGAGCTCGTACCCATTGGAGATAAGGTTCCATAGGAATGGAAGCCTTTGGCCCCAAAGCCTTGGCGCCAGATCTGTTTACCATGCTCCAAGCTCGTATGAACCTATGGCGATACCCTTGAACATCATCCTCATAGTTAAATACAATGCCCTCGATAAGTAACTCATAGGGACCACGTCTTCGAGCGTAACCAAATTGTCGTAGGGATAAACAAGGATTGTAGGTTATGCCTCCTCTGATTCCAAGTAATGGGACATTAGGGTACTCCACACAGTGGTCAATAATAGCAGTGTTTTCCATAGCTCTGGAACACCAGAGAATATCGGTGGGAGCGAGTGACATTATCCTTTGCGACCAACCCAAACCTTCTTCATTCTTCAGTACAGACTTAGGGAGGTGAGAAATAAACCACCTCGACAGCAATGGCATGCAGCACATAAGAACCCCTCTTCTCTTCATGGTACGAGTATGGAGAGCGTGCAAGATATCTCCGAGCAAGGTAGGCACAGGGTTGCGAGAAAGGAAGATCTTGATAGCATTCACATCTATGAATAAGTATGGATTAGGGAATAGTACTAACCCATAGATTAGAAGGGCCAAGACCTCCTCAAAAGCCTGAAAATCCATATCATCCCAAAACAGCTGAGCCTTGTCTATCAAGAACTTGGCTAGAAAACCCTTGACTCCGCTTCTTGTTTCCCAATTGGATACCATGTCGGCCCATTTCAGATGCAAGGCTGAGGAAATGACTTCTGGCTTAGGAACTTCTTCCAGACCTGTGAAAGGCAACGGTTCAAGAATGGGTATATCCAATAAATGAGAGAACTCTTCCATGGTAGGCACCAACTGATAGTCTAGAAAGGTGAAGCAGTGGTGCTTGGGATCAAAGAACTGAAAGAGTACACTCATCATCTTTTCATCAAAGTTTGAAGTAACCAGGTTGAGAAGTCAACCATGTCTCTTAGTGAACGCAGAAGTTTCAGGGACCTTTGATACTAGCTCCTTGAGTTGGGAAGGTATTTTCACAAAGCTGATTCAGATAGTGTTTCTACGAGAGGAAGCCATGATCTACAAAACAGAACAAAGATATATTCCCTTGGTCCTTGAAATGGTTAGTGTAATAAGAATGAATGATATGTTATGATGCATGATGTCATGTTCAAACAGAATAAATCACATATAAGCAAAACACACAATAGACCTTAGGTTCAAAGGCTTGCATCAGGTTAAAGGTAAGTACCCTCTTGTAGTTTAGTTGGTTTTAAACCTGTCTTAGAAAAGTAACCGTGTTCTAAAGATTCTCAATATCACTTATCATCCTTTATCGGGCATTATTTCAGCTCAAGCAATCTTTTCTTGCGGCCGAAATATCCCGAAAGTCTAATCTCAATGAGCATAGCATCGAGTATCAACCAACCCTTAGCTTTATACCCAAGTCGGCTATCTCACTACTTTCTAATGGCCAAGTTTGTTCAACTAAGGTTCTAAGGTCCGTTAGTGCTTCAGGACACCATGCGGCGGCCCCGTATTCTCCTAATTTCCACACGAAGGATACTGGTACCAACCAAAGTGTCACACCAACACACCCATCGCTTAAACCATATCAGTCTATGCCGTACAGTCTCCATGATCTATTGTTGTTTACCTAAAAAGTGTCCCCAGATCCGGGTGTAGGATTTTTAATAATACCCAAACAAAATCCTTGAATATAAAGCAGGCAAGGCAAAACAAGAAAGCAATTTTAAAATGACCTAGATCCTAAGGTGTACCCCACTTATTTTATTATTCCCCAACAGAGTCGCCTGTTCTGTGATACGGTGGGAGAACCGACTGTTATACTGGTTTGCATTTTGTATTCCCAAATGTTGCGGTAAGCAAAAGTCGCCACCGACTTTTATTTCATCCAATTAAGGAAAGGAAAAAGAACAGAAAAAACCTTTTTTGAGAATGTTTCTGAGTACGGGGGGTAGATTATAGAAAGGGAAGGTGTTAGAACCCTTTCTATCTGTGGTTTTCCACGGGCTCTTAGGTACTTGCTCATTTTTAAATTTCTTGTGTGTGATTGTTTTGAAAAGGTTTTACTTCATGATGACTCTTGTATCATTCCTCAAGAGTGTGACAAAGTAATTTAAAAAATTGTTTTGAAAAGTGTTTGTGTGAAAAGTTTTGTTTGAGCAAGTACCTAGGAACTAATCTACCTACTCGAAAAAATTCTGTTCGTTTTCCTTTAGACAGCGCTATCCTATTATTAAGGAATAGGTAGCACCATCGTTGGATTTGTAAAGGGACGTTCGAAGGGACGAAATGGTCTCTGAAGCAACAAGTAGAGATACCTTAGCATTTCGAAGGCACTATCGTCATAAGATCAATTCGTAGGAAACTCGAGGGACAATTAGAGACTATGGTCTTTATGATAACTTTGAATCGCGGGTCATATCTAAGGTATCCCTACATTCGAGGGACACGACCATTATTTCCGAGGCAACCAAGTGCAGTAAACCCTAGGAGTGAACATGTGCAAGTGTATTTTTTCAGTTAATTATCTTTTCATAATTAGGGGTTTCTACTGTTTTAATTTCATTTATCTTTTGCATTCAAGCCTATTTTCCATACATCTAACAGTTAAATAGTTGTGCAAATTAAAAGCGAGAAATTAAAATCCTAACTATTACATGGCTTTGGGCAGATACATAATTATTTTGACTGAAAATAAAATGCGAAATTGAAATCCTATTTACATCTATTACAAACTCGGAGCAGTTACAAATAATAATAAAAAGGAAAATTAAAAACGTGCGGCAAATTAAATGCGAGAAATAATTAGACGACCTAAAAATCTAAATTGAGAAAATATTTATGTTATTTTTTAAGGAAAAATTAGGTTAAATATAAAATTAAACCTTAAATCTAATTATTTTGAATTATAATAAAAATATATTAAATTACCCTAATTTAATTAAACTAATTAACTATTAAAATATTTTTTATGAAAAAAAGTTTTTTTTTATGGTTTTTGGTGATTTTTGATTAAATGAAAAAAATATTTTTTTGGTGTTATTAAAGAAAAATATAATTAATAAAAGAAAAATAATTAAAAATAAAAAAAGAGTAAGAAATTGAGCCTGTCTAAGCACCCATGGGGGTGTGTTTTGGAATTTTGTCCAGGCCCACTTTACTGAGCGCAAACATGCGCTAGATCCAGTGTGTTTGTCTTCTGATGGTCTATCGTAGATGTTCAAAGCTGGGGTGTGGGATCTGCATGGTAATGAATCCAAGGGGCGAGATCCAAGGGCGCGTGGTGGTCCTCAGCACATGACATGCACCAGATCTGGGATTTTAGTTTCAAAAAATGCAAAAGGTCTGGACCTGGGATCGAACCCAGGTCTTTCCTCTCACTTGTCTTCTTCCATTGCCATCTGCGCTAGTGTGTTAGTCATGTACATAATCAAACAAAATAAATATAATACAAACTGAGCACTTGGCCTAAGAAAAACGCACGAATTTCAAATCGTCCGCTCATGCACTGACACGGCTTCATCCTCTTCCCCAGGGACTGTTGTCTTAGAGGGAACTTTTACCTACGGCCAAACTCGTCACTATAGGCTATAGTGACGGTTTTTAAGCGTGACTGCAAACCCGCAAACATAAAAAATACAACACAAGCAATATAAATCCTATCCAACGCCATGGATTGATTGTAAACCAGTCCCTGCACATGAAGAGGTCCTTAATTTGGCCTAATTTTTCTTCTAACTAGGGTTCCCAAATTGGAGCTCCAGAACCCTAGCCATGGCAAATGTCTATTCCTGCACTTAAACTTCAACCAAACCCATCCAGTATATTGCAAATACGATAATAACCACAACCATACTTTTAAAACATGTTTATGATGCAAGAATCATGATAATCGATTTTGGAAAGAAAGACAAACTGTGACGATCGTACAACACGTTTCTGGGCTTGTGGAGACTTGGTTATGATTGCAATCACTTCAGAGGATACCCAGGAACAAGATTTGACCTTCAGCACATCTTGAATTGGCTTGTGGAAAAAGATAGGTCTCTCACTTTTGCACAAAAATTTTGGGTTTTGTTTCTTGCTTTGGAGGCAGTTTGCGCACGAAATTCTTCTCCTCTAGGGTTAGAATGATCTTGTATATATGTGAGAATCAAATTAGGTCCATAAAATTGGAATGAATCCAAAGAATAATGAATTTCAATTCTTGCATCCAATCTTTCCAAATGTAGAGATTTCTTCTCTTTTCAATCTTGCACGTTTTTCTTGGCTATTTACAGCATATAAGATCTCCATTCAATACAAAAATCATTCCTAAAACAACTCATATGATTTATTAGATTTTATTTGATTTTTAAATTAATAAAAATAAAAATAAATTAAATAAACAAATAAATAAAGCATGGAGGGTCCCATAGGTCGTGGGCCATGCTAGGGTTGAGATTCAATCTTGAAAATATGGGCCCATGTGGACAAAATGCAATTTTTGGCATTGTTGACTTTGTGCAATTTTCCAAAAAATGGCCAACTTTGACAATGCATATCTCTCTCAATTTTGACCCTAAGAAGGTGTTCTTGGACTTTCTAGGAAGCTTAAGATGTCCCCTAAGCAACCCTTATGGTCTCATCTCAATTGGGTCCTGCATGTTCATGTAACAAGCTTTGACCCAAAAGGTGTTTTTGTTGACTTTTCAAAAGGACCTATAAAGTAGAAATCCATATCTTTTTATGAGTGCCTTTATTGAACTTGAGGTCTGAAGATGAGTTGTTGGAAATTGGATTCCCTTCAAAATGAACCTTGGCTGAGAAATTTCTTATAAAATATGAGAAAGTTATGCTTGGTCAAAGTTTGGTTGACTTTTCTTGAGAAACCCTAATTTAGCAACTTTTGAGTTTTGATAAATTAGGAGTATTCCTTAAGGAATCATGATCAACCCTTGATCAAATGATGAATATAATTTCAAAATGTTGATGTTGACCAAAAATCTTGAAGTTTGACTGTATGTGGGCCACAATTGACTTTTGACCTAATACAGTCGATTCTCAAGCATCTGAGCAGTTGACTGAGAAAACTTCTTGTGCAAGGCTTGGAATTTGACAAGGAGGGTCTTGAAAACATATTATGACCATGGAGAGCATATGAGGTCTTTAGAGTTCACCCATCTTGATGAAAATAGAAACCCTAATTGGAGGTTCATTGCTTTAGGAGGGAGTTTGTCTCGTCAACTCTTGGGCATCCTTAAGCAAGTTGAGTATCTCAATGAACATATATTGAGTAAAGTGAGAGGGAAAATTTTGGGTTACAACATGATGCCCTTCTAATCTCAATCTTTTCCTCTTCTTTTATCCATGATGTAAAAATGTTGTTCTGCTTTTCTTAAAAAATTCTGAAGCGTTTGTTAGTTTAGGAAAATGATGATACATTTAAGGTTTTGTCTACTTGATAGCTTTTCGGTTTTTGTGAGCTGCTACTATTTTTGCGTTTTAGTTTGCTGCTGTTTTGTTTGGTTATGGCTGTTGTGCTTGCCAATTTTAATGTTTTTTTGGGTTTTTCAACTGCTTCCTTGCTTGCCAGTTCATGTTGTTGTTGCTTGCTGTTTTATTTTAGCTGCTTGCTGTTTGATTATCGTTGCTTGCCTTTTGAGTTGTTGTTTTATTTGATAGTTTATGTGAAGATTTTTTTGTGATACAAAATGTTGGCAGTATTGCTTGTTGACTTTGTTTTTTGCAGTGAAATTGTTTTGAATTTCTTTTCCTTTTGTGAAACAAATCTTATACTTTTGTGTTTTGCAATTGGAACATGGCCCAAGATTAAGACAATGTAATTCTGATTTTTATGAGGCTTTGAATTTGGTCTTAACACATGATAGAAAACACCCCTTGAATTTCTAATTCCAAACACGAACCCTAATGATGAAATAAAAATTCTCTTAACAATTTGTTCTTGTTTGGAATTTTTTTATTCGAATATTGATGGTTTTCTAACTCTTTCCCTCTTTATTGTCTCATGAGCAACGATGATTGGATGGAAAAAGCAAGGTTGAAAGATGAAGAGGCCGTGGCTAGCAAGAAGCAAGGACAAGTTGCTTGAAGATGAAGCAAAGAAACTTCAAGAACAATCATTTCTTTCTAAATTTCCCACAAATGTAATGAATATGAAACTTGAATTTCTTCTCGTTTAACTTTATGAATGATGAACTTGTGGTATGGAAATTATACAAATCTTGGATCTTGGTTGAAATTTGAAATTCCCCACTTGAATGGTTTGAATGATACCTCTTCCTTTTGTAATTTGAACTTCAAAAAATCACGGATGACCTTTGTAACTTGTATTTCAAGTGAACCATGTGCCTTGTCTTCCAACCTCAATCTTCATATCGTGTCTAAATCAAACTTGCACTCTCAATGAGAACCTTAACCTTGATGTCCAAACCACAAGTGACTTGTAACTGAAGTAACAAAAACATGCCTTGATTACCATACAAGATCTCAACAATATCTCTTGTTCAATGGATCAAAAACGTGCAATATTAGTCACAAACCCTTGACCATAATTTTGAATTATTTAACAGGCCCAAATATGATGACGCACATTGATGAAGAAAGATCTCGAAGTGTTGAAGATAATTGAAACCCTAATCCAGGACTTTAAAGAATATCCCTGATGAAGAAACTTCAAACAAAAAATTAAACATAAGGATGGCACAACCCTAATGCTTTAAACCAAAGTGCCCAATTCCCTGAGATGCATGATATGCAAACGACTTAGTGAAAATGATGCAAATGGGATGCAAAGTCTAAGCCAGAAAAAAAAGTAAAAGGTAGGGAAAATTTGGGGTACGACACAAGGCATGTGACATCATCAGGTTCTGAGCATAAACACTCTGGAAGAAAACATTTGGTTACGTGTTACACTTGAAGTCAAGATTTTGAATTTGTCTTATGCAACGTGTCTAAGGAACATTAGTATAAGAAGTTTTGATCGTGACTATGGGGTTAAGTTTTGGAGGCCTTCTAAAGCTTTACTTCTGTGTGTTACAAGTTCTAAAGATTATGAAGACGAGGTTCTGTTGAACAAATTCTGATGATCTGAAGAAAGTCAAGTTCTTATGACCAAGTGGTGAAGACTTTGAAGACAAGGTTCTGAGAGGACAAATTCTAAAGACTCCAAGACCTAGGTTCTAAGACTTAAAGATAAAATCTTCTACAACAAGATTTAACATTCAAATTATCTGAAGCTTCCGAAGATAAGAAGAATTTCAAAATGGTTAACGTGTGATGGTGTACAAAAGGTACATAAAGTGTCCGTGACCTCTACTCTTCTAGAGTGGCACAAGGATAGTCCTTTCGTACTGCATTGTCAACCACTCTTATTGTGACTGTTGGGAACAAACGGCCTGATTTCCATATATCTTTCTTTATTCAATGAATATTTGTTTACAAGCTTATTGGAAAAAACATTATTCAGAGAAAAGGTGAAGAGCTATTATTGAAAAGTGACAGGATACATAAAACATTATTTTATATTGTATAAACTCTTACATCTTATTCTATCAATTAAATAACTTACTGTTAGTGCAGGTAAAACCTTTTCTATCCTCACAATGTCTCTCTCTCAAGGATATAAAAGAAGATCAAAGATTTGAAGAAAGATGCCTCTGGCCATCAAGCTGAAAAGATGTTGATGCGGAAGATGTTAAAGCTGCAATGCTACACAATCTGAAGACCATTACACAGAAAAGAGAGAAAAGAAAGAAAAAAGAAAGAAGATTTCAACAAGATGTTATTTAACTATTCATCATATACATCTTAGAAGAAACATAAATAAGAAAGGAGTTGTTGCTCATAGCTTGCTCAATGAACAAGAAGATTCTACAAGATGCCAACCAACTATCTTCATATACATCTTGGTAGAAATCAGAAGAAACAAGGAGTTATTGCTCGAAACTTGCTCAACAAGAAGATGAAGAAAAAGAGCACTACAAGGTGCTACTCAACTTCTGATCATATACATCTTTGTAGAACATTGTAATGAACACAAGAGCTACTTCCAGTATTGTATATTAGTTCCAATCTCTTCATGTAAATAATTTTAACACTAGAGTTGTTGCTCGACAATGTGTTAAACAAGGTATGCTTAAAACACTTGTGTAATCTGCTTAGAAGAATCAATCATGTAAAACAACAAGAACCTTATCAACCGTTGTTGATTGATTCCTTGAGTGACCATTAAGGTGTTATATTAAGAAGATAGTGGTTGTCGTCATTCTAGGAAATCATAATAGGAGATCTTAAGTGATCAGATTCTATTGGGTCAACGGTTGTTATATCCGTTAAATTGGATTGTTGAACACATCATTGAAAGGTTCCTTGAGTGAGTTGTGAAGGTCTGATCTCAAGAAGGATGTGGTTGCAGTCATTGTATGAAACCCTGATAGGATATCTTAAGTGATCGAATTCTATTAGGTCAATGAACATTATATTCGTTAAATTGGATCACCGAACATGTCATTGTTTGTAAGTCACCGGCGGTTGCACATGCACTTGTAATCAATTTGGTTATAGTGGATTAATTCCTTGGATAAGGCGAAATCATCCTTCAGGGGTTGGACAGAGTAGCCTAGTTTATGGTAAACATGGATGAATCACTTATGTCCTTTACTCTACATTATCTGTATAACTTTTATCATTTGAGTAATTAAATTTTCAAAAGGGGAATGTTTTATATAAACACAATTCAAACCCCCCTTTCTTGTGTTTTCTCTACCTTCATCTATGAGAATGTCATCCACATAAAGCAACAAAATAACAAATTAATTATCAGGTCGAAATTTGAAGTAAACACAGTGGTCAAACTGACTTCTAATGAAACTTATGCGTGCCATGAACTTGTTGAATCTCCTATTCCACTATCGAGGAGATTGTTTCGGTCCATGTAAATATATCTTCATCTTGCACACATATTCTTCCTTTCCCTTTTCCAAATACCCTTCAGGTTACCTCATAAGGATTGTTTCATCTAGATCACCAAACATGACCGGATTCTTCACATCCATTTGTTCCAGTTCAAGGTTGAACTATGCCACCTTGGCAAGCAAAATTCAGATGGACCTATGCTTCCCAAATAGAGAGAATGCATCATTAAATTTGACACATTCTTTTTGAGTGAAACCCCTTGCTACCAACCTTGCCTTATATCATTTCGACGCAACTCCTTTGATTCATTCCTTAACTTTGAAAATCCACTTACAGCTGACTAACCTGGATCTAGCAGGTTTCTTGATTAGTTTGCAAGTGTTGTTATCATGAATAGATTTCATTTTATCATCCATGGTCTTCAGCCATTCAGTCTTATTTCGACTCCTCATAGCTTCCTTATGGTCTCCAGGTTCTTCATCTAAAACCTCACTTGTTGAAATTAAGGCATAAGCTACAAGAGATGCATACCTAAGTCTTTGATGTGTCTTGATAACTCTTCTCGACCTATATCTTGCCAATAGGTAGTCATCGACGATTTCCTCAACTTCCTCAACATCTTTTTCTTATTCTTCGACTTCATCTAGGATATGCAATTCAGCATCAACATGCTCCACCTCAACATGAATCTCTCTCTATTTCAGCTCTTCATCATATATTTATTCACTTTGACCAACATCATCAGTTTTCTTGAGAGCCATTTCAGCTTCATTGAAAACTACATTTCGAATGGTGATACACCTCTTATGACCTGGCTCTAGGAACCATAGCCTGTAACCCTTGACTCCATCAGGGTATCCCATGAACATGCATTTCATAGCTCTAGGTTCAACCTTATCTTACCTAATGTGAGCATAGGCTACACAACCAAATATTCTCAATTTGTTGAGATCTGGTGGATGCTTCGACCAAACTTCTCCAGGTGTCTTCATATCTAATGCAATTGAAGGACATCTGTTTATTATATATGTTTCTGTCAAAATAGCCTCAGACCAAAACGCCTTCTTTAACCCAACACTAGTCAACATTCATCTAACTCTTTCCAAAATAGTTTGTTTAAACCTTTCAGCCAAACCAGTTTTTTATGGAGTACCTACAAAAGTTATGTGCCTTGCAGTACCAGAGGCAGCAAAAAATTTGTCGAAAGCCTCATTGCAAAATTCAAGGCCATTGTTGGTTCTCAACCTCTTAACCTTTATGCTAGATTGATTTTCGACCAGAGTCTTCCAACTTTTGAAATTCTCCAAAGTTTCATCCTTAGTCTTCTGGATAAATACCCATAACTTTTTGAAATAATCATCAACTATGGATAGAAAATACCTTGCTCCTGAATGTGATAGACACCTCGCATGCCCCCAAATATCATCATGGATGTAATCAATGGATCCATGTGGTCTTTGTTGAACTTCACGATGCAAGATTTTACAAGTACACATGGTTCACAAAACATCAGCTTTTTGACTTTGTCTCCACCAAGCAAATTTTGTTTCCCCAATTCGACTAGAAAACTTTCATTGACATGGCCCAATCTCATGTGCAAAATTTCTATCTTTGACAAAGGTTTCATGGATGAAACATTTTTCAAACCACTTACAACTTCAGTCTCAACGGTATACAAGCCTTGTTTCTTTAAGCCTCTTAAGACTTCCTTCGACCCTTTCATAACTCTTAGGATACTTTTCTCTCCTTGGAAACCATATACTTTCTTTTCAAACTCATAAAGAGAAATCAAATTTCTCTTCAAAACAAGTACATACCTGACTTCTGTCAACAACTTTATTGACTCATCACAGATCTTGAATATCAAAGATCCAACACATGTAGTATTGCAAGCTTTGTTGTTTCCCAGCAATACAGATCCACCATCTTCATCACATAATTCCTCAAAAAAGTCTTTGTTTGGAGTCATGTGCCAAGTGCAACTAGAATTCATAATCCACTCCTTACTCGAGTTGCTGCTAGAAACCACAAGATCATTAGATGAGTCGAAATCATCTTGAAAAAAGGTTTTATTGCCATTATCATTGCCTCCATGATCTTTCAAGCTTTCATGGAACACCTTTCTTGTGTGACCCTCTGTAGCGGTAGAAATGTTGAGACTAAGCCATCGGATTGACTTGACTCGCACAAATCAAAAATTACCATCGCGCTTTATTGTTTCCAAAGGAATGGGAAAAGAGTGAGTAACCCAAAAGAGGGGGGAAAGATTCTAGGTAAGGGGGTTGGTTATGAAAAGGGAAAGTATTAGCATCCTAAACATCTACATTACTCCGCAGGAACCTCTTTGAAAAATCTGTATATTTTTGCTATAATGATGTTGTAAAAAAATAGATTGTGGTGATGAGAAAAGAAGTATTTTTTATGATTTTGAACCCTTTGCGGTTTGAACCTTTAGTGCCTACGTACCACCTTTCGTGCAATAGGGGATCAGGGTACATGTAGTTCACCTTTAAAAAAACTTAAACACAAGTGTGTTGGTTAATTTTAAGAGACGAGACATCATTGTCATTGTCCGAGTGGAAAACATACTTACTAATCACAATTATGATAAAGGAGAATTTGCATCATCTGAAAGTGGAGGATATGGCTTGGATTTTAAAATCAACAAAGCCTCACTCAACACCCAAGTGGAAAACATCTCTCTTCACTACATATTGTAGAAATATAGTAGCTCGCATCACTACAAGGATTGACAAGAGTCTAATCAGCCAGAATATATATAAAAAACATAAAATTATATTTAAAATAAAAGAAAAAGGTTTTTAAAATGATTATAAAATGGAAGTAAGAGAGAAAAATAGAAACTATATTCAAATTGATCAAGAAAAAATAAGTAAGACCATAGAAAAATCAGGAATGAACTCAAATATTTTTATAAAATTTTTGGTAATTTTTTAAAGTCAGAAACTATTTTTAAAATTAAAAGAAGTAAGTAAAATAAACCAAAAATGATTAAAAAAAACAATTTTAGAAATAAAAAATAAATGAGGTCAGCAATATTTGTCAAAATATCAATTGATCCTTCCCTATTTTTTCAGAATTTAAAAATGAAGAAAAGTAATTTTAAACATTTAAAATAACTCAAACAAAATAAAAAATTAAAAAATACAAAAACACAAAATAAAATTATGAAAAAATTAAAATCAAAAAGAGAAAAATCAAATGTAATTTTCATAATTATTTCAGATTTTTTGGAGTTAAAATGAATTTTCTATGAGTTTTTGAAATTTAAAACAATTTAAATATAAAAATCAAAAAATAAAATAAAGTCAAAAAAATGTGTACCAATGGATGAGAGTCAAAACGCCTTAGTAATCAAATCCAAGGGATCTGGCGCATTGTGCATATCATGGTCATCACTGAATAAAGCATTGAATCAAATATAAATCAGATATTTGAAATTTTCAAATGACACACTTTCATTGGCTGAAGGATGACACGTTGGTCATCTCCAACCTCCACCCAGTCTCAAAACCAGGTTCCTCAAATTGTAAAATTAGAACTCGAGACCGGTGACATTCGCTTCGTCTCATCAAGACGAAGACAACCACACATTCGCGAAAAATTTATATAAATTGTAGCTCACTCATTTTTTAAAAGAAGTTTTGAAAAGGGATTTGAAATTTCATGATCAAAATGTGCTTCCAATTGAAAACAAGTGTTGCGACTAGAACGAGAATGATGAGAACTGCATAATAGTATCAAAGTTTGAGAGAATTGATGAGGGAATCTACCTATTGAAGTTAAGTTGCAGAGCTCTGACACTGGACTTGGCTAGCATGGTTCAAGGAGTTTTAGAGCTTAATTCTTCTTCTGTTAGCTTCAGTGAGGTTCAAGGAACGTGAAAATGATTGAGAAAGGTTGTAAGAGAAAATTCGAAGTTACAAAAAATTGAGATCAAGAGAGAGTTTGGCAGGGTGATTCTGGCTTTCCAAGCTTGAAGAAATGAATGAGGGATGACCCTCTATTTATAGGGAGTCAAATGGGATGCTCAAGCGTGTGAAATGATGAAGTTTAGAGGGAAGTCGTGTGAGCCTGATACACGAGCAAGGTGTGATCTGTTTTGCATCAAAACTCATCCAATTCTTGCATTTTGATGTACTAATCACTTCTGGTAGTTCAATAAACATAATTAGAAGCAAAAGCGCGCATGAATTTTGTGATTAGAAGCTAAAACAAAGGTTTCAAATTTCTGACTTGGTGAAAAATTTAGTTTCAAATTGCCAAATTCAAACCAATGGCATTCTCAACTCAAGGGGTCTTAAGGCATGATTCTTGAAGTCTTAGAAAAATGAGGTTAGAAGCTTTGCAATGTGCAAAGAATGGGATCAAGTGGTTGCTTGAGCTGAAAGTTGCAATGAGTCAAAGTTGGGAAAAAGAGGTTGACTTTCTATACGTGGAAAATTTTCAATGTTTTTCTTCAAAAATTACTTGTAATGTCTTGCATTCAAACATGGCTTTCCACTTGAAATTTGAGCTTGACCAAAAAATATGGCATAAAATAGATCTCTTGAATGAAATTTTGAAATGTAAACCATTTAAAATCTCCAAAGGTTGAGGGAGTTGTGACTTGTTGAAGTTGGCAAAAATTCATGAAATGACCTATAATCTTTTGAATCCTTAGAACATCTTCCATCCATTTTCACACTTTTCCAATAAAAGAAAGTTTGAAGTTCACATCTTCAAGATCATTATGGAAATATAATGGGTTCAAGTTGATAAAAATTGATCAAGTTATGATCATTTGAAGTCACATAACGGAATTTGAGGGTTCATCTGGAGGACTTGAAATCTTTCTTCATCATAATGTTTTTTCTACACAAAATTTCCTTAAAACTTTTGAGTTGTTTTGTTAATAACCCTTTAAATAGAAGGAAGTATTTGGAATCATTCAAAAATACCAAAAGATGAGAAAGATATACCCCTTTGAACTTCAAAACCCTAACTCCTATAGCAAGAAAATGCCTTGGGAAACCTTTGCAACTTTGACCAACCTTATTGCACCAATATCTTTGTTATGTGCTTATAAGTTGTTTAGGATGATAATGAGAAATTATAGCAACCAAAAACACTTCAAAATCTTGATAATTGACGGAGATATGCACTTGTGATCATTGAAATCAAAGACTTATCTATTTGAGTCAAACTTTTTCAATCAAATCTTGTATCTTTGAACTAATTTTGACAACTTGAGGTATGATGAATCATAAAATACTTTGTCTTGATATTATTTCAAAATATCTTGAATGATGAGGCTTGAATCTCAATGAAGCTTTGTTGAGGAAGGCCCATAAATGAACTCATGAATCCCTAGATCAATCTGCATGGAATATATTGTGCTTTCCTCTACAACATCAACAATTGGGGAAAACACTCATTGTATTTATTAGTTAAAGGGTAATTAATACAAAACATATAGGATCATACAATACAAGTCAAGGTTCTTGGTGATTCCTCCTAGAGAAAAATCTAAATATAGGGAGAAGAACCAAACCCTAATGTGATCTTGTTATGATTGAATTGATATGATATGATGAAGGGATCTTAGGGGCAAAAATTGGGGTACAATAGCTGCCCTTATTTAAGTGTCTTCTATCCGGAGATATGAAGGTTAAAATCTTCATGTCGACGCAATTGAAGATACTTAAATATAAAACAAGCCCTATTTTGGCCCTAAGATACGATGTGATGCTTATGATTACGAATGCTGATGAACAAATCTAAAGAGATGCAAGACACTAATGGGGATGTAAAAAGTAAAAGAGGGAACAAAAGGAAAACTTGACCAGGAAAATAAATCATTGGTGAAGAAAAGACAAGAGTCTGTTAGGGTAATGCCCAAGAGAGGATCTAAAGCATCATCAACTCAAATATTAAGGAGAGAGAGTGAAGGATAACAGTGATCGACAGATAACTGTGAACTACCAACTTACCGAGGGGATAGCAAAAAAAGTAACGTCGACCCACAAGTGAAATGGATGGCAAGATAATACCAGTAAATTCAAGATGTATTCAGTACTCATGATTGCGAACAAATGAAGTTCTAATGAGCAACATAATCTCAACGACGAACTACCTTCCATAATGATAAGGCTACCATTCATCAGAAAAAGATCTCAACAATAGACTACCTTCCATAATGACAAGGCTACCATCCATTGGAGTAACAAAATCTCAACAACAAACTACCTTCCATAATGACAAGGCTGTTAGAACAAAGTTTGAATCTACTACCCTTAGTTTAAGTTTTGATGATAACAAAATGAAAAGATATATTAATTATGTGATTCATGTAAGAACTATTTGCTACCTAAAATATTACTTTCTGTGTTGCAGAAACTCTGATAGGTATCAGCAAGAGTACATCATAATCAGCATCAGAATATTGGATATCAACATCAGGATCAGAAGATGCTATATCAGATACCAGAATCAGAAGAACAACTCACGCTTATGCTGAAGCTTGATGAACAGATATGCGCTCAACACTCTGAACTCTGATAAAGACAACAACAGTTCATCAGCACTTAAGCAGCGTCAGAATGAGCCAAAGCCAGAACATGCTTAAGTAGAAACGGCACTGTGCATTCAAGACGAGTTATTACCAACGGCATCATTCCAGACAAGATCTGCTTAATAAGGAAAGATTGTTATTGGCATTGAATCAGACTTATTGCTCCAACGTTCACCAATTCCAATGCTATATAAACAAGTCAATGAAGATTGAATTGGCTAATGCTCTACAACATACTCCACGCCTAAAAGCTATTCATAATCCTTCTTACTCTCAGTTTGCTAAAAGCTCCAAAATCCCTTACTCAATTATTTTAGCAATCTAGTTTCCATAAGCTTAAGTTGTGTAATATCACAGTTGTGATAAACAGTTCTGTAGAAAACATTCACACACCTAGATTTCAATTCTTTGTAAGAAAGTGATTCCTTGACAAACCGGTTTGTGGTTTGCATCAAGAAGGCTTTAGCAGTTGTTAAAGCAGATTGTAATATTCAGTTGAATATAGTGGATTAAGACCTCGTTGGAGAGAGGCGAAATCACCTTGACGGGTGGACTGGAGTAGTTTGAGATCAAACGAACCAGGATAAAAATATCGTTTTCATTGCATTGATTTTCAGTTTTACAATTCAACCCCACTTCTTGTGTTTTTTCACTTCTTCAATTGGCATCAGAGCACCTGGTTCTGAGCTAAAACACTTAACCGTGTCAGTACAAGATCCAGCGTCAGAAAAACACAATGGCAGGAACTTATCATCACACCAGCAATGACTACAATGAAGACAGAGACAGATTCAGCGGCAAACCTCCAGTCTTTGATGGAGAAAATTTTGATTACTGGAAAGACAGAATTGAAAGCTTCTTTCTGGCACATGATGTTGATCTGTGGGACATGGTGACAGATGGATACACACACCCTGTGAATGCAAGCGGTCAGAAGATTGATAGGAAAGCAATGACTGACCAACAAAAGCGTGACTTCAAAAATCACCACAAGGCCAGAACCATCCTTCTCAGTGCCATCTCTTATGCTGAATATGAAAATATCTCTAACAGAGACACCACAAAGAACATGTTTGACTCACTCAGAATGACGCATGAGGGCAACATTCAGGTCAAAGAAACTAAAGCTCTTGCGCTCATTCAGAAGTATGAGGCATTCAAAATGGAAGAAAGTGAATCCATTGAAACTATGTTCTCAAGATTCCAGATTTTGGTAGCTGGTCTCAAGGTTCTGGACAAAGGTTACTCTACTGCTGATCACGTCAAGAAGATCATCAGAAGCTTACCAAAGCAGTGGAGGCCAATGGTTACAGCTCTGAAGCTAGCAAAAGATCTCAACAAAATTTCTCTGGAGGAACTTATCAGCTCCCTCAGAAGTCATGAGATAGAGCTAGAAGCTGATGAACCCCAGAAGCAAGGTAAGCCTTTAGCATTAAAATCTAACAAAAAATCTGAGTCTAAAGTTTTGCAGGCAGTTGAAGAAACATCTGATGGATCCTCATCAGAAGAAGACGAACTCTCCCTCCTCTCCAGAAGAGTGAATCAACTATGGAAGCAGAGGCAAAGGAAGTTCAGGAATCCCAGAAGATCTGATCAGAACGAGTCTTCTTCCAGATACAGAAGGACAGATTCTTCCTCTGGATACAGAAGATCTGAAGGCTCCTCAGGAAGCAGAAAGCCAAACACCAAGGAGATCATCTGCTATGAGTGCAATGAGCAAGGACACTACAAGAGTGACTGCCCAAAGCTTCAGAGGGATAAGTCCAAAAAGAAGTTTGGAATAGAAAAGAAGAAAAGTCTCATGGCTACATGGGATGACTCTGACTCGTCTGAAGCTGACTCAGAATCAGATGATGAGAGAGCCAACATAGCTCTCATGGCCAACATTTCAGAAGATAGTGAAGCTTCTGAATCAGACTCAGAATCAGATACTGAAGAGGTATTTCCTGACTTTGTTGTTAATTTTACCAAGGCTGAACTTGCTGAAAGCCTTAACGAAATTCTGGAAAGGTACCAGCAGATTAGAGTTAAATTCAGAAACCTGAAAAGGAATCTTGAATCTGACTCTGATAAGACTGAGAGTCTTAAATTGGAAAATTCTGAGCTGAGAAATAAAATTTCAAAATTAGATAATACTTTACAAAACTCTCAGAAGGAACCAATTTTTGAAACTCCCAGCAGCGCTGATGAGATCATCAAGGAGTATGATCACAGTTTCCAGAAGTTCCTTGATAAAAGCATATATATAAGCAAAATGGCTTCAATGATCTATGGAGTTAGCAGAAACGGAAGGAAGGGAATAGGATACCAAGGTAAGGGTCCTACACCAAAGAATGTCATGGATTTAACCATTAAACACACTCCTCTGAACTCACATTTTGTGTATGGTCACACACATGATATTAAATACACTAGCAGTAAGTATTCTGTGAAACCAAAATTCAACCAGAGTTTTGGTAAATCTAACAAATCAGGACCCAAGAAAATATGGGTACCTAAGGATAAAATAATACATGTTGCAGATATCTTTAGCAGCAAATCAGAAACACCAGTCATGGTACCTGGACTCTGGCTGCTCGCGACACATGACGGGAAGAAGGCATATGTTCCAAAGCCTGGAACTTAAGCATGGAGGCCACGTTGGCTTTGGAGGCAATCAGAGGGGAAAGATAATTGGCTCTGAAACTGTAGGTAATGGAAATCTTCCCTCTATAAATAATGTTCTGCTATTAGATGGATTAATGCATAAACTGTTATCCATAAGTCAATTAAGTGATAACGATTATGATATAATCTTTAATCAAAAATCATGTAAAGCTGTTAGTCAGAAAGATGGGACTATCCTATTTAATGGAAAGAGGAAAAACAACATCTATAAAATCAAACTTTCTGAACTGAAAAGTCAGAATGTAAAGTGTCTTCTGTCTGTTAACAACGAGCAGTGGATCTGGCACAGAAGATTGGGGCATGTTAGTATGAGAAGAATATCTCAGATTAACAAACTCAATCTGGTCAGAGGACTTCCTAATTTGAAGTTCAATTCAGATGCTCTGTGTGAAGCATGTCAGAAAGGCAAGTTTGCAAAACCTTCTTTTAAATCTAAAAATGTTGTTTCTACCTCTAAGCCATTAGAACTTCTGCATATTGACTTATTTGGACCAGTTAAAACTGCTTCAGTCAGTGGCAAGAAGTATGCGTTAGTAATCGTAGATGACTATAGCAGATGGACATGGGTAAAGTTCTTAAGACACAAGGACGAGTCACACTATGTGTTTGTTACCTTCTATAACCAAGTTCAGAATGAAAAGGATCTTAGAATCGTTAAAGTCAGAAGTGATCATGGTGGAGAGTTTGAAAACAAAGATTTTGAGTCATTCTTTAATGACAGAGGAATTCTGCATGATTTCTCTTGTCCTAGAACTCCCTAACAAAATGGAGTTGTAGAACGAAAGAACAGAACATTGCAAGAAATGGCCAGAACCATGATCAATGAGACAAACGTTGCTAAGATCTTCTGGGCAGAGGCAATAAACACAGCGTGCTACATTCAGAACAAAATCTCAATAAGACCTATTCTGGAAAAGACTCCATATGAATTGTGGAAGAACAGAAAGCCCAACATTTCATATTTTCATCCATTTGGATGTACCTGTTTTATGTTAAATACAAAGAATTATTTGAACAAGTTTGACTCTAAAGCACAGAAGTGTATTATGTTAGGATACTCTGAACGCTCAAGAGGGTACAGAGTATACAATACAGAAACACAGATTATGGAAGAATCAATCAGTGTTTGTTTTGATGACAAGCTTGACTCTGAAAAGTCAAAGCAGAATGAAGTTTTTGCAGGTATGGAAATTGAATTTACAGGTTTTGAAGACAAGTCATCAGAAGCTCTCAACACAGACACTCCTTCAACATCTGAAAGGAGCACTGCTAGCAATCCTACAACAGCTGTTGATCAACCTCAGAAGAGATTACCCAGAAGCAGTTTGGATCATCCAGAAGAAACTATCTTAGGAAGAAAGGAAGATCCAATCAGAACAAGAGCAAGCTTCAGAAACTCTGAAGAAACCCTCACGGGACTTGTGTCTCTGATTGAACCTTCTTCTATTGATGAAGCACTTCTGGACAACGACTGGATTCTAGCAATGCAAGAAGAGCTGAACCAATTCACCAGAAATGACGTATGGGATCTTGTTCCCAGACCAAAAGGATTTAACGTCATTGGAATAAGATGGGTGTTCAGAAACAAGCTAAATGAACAAGGTGAAGTCATCAGAAACAAAGCACGACTGGTAGCACAAGGTTATAGTCAGCAAGAGGGGATAGACTATATAGAAACCTTTGCCCCAGTCGCTAGGTTAGAATCTATCAGACTTTTAATTTCATTTGCTGTTAATAGAGGCATCACTCTGTATCAGATGGATGTCAAGAGTGCATTCTTAAATGGTTATATAGAAGAAGAGGTTCATGTGCACCAACCCCCTGGTTTTGAAAATACAAAACATCCAGAACATGTTTTCAAACTAAAGAAGTCACTATATGGTCTAAAACAAGCTCCCAGAGCTTGGTATGAAAGACTAAGTAACTTTCTGTTAGAAAATGAATTCACCAGAGGGAAGGTGGACACTACCTTATTTTGTAAGTCAGTTAAGAATGACATCTTAGTCTGTCAAATTTATGTTGATGATATTATTTTTGGATCTACTAATCCTTCTCTTGGAAGAAAATTTGCTAAGTGTATGCAGGCAGAATTTGAGATGAGCCTCATGGGGGAACTGAAATTCTTTCTAGGAATTCAGATCAATCAAACTCCAGAGGGAACTTACATTCATCAGAGCAAATATGTCAGAGATCTTCTGAAGAAATTTGACCTCTCAGAATGTAAGCCATCAAAGATTCCAATGCATCCCACGCGTATTCTGGAAAGAGAAGAGGTAAGCAAAAAGGTAGAACAGAAGGTCTACAGAGGTATGATTGGTTCTCTTCTTTATCTGACAGCTTCAAGGCCTGATATCTTATTCAGCGTATGTATTTGTGCTAGATTCCAATCAGATCCTAGAGAATCTCACTTAACAGTTGTTAAGCGAATTTTCAAGTATCTGAAAGGTACTACTAATCTGGGTTTATTTTATAGAAAATCTAGTGATTACAGCTTAGTAGGCTACTGCGATGCTGACTTTGCTGGAGACAGAGTAGAGCGTAAAAGCACTTCTGGAAGCTGCCAGTTTCTGGGAGAAAATCTGATCTCTTGGTCCAGCAAAAGGCAATCCACAATTGCGCTATCAACAGCAGAAGCTGAGTACATAGCAGCAGCAGGATGTAGCACACAAATGCTCTGGATGAAAAGTCAGCTTGAAGACTTCCAGATTTTTGAGAGTAACATCCCTATACTCTGTGACAATACTTCTGCTATTTGCTTAAGTAAGAATCCAATTTTACATTCTAGAGCTAAGCATATAGAAATAAAACATCATTTCATTAGAGACTATATTCAGAAAGGAATTTTGAACTTAAAATTTATTGATACAGACCATCAATGGGCTGATATCTTCACTAAACCCCTTTCTGAAGATAGATTCAATTTCATTCTGAAACATCTCAGCATGAAAATCTGCCTAGAGTGAAAATGTTTTAATTCCATATATTATCTTTCAGAATGTATTTGTTTTACTGTGAACTTCTGATCAATCTCTTTTCAGAAAGATGGAACATGCAGATTGCATCAGATGCTAGTCTTAAAGATATGAGCGTTTCAGCTAAAGGATAGACGTGCTGCTCACTAAATCATACAAGTGTCATCCAATCATCAGCAAATCTCTGAAGCAGAACGCGTGCACGCTTCTGAGAAGGCAAAACGCTGATTGGGTGCATTGAGACACATGTCTGGTAACCGTTTCAAGTATCTTTCTCAAATCCCCCAAAATCAGCAAGCATTAAATGAAAGTAATCATGTTTTAAAACGTAATCATGATTTTATTTCTCTTTCTTGAAACCGTTTACACTTTCAAAAAGTATTTTGAAATCTATTTAAGCACGTTAACTTCTCACATTAATCCTTTACCGTTTCTCATAATCTCTCAAATATTTTCTGCATTTTCTCTGTGTGTTCATCTCTTTCAAACTTAAACCCATTTTCTCAGTTTTCTCAGAAAAACCCTAAGTGTGAACATGGCAACCTCCAGCAATGCTTCTGCAGGTTCTCAGAAGAAGGCTTCTTCTGAACAGTACCAAGTTCCCTTCAGAACACTCCTTACACCAGTGAAGAATCTGGAAGTGCTGTCTGAACTGATTATTGACTTCAACGGTCTGAAAGAAAATGGATTTGACTTGATAGAAGAAGTTAGGGCACATAAATGGGAGAGATATTTTGACAGGTTGGTTGGACCAACGTTCCCAGCTTTGGTCAAGGAGTTCTGGATTCATGCGTCCTCATCAACGCATCAAGTCACCTCCTACATAATGGGAAAGAAGATTGTGATCACTGAGGATCACATAGCAAAATTGATTGGTTGCAGTGGCGGTGGCGTCCGCTGTATTGATATGGCTGAAAGATGCTCTGACGTTGGTGTCATAGCAGAACAGATTTTCACCCTTGGGGTGCCCAGCAACAAGATCAGAGACTTAAAGGATCACCACTGAGTTTGGGCGAAGATCATTCTGGGGTGTTTTAATCACATGAAGCCAACAAGCTCCCATGATTATATAAATATAGATCAGCAGTTTCTGATCTACTTTATTAATCAGAAGGTAAAAATCAACTTGGCTCATCTTCTATTTAATCACCTCAGGACCAGCGTCAAGGAGACCAGGGAAGAAGAAAGAACCAAGAGGGATTGGATACCCTTTGGGAGGTTAATATCAGATATTCTGACTGAGAATAGGCTGATAGAGCACCTCATAGAAGCTCAAGAATTAAGTACTATTGAACCAACTGTTGGCAAGCCTCTGAACGCGAAGAATCTGAAGAAAATGAAACTGATAGAGAATATCAGAAAGGAGCCCAGCGTTACTCCTCTTGCTGACATCACCAGCAGAAGAGTCCCTCTGGACGACTTTCCATTATTTTCTGAGATAGAATCTAAACCAGTGGTGGTTCTCAGATACTTGGATGCGTGCAAGGCTGATGGTACAGATCCCAAGCTGAATATCAAAGATCTGCACCAACCTCAACCAGAAGTTTCACTGAAGAAGACGAAGAAAAGGAAGGCCACTTCAGAAGGATCATCCCAGCAGACTCCCAAGAAAAGAGGTAATTTATCTGCTGCTTTTGTTTTAAATTCTTCTGCTATTCCAACATCAATCCCAACTCCAGCTTCACATGAAATTCCAATCCCCATACCAACTATAGATGAAACCGAACCAGAAGATGACCCTTCTGAGTCACTAACTCTCAGAAGACCTCGCACCAAACATCCAAAACCCACTACTTCAACAACATCAGAACTTGACAAAGTTCTGTCTGACATTGATCAACGTGTTTCTGATCACCTCTCAAATAATCCAAACACTGAACCAGAAATTTCCCACTCTCCTCAACCAGAACAACCTCTCTCACCCATACCAGAAGAACCACAAATTCCTGAACAACCAGAAATTCCTCCTCCTTCTTAACAACCAGCAATTCCTCCTCCCTCTCCCCAACCAGAAATTCATCCACCATCACCTCCTAAACCTGAGTTTCATCATTCTGAAACTCCATCTCCTGAAGCTCATTCTCCTCAATCCTCTGAGCCACAACCTCTGGCAATTCAGCTGCCATGTGGAACAACTGTAACCATGGCCCAGCTGCCATCCTCGCCAGAAACTACCCCTCCAAATTCTCCCAAAACTCCACATAGTCCAATTATTATTTCTGACTCTCCCACTCCATCTCCCAAACAAACATCTCCCAAACAAACTACAGAAGACCCCAGCAGGACCTTCATCGATTTAACAATCCTTGACTGTCTTGCTGATCTCAAACATAAAATAGCCATTCCAAAACCAAAACAGCCAAATGTTGGATCTGGCATTGTGAATTTTGAAACAGGTTTGCAGCAGTGGATTGCTTCTCTGAAGCAAGTTTGCCCTGGGATGATTGATCCTGCTGCCTCAGACCATCTCTGGACACGTTTCAGAATATGGGTACGTGCTGAAGCCCTCAAGTTGCAGGATATCAACTATGAGCAGGCACAACAGAACTTCAGCAAGCTGCTGAAGGAAGTTGAAAGTCAGCTGCCACAGGAAGACGTGCTCCTTCTGGATAGTGAGCCATGGTCTGAGAAGCGCTCAGCTTCAAAAGTGCAGCCAGAAGAAGATCAGACTACTCAAGCTGAAGTCAGTCAAGCTGAAGATGTTGCAGAAAGCTCTCAGAAGCTTCCTGCTTCTGATGTTTCTCAAGCTGCCTTGGACAGGCAGACTCTTGAAGAGCTGAAGCTGAATGATATTCGTCTGCAGCAAAGAATGGATGAAAATGATCAGAAGATGAAGGAAAGGATGGATGTACATGACAGCAAGATAGATACAGTAGTCAGCATGGTGCACAAGCAGACTGGAACTGCTGATCAGATTAAGGCAATGTTGGAGACTCTGTTCACACGCTTTCCTCCCCAACCTTAGTTTTTCATTCATGATATTTTCAATGTTTTCTTTGCATATCTTTTGTACTGTTTTGTCTGGCTCTGAATATTTTAATATAACAAGTTTTTCTGCTCTAATCGTTTTAGCACATCACTTACACTTTTTGATTGCTGACAAAAAGGGGGAGAACAAGAATGATATTTTTCAATAATAGATTACTTAGACAAAAAGTCTCAAACATTCTAACTCTGATATACTTGAATGTTTTTCTGTTTTTGCATAAGTCTACAGGTACAAGAATGCTCTCTGATACACTGAAGCCCAAAGCCCTGATACTCTGATCCAAAGCAAAGCTCTGATAAAGCTCTGATATTCTGATCTGAAGTTCTGATAGTCAAAGCTCTAACATTCTGATGTTCAAAAATTCAATAAAGATTTGATCCTGAAGACTCTCGGAATTAAAAAGGAAGTAATAAATTCAGGGGGAGTACCTCCGATCCCAACTCTGATATCTCTTTATCCCTTATCTTTGATAACTTCCTATTTAATTCTGATGCAACTTATCATTTAGTTATCTCTGATACTTTTCACGCTATTTTCAAATTAAAAAATATCTAGTTTTTGTCATCATCAAAAAGGGGGAGATTGTTAGAACAAAGTTTGAATCTACTACCCTAAGTTTAAGTTTTGATGATAACAAAATGAAAAGATATATTAATTATGTGATTCATGTAAGAACTATTTGCTACCTAAAATATTACTTTCTGTGTTGCAGAAACTCTGATAGGTATCAGCAAGAGTACATCATAATCAGCATCAGAATATTGGATATCAACATCAGCATCAGAAGATGCTATATCAGATACCAGAATCAGAAGAACAACTCACGCTTATGCTGAAGCTTGATGAACAGATCTGCGCTCAACACTCTGAACTCTGATAAAGACAACAACAGTTCATCAGCACTTAAGCAGCGTCACAATGAGCCAAAGCCAGAACATGCTTAAGTAGCAACGACACTATGCATTCAAGACGAGTTATTACCAACGGCATCATTCCAGACAAGATCTGCTTAATAAGGAAAGATTGTTATTGGCATTGAATCAGACTTATTGCTCCAACGTTCACCAATTCCAATGCTATATAAACAAGTCAATGAAGATTGAATTGGCTAATGCTCTACAACATACTCCACGCCTAAAAGCTATTCATAATCCTTCTTACTCTCAGTTTGCTAAAAGCTCCAAAATCCCTTACTCAATTATTTTAGCAATCTAGTTTCCATAAGCTTAAGTTGTGTAATATCACAGTTGTGATAAACAGTTCTGTAGAAAACATTCACACACCTAGATTTCAATTCTTTGTAAGAAAGTGATTCCTTGACAAACCGGTTTGTGGTTTGCATCAAGAAGGCTTTAGCAGTTGTTAAAGCAGATTGTAATATTCAGTTGAATATAGTGGATTAAGACCTCGTTGGAGAGAGGCGAAATCACCTTGACGGGTGGACTGGAGTAGTTTGAGATCAAACGAACCAGGATAAAAAATATCGTGTTCATTGCATTATGACAAGGCTACCACCCATTGGAGTAACAAAATCTCAACAATGAACTACCTTCCATAATGACAAGGCTACCATCCATTTGGCGTAACAAAGTCTCAACAACGAACTACCTTCCATAATGACAAGGCTGCCATCCATTGGAGTAACAAAATCTCAACAACGAACTACCTTTCATAATGACAAGGCTACCATCCATTGGAGTAACAAAATCTTAATGACGAAGTACCTTCTATAATGACAAGGCTACCATCCATTTGAGTAACAAAACTAAATCTTCTCTGGGAGCCATCAGATTCAGTGGGGGAAGTACAGGTTGCTCAAATAAAGAGACCTGCCAGTTGCTGCTATGAGAAGGAATTGCACTAAAGATTTCCTGAAGAAAGAAAATATGGCTTCCTAGGGAAAGAGATGGAATTCCTGGAGAAATGCCAATAAATTCATGCTGAGGAGATAAAATCTTCTTGTGCAAAATAAATGCACACTCTCAAACTAAAGCTCAAAGCTTGCTAAAGTTCAAATAAGATTATTGATGAGGGTACCCACTCCAAACAGAAATAAACCGGAATGAAGCAGTAAATCAAAATACATCTCCTGAGAAATAAACTCAAGATAGAGGAAACCCATTCCATCTAGACAATGAGCTAAAAAGAAGGATGAAACAAAACTCTTCCACGAGGGATAACTCAGTGGGGAAGTTAAAAGAATATACACTTTCTACTTAAGATTATTACTCAATTGGAGTAAGGGTAACACAACTCTGCAAAACAGGGTAATATACCACAAGATACTAAAAAATGCAAATGAGAAAAGATTATGCATGATGCTGGTATAAAAGTATGAATGTTACCATGTATATATGGACAAAACAAACATATGACACTGGGGGTACATATAAGACAAAAAAATGGGTACAATCAATACTCGGCTAACTCACAAACAGGATGGAAATTCCATAGGAAAGTAAGCAACAACTGAGGAAACAAATTCCTATTTCATAGCTAAAATTCATTGGGAAGGAACAAGATCAATAACAGTAAATTAACACAAACATGGAAATATAACATCTTCCTCCATGTTTCACCGAGGAAACTACATAGACTTCAACAGGGGAAACAAAATGTTCGAAGTTCACACTTCTTCCATGGTTGATTTTACTAGGGAAAACAATATCATATCATTGAGACATCAGTTGGGGATGACATACTGACTTCATTGGGGAGGGTAATACTATATCGTCGAAGGAAACATCGAGATACATCCTTTAATATTAAGAGTTATAATTGGACCAACTTCTCTGGGGAGAAAGTATGAAAACTCATGGGGACAACAATTTTAGAGAAGTACATCATCTCAACTTCACCTGGGGAATTCAAGAAATCAAACACTATAGCATGAAAACTTATGGGGATTTTAAATCCAAACCAGCACTTGGCGGGAGAAAACACAAAAAAGTTGATAACCATTTCAACACTTCTTAAATAAGACTTTGCCCTTGACTGACTGCCGGACAAACAAACAATGTGCTAGTACTGTCGAAAGGAGATGCTTCGCTAATTAGTCCAACTCAGCATGTACGGGGAGAAAGATCTTTTATTTATGTGAGTGAAACCTCCATTGGGGAACCTTGGACAGGGTCTTCATATCATACAAACCTTTGAGTTTATCCATCCCTGAAGTCACTAATTTTGTTCTCCTTATGTCACAAAATCTAAAGTAATAAGTAATTTGTAAATTCTTTTCAAAAATAATTTTGTTATTTAATCTATTTGCTTTGTTCATTACTATGGATAATAAATGAAATCTTTATAAGATGAATAAGAACAAGAATTGCAAGGAATTGGACAGAAGGCTCAAACTTTATTAATAGAATGGTGGTCTGCAAATGGAAAGACTCCATAGAAAATTACAAAGTTTGGAATATGGTAATATATATTAGAAAAGATACATTGAATTACAATGATCACTATTCTCCCTAACAAATTTGAATTCCTTAACCGCAACTCCGGTCGAAGAGTAGTAAGATCCAAGCAAATTGTTACTCCAATGATCAAGTCTTGTCTGATGCAGTTACCTGCCAAAAAATCCCTAACTTTTTCCTAGGTTTCCCTTGTGGGTTTTTAACCTACCGGGAAAATTTATTCTGTTTATGTCTCTAATTTTTGCCCAGACAGCCCTTTCGGGTTTTCAGCCTGCCAAGACGCTCCTTTTTTCCTAAGGCGCCCTTTTGGGTTTTCGTCTTAGCGAGTTGTTCTTTTATTTTTTTCTAGGCGAAGTATTTCTTGACTGCATAACCATTCACAGGACGTGGGAACTCCTCTCCATCCATTGTTTCAAGAATCATTGCACCGCCAGAGAAGGCTTTCTTGACAACATATGGGCCTTCATAATTGGGAGTCCACTTACCCCAAGAATCAGCATTAAAAGATATGATCTTCCCGAGTACGAGGTCTCCTTCTCTAAATTCACGAGGTTTTACCTTATTATCAATTGCTTTCTTCATTCTTTTTTGGTATAACTGACCATGACATAAGGTCGTCATTCTTTTCTCTTCTATTAAATTCAGTTGGTCAAACCTGTTCTGGACCCATTCAGCTTCGGATAAATTGCCTTCCATTATTACACGCAAAGAGGGAATCTCAACTTCAATGGGGAGCACTGCTTCCATGCTATACACAAAAGAGAACAAGGTTTCCCCTGTTAAAGTGCGGATAGATGTACGATACCCATGCAGAGAAAATGAGAGCATCTCATGCCAATATTTATAAGTAACAACCATTTTCTGGATGATCTTCTTGATGTTCTTATTAGCTGCTTCAACATCCCCATTCATCTTTGGCTTGTAGGGAGATGAATTATGATGGACAATCTTTAACTCCTCACAAAATCAGACATCATTTTGTTATTCATATTTGAGCCTTTGTCGGTAATAATTATGCTAGGCACGCCATACCAACATATGAGGTTGTTCTTGAGAAAATGTACTACTACTTGTTTAGTGACATTAGCATATGAAGTTGCCTCTACCCATTTGGTGAAATAATCAATCGCCACTAGTATGAAATGATGTGCATTTGACGCCTTTGGTTCAATGCTTCCAATCATGTCAATACCCCACAAAGAGAAAGGACATGGGGAAGAAATAACATTGAGAAGCGTCAGAGGTATATGGATTTTATCAGCATAAATCTGGAATTTATGGCACTTCTTCGCAAATTTGTAACAGTCAGATTCCATTGTCAGCCAATAGTAATTTCCCTTAAGCATCTTTTTCTCCATCGAATGACCATTAGCATGGGTAACAAATGAACCTCGTTCATCAACATGTCTGCTTCGTGTCTATCCATGCATCTGAGCAAGACCATGTCATGATTTATTTTACACAGTACATCTTCATTGAGGAAAAAGTTGTCTGCCAACCTTCTCAATGTCTTTCTATCCTTATTTGATGCACCAAATGGGTATTCTTGAGTCTGAAGAAAATGCTTGATATCAGATTTCCAAGGTTTTTCATCTACCATATCCTCTGTTGTAAACAAATGAGACAGTCTATCCAAACGTTACCGTAATAGGAGGCACATCATTCCAAGTATTAAATTGATACATAGAAGCCAGAGTTGCCAAAGCATCTACCATCTGATTTTCATCTCTTGGAATATGATGGAATTCAACTTTGTTAAATAAGGGTCATAGTCTTCTAGTATAATCTTTTTAAGGGATCAATCCAGGATGACGAGTATCCCATTCTCCTTTAATCTGATTAACAACCAAAGTTGAATCACCAAACACATCTAGAACCTTGATTCTAAGATCAATGGCCTCCTCGAGACCCATAATACAAGCCTCACATTCTGCCATATTATTAGTACAACCAAATGCCAACCTTGCAGTAAATGGAATGTATGATCCATGTGGAGTGATGTTCACCGCACCAATTCCTTTTCCGTAAGCATTTACTGCTCCGTCAAATACCATGCCCCAGTGAGATTCAGGATCTGGACCTTCACCAGGTAAAGGTTCATCACAGTATTTTGCTTCCAAGGATATCACATCCTCATCAGGGAAATCAAACATGACAGATTGATAGTCATCCACCGGTTGGTGAGCAAGATAATCTGCCAGCACACTGCTTTTTATGGCCTTCTGAGTGTGGTACTCAATGTCGTATTAAGACAATAACATTTGCCAGTAGGAAATTCTCCTGGTGAGAGTAGGCTTTTCAAAAATATAATTAATTTGATCCATTTTGGAAATCAACCAAGTAGTATTATTAAACATATATTGTCGCAACCGCTTTTCCGCCCAAGCCAGAGCGCAACATATCTTCTCCAACATAGAATACCGTGACTCACAATCAATAAATTTCTTACTAAGATATTATATGTCATATTCTTTATTTCCTATCTTATCTTGTTGTCCCAAAATACAACACATAGAACCACCGAACACTGTTAGATACATAATCAACGTTCTTCCTTCAACGGGAGGGAGAAAAATAGGTGGTTCCAATAAATATTCTTTAATACTCTCAAATGCCATATGGAAATCCTCTGTCCATACACAACCTTGATCTTTCTTTAGAAACTTAAATATTGGTTCATATGTTGCGGTCATGTTGGAGATGAATCTGGAAATATAATTCAGACACCCAAGGAAGCCTCTAACTTGCTTCTCAGTCCTTGGCGTAGGAAATTCTTGGATCGTTTTGACCTTATCGAGGTCAACTTCAATCCCTTTCTGACTGACAATAAAACCTAACAACTTCCTTGATCGGACACCAAAGGTGCCGTTATTTGGATTCAAACGGAGATGATACTTCCTCAAACGCAGGAATAACTTCAACAATTCATCCACATGCCCTTCTTCGGTCTATGATTTAGAAATCATGTCATCAACATATACCTCAATTTCCTTGTGCATCAGATCATGTAATAGGGTTGTCATAGCCCTCTAGTACGTCGCATCAGCGTTCTTCAACCCGAAGGGCATCACTCTGTAACAGAATGTTTCCCAGGGTGTGATAAATGTTGTTTTTTCCATGTCCTCAGGAGTCATTATTATTTAATTATATCTGGAAAATCCGTCCATGAATGAGAATACTTTAAATTTTGTTGTGTTGTCAACCATCATATTAACGTGTGGCAATTGGAAATCATCTTTTGGACTAGCTTTATTTAGATCTCTGTAATCTACGCACATGCAGACTTTTCCATATTTCTTCGGTACGGGAACAATGTTTGCCGTCCATTGAGGATACACCGATGTTACAAGAAAACCCTTACTTATCTTCTTTAAGACCTCTTCTTTGATTTTTACTGCCATATCAGGGTGAGTTCTTCTCAACTTCTGTTTGACGGGCGGGCACTCTGGCTTTAAAGGCAAGTGATGTTCTACAATATCAGTATCTAGACTTGGCATATCTTGGTAAGACCAAGCAAAGATGTCCACATACTCTTTCAACAGCTCAGTCAACCTATTCTTCATATCATGATGCAACGATGTTCCATTCTTGACTTGCTTTGGCTCCTCTTATGAACCCAAATTGATTGTTTCCAAAGACTCTTTATACGACTGAATTGCATTTTCCTCGTGCTCAAGCAACCATGAAACCTCTTCTAAAATCTCATGATATTCTTCTTCTTCCGTCACAAACACAAGATATTCAAAGTTAGGAGAGGGTGCAGGGTCATTGCATTCAATAGGTTTATTAATTATTCTGCACATGTGATTTGTGATTGCTTTTAGAAACTGACACATATATCAAGTGATCATGCAGATTTATTTTCAATTATTATTTTATTCAAAAGGTTTTTTTAAAATTATTATTACCATTTTCCATGAAAAAGCAGAAAAACAAAAGACATAACTTTGAGAATCAAGGACAACCTATATTTATGATTTTAATGATCAAAGAAAACAAATAAGCCCATACAATATTACCTTTCATCTTGGGCGAATGAAAGATTTTTGCAAAGATAAATAAAAACAAATTATTTTGAGACATGGATGCAAGAGGGAACATTATAAGTGACCCAGTTCTGGATTCTGACTCCAGACGTCACATAATTCGACATTTCCTGATCTTCTTCATCCTCCTCAATAGCATTAACTCCGGAAATAGTTGGATGGAGATAGTCTCCGCTACAGAAAACATCATGATAGCTGCTCATAGTAGACTTTGACTTCAAACTTTCGCCTTTGCCATTCTTGGACGAGAATCCTAAACCAGTCCTGTTCTTATTCATTGGAGGATCAACAAATTGTCCCCAAACTTTACTTTGACCATTGCACACAACCTGCTGAGCATCCTCGAATGAAGTCATAGAGTTCTCATTCCCTCTTACATTATCAACAGACAGAGCCTAGAACTGCGTCCCCACAACAGTTTCATCTGCTTCTACAATATTGAAAGATGATAGATGAGATATCAGCAATGCTTTCTCTCTATTGATAATAACCACTTTTCCTTCATGCACGGATTTCAGCTTTTGGTGTAAAGTGGAGGTGACGACCCCTACTTCATGTATCCATGGTCTTCCTGGTAGACAACTATATACGGGTACACTATCCATAACTTGGAAAGTTATCTGGAATAAATGCATACCTATATGAATAGGCAGATCAACCTCCCCAATAACCGACTTCCTTGACCCAATGAAAGCTTTGACAATAATACCACTTGGGCGTATAGGAGCCCCTTGATATTTCAACTTCATCAGCGTACTCCTCAATATCACATTCAAGGCAGGTCTGTTATCAATCAGCATATTTTATAATGAATCGCTTTTATAGTTCATGGATATGTGGAGAGCCAAATTGTGATTCCTCCCCTTGTCAAGAAATTAATCATTGCAAAAGATTAGGTTATTACATGATGTAATATTACCTACCACACTGCTAAATTAATCTAATGGCATGTCATATTCCACGAAGGCCTGGTCCAACACCCTCATTAAAGATTCTATATGGGAAGTAGAATTCATCAACAACTCTAAGATAGATATATATGAAGGAGTCTGCAATAACTGATCCACAACTCGGTAGTCGCTCATTTTGATTATTTCAAAATATCATCCGCGTCCTTCTCTATGGTAGTACCACTGGATTCCCCTACAGCCTTCTTTTCTTCAATACTTTCCACGGCCTTCTTACCAGCATCATCATTTCCCCTAACAACTGGTGCAAACACACGACCGTTGCGGGTCACTCTACTAGTCTCAGCAATATTTCTAACACTAGACAAAGGCTAGATGGGAACTTCCACACCATCCTCTAAAATTGTAGCATTATACTTATACAGTACAACTTTGTCTGATTTGCAAGGAAAAATCCCTAGCAAGAAAATCACCACAGGGGTGACAACTGGCTTGCTACAGTATTCAATTTGAACAGGGGAAGAATCACTAAAACACCGCACAATCACATTCACACCTTCTTCAGAAAACTTTGACATCAAAGAATCATCGCCAGAGAACATACCCTCATCTAAGGAAAAGAATTCATCTGCGGAAGCATATTCATCATCTGATTCTTCCACAGCCAAGCAAACCTCAATCTCATTAACCTCATGGTAATCATCTCTTTGGCCCGAAAACTTGATAGTTCTATTATCCAACAACAACTGAATAGCTTTTCTCACAATTGAACACCCTCGTGAGCCCATGCAGTAAACCCGGCAAAATCCATAGTGGTGCTCTACCTGAGCAGCCATGTGGCATAAAGTAGCATGCAATTGTACAAGATCATCATTCATATGTTCCACATCAAAGATCCTGAATTCTCCAGGACATTCCAAAAACCATGTTCACTTCCACCTCATACTCTGCCCTAGGACTGATTATATGGATGAGGCCCTCATCCATCATCTCCTACAAATCAACCTTTATCTTATCACAACCTTGTATATTAGTACTATAGATACAACAACCAACATGGTCATGGGTATAGTAATTAAACTCGCAAAGGTCTGCATGCATCTTTACCAAGTCTCCTCTAACCAATTTAATATCATAAATGCGGAAGTCCCTTGGACAACTAGCAACCATGTTAATAGAATTCACTCCTCCATGTTTTGGGAAAGGATTATCTTTTACATTAGGACTGACACCTTTGAAGGACAAAAGGCCCGATCTAACCATTTTTTGTACCTCAGACTTTAGAGGATAACAATTTTCTACATTATGCCCTAGTGCACCCTAATGGAAAGCGCACGTCTGATCGGCCTTGTAGTACCAAGGTAAAGGGGATGGTATAGCAGTAGGTGGCCTAGTTTGGACCAACTTTTTCTGGATCAATGGTGGGTGTAACTCCACATAACTCACAGGGATAGAGTCAAAAGGCTCTTTCTTCTGACTCTTCCCTTGACTCCCCTGTGGGGTTGGTCTTTGATAAGCAATTGTAGTCGGAGCTGCATTTACAACCAGATTTACGGAGGAAAACTATTGATGGCGCTGATGATTTATTGTAGAGGGATTAACTCTTTTCTCTTGAATAATAGAATTTGTTTCCCCTTCTTTCTTCTTAACAAATCCATATGATGGCTTCTTCACATTGCTGGAACTTTCACTTTTTGTCAGACTACCTTCTCTTACAACCTCTTCCAAACGGACGCCCATTCCCACCATTTCAGTAAAATTATTAGGTGCACTCGCCACCATTCTCTCATAATTGAATGCTCCTAGTGTCTTCAGAAAAATATTTGTCATCTCCTTTTCTTCCATTGGAGGAATCACTTCGGCGGCTACCTTACGCCATCTCTGTGCATATTCTTTAAATGATTCCATGTCCTTTTGGACCATGGCCCTGAGTTGATCACGGTCGGGCGCCATGTTCACATTGTATTTTTAATTTCTGATAAACGGTTCTCCCAAGTTGTTACAAGAATGAATACTGGCACTATCCAGACTCATGTACCATTTCAACGCTGCACTGGTTAAACTATCTTGAAAGAAATGAATCAACATGTGTTGATCATCTGTATGAGTAGACATTCTCCTTACATACATCACCAAATGGGCACGAGGGCAAGTGTTTCCCTTGTACTTTTCAAACTCCGGTACTTTGAACTTTGCAGGTATTTTCACATTTGGCACCAAACACATATCATTCACATTCTGCCCAAACAACTCTTTTCCTCTGAGGGCCTTCAACTCTTTCTGCATTTTGTCAAACTGGTCTTGAAAATCATCCATTCAATCATAGAATCCCAAGCTTTTGCTTGGTATAGGAAAAGGGCGATACACTTCATCATTAGTAAATGGGACCATATTCACCGATGGAGGTGCAGCATAGTGAACCTCGTTTCTAGTAGCAGGAGTAACATGCACCACGGGAGGTGCGGGAGCAGCAGTAGTCTGAGTAAGGGGAGAAATTTAAGGATCCTGATTAAAACCTTCTGGCACAAATTTCTCTGGCATTCCCCAAGGATATCCCGAAGGCATACGATTCTGGACAACAGTTGGAGTGGCAGAAATAGGAACAATTGGAGCTTCAGTTGTAACCATTGTCTATTGAGGCTGAACAATTGGTGGTTGATTCTGAGTAGTCACCAAAGATTCCATCAGATAGGTGAGATTGGCCATACCGGCCTTCAGAGCAAAAACTTCCTCGCGCAGCTCGCGATTCTCTTGTTCTAGGTTATCCATCTTCCTTCTAAAATCAACTCGAGTATTATATCGGTGAGACAACTTGTTTAACGAAGTAAAGAACCTCAGTAAGACACGTGGATATGCAAAAAATGTAATAATTATGTATAATATGATGCTTGATGTGCAATGCATATGATTTATTTTATTATTATTATTTCAATAGGCTTAAAGATTTATAGACAATTTTGCATATATCAAAGTAATAGCACATTTGAAATACTGAAATTTTTTATTATAATAACTTCAAAATGGATTACAAGTTTCAATAATCCCAAGTAAAACATAAAAGTAAAGTCTAAAACCCTAAGAAGCAAAGATTATGGAGATCACTCTATACGTTGACACTTCCCTGTAAGTCTGGTAATTTGAACCTTCAACCTCTGGTTTTCTTCCGCATAACTAGTGGTGACCTCCTTCCAATCTTCTGAATCAAGTCCAGAACTAGGGCCTAATTGAGGATTAGAGGAAAATAAATCCCCTTTCCTCTCCATCGTCTCTATCGCTCGACTCTCAAGAATCTTAATCAAGTCGTCTTTCTCCTTCAAGTCTTCTCGGTAGGAAACCTCTAAAGTCTGGCAGTTATTCTACCAAGCTTCCTTTTCCTGCTGCATCCTAACTAATGCAAGTTGGAGCTCTTTCACATCATCCAATAGGAGAGGAGTGGTCTTCACAACCATGTTCTTGCTTGTACCCACTGCAGATAAAGCTCCAAAGAAACAGCCCCTCTAGGTCCCAAGTCCTTTCTACTCTTCCTGTCAATGTGACGCCAGGCCTTCGTAATCTGATTCCTAGCTTCCTTATGGTCTTCTGCCTCTTTCCTGAAGAAACTAATCAAATGAATACAATTTGGCTTATCCATCATCGGATATCCAAGTTGTCATCGTGCAAGAACAGGGTTGTAGTTAATCCCTCCCTTTGTACCGAGAAGAGGTACATTGGGGAAACTACCATAACTGTCGACAATCTCTACATCATGGTAAGCCTGATGATATCAAACAATATCTGAATGAGTAAATGCCATGATTTTTGGAGCCCAACAAGGTTCCTTCCTGACATCCCAGAAAGCATCAAACCGAGGCAAATGAGAAGTAAACCACTGATACAACAAAGGTGTGCAACAAATGATCATCCCTCCATGATAATAATCCTGAAGATGAATAAAATAATAAGCATCACCCAACAATGTAGGAACTGGGTTTCCTATCATAAAGGTCCTGATGGCATTGATATCAACAAATTTGTCTACATTGGGAAATAAGAACAAACCATAACCAAGTAGAGCAAAGATGGCCTCAAAAGCAACCGTACTCTTCATCCTAGCATAGTAATGAGCTTTCTCCAATAAGAAATGAGCTGGTAATCCTCTAATACCTCCTTTGGTAGTCATGTGGGTTTCAACCTCAGACTTCCCCAAATGGATCAGAGCAGCAATCTCATGGGATTTAGGCTCCCCCTCCAAACCAGTAAAAGGAACACGATCGGTAATAGGCAAACCCAGAAGATAAGAATAATCCTCTAGCGTAGGCATCAACTGATAATCATAGAAATTAAAGCATTGATACATTAGATCATAGAATTAGACCAAAGTCGAGAGAATACCCTCCTTCATCCTGAGCTTCATGAGAGAAATGATGGATCCATACTTCCTCCGAAAATATGCAGGACACTCAATCTTAGGAACCGGACTTATCAACTCATCTATCTTGGGATCTTTGAAATTGTACTTCCTGGTCTTTCTTTTTCCAAAATCCATAGTCAAAAGGTACCTGAGATATTCACAAATAGTCAACTTTTAAGTCCCTTGAAATAAAATGCCTTTAAGAGATGCTCATGAGTGCATGAATGCATGATGGAACAATCACACACAAGATCACAAACATAGGGTTCATAGGTTCATCGTCACGAGCATGAGGTCGAAGGTACTACCCATAAGGTATGGTCTAAAGGTTATCTCTTGTCGAACAAGGTTCTAGAGGTTCCCAGAGTCTACATCCTTCCTTCAGATATTACCAACTTCCCAATTAACTTGGTAATTAGTAATGTTCTCAAGAAAAACTCGTCTAGGCATAGTATCACGTGATAACTACCTCCAGATTACTCCGTCATAGCTTTCGCACTACTCCTAAAAGGCCAAGATGGGTTAGGTATTCTACGGTCCTCAGTTTCAGCATGCTCCCAGGTCGAAAGCAGTATGGTTTCCTGATTACTCGGTAAACGACACTACAGTTAAAGGGGCCTCCACTGAGTGGGGGATCTCATGCCTCCTTTTTTTGGATTACTCCCTCAAAGTTAACATGACTATATAGCCCATCATATCTTAAGTTTTCCCAAGTCCGGGTATAGGACTTATGAGAAATCACCAAGCATCCTGAAAACCAGGAAAATCCATACAAACATATATACAACATATAAGATAAAACACATAATAGCACATATTCAGATAAACAAATATAGGCTTAACCCACTTAGGGATGGACCAGCAAGAGGTCAATCTTTCCCCAGTGAAGTCACCATTTTTCTGTAGCAGTAGAAATGTTGAGACTAAGCCATTGGATTGACTTGACTCGCATAGATCAAAATAAAAATCACCATCGTGCTTTATTGTTTCCAAAGGAATGGAAAAAGAGCGAGTAACCCAAAAGAGGGGGGAAAGATTCTAGATAAGGGGGTTCGTTATGAAAAGGGTAAGGTATTAGCACCCTAAAAATCTACAGTACTCCACGGGAACCTCTTTGAAAAATATGTATATTTTGGCTATAAAGATGTTGTGTGAAAAAAATAGATTGTGGTGATGAGAAAAGAAGTATTTTTTATGATTTTTGCACCCATCGCGGTTGCGAACCATTAATGCCTATAAACCACTTTCCGTGCAATAGGGTATCAGGGTACACGTAGTTCACCTTTAAAAAATTTAAAATGCAAGTGTGTTGGTTAATTTTAAAAGACGAGACATCATTGTCATTGTCCGAGTGGAAAACATACTTACTACCCACAATTATGAGAAAGGAGAATTTGCGTCATCTCAAAGTGGAGGATGTGGCCTGGATTTTAAAATCAACAAAGCCTCACTCAACACCTAAGTGGAAAATATCTCACTTCACTATATATTGTAGAAGTATAGTAGTTCGCATCAGTACAAGGATTGACAAGAGTCTAATCTTTTGAGAAATTTTTTTAAGGTAAAAAGTCAAAGTGGAAAAATGGTTTTAAATGAGATTGATTAACTTTTAGTATTCTCACAAAAAAATGTCAAAGTATTATTAAGTTTATTAAAGTTTGATTAAGTAAATATTTTTAAAATGCATGGACATAAGTCCAAGTTTATTATGAAAGTGGTTCAATTTTAGAAATAAGAAGAGTTTCCAGAAGGAGGGAGAAGATTTTGAAATTAAAGAACATGGGAGGAGAAGAAGGGACTATCCTAGAGCATAAGGTAAGAGATAAGGAGAAGAACCATCTAACTAACAAGAAGCCAACACTTGACATAATAAGTCAATATAGAATTCCATCCTTTGGATTTTAAACCAAGCAAACAATTAATAAACCTCTTAAGAATACCAAGCTTCAATTTGCATTGAGTCTTCAAAAAATTGGACAGAGTAACGACTGTATACAAATGAATTCCAGATTATAGACAAATTGTATAATCTCAATAACCTGTACACAAAACAAAAAAATAACCCAATATCTTGGGGGTAAACCCCAAGAACTCCAGAAAAAATGACAATTAAGGACTCAAGGTAGGCCAAGGTCTCTAATCTTAAGTCCAAGAAGTCCATCACTCCATTATGCCAAGGGTAGTAACCAAGTAGTCCAAGTAACATTAAAGTTTTTTATGATTCAAGTTGATTATTAAGTATCTTAAAAAAAGAAATGAGAAGCTCAAATGAGAAAAATAAAAATGATATAAAAGTAAATGCTCAAGTGAGCAAAGATAAAAAAATAGCATGAAATGTAAATGCTAAAGTAAATGGTACATAAAGTAAAGAGCATAAGATAAAAGCATAAGATAAGGTCAATTGTTAGGAATTAGTGGTTAGTTGGATGACCATCTTCAAACTTGCATTTGGAACTCATTAGAGGATTGGTAGAACCAAAGCCTCTCAACAACAAGTTGCATTTTATTTTTGTCAAGTATATCATCCATTTGAGAATTCTCAAGATAACACTTAATGATCAATGATGTTTAAGTGATCCACTTTGACCAAAATTTACGAAATTCCATTGGAGGATTGGTAGAACCAAAGCCTCCTAACAATGGATCTCAAGATTATTGGATCAAAGGGTTCAAATTAACATACTCGGGCTTGTAAACATAGGTTTGGGCCATGAATGATCATTTTCTCAAGCCGGGACAAAATTTAGCGCTATGTTAAGCAATCATAAGTGGACTTATATTGAAGTCACACCTATTTTGAGGTCGGTCAATAGCAATCTATACACCCCATGTTTTGAGACATGATATGTAAATCATGCACCGATAACATTTGGTACAATAAGAATGGGATAAGATGAAGAGGGAAGGGGAAATGAATAAACCACATTCGAACCAAAATTTAATCAAACTATTATTAAAATCATTCATCAATTTTTATGGAGTTAGACTCAACACCATGGATCCAATGATGTTAATAAAGCTCATGATCAAAATTTTAATCCAAAATCAGCCAAAATATCTATACAAAAAATAAAATTATATTTAAAATAAAAGAAAAAGGTTTTTAAAATGATTATAAAATGAAAGTAAGAGAGAAAAATAGCAACTATATTCAAATTGATCAAGAAAAAAATAAGGAAGACTATAGAAAAATCAGTAATGAACTCAAATATTTTTATAAAAATTTTGGTAATTTTTTAAAGTCAGAACTATTTTGAAAATTAAAAGAAGAAAAATAAACCAAAAATGATCAAAAATAACAAAGTCAGAAATAAAAAATAAATGAGGTCACTAATATTTGTCAAAATGTCATTAGATCCTTTCCTATATTTTTCAGAATTTAAAAATGAAGAAAAGTATTTTTAAACATTTAAAATAACTTAAACAAAGTGAAACGTTATAAAAAATACAAAAACACAAAACAAAATTGTGAAAAAATGAAAATCAAAAAGAGAAAAATCAAAAGTAATTTTCATAATTTTTTCAAATTTTTTCGAGTTAAAATAAATTTTCTATAGATTTTTGAAGTTTAAAATAATTTAAATTTTAAAATCAGAAAATAAAAGAAAGTAAAAAAACGTGGACCAATGGATGAGAAATAAAACGTGTTAGTAATCAAATCCAATGGATCTGGCACGTTGTGCATATCATGGTCATTACTGAATAAAGCACTGAATCAAATATAAATCAGATTTTTGAAAATTCCAAATGGCACACTTTTATTAGATGAAGGATGACACATTGGTCATCTTCAATCTCCAGCCAGTCTCAAAACCAGGCTCCTCAAACTATAAAATTAGAACTCGAGACCGGTGCCATTCGCTTCGTCTCATCAAGACGAAGACAACCACACCTTCACGAAAAATATATATAAATTGTAGCTCAGTCATTTTTGAAAAGAAGTTTTGAAAAGGGATTTGAAATTTCATGATCAAAATGTGCTTCCAGTTGAAAACAAATGTTGCAACTAGAACCAGGATAATGAGAGTTGCACAATAGTATCAAAGTTTGAGAGAATTTGTGAGGGAATCTACCTATTGAAGTTAAGTCGCAGAGCTCAGAAATTAGACATGGCTAGAACGGTTTAAGGATTTTTAGAGCTTAATTCTTATTCTGTTAGCTTCAGTGAGGTTTAAGGAAGCTGAATTGACAAAGAAAAATGATTGAGAAAGGCTATAAGAGCAAATTCAAAGTTACAGAAAATTGAATTCAAGAGAGAGTTTGGCAGGGTGATTCTGACTTCCAAGCTTGAAGAAATGAGTGAGATATGACCCTCTATTTATAGGGAATCAAATGGGATGCTCAAGCGTGTGAAATGATGAAGTTTGGAGGGAAATCGTGTGAGCCTGATACACGAGCAAAGTGTGATCTGTTTTGCTTCAAAACTCATCCAATTATTGCATTTTGATGCACTAATAACTTTTGGGAGTTCAATAAACATAATTAGAAGCAAAAGCGCACATGAGTTTTGTGATTAGAAGCCAAAACAAAGGTTTCAAATTTCCGACTTAGTGAAAAAACCAGTTTCGAATTGCCAAATCCAAACCAATGGAATTCTCAACTCAAGGGGTCTTAGGGCATGATTCTTGAAGCCTTAGAAAGATGAGGTTACAAGCTTTTCAATGTACAAATAATGGGATAAAATGGTTGCTTGAGGTGAAAGTTGCAATGAGTCAAAGTTTGGAAAAAGAGGTTGACTTTCTATACTTAGAAAATTTTCTATGTTTTTCTTCAAAAATGACTTGTAATATCTTTCATTCAAACATGGCTTTCAACTTGAAATTTTCACTTGACCAAAAAATATGGCATGAAATATATATCTTGAATGACATTTTGAAAATTGAACCATTCAAAATATTCAAAAATTGAGGGAGTTATGACTTGTTGAAGTTGGAAAAATTCCTGAAATGACCTATAATCTTTTGCATCCTTAGGGCATCTTCCATCCATTTTCACACTTTGCACATAAAATAAATGTTGAAGTTCACTTCTTAAATATCATTGTGGAAAATTAATGGGTTCAAGGTGATAAAAATTGATCAAGTTATGATTATTTGAAGTCACATAAGGGAATTTGAGGGTTCATCTGGAGGACTTGTAACCTTTCTTCATAATAAAGTTTCTTCCACATAAAATTTCCTTGAGACTTTTGAAGTGTTTTGTTAATAACCCTTTAAATAGAAGTATGTCTTTGGAATCAATCAAAAATACCAAAAGATGAGCAACAAATACCCCTTTGAAGTTCAAAACCCTAACTCCTAGAGCAAGAAAATGCCTTGGGAAACCTTTGCAACATTGACCATCCTTCTTGCACAAAAATATTTGTTATGTTCTTATAAGTTATTGAGGATGATAATGAGAAACCATATCAACAAAAAACACTTCCAAATCTTGAGAATTGACTGAGATATGCACTTGTGATCATTGAAATCAAAGACTTGTCTATTTGAGTCAAACTTCTTCAATCAACTCTTGTACCTTTGAACTAATTTTGACAACTTGAGGTATGATGAATCATAAAAGACTTTGTCATGATATTATTGAAAAATATTATTATTGATGAGGCTTGAATATCAATGAAGCTTTGTTGAGGAAGGCACAAAAGTGAACTCATGAATCCCTAGATCAATCTTGATGGAATGTATTGTGCTTTCACTTACAACATCAACAATTGGGGAAAAAACTCATTGTATTTATTAGCTAAAGGGTAATCAATACAAAACATAGATTATCATACAATACAAGTCAAGGGGATCGGTGATTCCTCCTAGAGAAAAAACTAAAGATAGGGAGAAGAACTAAACCCTAATGTGATCTTGTTATGATTGAATTGATGTGATATGATGAAGGGATCTTAGGGGGGGAAATTGGGGTACAACACCCTTCTTCTTACAATGATAACATCAAATATCAGATGCCTCGCCACTATAAGACTTCGACTGACTTTTACATTTCTTCTTATCGAACTTACCATCCTTTCGCAAGAATTTTCCTTCAACGGCCAAATATTCACCAATTGTCGAAGGTTTATGATCCTTTCATTCATTCAAGTCCTTAGAATACAAGGTTGATTAAACTTATTCAAAGGTCAAGGACTCTCTTCCATACACGAAGGTTTCTTTGAAGTAAACATGTGTTCTGGGTAAAGCTCACAACAACAACAACACTTGATCTTCATCATCGATCTTCACATTAATATTTTCAAGATCAAGAATCAGCTTGTTGAACATATCCAACTTCTCAGCCAATACTTTTCTTTAATCATATTGAATGAATACAAAGCATGCTTCAGGTAGAGTTGATTTACCAATGATTTGGTCATGTAAAAACTTTCAAGTTTTACCCATAACCCTTATGTCGTCGTCTCCTTTGATACATGTCGAAAAACATTATCACCACGGATCAACAAGATAGAATTATGGGCTCTCTCTATCATGTTCGTCTTTTCTTTTTTTGTTAATGCAACATCCATGGCCACCACTCCCTTCAACCCTGCTGAACTAGTATGGCTTTCATCTTCAAGGACCACATACCAAAATCTTTCACTCCAGTAAACTTTTCAATCTCATACTTTGTTAAAGGAATCTTCTCCATGCTCACTGAACCAATTTGTTGTGAAAAATAATGCCTTGGAAACAAAGTATAAACTATTTCTCTATGATCAAGAAACACACAAGGTAGAAAAGATGTAAAAACAAGAAAACACAAGGAATTGGTTATTAAATGATATTCTTTAATTTCTATTAAAAACAAGATTACAAGTGTTACAGAATAACAAATAACCTCTTTCACCCTAAATTAGGATTTGCAGTATGCAATGATGAGAGACTAGTATGCTATTTATAATAAACTTAACATACTAAACTAATGGGCTTTTCACAAATACCCATTACAAGATAAATTAGGATACAAGCTAACTTAAATAATTGGACATAATAAACATTCCCAATTCGACTTGCTAACAACCCTAGCATTTTAAATAACTGCATGCTTGACCATACTTAGACTATAACATACACTTCTTCAACATCAGCATGTGAGTGACCTTCGATTGCATGCTAACCTCTATCAAAATTGTTGAACCACGAAGCTATCCTTCGACCCAATAGAGCTCGATCCAATATCTCACAGTGCAAATAATCTGCAGTAGAGGCATGGAAGTAAGTGGAAGAGATTTACTCTTCTTTATGCTTTTATTGAGTCGACATCTGCTTTTATATGTAACACATGGAGGGAGAACAATTGTTTCCTTATTTTACCTTTGGTGGAGATAATTATGTGAATCTCCTTTGTTTGATATTTTTCTTATAATTACATTTTGTTATAATTATGTTTGAAGAGTTAAATTATTTAGCTTGCCAATATTTTTCCGCTGCTAATAAAATGTTAAAGTTCAGACTTATATTATGATCTTTTAAGTTATTTAAATACCATATGTGTAACATATCCTATTGTATGAGCTGGTTGAAGTTGAATGTAGCATCCTAATTGCATATTTGTTTTTAATTTACTCTTATTATTATTTATAAACTACACCGGAGATTTAGGGTGTTACGATGAGAACTATGATCATAACTATAAAGACAATTGTAAAGGCATATATAAAGGTCAATCATAAAGTCAACCACAAAGATAACTAATAATAAGTCAAGCATAATTCTTAAATGGTTAAGGATACAGACCTAAATAATATGGTTTTAAGATGTCAACAAAGAGCATTGTCTAAATCCTCAAGTGATTCATGCAGTGTAAACTCAAAATATAATATCTAGTAAAAAGGCTTGTAGAAGGAGTTAATTTCCTTGGTTAGTAAGCGACTGAACAAATGTAAAAGTGAAAGGCTTTTTCGTAAAATTATATGGCTATAAGCACACACACTAAAACCTTTTTTCAAATACCTTAAACAAGATAAAACATTTCCAAAAGTGTCTTAAAGTCAATGCCTGATGACTTAGGAGCATCAAAAATAGCTATAGTGAATTATTTGACCAATCTAATTGATTAGGCCCTTTTAGAATCAATTAGATCAATTAAAACTTAAGCCCCGGGCCATTTAGACAACTCCTCAATGATGTACAACGGCTAGACAAATCTTCTTTCCTTTTAGAATGACCACCGAAGACTATTTTTTTAATCTAATCAATTAGACCAAAGTGCTAATCGATTAGCCAACGCTCAAAATGATTAAATGAGAATTTTGTTTTGGGAATTCCTCTTGCCTATAAATAGAATCCTCATTTTTCATTTCAAATTATCCAGAAATGTGTTTTGACACTTCCCTCTCTCTCTCTAATGTTTTATTTAAACTTTCTCTTACTAGATGTTATAGCCAAATCCTTTTGTGAGAAAAGTATTTTGTGAGTGAGGATATCAATGTGATTTTGGAAGGTAGAATTTTAAAATTCACCAAGGAAATGTTTTTATACACCTTGGTTGAATACAATCCATTTAGTGATAAAATATATGGTTATAAGCTAAACCTGATAAAAGCTTTGCTTGAGGATTGTGTGATCAATTCATTTTTAGGTTGAAGATTAGTTGTTATGTTAATATTCCCTTGGTTCTTGGTTAGCCGGTAAAACCAAGATTGGTTGAAAATTAGCGAATATTAAAATTCTCCAAGGTATGAGATTAGTCAGGTTAAAATCTCAGAGGTTGTGATTTATCCTGTTAAAATCTATTATGGTTTGAGATTAGCCAGGTTAAATACTCAAAGGCTATTTGGTTATCCTATCCAATCAAAATTATTGAGCTCAGATATTCGAAATTTGAAGATTAACTATTACAATGTTTGTGTTCATGGAAAGTAGACTAACCGCTTTAATCCACAGTTGGGAGGGAGAATGTCCACTTCATTCTCAGTAATTTATTGAAGAAAAGACACAAACTCCCATATTTATCATCTTGTAATATTTGGTTTAAGGTTAACCATCATTTTCTTGTATAATGGGCTTCGTGTGCCTTTCCTACTAAAAGCTCTCAATTATTATTGGAAACTCTAAAGACCAAGTCTTGGGGAGAGGAGTAGGTCCATTAGTTTTGACTGGACTTCTATAATTCTCTGTGTGTTCCTTCTTCCCTTAAATTTTACTTTCTACTATTTCTTTTCCATTTCTTATTATTTGAAAATGATTTCAAAACTTTGATTTAAGTTAATTTTCCAAAAAGTTTTCAAAACCACATTTTTCCAAACCACACAATTCATCCCCCTCTTATGTGCGAAGTCTCAAGTCCAACAGATGGAATGGTAGAGATAGGATCAATGAGGAGTTTTTGAGCAAGAGTATCAAATTTAAGTTCATTGAATTTAAGATACATTTGATCATAGTCTTTCTCTATGAATGGTAGGTTGCAATTGTTAGCGAAGTCTTCAAGGGATAAGGTGATGGGATATTTTTTGACTTCGAAGTTGACGATTCCATTAGTGTAGCAGAGATATGCACAAAACATTTTCACTAAATCAGGGTACCTTTCTTAGGGTTTCTCAAAAATAAAATCTTTCTGCCCTGCACAAGCGAATGCTTCTATGAAGGAGCAATTTTTAAAGAGCTCTTCATCTTAGATAGTGGGAGACAAAGATTTCCCTTTTGAAGTAGTTGAGGTTGTAGTTAGTTTATTGGGCTTGTGAGGAGAAATATGAGTATAAGGACGATGATCGAGAAGAGTGAGTTCTCTTTGAGTCTATTTGGAAGTGATGATTGTTGTACCCCAAAATTTTCCCTCTCATTTCATCAACATTTTCTCAATCACAAGACCCTTGGAACTCAAGATCAAACTAGGGTTTGCCTTGGTTAAGACACCCCCTTGCACTGTTGACCCAAATTAGGGTTTGAGTTTATACAGGGATGTTTTGACCTACAATGCCCAAGATGACTTTCATGCTTCATGTTGGACTTACAAGTTTGCCCATACCAAGTTTCAAGCCTTGATTCAAATTTTTGCCCAGTCAATTGGACAGTTGACCTAGAAATCAGCTGTGTTGGGGAAAAAGTCAACTGTGGCCAATTGACAGCCAAACCTCATAAAATTTGACCCACATCAACATTATGAACTCATATGAACCAGTTGATCAAGTTTGGATCACAATTCCACAAGAAATTTGATCAGATCACCAAAAGGGCAAAATGGTCATTTTTAGGGTTTTGACTATACAAAGGCAATTTTTGACTGTTTGACCTAGGCAATGGCAAATCAAGCTCACACCTAAACTCAAGGACTCAATGACATTGTCTTGACCCATTCAACAAGTTCAAAAGATCTCAAGTGCATAGGATTGACAGATGAATTTTTCAGTCAACTGATCAAAATTTGACTATACACTGAAAAGTCAAACTTTGACTTTTTGGTCAAAATCAAGTGCCAAGAGTTATTTTTCATCAAGACATGACAAATTATTAAACTTGTTCATAAAGAAACCCAAAAATGCAAATTAGGGTTTAAAATGAAAATTTTCATAACTTAGAAATTTTCTAAGTTATGAAATTTTCTTATTTTTTTCCTAACTTTGTCCCATTTTTTCACCAATATGCAAATGGATTCAAACAAAACTTGCAAAATGAAAGTTGTAGTACATAACAAAGTCTACAACTTTTATTCACAAATTTTTCTCAAAAGAAGCTTGTATCTCAAGTTATGATTTTTGGAACAAGGGTACCTAAAACTTTTAACTTCGAGAAAATTTGCCCTAATCTAGGCAGGATTTTGACCCACCTTCTTAGCCACTTTTCACATAGTTCCACTTGGAATTTCAATTTGCATTGCAAATATGGATTATAGTACATGTTCCAAGCTTTCCAAATTGTCCAAGAACTCCTCAAACACCCTTGTGGTTAGAGAGAATTGAATGCTTGAAGTTGGCAAAAACTCACTTTTGTCCATGACCAATACATGTTCATACAAACTTGCATTTTCAAATCAGTATGTTTGGTGCTAGCTTGCAGGCCTCAAAACCAACTTGCACCTTATAATTTAATGCATAACCATTGAATTAAGGTGTTATCTTGGCCATTTGGACATTACATACAAGATTAACCCTTATTTGGAAAAAGGTAAAATGCAATTTTTGTAAAAGTGCACTTTATGTCAAACCAAAATCCTTGAGGTATGGGGACATATCTCTGAAGCAAGCTTGAAGCTATCAATTCCAAGAACCAAGAGCAAAAGATGCAGCATGATAGGAGGGCATGTACCAAGCTATAACATCACTTCCATTCTCTTGCTTCAAGTAGAAGAAAAGTTGCAAAACATAAGATCTCTCATATCTGTTAACACAAGCTTAGACAAACATATAGACAAGTTCCACACCTCCCAACAAGCCTGAAACACGACCCTTTCATCATTCAAACCTCCTCATACTCAGAATCACAATTTTTATGCAAAATAGGGCAAGTTATGCATTTTGCAAGCCATAACCAAATTACATCGTGCGTTTTGTCCAAAGATAGTTCAAACACCTTCCAATCAACTCACCTGAACTATCCAAGGCCCCCATTGCAAGTTGTAACACCTCTAACACACTTTGCCATTTTCATTTCAAAGCTCTGCAGGTTGAGTTCTACAGCACGATTCAAGTTGTTTCAAAATAAGCCAAGCATTGGAAAAGCTTCCTTGGAACTCAGGCAAGCTCAAAAGAAGCTCAAACACCATTAAAGGTTGTTGCATTGTCCAGCTCGAAGTCAACTGAAACAGGTATTTCATGGACTTCTATCTCCCTATTTAGGAATGGTTAGGCTTAGGTTTGTGAATGAAATATGTTGTACTCATAGCCTGAAGCCATACATATGCTTATTTTTCATTTACATTAATCGTGCTAAGAGAATTTCACTCATGAACTTTCTGAAAAAACTAGGTTAGAAATTAGGGCCAGAGAAATTCTCTCTGGTCTTTGAGAGTTAATCCAAGTTTTCTATATGGTTAGATTCGTTGTTTAATTCTCTACAATGTTCATGTTATGAGTTTTGTCAAAAGATCAAAGAATCAGGAGTTACAGTTTGGTACACAGCGCGTGCAGGTTTTGTTCCAAGGAAGAAGAAGAAGTGATTCTGGGCTGGGCCTGGGTCCTTTTGCTTTTGACACCCCTTTATTCAGTTTACACCCCCCTGGCCCATTTGTTTGAATATTTGTCATTTTAATGTTTTTATTTTTTATTCTGACATTATTATTTTTTTTCAAAATATAAAAAATGCCAAAAGTTTATTTTCTATATTTTTCATATTTATTTGATATTTTATTTTTATCTTACTAATATAAATGTGTAAATAAACTATTTCCTTTTTTTAATAAAACTCAAAAATAATAAAAAATACACTTATTTGCATTTATTATTTCTATTTATATTTGAGAACATTTCCGTGAAAATACCCATTTTTTGTAAATAATTAATTATTTTTTTATATATATTTAAAAATATTTAATATATATATACTTATATACTTTATTTTATTAAATAATTAGGTCAAAAATATAAAAATATTACATTTTTACTTTTATTAATAGTTTACACTAAAAATATCTTTTTTCAAAATATACTTTCATTTTATGCATAAATTAATATATTATTGTATATAATTAATAAATAATACCATTTATTAAGAATTAGGGTTTTTTGCCCTAAATAGAAAAATAATTAAAATTGATCCCTTTTTATTTTATTTACCTTTCACATTGAAAAAATACTTTTTACATACATAAAAATCATTTTGTGCATAATACATTTTATTTGACATTTATTTATTGTATTATATTCAACTGTTGTACATTTAAATATTGCATATACATTCGATATGGTTGTAATAACTTAGAATTTATTTTCTTGTCAAATACTACCAATTCAAATTTGTACCCCCCTCCCTATATCATGTTGTAATAGTGTAGCATTTAAATTCTCGCACATTTAAAAGTTTCCAAATTATGCCATGCTTAGACTTAGGGTTTGTATGCAAAATAAAATCAACAACTAGTTTGACCTAATACAAGATAAACATGCATGAAAAACAAACACAATGCACACTTGCACCCCTAGGGTTTCATCCACTTGTTGCCTTCAAAAATGGGCCATGGTTGTATGTCAAGTACTTTGGCAAAACAGAAACAAAACAAAAGATCATAGTCCCTCGATGACGCTATCTGAGTTGCCTAAACAAAATGATCAAGTCCCTCAAGAAAAATTGCCAAAAATACTTGACACAATTGCTATCATGGTCTACACGATGACCCGCGCCTGTCCCATTAAACATCCTAACACAAGGTTGTTCACCAAATACAATGGTGAAGCAACACTGTTAAAAGAGTTAAAACATAAGAAAGATCTTTGAGTAAAATAGGGTAGATAGCTCTTAGTTACTTGATCAAACTTGCAAAAAACATCCTTGCTATTTTTCAAAACATACTTCACAACACAATTTCAAAACCCTACTTTCAAACATTGAAAACTTTTCAAAAGACAAAAACACCTTTGTATACATTCAAACAAGAATCATTACAAAGGTTGCCACAACGATGGCTTCTTTCCAAAACATCTTTCAAAATCACACACAAAGCACCATTTCAAACAATTGAAAAGCACCATTTCAAACAATAGAAATGCAAAGCAAGTGATCTATGCAAGTAACTAAGAGCCCATGGATAACCATGGATAGAAAGGGTGCTAATACCTTCCCTTTCTATAACCTACTCCCCGAACCCAAGAAAAAATCTCAAAGGTCTTTCCTGTGCTTTTTGACCTTTCCTTAGGATAAAATAAAAAGTCGGTGGCGACTCTTGCTAAATCGAAACATTTGCAAACACAAACGCAAAATACCAAGTCAGTTCTCCCACCGTATCACAGAACTGGCGACTCTGCTGGGGAAAACTTTAAAAGTGGAGTAACCTTAGGGCTTATATCACCCTTTGCATGATTATTGTTTGCTTTGATTGCTTTACATTTTGTTCTCTTGTTTGGGCTTGAAATCCTCCATCTGGATTTGGGAAACATTCATAGGTAAATAGCAATCCGTTGTGGAAACTGTGCGGGGTATACCGACACGGTTGAAGCAATAGCTATATTAGTGTGACATATTTGTGAGTACCGGTATCCTTTGAGTCAATCAAAGAGAATACGGGGCCGCTGAGTGATGTCATGAAGCACTAATGAACTAGAACCTTATTTGACCATCTTGGCCTTTCAATAGGGGTAGTGAGATGACCGGCTTTGGTACAGTCCGAAGTTGGTAGATACTCGATACTACACTCATTGAGGGTTGTTTTCTTGGAATATTTTGGTCGCTAGTTAAGTGGCTAAACCAAAACAATGAACATAGAAAACAATCCAATAATATTGAGCTCCTTAGAACCCGGTTACTATTTATAGGACAGGTTTTGAGCCAACTGAACTCAAGAGGGTACTTACCTATGAAACCTCATGCAAGCCTGAAACTAGGGTTTTGTGTGACTTGCTTGTACATGTGCTTGTACGTACATCATTAACGTCATAAAGCATCATATGCATTCACTAACCATTTCAAGGGTTTGGATCTTCACCTTTGTTCTTATTTTGTAGGTCATGGAATCTCTTCGCAGGAAAATAATTCAAGTCAACCTTGTGAGAATCCCTCCTCAAATCAAGGAGCTTACTTCCAGGATTCCAGAGAATTCTCACTTTAGTGAAAGACATGGTAGACTCCTCAACTTAGTCAACACCAGCATTAAAGAAGACATGGTGAAAGTCCTCTTCCAGTTCTTTGACCCCCTACACCACTGTTTCACATTCCATGATTACCAGTTAGTACCTACTTTGGAGGAATTTTCTCAACTCCTAAGAATTCCTATTCTTCATCAACTACCCTACAACGGTACGGAAAAAGAACCAAAGCCTGAAGATGTTGCTCAAGCATTACACCTGCAACCATCTGACATCAAGGGGCATTGGGAAACCAGAAGTGGTGTTAAGGGATTCTTGGCAAAGTTTCTGTTTGAGAAGGCACAAGACTGCTGGAATTCTCTTGATCTACAAGCCTTTGAAGAGATTGTGGCACTCCTTATCTATGGGTTGGTCTCCATGATATCTACAACATTGCTTTACAAAACTTCTCATAAATATGCTTGGATCTCAAGTTATAAATTCATGAAGTCGTGACATTTTCATTTAACACTTAGAAATTTTCAGCAGTTTTGGTCAGGTTTTTATCCCAACTTCTTAGCCAATTTTCATCAAGTTCTAATTTGATTTAATAAAAGTGGTCAACATGAAAGTTATAGAGGGTGTTTCAAGATTTCCAAAACATCCAAGAGCATGAATTTATCATACTTGAGCTAGGAGATTCAAGGGCATGAAGTTGGGCATCCACCCTTGATTTGCAAGTCATTCTATTGAAGAACACACAACAAAACCCTTATGCTATGCTGCATAATCTTATGTTGTAGGCCTTCTTGATTGAAAATATCTACATAATTTAATGTTTACACAAGAGCTTGATCTATTACCCAAGTGTTTGAGTCATTGTCCAAAAGATCCTTCCATTTATGGAATAAAGGCACCATTGCTATTCTTGAAAAGCAAGCTTTTTGTACAAAGTTTGTCTTGAGCCCATACTTTGTTTATTTCTGATTTTACTCTACCATAAAACATGGAAATCAAACCCTCTAAACCAGAAACTTTAGTACTTCATCTTGGAACCATGGAGTACTTGACATAGTTTGATACTTACATCCCAACCAAACCATAACATGTTATGTTGTAAACAAATTCAGCCTTTGTTCACAAGTCCTTTTCCTATAAATAGAAGAAGCATTTGCAAGACAAAGAGGTTAGAGAAAGGATAGAGAAAAAAAGCCAGAAGTTATATTGGTAAACCCTCAAAATCTCATATTCACAAAAGCCATAACAGTCCACAAAACTTAAACTCTTGAGTTTTAAAGTCCAAACCTTTGAACCTCTCATACCTTGAAAATTATGTCCAACCATCTAAACACTCCATATACATCATATAGAAGTTGTTCAAACACAAGAAAACTTCTGTAACATTACTATAATCACTTCCCAAGCTCAACAACATCCCATACAACAACTCAAACTCAAAGTACAAATTTCAGTTTCAAGGTAAGTTTTCTTGACTTTGAACTCTTCATAAAGCATCATTAATGGTTCATTTGTGAAGATAAAATGTAGATATAATTTCCTTGAAGCTAGCCATATGCTTGCTTTTCATTCTTACTGACCATGTGTTGAGAACTAACTTTTACATGTAGAAAAACAGTGATAAAAGCAAAAAACAACAGTTATGCGTCGATACGAAATGCTATGCATCGACACATACTGTGTTCAAAACAGGTTATGAGCCGATGCAAACTGTTATGCGTCGATACGAAATGTTGCATGCATCGACATGAAATGTGAATGCGTCGACTCATACTGAGTTAATTATCATTTTTCAGCAACAAGGAAGTTTTCGTATCAATACGTAATGGCATGCGTCAATACATAAACTGTTTTTGTATCAATACGTAATGGAATGCGTCAATACATAAACCATTTTCCCATCAATACGTAATGGCATGCGTCAGTACATAAATTGTTTTCGTATCAATACATAATGGCATGCGTCAATACATAAACTATTTTCGTATCAATACATAAGTGTATGTGTCAATACATAAAAAAAATTCAAAACAATTTTCTTTTATTTTTATTATTTATTTATTTTTGTATATTATTTATTAATTCAATATGGTTGTAATAGTAAATTAGGTTTATTTGCTTTCATATCCCCATTTGTAAATTTGTATCCCCATCCCCCAAATGATGTAATAGCGTAGGATTTTAATTTCCGCAACTTATTTATTTAATATAATTCTTAATAATTAGTGTGTGTATGGCAAGATAAAAACAACAAAATAGACAACTCTAATCAAAGACAAAACGCATGCAAATCAAACACACTATTCACACATGCACCCTTAGGGTAATCTCACTTGTTTCCTATCAGAAAAATAGTCATGTCCCTCGAATATGAGCGTTTCAGCAAATACCCTTGATAAAAGATCGTAGTCCCTCGATGATCCTCAATGTTGCCTTCAGTAAACGATCTAGTCCCTAAACGAAATTGCTAAAACGTCCCATGGGTTTCCTTCTATGTCTATTCAAATGTCCCAACGCCCGTCCCTTCACATCCAATGATGGAGCTTCTTACCAAATCAATGATAAGATAACAACATCTAAAGTAGGAGGAAAATCACATCTAAGACCTTTTGAGTAGGTAGGTTCGCTCTCAATTACTCGCTTCCTCACAACAAAAAACATTTCATACACCAACACTCTCATTTGAAACATTTTCAAAAGACAACACTTTGTATACGTTCTTATAGAGACGAGAACCATTACGAAGTTCCATTTTCAAAAATACTTTCAAAAACACATCTCACAAACACCTCTTTGAACTATTTTCGAAACAAACACTTTGTATGCGTTTTTATAGAGACAAGAACCATTACGAAGTTCCATTTTCAAAAATACTTTCAAAAACCACACACAAAGCATAATTTCAAACAAAAGCAAGTGATCTAGCAAGTAACTAAGATCCCATGGATAACCATGGATGAAAACGGTTCTAATACCTTACCTTTTGATAATCTACCCCTCGAACTCAAGAAACAATCTCAAAGGTCTTTCCTGTGCTTTTTCACCTTTCCTTTTGGATAAAAGAAAAGTCGGCGGCGACTCTTGCTAAACTGCAACAGTTGCGATAAAACGCAAAACACCCAAGTTATTTCTCCCACCGTATCATAGCGGTCCAGGCAAAAGTTAAGGATTAAAGTGTATGAAAATGCCCCATGGAATCTCTACATCCAACGTTATTACCAAGGTCCAAGTTTAATGGTCCAAGATCAATTCAATCGACTTCTTTAAATGGCAAGGCATGATTTTTGAAGACATAGGGGCAATAGTGGGGTTGGAACTCAATGAGATCACTTCCACATGGCTATTATTCTTATTTTTACTTTGTATTCCTTTCATTCTTTCGACGATTTCCTGTTACTAGGATCTCTGTCTCCTTGTACACAAACGCCTATTTATGGGCAAAACATTAATACAAATATACTTTGAATGAAAATATGCATATGAACATGGTTAACTTTTAACAAATGTATGCATAACAACAATAATAAGAATTTTAGATATCCCCATAGATTTACTTCAATAAAATTATCCTCATAGATTTACTTCAATAAAATTATCCCCACAGAAACGGATCCATGCAATCCCCAGCCAGAGTTCTAATCTCTCGAAAACCCTCTCCCAACTGAGTTAATCTCAAGAAAAAGGCTTGAGGAGTTCTTCCTAAAGAAAACACCTCCCCAGCAGGTCGTCAAATAGTCTCTTCAACAGGGTTCATTTCCCCAACAAAACTACAAATTCCCCAGTTTGAGTTTGCCTCTCAGACTATTACAAATCAATGGACGAAACCCCTTAATCCTAGGAAGATTCATTGCAATCCCCAACAGAGTCATTACTATAAGTTACTATGAAGCCTAGAATCCGACCAGATAATAGTTAACTTCAATTTTCTGCGAAGCCTAGAATCCGACCAGATAACAGTTTAATTTCATCCTTTCAAGCAAGTAACTGCGAAGCCTGGAATCTGACCAGATAACAGTTTAACTTCAATTTTCTACGAAGCCTGGAATCTGACTAGATAACAGTTAATTTCATCTAAGTTGTTGTAAATCCTAGAAACTAATCAGATAACAGTTAACTTCATTTTTCTACGAAGCATCGAATCCGACCAGATAACAGTTTAACTTCAATTTTCTGCGAAGCCTAGAGTCTAACCAGATAATAGTTAATTTCATCTAAGTTGCTGCGAAGCCTGGAAACCGACTAGATAACAGTTAACTTCAATTTTCTGCGAATCCTGCAATCCAACCAGATAACAGTTTAATTTCATCTTCCCCAGTAAGTTGCTGCGAAGCCTGAAATCCGACAAGTTAACAGTTAACTTTATTATCCCCAAAAAGTTGCTATGAAGCATGGATTTCGACCAGATAACAACTAACTTTCATTCTCCCAGTCAAGATATAATTCCACAGTAGAGAAATGCATAACTAAAACTCTTGAACTTCTATTTTCCAAGCAGAAATCAACACTCCCAGCAGAGTTTTCTTAAGCAAAGTCAATATTCCCCAGCAGAATTCTCCTCAAACAACAAAGCAGGAATCCCCAACAGAAACACTCTAAACAAGGTTTGAAGATGCACATCTCTTCATCCCCAACCATAATTTTGGATTTAACTTCCCAAAACTCCCTAACATTTGTCAAGGATTTATTTTCCAAACAAGGATATGCTTCAACAATGTTTCATATTCATACATCATACTACATACATGACAAATGCATACAGCATAATCTCATTTATTTTGAGAGCATCATTACGCCATGCATACATCTGCATGCAACTAACCCTCTTCCTTGCAGGAAAAATCAGCCAACAAAACAAAAGTCCTCTTCTAGATAGATTTACTTCTTCTAGTTGATGATATGCAATCAACATTCCTCTTCTTGATGGCGTTACTTCTACCAGTTAATAATAGGAAACAAAAAGGCCTCTTCTGGTTAGATTTGTTTCCCCAGTGAAGTCACCATCACAAGACCTCTTCTGGTTAGATTTATTTCTCCCAATTAAAGACATGCAAAAGACATCTACAATTTCAGTATAAATCGGCCAAGGATTTATTCTGATACTTCTTCCAATTTCTACCAACAGTCACTCTAGATGGCATCTATAAGCCCATCTCTGACAAGCTCTTCATCATTTCTCCAAATGGCATCTTTAAGCCCATTCCCGACATAATCAACTAACACATCATCAAGTGCAAATTTCTAGGCACTTTAGTGTTCAATCAACTTTCACCTTCAAGTCACGAATGGCGGACCCGCCATTTTAACTCTTCGGGTTTAAGAAGATTGAACAGGGGAAGCTGTTGTACCCCAAAATTTTCCCTCTCATTTCTCAAAACATTTCCCACAAGATCTTCAATAGTTCAAGCTTGCACAAGGATTGGCTAGCATAAGACAATTTCTCAGCACTGATACTTCAAATTAGGGTTTGAGTTTTCACAAGGACAATTGGACTTTGAATGCCTCATATGACTTCCATGGATCATTATGGACCTTCAATATTGCTCATGTCAAGTTTCAAGTCTTGTAGTTCAAGTTTGCTCAGTCAATTGATCAGATGACCTAAAATCAACTATATTGGGTAAAAAGTCAAATATGGTCAACTTACAGTCAAACTTCAAGATTTTGGACCCATATCAACACTTTGGACTAATTTATCCACTGATCAAGTTTGGATCACAATTCCCCAAGAAAATTGGTCAAATCACCAAAAGGGCAAAATGGCCAAAATTAGGGTTTTAACTTAGAAGGCTTGATTTTTGACTTTTGACCTAATACATGACTTATTGGTTTGAAACATGATCTCAAGGATTCAAATGCATCATCTTGACCTAATTACATGGTTTAATTCATTCCTCAAAATCAATTGATTGATAGTTGAAATTTGGTCAACTGATGAAAAAGTCAATTATACACTAGAAAGTCAAACTTTGACTTTTTGATTAAAATAAGTTTCAAATATCACATTTCATCAAGACATGTCAAAATATGAAGCTTGATCATCAAGAAAATATAAAAGTCAAATTTCATCTTGAAAAGTCAAAATTTCTAAGGATTGGAAATTTTTCTAAGTGTTTTATACATGCTTTTCTTCATGACTTCATGCCAATTTTTTACCATGATGCAAGATAATTCAAGGAAAACTTTCAAAATGAAAGTTATGTTAGACAATGTGATCGATCTAGAAGGGGGGTTGAATAGATCGTTTAAAATAATTTGTCCTTTTTAATATTGTTTTCAGAAAAATATGCAAAAGCTTCCTCGAATCTCCAATCGTCTAAACAATCCTCTATTGAAAAGATCGGATATACGTAATCGTATGGGATGTAATGAAAAAAATAAGAATCAATGCATTTTAGTCAATTGATCAATCACTTATACACCCTCAATGATTATTAATTACTACCAATGAGTTGAATGAGATAATGATAAGCACAATGAATAATTTGTGAATTAGTCAATTTGTCAAACACCTTGTGAGCAAAGCACCTTAGGTTTGATTTTACTAAATTGTAGTGGTGAGTTTTTTTAGGTATCAATCAAAAGGATTATTACCAATGTTTTGAAATGAACTCAACACACTACAATTTCAATAAATGCAGATTTGACAAATTAATTTTCACACGGTATAGTTATCAAGTATAGGGATAAAGAAAAAGAAGAAGAACACACGATTTATTAAGGCAGTTCCCCTTGTCGTCCTCACGTAGGGTACGTATGCCCCCAATTCTAGAATCTAGAATTGAGATATTTGATATTAAGTTGAAAATGATACAAGAGAAGAGATAGTTCACAATACAAACAAACCAATGTTTCTGAAGTAACAATCTTCTTCCCTTTCCTTGCTTTGAGCAAAACTAAGTGCCAAATTCTTTGAACAAACCTCTGGTTACTGCTACTTGATTAAGCAAACCCACCATTTCTTAATCCTTTCACTCGGCTGGTTTTGATTGCAAGAAATTTGACACCAAATCAATCTTCACAATCCTCTGGTTACGGCTACTTGATTAAGCAAACCCATATTTCTTAATCCTTTCACTCGGCTGAATTCAATGAAGCAAAGCCCTGTGTAAACACCCCCGCACCAATAGGAATCTTAGAGGAGAAAATCCCAATGACTTTATTCAAGAACAGCCCACAATTGCTCAACCCAAATCTGAATTGAATTCTTGATTTGAACGTTATCACCACATAAATTTTCTTGAATCAACAACCATCATTATGTGTGGATGTTGATTTTTGAGAAAAGAGGATGAAGATGATGATCACTATGTGTATCTTTCACTAGTTCTTGTTGACTTTCCATAATGATGCATAATGAATATATATATATATATATATATATATATATATATATATATATATATATATATGTTACCTAATAGCCAAGACCCACAAACATAGCAGAAAATAAGATGAGGCAAGCGAGCGGTCGACTCAACCAGAAGCAGGGTTCGACGCGACACAAGCTGCAGCTGGAGAGAAAACTGCTTTGAAGTGAAATGCATCGACCGCTTCAGAACTTGGGTTGATGTAAATATTGAATAATCTGATTCCCAGGTTTAGTCGACCAGAAGGGTCGACGCGTTACATCCAGCAGTCAGAGAGAATTCGATTTTGAAGTGAGGTGCATTGACCGCTTCAGTGCTTGCATCGATGCAAAATTTGAATGCTTAGATTTTTAGTTTGAGTCGACCGGAAGGGTCGACCTGATACATCCGGGACTTGATTGAATATGATGAGTCGACCGTGCATATCTTTGAGTCGACGCATAGATTATATTTTCTTAAAAATACTTGTTTCCGGAGATCTTCATTCCAATAATTTCATTGCAGGATTGTTCATAGGACTAAACAAAATAGAGAGAGAAATTAATAGTTGTTTTGGCATCATTAAAATATTTATAGAGGAACTTTTCACTCACATACTCCCCCTTTTTGATGATGTCAAAACAATGCTCAAATATGCCCCCCCTGAGTTTGTGCGTTTCCAAGCTATGTATAGTCTTCTATGTTGACTTCTCCCCCTTTGACAACATCAAAAAGAGAAAAAGAACAAGGTCAAAAGTAACATAATATATCAAGTGCAACATAATTTTCCATTTGCAACTAAGAACACCAACAATCATTCACATAAAATGAAATTAGTGCGGATCATTAAAATGCAATAATTAGACCAATGTATGTAGAATATTACAAACCAGTCAATAAGGATAAGTGCATAAGAAAAAGGACATAAGAACTTAAACAGAATTGCATATATATAAACATGAATCAATTTTATAGGTTGTCGGTATCATTGTTTTCAATAGCATTAGCTAGAAGGTTTGGAAAATGCTGAAGGAAGGTGGAGTGAAGGGAGGCAAGGTTCTCAGCTTGTGATTGAATCATGCCTTCTAACGTGGAGTACCGCTGATCTTGAATATTTGAATAGTTTTATAACATTTCATTTTGGACTTTGACAAGGTTGTAGATGTTCAAAATCCTCTTATTTTGGGGATGTGTCTTCCTTTTGTTGGATTTTCATTTTCTCCAAAAGAGTTATCACATTGGCATTATTTTCTTGAGGAACCAGAACATCCTCGTCCATATTTGCTTCATTTTCTTCTTCCTCATACTCTTCTTATTCTTCATTATCATCCTCTTAACCCTCACTATTTTGGAACGAAACAAATGTACTTCTCACAACATAACAGTATTTTTGTTCCTTGTGATCCCATTGGAAGCCCATCAAGGTAAGTGATTTATTCGTGAATTCAAGATCAGAAGTCATACCAACATAAGGAATTCCTACAACTTTAATATTTTCTAGATTGAGAACTCTTTGAATGAAAGAGGGATAGCATAGTGTGGTTCCTCTTCCAGAGTTATGCAGATCAAATATTCGGCTAGCAAAATAGTATGGCCAATGAACCTTTATTTTATGTTTTAAAACATAGAGAAGTTGAACTTCAGGTTTATCCACATGAGAAAGACTTCCCTTCTTTTGTCGAATGATGTGGAAAACGATCCAAAAGAGAATTCGGTCAAATGGGGCTAGGGCACCAGTTGTTACAGATCTTGGAAATAAATCACTGTTTACTATACTATCATTGTAGCGTTTCTTTAGCATAGAGTTTAAGGCTGACTTAAATTCATAGTTAGGAGCAAGAACAATATCAGAGATTTTAGTAGCATCAAAATCAAATAGCCACATACCAAATAGGTCTTCCCATACATGCGAGCTAACCATATAATATTTGTTGTTCATTATATATTTAAAATAAAAACCCTCAAACTTTCCTTGCATGACATCATAGAAGATTTTGACTAAATCCTCATTATATGGTGTATCAAATTCAAGAAATAAGTGGAAGATCTGAAATCTTAACAGTTCAATAATTTCAGGAAGATGCATATTGTTGTACCCCAAAATTTTCCCTCCCATATTTCTCAAAACATTGCAAGAAATATCTCCAAGTTGCTCAAGGTAGTCCAAGAGTTGGTCAGATAAGCTCTCTCCTAAGGCAGTCTACCCCAAACTAGGGTTTCATGTTGCATCAATATCCTTGATTCCAATTGATCCCAAGTGCTCACCAATGTCCTAATATATTCTCAAGATCATCCATGTCGAGTTTCAAGCCTTGCAGAGGAAGTTTGCTCAGTCAATTGGTCAAAGGCCTGAAAATCGACTGTGTTAGGGAAAAAGTCATATGTGGCCTACATACAGTCAAACTTCAAGATTTTTGGTCAACCTCCTCATTTTGAAGTATATTTCATCATTTGATCAAGGTTTTATCATGATTCATCAAGGATTGATCATAATTCATCAAGATTCAAAAGTTGCTAAATTAGGATTTTGTAGGGAAAGTCAACTCAACTTTGACTAAGCATAACTTTCACATACTTTATGAGAAATGACCCATCCAAAGCTCATTTTGAATAGGATGAAATTCCCTATAATCCATATTCATCTCCCAAGATCACAATATGCACTCACAAGAATTTATGGATTTGGACATTATAGGTCATTTTGAAAAGTCAACAAAAACACCTATTTTGTCAAAGCTTCATACATGAGCATGGAATATCAAAATGAGATGAGACCAAAAAGGTTGATTATATGACATCTCAAGCTTTCAAAAAAGTCCTAGAACATCTCCATAGAGTCAAAATTGAGGAAGTTATGCATTGTTGAAGTTGAACTTTTTTGTAAAATTGCCAAAAGTCAACTATCCCCAAAACATCAAATTTTTCCAAATGGGCCCAATCTTTTTCACTTGTTTTGAGTTGGAAACATAGCCCACGTGCTCTAGCCTTTGCCACTTGTCCATGTTTTATTTTTGTTATTTATTTTGGTTTTTATTTGAATTAATTCAAATTAAATCAAATAAAATCAAATAAAATCCAAAATATTGATAACAAAGGATCTTGTGATTATTTGAGGCTCTAATTACAGCTAGAAAGGCATTCAAATTCGCATCAAAGCTTGTGTGCACAAAAAGATTCAAGATAAGCCATGTTTGGAAAGATCTTCAAAGCAAATCAAATCAATATCCAAAGCATTGAAAGAAGAAGATTTGGACACAACTATTAAGCATAATGCATTGCTGGATACATAAGGAGGCAAGGAAGATCAAAACAGAGGTTAGAAAGAGGCGCTAGAGCAAGAACAGAATTTGCAAAAATAAGCAAAAAGTGTGAGATTTAATTGGTGGTTAGAGGCACCCTCAAGGCTTGGTATTTGTCCCAATCGTTTCCTGGCAGTCTCCACAAGCGAAAGCAACCAAAACCAAGCGCTTTCAAGCCCTCCCACGCACTATAATTCCGCAACGGCATCACCATCTTTTTGAATTCGAATAGCTTTCTCCTTGTATCCATAGCGTAAAATAGTGGCATAATCTTGATCACCATGATGTTTGCAAGCTTTTGGCATTATTCAATTTCATTTATATGACCTGTGCTGTAAATCACCATGATCTCTTCATAATGGGCATGGTTGTGATTAGGAGGACGACATGAATCTAACCATGGTGTTAGATTCCATTTACATGGCATGTGGAAGGTTTTGAGAATGCGTGGTTTGTAGCAACGGACATTCGTCTGTGGGTATAGGTGTTTCATGTTTTAGCCACTGTGCAGGGAAGAAGAAGCATACGTGGATCCACCTGATTCGCCCATTCAAATATTTGCGCGCATTTTTTTATTTGTTTTCCAATTTTACTTTGTGTTATATATTATTTTCAGCGTTTGATTAATGAACAAATAAAAGCAAGTGCTCCAGTGGTTACCAGGTGGATATTCAAGGCGTTAGAGGCTGGAGGTCAGGGGTTCGATCCCTGCCTCCAGCATTTGTTATTTTTCATTGTTATTTCAGGGAATCCAATGCATGCATAAGCTAGACGCCCACCATACTCCTTCATCATCTATGCGCCAGATGGCTAGATCTGGTGGATCTTCTCTAATTGGGCAAGAATTCCTGCTATTCACACCCCTAACTTCAGGCCCATTTCTCATCTCTTTTTTTATTTTATTTATTCTATTTAATTTACTTGTTATTTATTTTACTAACCAAAAACAATTTACTTTTTATCAAAAAATCACCAAAAATATTTCATGTGCAAATTAAATTTTAGATATTTATTTTTTTAGTAAAAAAATCAATTAATTAATTAGGTTAATTTGTTAGATAATTTTAATCTATTTTGCAAATAATTAAAAAAAATTAGAATCAATAGGTTTTTCTAACACTAACTTAATTATTTTATTTCTTTCCTAAAATAACAAAAACCAAAAATATGTCATTTAAATTATTTTTCATTAATTAATTTAATAACTAATTAATTTAGCTTTTAATTTTAGGATTTAATTTCTTTTCTTAAAAAATATTAAAAACAACAAAAACAATTTCTTTTAATTAAGAGGGTTAAAACCCTAGTTTCGCATTCGATTCAAGTTTCTCGCGCGCTTTATTTTTTATTCAATTATTGTATCTGCTCCCGGTTTGTATTAATTAAATTAGGACATTTATTTATTTTTACCGCTTTTAAATTTCAAAGGGTTTGTTTTTGGCGATGTAAATACCCGACGCCTTGTAATAACGTAGTTTAATTTCTGCAAATATTCAACCGTTAGATGTTTGATAATAGGCCTCGCATGACAAGAATGAATGGCTAAATTTAAAACAGTTAGATCACCCTAAACATGTGCAAAGATAAATAATATGAAATCAACACATTCGCACATGCGCACTCCTAGGGTACACTCCCACTTGGTTGCCTTTGTAAACGGTCATTAAGTATAGGTTGTTTTAGAGGTTACCCTCTTGTCTAAAAGATCATAAGTTGCCTCAGAAAGGTTGCCTCAGATATCGTTGGCTCGGATAAATGATCTAAGACATTAGGGTTACCACTAAGACGTCCTAATGTTGCTTTAGTGACCGTATGTCCCTCTTTCAAATTGACCCTCAAACTCCAACGACGGTGCTACCTACTCATTAATAGTGGGATAGAGTTGTCTAAAGGAAACAAGCATAGAACGATTCCTTTTTCGAGTAGGTAGATTAGTTCTTAAGTAATTGCTCAATCAAAACAAAACTTTTTCACACTTAAACTTTTATGAACAAGTTTTCAAAAACACTTCATTACACTCTTTAGGACAGAAGAAAGAGTTAAATCGAAGTTAAAACAAAAACTTTTCAAAACCCACAAACACAAAGAAAACAATTTTGAAAACAATGAGGAAGTACGTAAGAGCCCGTGGATAACCACGGATAGAAAGGGTGCTAATACCTTCCCTTTCTATAATCTACCCCCCGTACTCCGAAATATCTCGAAAAAGGAATTTTTATGTACTTTTTTCCTTTCCTTGTTGATAAAATAAAATTCGGTGGCGACTCTTGCTTACCGCGACATTTTGCGAAAACAAAACGCAAAATGCAAACCAGCATTCCAAAAACAGTCAGTTCTGGCCACCGTATCATAGAACTGGCGACTCTGCTGGGGACTAAATAAGTGGGGTGTACCTTAGGATTAGTTCATATTGTTTTCAATTGTTTGATCTATTTGCTTTATTTTTGTGGGTTTGAATTGGAATTACTATAGATCCTAACCTGGATCTAGGGGACACCTTTTAGGTAAGTAGCAATAGACTATGAGGGAACTGTACTTCGTAGACCGATACGGTTGAAGCAGTAGCTACGTTGGTGTGACACTTTAGTTTGTACCGATATCCCTTGTGGCAGAACAAGGAGAATATGGGGCTGCTAAGGGGTCATTAAGCACCAACTGACCTTAGAACCTATAATTGACCAACTTGGCCATAGAAAAGTAGCGGTATGCTACACTCATTGAGACTAAAATCTCGCAATGATTCTGGTTGCAAGAAAAGGTTGATAAACTGGAATTATGACCGATCGAGGTTGGTCAGTGATATTGAGATCCTCTAGAACCCGGTTACTATTTCTAGGACAGGTTGAACCAACTAAACTGAAAGAGGGTAGTACCTAATCTCCATGCCAGCCTGAAATTTAAGGGTTATCTGTGTGACTTGTTTGCCCTTACCATGTTTGCCATCTGTGAATACCCGTGGTGTGTTTCTATCATGACATCATGCATCATGACATTGCATGCATATTACATTGACCTAACCATTTCAAATACCAATGGGATTCATATTTGTTCTATTTTGCAGATCATGGCATTTATGCGTAGAAACACTATTCAGATCAGCTTTGTACAGATTCCTACTCAGCTTATAGATTTGGTTTCCAAGGTTCCTGAAACTTCCTCTTTTGACAGAAGACATGGTCACCTCCTCAGTCTAGTCACTTCCAAGCTGGATGAACAGATGATGAGCGTCTTATTCCAGTTCTTTGATCCATTATACCACTACTTTACCTTCCCAGACTATTAGTTGGTCCCTACTTTGGAGGAGTTCTCTGATCTACTCAGCATCTCTATTCTGGAGCAGACCCCCTTTTACAAGTTTAGAGACAGCTCCTAGGCTGGAGGATATTGCCTCAACCCTCCATCTTACAAGGGTTGATGTGGTGTCTAATTGGGAAACTCGGAGTGGGACAAAAGGCTTCTTGGCTAAGTTCTTGGTTGATCAGGCTAATCAATTCTGGGACAGTTTAGACTACCAAGCGTTTGAAGACATCCTGGCTCTTCTCATTTATGTCCAATTTCTGTTCCCTAATTCAGATTCCTTTGTTGACGTAAATGCAGTGAAGATTTTTATGTCCCGTAATCCAGTGCCCACTCTCTTGGGTGATATTCTGCACACTCTTTATGCCCGTACTGCTCGGAAATGGGGAACCCTTATGTGTTGTGCACCATTGCTGGCGAGGTGGTTTATTTCTCACCTCCCCAAATCTGTTTTGAAGAACGAGGAAGGCATGGGTTGGGCCTACCGGATTATGTCCCTTACTCATACGGATATCATCTGGAGTACTAAAGACATGGAAGAAGTAGCTATTATTGATCACTGTGGGAAATACCCCAATGTTCCATTATTGGGAATCAGAGGTGGGATCACCTATAATCCTCGTTTGGCCTTACGACAGTTTAGGCGAGCTAGGAGGGAAGGACCTCATGAGTTGCTGCTTCCAAGCATCGTCTTTGACTTCCAAGGATATGTTGAGGGACACCTCCGCAGATTCGTACGAGCCTGGGATAGGGTCAACAGGTCTGATCCGCATGAGCTAGGCACGAAGACTTCTCTCTCAATGCCACAGTATCTTTGGTAGGTTCGAGCCCGCGCTCAGAAGCTAGGGATGCCCTACGAAGCTGTCTCACTTGTGATAGTGGAGCATATTGACGAAGAAGGGGTTCCTCCTACCATCCTTCATCCATACATGCCTACTGAAATTGGGGCATTAAAGAGGTCTTGGATCCAGCTAAGGGAAGAACGGGATACTTACAGAGAGAAGTATCATGAGCAGGAACAGAAAATCCTGAGGCTTACAAGGCAGCTGGAGAATGAGAGAGTCCTCAACGACTATGTCAGCACCAAAGGAAAACGACCGTGGGAGCGCTAATGTCTTTTATTGCTTATAGTTTAGACTTACTTTTCAGTATTTCTTTTTGTAACGCCTTAAAGGCATCTGTAAAACATTGATTTCAAGTTTTTATCTAATAAAGTGCGTTTCATTTTGGTTTACGAATTTGAATCTCCCTAAAGTCTTTGAAATCATATCATACGCATTACATTCCCATGCACCTCATTACAGGTACCCTTACAGGTTTCTCATCTTCTTCGCTGTTTATTTCAGCAATCATGTCTACTGAAACATCAACTGATCAAGCTATCAAGGCCCTATAAGCTCAAAACGCTCAGTTCCAGGAAATGTTCATGAACTTGGCCAAGGGTCAGCAAGATCTGAAGACTCTTATCTTGAAGGATAAGAAGAAGAAGAAGAAGAAGAAGAAGAAGAAGACAGTCCTCCTGAACATGGGTCACAGGTTCGGGAACAGATTGAGACAGGATGTTGATTTATCTCACTCATCTGGAGGGGGAGAGAATCAAGAAGAAAGGAGGGCTCATAGCCCTGTGGTTTCTGACCATGACACTGACTTTAATGAAGACCAGTATCCTCCGGCTGAGGATAGGTATAAGCAACTCGAAGATAGGCTGAGCGCAATGGAAGTCCAGAAAGTCCCTGGTCTGGACTTTGGAGATATGGGTTTGGCATATGGGGTGGTGATTCCCCACAAGTTTAAAGCACCATTCTTTGCTAAGTACAACGGGGTCTCCTGCCCAAAGTTACACCTCCGCTCGTATGTTAGAAAGATTCAACCATATACTGCTGACAAGAACCTCTGGATTCATTTCTTTCAAGATAGTCTTTCAGGGACTCAACTTGAATGGTTGTACCAACTGGAAGGAGCTAACGTCTATAACTGGGAGGACCTTGTTGCTGCTTTCTACAAGCAGTACCAGTACAATGTCGACCTCGCTCCCACTAGTACCCAACTTCAGGGTATGTCTATGGGTGCGAGCGAAGGTTTCAAGGACTACGCTCATAAATGGAGGGACCTTGCTGGGAGAGTACAACCCCCTCTGGCTGATAGAGAGTTAGTGGATATGTTTCTTGGGACCTTGTCTGCTCCGTATTTCAACCATTTGATCGGTAGCTCATCGTCCGGGTTTACTGAGCTGATCATGACTGGGGAAGTAATTGAGGCCGGTATCAAAACTGGCAAGATACAAAAGGGTGCTTCATCAAGCACGGAGAAAAAGCCTTTTAAGAAGGAATCCAGCGCAGTTTACCGCTCTAGAAATAAAAACCGACCTGAGCGCCGCCAAGCAGTTAATATGGTGGTAATATCAAAACCTGTTGTTGCCCCTCATCGCAACAATCAGCCAAGAGAAGAGAGGCCGCCAAGACAGTTTACTCAGCTCAGTATGACCCTGTCTCAAATTCTGCCGCAGTTGTTAAAGACTAACTTGGTGACTCTAAGGGAAGACCCGAAGAATCCCATCACCACCTCTCCGTCATATAATCCGAATGCCCGTTGTGCTTTTCACTCCGATAGCCTAGGGCATGATACAAATAACTGTTGGGCCTTAAAGAATAAAGTGCAGGACCTAATTGAAGCTAAGGAGATTGATTTTGAAGCGCCAGAGAAGCCCAATGTCATAACGGCACCTATGCCCAAACATGACGCGGGAGTGAATGTGATTGAAGATGATATTGAAGAGTCTGAGTTTGACAGTTGGATTTACCGGACTACTGACGATGGATTGAGCAATTAGACAGCGAAGGATTCTATGCCCGTTTCTTTTACACAGTAATAAGACTTTTGTTTTGAGTTTGTAACAGACAATTTTAAACTTTACGGCCCGGTGCCTTACCCGAGACACCGTGGTTTTGTTTGTGAGGGCTTTATATTTGTCACCTCCATATATCATTAATAAAAGCATTGGACGTTTTTTGCATTACGAATTTTGTGCTCCTTGTTTTCCTTTTTCTATCTTGCAAAACAGCTATTGTCTTACACACACTCACATATACAGGTCTACATCCACTCTGGATCCCACTGATAACGACTTTGTTACTGCTAGTTATGACTTTGAAAGTCCGATCAACCAATCCGAAGACAAAGGTGAGAATGATTGTGAAGTGCCTGGGGAACTTGCTAGACTGTTACTTCAGGAAGAAAGGGCCATACATCCGCACGAAGAGACAGTGGAAACACTAAATTTTGGTACAGAGGTAGACAAGAAAGAGGTCAAGATCGGTGCAAATCTGGAGCCTAATGTTAAGAAATGATTGATACAGATGTTGCGTGACTATGTTGAGATCTTTGCCTAGTCTTATGAAGATATGCCAGGGTTGGATACCGATATTATGGTTCACCGCCTGCCTACTAAGGAAGATTGTCCTCCAGTGAAACAGAGAGTTCGCCGAATTCGCCCGGATATGTCTAAGAAAATCAAGGTTGAGGTTATGAAACAGTTTGACGCTGGTTTTCTACCAGTTACTTCTTACCCGCAGTGGGTTGCCAACGTGGTTCCGGTGCCGAAGAAATATGGTAAGGTTTGAATGTGTGTTGACTATAGGGATCTGAATAGGGCGAGCGCCAAGGATGATTTCCCTCTGCCTCATATCGATGTTCTGGTTGACAACACTCCACAGCATAAGATCTTCTCCTTTATGGATGGTTTCTCCGGTTATAATCAGATTAAGATGGCTCCCGAAGACATGGAGAAGACAACCTTTGTCATGCAATGGGGTACCTTTTGCTACAAAGTTATGCCTTTTGGATTGAAGAATGTTGGGGCAACATATCAGCGCACCATGGTTGCTTTGTTCCATGACATGATCCATCATGAGATTGAGGTATACGTCGACGACATGATTGCAAGATCCCAGACTGAAGAGGAACACCTTGACAAACTTCAGAAGTTATTTGACAGGTTGAAGTTGTACAAGCTGAGGTTAAACCAGAACAAGTGCACCTTCGGGGTGAGATCTGGTAAACTGCTGGGTTTCGTTGTTAGTGATAAAGGTATTCAGGTAGATCCTGCAGAGGTGAAGGCTATACAAGAAATGCCAGCTCCCCGAATAAAAAAAGAAGTCAGAGGCTTTCTGGGACGTCTGAACTATATTTCCCGATTCATCTCACACCTGACTGCTACTTGTGAGCCAATCTTCAAACTACTAAAGAAAGATCAAGTGGTAAGATGGAACGATGAATGTCAGACCACTTTTGAAAAGATCAAGGAATATCTCCAAGAACCACCTATTCTGATGCCTCCAGTTGAAGGGAGACCTCTGATCTTATACTTGACAGTACTCGACAATTCAATGGGGTGTGTGTTGGGGCAGCATGATGAGTTTGGCCGAAAAGAGCATGCTATTTATTACCTTAGCAAAAAGTTTACCGACTGTGACACCCGTTACTCACAACTTGAGAAAACTTGCTGCGCTTTAGCATGGGCTGCTCGCCGGCTGAGACAGTATATGCTGACTCACACTACTCTAATGATATCAAAGATGGATCTAATCAAGTATATCTTCGAGAATCCTGCATTGTCTGGAAGAATAGCAAGATGGCAGATGATCTTGACTGAGTATGACATCCAGTATACGACCCAAAAGGCAATCAAGGGAAGTGTGTTGGCAGATCATTTGGTACATCAGGCAGTGGATGATTACCAGTCTATGAACTTCGAGTTCCCGGATGAGAATATCATGATAGTGACTGACTGTGAAGAACCTGGACCAGATGAAGGACCTGAGGAAGGATCCCGATGGTCTATGTACTTTGACGGAGATTCGAACGCATTGGGTAATGGAATTGGCGTCGTGATCATATCTCCTAAAGGCTCTCATACTCCATTTATCGCCCAACTATGTTTCAACTGCACCAACAACATGGCGGAGTATAAAGCGTGCATCATGGGTCTCCAAGCAGCAATTGACCTAAGGATTAAGTTCTTAAGTGTATTCGGAGATTCCGCTCTCGTGATCAGTCAGATTAAAGGCGAGTGGGATACGAAACACCCAATTCGTATACCTTACAAGGAGTATGTATTGACGTTACTTCCCCACTTCGAGGAGATAACCTTTGAACACTTCCCTAGAGAGGAGAATCAGTTGGCAGACGCGCTAGCTACAATGTCTTCTATGTTCCAAGTCAATTGGGACAACGAGGCTCCCCGGATTACCATTGAAAGGTTGGACGAACCTTCACATTACTGTGACATTGAGACGGAAGAGGTAGCAGATAAACCCTTGTTTCATGAAGTAAAGAGGTATCTTGAGGCTCAAGAATACCCCGAAGGTGCATCTGTTAATGATAAGAAGTTTCCGAGGAGGTTCACGGTGAAGTTCTTCATCAGTAATGGTATCCTTTAAAAGCGTAACCATGATTCAACCTTACCGCGATGTGTGGATAAGAACAAAGCATAAAGGATTATGGTAGAGTTTCATGAAGGTACTTTCGGAACTCATTCCAGTGGACACACCATGGCAAAGAAAATCCTACGAGAAGGATATTATTGGTCCACAATGGAAGCCGACTATTATCAACATTCTTGGACCTGTCACAAGTGCCAAGTCTATGATAATAAGGTGCACATACCTCCAGTTCCTCTGAACGTCTTGACAGCTCCGTGGCATTTTGCAATGTGGGGCATCGACATGATCGGCGAGATCAGACCTACTGCGTCCAACGGGCATCGTTTCATCCCGGTATCAATTGATTACTTTACAAAGTGGGTTGAAGCAGCTTTCTTTGCTACTATAACCAAGAACATTGTGGCACGGTTCATTGGGCACAATCTGATTTGTCGATATGGTGTACCAGAGAGGATCATTACGGATAATGGTACAAATCTCAACAATAAGATGATCACCGAGCTCTGCAAGCAGTTCAAGTACAACATCATAACTCTTCTCCTTACCGACCGAAGATGAATGGGATTGTTGAAGCGTCTAATAAGAACATCAAGAAGATTGTGCAGAAGATGACGGTGACATACAAAGATTGGCACGAGATGTTACCATTTTCTATTCATGGGTACCGCACCTCAGCGCGGACGTCAATAGGGACAACACCATATTCCTTGGTATACGGCATGGAGGCAGTCTTTCCCATTGAAGTTCAGATACCCTCTCTTCGGATTATGAAGGATGTGGGTTTAAGCGAAGATGACTGGATCTAGACCCGGCTCGATCAACTGAACTTAATCGACAAAAAGAGACTTACTGCTATTTGTCATGGTCAGACGTATCAAAAATGGATGATCAAGGCATTTAATAAGAAAGTTAGACGACAAGAGTATCGAGTTGGGGATCTGGTGATAAAGCGCATCATCCTACCACAAGGTGATCCCAGGGGCAAATGGACCCCTTCTTACGAAGGGCCATTTGTGGTTAAGAACATTTTCTCAAGAGGAGGTATCATTCTAACCACCATGGATGCTGACGACCTTCCTCACCCTGTCAATGCAGACATAGTGAAAAAATACTACACATAATCAAAGACCCGCTAGGTCGACTGGCCTAGGAAAAAATAAGGGCTTCCCGATGAACCAAAAGGTTTCGGGCAAAAATAAGGGATGAAAATGAAAAAATTTGTACACCCGGCAAGTCGAAAACCTGAAAAGGCGGCTTGGGCAAAAAAGGGTATCCCGGTGGACTGGAAACCCGAAAGGGCGGTCCAGGAAAAAATTAAGGATCAAAGCGTAACACTATGTCTCATTGGATCACCTTGCAACCAGACTTCGGTATCAACTATCAAGTTCAGACAACACTAATCAATCTGATCTACCTTCAACCGAGTAGCAAAGCAATGAGATGCTCGAGGATATAAAGGCAATATCAGAGTTGGAACCCAGTGGAATTGTTCACATAGCTGTTTTTGTTTCTTTCACAAATTATATAAATTCTATTTGTTCGGCGGCGTCCTCTTACTAGGACGTCAGCCTCTTGTACAAAAACGCTTATTTACAGGCCAAACTTCAAAGTCAATACAATTCATTTTCAAAGAAATTTCAATTTGTTTTTCCTTTTTCTGTTTTGTTTTGCAAAGAACATCCAATGTTCATTTTTGATATATGCATTTGACATTAATTGCTGCTCATGAATATTCACATGCCAAACAAAAGACGATTACTTGTAATATCAGGAACAGGGGAAATAAGAATTGTCCAAGCTTTACAGTTTCTCTATCCACCAAGTATAGGGATAGACACAGCTGAAGAATATGGATAAAGGTACTTTCACTCCCCGCAGAGTAAGAGAAAGACGGTAATGTTAACTCTCCCCAACTGAGGCTCACAACCGCGAATGAGTCGGTAATATTCTCCCTAAGCAGAGCTATCCATCATCAGCACTAGACATTTATCCCCAGCGGAGTCTAGAAAATCTTCCCCAATGGAGTTTGAAAAATCTTCCCCAATGGAGTTTGGAGAATCATCCCTAGTAGACTCTGAAAATTGTCCCCAGTAAAGTCTAAAAGGTTATCCCTAGTGAAGTCGCAACTGAAAGATCATCCCAAACGGAGTTCATTCCTTTCACGAACAAAAACTTAATCCCCAATAGGATTTATTATCGCCAGCAACGGTAATTCATCCCCAGCTGAATTTATCAACGGAATCCTCAGTAGAGCATGTCCTCCCTACAGAGTCATCTCCTAATCAGTTTTTTCCCAGCGAAGTTATCCTCTCCTGCAGGTTTATTCTCACAATCATCTTCATCCACTATCCCCAGCGGAAAACGAAGAATTTAACTTTCTTCTCCAGCAGCTATCCGGGGTTCATTTTCCCCAGCTAAAAACATCACATTTCCATACATCATGACACATGCATATACGCATCATACAACACAATCTCATTTATTTTGAGAACATCATTGTCTGATACATATCATGCATCACATGCAGCTAACCTTTACCTTTCAGGAAAGATACAATCAAATTCTCACAAAAGCAAGCTATGAAGCCCAGATTCGAGTAGACAATAGTTTAAACCCTCAGCAAGTCGTGGATCCCAGATTACAGTCGGATAACAGCTCAACAAGTTATTATGAAGCCTGGATTACGACCAGACAACAATACCAGTTCCTGTGAAACCTGGATTACGACCAGATAACGGTTAAAGACACTGTAAAGACTGGATTTCGACCAAATAACAAATAAGGGATACTGTGCAGCTTGGATTGCGACCAAATAGCAGTTCACCCGGCCAGATACTATGAAGCTCAGATTACGACCGGATGTTAGTTGGCCCAAAGCCAAATGGAAATCCCAGATTACGACCGGATAGCCATTTGATCTCTTCTAAAGACTGGATTACGACCAGACAAGAAGTAAAGTATTTTGAAGACTGGATTTCGACCAGATAACAGATAAGGGATACTGTGCAGCTTGGATTACGACCAAATAGCAGTTCACCCGGCCAGATACTATGAAGCTCAGATTACGACCGGATGTTAGTTGGCCCAAAACCAAAGGGAGTCCCGGATTACGACCGGATAGCCATTTGATCTCTTCTAATAACTGGATTACGACCAGACAAGAAGTGAAGTATTGTGAAGACTGGATTTCGACCAGATAACAGATAAGGGATATTGTGCAGCTTGGATTACGACCAAACAACAGTTCACCCAGCTAGATACTATGAAGCTCGGATTACGACCGAATGTTAGTTGGCCCAAAGCCAAAATGGAATCCCGGATTACGACTGGATAGCCATTTGATCTCTTCTAAAGACTAGATTACGACCAGACAAGAAGTGAAGTATTGTAAAGACTGGATTTAGACTAGATAACAGATAAGGGATACTGTGCAGCTTGGATTACAACCAAACAGTAGTTCACCCGGCCAAATACTATGAAGCTCAGATTACGACCGAATGTTAGTTGGCCCAAAGTCAAAGGGAAGTCCCAGATTACGACCACATAGCCATTTGATCTCTTCTAAAGACTGGATTACGACCAGACAAGAAGTGAAGTATTGTGAAGACTGGATTTCGACCAGATAACAGATAAGGGATACTGTGCAGCTTGGATTACGACCAAACATCAGTTCACCCGGCCAGATACTATGAAGCTCGGATTACGACCAAATGTTAGTTGGCCCAAAGCCAAAATGGAATCTCGGATTACGACCGGATAGCCATTTGATCTCTTATAAAGACTAGATTACGACCAGACAAGAAGTGAAGTATTGTGAAGACTGGATTTCGACCAGATAACATTAAGGGATACTGTGTAGCTTGGATTACGACCAAATTGTTGTTCACCCGGCCAGATACTATGAAGCTCAGATTACGACCAGATTTTAGTAGGCCCAAAGCTAAATGGAATCCCAGATTACGACCAGATAGCCATTTGATCTCTTCTAAAGACTGGATTACGACCAGACAAGAAGTAGAGTGTTCTGAAGACAGGATTACGACTAGATAAGAAGTAAAGTATTATGAAGCATGGACCAGGACCAGATCAAATTTTATTTTCACCTCCTCGACTAAGAAATGTTTCCTCATTTGAGTACGGACAATCAAAGTTCCTAAATATCAACAGAGATGACTCATGAGCAGAATAACGGACGCCGAAGCTCCTAAATTTCTACTTCTCTCAACAAAGATCAGACTTCCCCAGCGGAATCTTCCACAGCAACAGGTATACAAGATCTCGCTAAGGAATCTCTTATACGATCGACACTCCTCCAGATGGCATCTTTAATCCCATCCCCTTGTTAGAAATGGAATTTGTAAGCCCATTCCCGTTATCGCAAGCAAACACCCCTTCATGCGAGTGCAAATTTCTGGGCACTCTAGTGTTCAATCCTCTTCCACCTTCGGATCACGAAAGGTTCGAAAGCCAATCTACATCCTCAGGTTTAAGAAGATTGAACAGGTGCAACTGTTGTACCCCAAAATTTTCCCTCCCATATTTCTCAAAACATTGAAAGAAAGATCTCCAAGTTGCTCAAGGTAGTCCAAGAGTTGGTCAGATAAGCTCTCTCCTAAGGCAGTCTACCCCAAACTAGGGTTTCATGTTGCATCAAGATCCTTGAGTCCAAGTGATCCCAAGTTATCACCAATGTTCTAATATATTCTCAATATCATCCATGTCGAGTTTCAAGCCTTGCAGAGGGAGTTTGCTCAGTCAATTGCTCAAAGGCCTGAAAATCGACTATGCAAGGGAAAAAGTCAACTGTTGCCTACATACAGTCAAACTTCAAGATTTTTGGTCAACATCCTCATTTTGAAGTATATTTCATCATTTTATCAAGGGTTGATCATGATTCATCAAGGATTGATCATAATTCATCAAGATTCAAAAGTTGTTAAATTAGGGTTTTGTAGGAAAAGTCAACTCAACTTTGACCAAGCATAACTTTCTCATACTTTATTAGAAATGACTCATACAAATCTCATTTTTAAGAGGATGAAATTCCCTAAAATCCATCTTCAGCTCCCAAGATCAAAATATGCACTCACAAGAAGTTATGAATTTGGACATTATAGGTCATTTTGAAAAGTCAACAAAAACACCTTTTTTGTAAAAGCTTCATACATGAGCATGGAATATCAAAATGACATGATACACAAAAGGTTGATTAGGGGACATCTCAAGATTTCTAAAAAGTCAAGGAACATCTCTAAAGAGTCAAAATTGAGGAAGTTATGCATTGTTGAAGTTGACCTTTTTTGCAAAATTGCCAAAAGTCAACTATCCCCAAAACTTCAAATTTTTCCAAATGGGCCCAATCTTTTTCACTTGTTTTGAGTTAGAAACATAGCCCAAGTGCTCTAGCCTTTTCCACTTGTCCATATTTTATTTTTATTATTTATTTTGGTTTTTATTTGAATTAATTCAAATTAAATCAAATAAAATCAAATAAAATCCAAAATATTGATAACAAAGGATCTTGTGATTATTTCAGGCTCTAATTACAGCTAGCAAGGCATTCAAATTCGCATCAAAGCTTGTGTGCACAAAAAGATTCAAGATAAGCCATGTTTGGAAAGATCTTCAAAGCAAATCAAATCAATATCCAAAGCATTGAAAGAAGAAGATTTGGACACAACTATTAACCCTAATGCATTTCTGGATACATAAGGAGGTGAGGCAGATCAAAACAGAGGTTAGAAAGAGGCGCTAGAGCAAGAACAAAATTTGCAAAAACAAGCAAAAAGTGTGAGATCAAATTGGTGGTTAGAGGCACCCTTAAGGCTTGGTATTTTTCCCAATCATTTCCTGGAAGTCTCCACAAGCGAAAGCAACCAAAACCAAGCGCTTTCAAGCCCTCCCACACACTGTAAGTCCGCAACGGTATCACCATCTTTTTGAATTCAAATAGCTTTGTCCTTGCATCCATAGTGTAAAATAGTGGCATAATCTTGATCACCATGATGTTTGCAAGCTTTTGGCATTATTCAATTTCATTTATATGACCTGTGCTGTAAATTACCATTGTTAGGGTTTCGGATTTGGTTTTAGGGATTTTTATTTCAGGAACAATTAGCCTTCATAATGGGCATGGTTGTGATCAGGAGGACGAGACGAATCTAACCATGGTGTTAGATTCCATTTACATGGCATGTGGAAGGTTTTGAGTGCGTGGTTTGTAGCAATGGACATTCGTCCGTGGGTATAGGTGTTTCAGGTTTTAGCCACGGTGCAGGGAAGAAGAAGCATATGTTGATCCACCTGATTCACCCATTCAAATATTTGCGCGCATTTTTTTATTTGTTTTCCAATTTTCTTTTATGTTATATATTATTTTCAGCGTTTGATTAATGAACAAATAAAAGCAAGTGCTCCAGTGGTTACCAGGTGGATATTCAAGGCGTTAGAGGCTGGAGGTCAGGGGTTCGATCCCTGCCTCCAGCATTTGTTATTTTTCATTGTTATTTCAGGTAATCCAATGCATGCATAAGCCAGGCGCCTACCATATTCCTTCATCATCCATGCGCCAGATGGCCCGATGGCCAGATCTGTTGGTCACCATTTGAAGACACACCATAGACCAAGGTCAGCGCAATACACATAATCAAGAAAGTCAAATGGATCTTCTCCAATTGGGCTAGAATTCCTGTTATTCACACCCATAACTTCAGGCCCATTTCTCATCTCTTTTTTTTTATTTTATTTATTCTATTTAATTAATTTGTTATTTATTTTACTAACCAAAAAAAATTTATTTTTTATCAAAAAATCACCAAAACTATTTCATGTCCAAATTAAATTTTAGATATTTATTTTTTTAGTAAAAAAATCAATTAATTAATTAGGTTAATTTGTTAGATAATTTTAATCTATTTTGCAAATAATTAAAACTAATTAGAATCAATAGGTTTTTTTAATACTAACTTAATTATTTTATTTCTTTCCTAAAATAACAAAAACCAAAAATATTTCATTTAAATTATTTTTGATTAATTAATTTAATAAGTAATTAATTTAGCTTTTAATTTTAGGATTTAATTTCTTTTCTTAAAAAATATTAAAAACAACAAAAACATTTTCTTTTAATTAAGAGGGTCAAAACCCTAGTTTCGCATTCGATTCAAGTTTCTCGCGCGCTTTATTTTTTATTCAATTATTGTATCTGCTCCCGGTTTGTAATAATTAAATTAGGACATTTATTTTTTTTTACCGCTTTTAAATTTCAAAGGGTTTGTTTTTGGAGATGTAAATACCCGACGCCTTGTAACAGCGTAGTTTAATTTCCGCACCTTTAATTTCTGCAAATATTCAATTGTTAGATGTTTAATAATAGGGCTTGCATGACAAGAATGAATGGCTAAATTTAAAACAGTTAGATCACCCTGAACATGTGCAAAGATAAATAATCTGAAATCAACACATTCGCACATGCGCATTCCTAGGGTACACTCCCACTTGGTTGCCGTCGTAAATGGTCATTAAGTATAGGTTGTTTTAGAGGTCACCCTCTTGTCTAAAAGATCATAAGTTGCCTCGGAAAGGTTGCCTCGGATATCGTTGCCTCGGATAAATGATCTAAGACATTAGGGTTACCACTAAGACGTCCTAATGTAGCTTTAGTGACCGTATGTCCCTCTTTTGAATTGACCCTCAAACTCCAACAACGGTGCTACCTACTCATTAATAGTGGGATAACATTTTCTAAAGGAAACAAGCATAGAACGATTCCTTTTTCGAGTAGGTAGATTAGTTCTTAAGTACTTGCTCAATCAAAACAAAACTTTTTCACACTTACACTTTTACGAACAAGTTTTCAAAAACACTTCATTACACTCTTGAGGACAGAAGCAAGAGTTAAATCGAAGTTAAAACAAAAAAATTTCAAAACCCACAAACACAAAGAAAACAATTTTGAAAACAATGAGCAAGTACCTAAGAGCCTGTGGATAACCACAGATAGAAAGGGTGCTAATACCTTCCCTTTCTATAATCTACCCCCCATACTCAGAAATATCTCGAAAAAGGAATTTTTCTGTGCTTTTTTCCTTTCCTTGTTGGATAAAATAAAAGTCGGTGGCGACTCTTGCTTACCGCGACATTTTGCAAAAAGAAAATGCAAAATGCAAACCAGCATTCCAAAAACAGTCAGTTCTGGCCACCGTATCACACATATGACCCAAGGTTTTTAGGTATAAAGTCGATTGTATAACTATGTTTCTCTCACCAAAAGTGTCTGCAAAAGTACCAGCAATATCATTAGAGAGAAGTGAAAGAGTAGTTACCGAATTATCCGTCGGAACATTTAACGGAGCTGCCTCTGAAGGTTCTCTTCTTAGCTACCCTTGAATCCATTAGGGAAAGTTTTAATGAAAATGGGTATGTGAGGGAGATTTTGAGAGAGATGGGTTTTAAGAGTTTTTAGGGTTTTTAGAGAAGAGAGTTAATATAGGAAATAAAAGAATGAAATGATAAGGAAATATAAATCAGACATATTTCACGATGCATCGACCACTCATAGAGTTGTGTCGACGCAAAAATTATTTTGATTGATGCTGAGTGAAATATACAGTACGCGTTGATGCATGTAAGCTATGAGTCGACTCAAAAGTAAAGAATTTTAATTTTATGCAGCTTTTTCAATTGATATCATGCAATTTATATAATTCTTAGAATCCCTATGTACTTTAATAATAAAGATAAAGAAGAACAAGTTTACCATTTACACATGATTAAGAGTAGAGAATAGATGAGAACGATATTACCTTCATGAGAGTTGATAAGAGCTTTAACCAAGGTTATCCATAAGTGCATAAAGCATTAAGAGAATATGTTCAATAAAATAAAAGGTATGAAACTTACTTAAGTTACAACCTATACAAGATATCAAGAACACCAAGTTCCCTACGAATGTGATGGAAGGGATCCGTAGCGAGTGGTTTAGTAAAAATGTCATTATGTTAATTTTTGCTATCAACATGTTCGAAAATAACATCGCCATTTTCCACATGATCCCTTAGAAAATGATGCCTTATCTGAATATGTTTTGTGCGAAAGTGAAAAATTGGATTTTTAATTAGGTTAATGGAACTTGTATTGTCACAGAAAATAGGAATGTGATCAAGTTGGACATTGAAGTCGAGTAATTGTTGTTTGAGCCACAAGATTTAAGCACAACAATTATCGGTTGCAACGTATTCCTCTTCGGCGGTTGATAATGCAACTGAAACTTGCTTTTTGCTATGCCAACTTACCAAAGAATTTGAAAAGAAATGACAAGTACCACTAGTGCTTTTCCTATCTGATTTGCAATCGGAAAAATCAGAAGCGGAATAGCCAACCAAAGAACAACCACTACCCTTGGAGTACCAAAGTCCATACTTAGTTGTACCACTAAGGTACCTAAGTATACGCTTTACAAATTTTAAATGTGACTCCTTAGGACATGATTGAAACCGAGCACACATGCAAACACTAAACATAATATCTGGATGAGAGGCCGTGAGATAAAGAAGAGAACCAATCATACCTCTATACCTTTTTATATCAACGGGCTTACCATTATCATCACGGTCCAAGTTCATGGCCGTAAGCATAGGAGTATCAATTGCTTTAGAGTTTGCCATGTCAAATTGCTTGAGTAGGTCAAGACAATATTTAGTTTGACTCGCAAATGTTCCTTCATTTAATTGCTTGATTTGAAGTTCAAGGAAGTAGTTTAACTCTCCCATCATGCTCATCTCAAATTCTCACTGCATCATCTTAGAGAAATTCTTGACCAAAGATGTGTTAGAAGAACCAAAAATAATGTCATCTATATAAGCTTGAACTAAAATAAAATGCTTTCCTTCATGCTTAATAAAAAGGGTTGTGTCAACCTTTCCTCTTGAGAATCCTTGATCTAATAAGAATTTGCTAAGACGTTCCTACTAAGCCCTAGGGGCTTGTTTAAGACCGTATAACGCACGTTTAAGTTTGTAAGCATAGTTAGGATTCTCAAAATTCTCTCAACCGGGAGGTTGAGACACATAAACCTCTTCATTAATGTATCCATTTAAGAAACCACGTTTTACATCCATTTGGAATAATTTGAAGTTTTGTGAGCATGCATATGCAAGAAAAAGGCGTATAGCCTCGAGTCGGGCCACTGGAGCATAAGTTTCTTCATAATCTATGCCTACCTCTTTGTTATATCCTTGGGAAACAAGTCGAGCTTAGTTGTGAGTTATAATTTTGTTTTCGTCTAGTTTGATCCTAAAAACCCATTTAGTTCCAATAACTCGATGATCTCGTGGAGGGGGGACAAGGTCCCAAACCTCATTTCTTTTAAACTGATTTAGTTCCTCTTGCATGGCCAAAAACCAATGTTCATCGAGTAAGGAAGATTTAGAGTTTTTGGGTTCAATTTGAGTGACTAAAGCAAAATGATAACAAAAGTTACTTAACTTAGAGAGAATTGTTACTCCCTTTGATATATCTCCTAGGATGTTGTCAATGGGATTATCCTTAGAGGATTTCCATTCTAAAGGAAGATCATTTTTATTTCTTGGATGATCTTCCTATCTTTCTTAGGATACTTGATCAAACTCTTCTTCAATTTTAGTAGATTTTGAGTCCTTTTCTTTGGGATCTTGTAGTATGCTTTCCGAAGATACACCTGCAACATCATAAACATTACCCTTTTCGACTAATCTCGGATCGGATTAATCAAAATAAACATGTACAGACTCTTCAACTATAAGTAATCTTTTAGTAAATACTCTATAGGCTTTGCTTGATTGAGAGTATCTGAGAAAGATACCTTCATCAGCTTTTGAATCAAATTTACCTAAATTTTCTTTACCATTATTTAGCACAAAGCATTTACATACGAAGACGTGAAGGTGAGAGATATTTGGTTTTCTTCCTTTCAAAAGTTCATAGGGAGTTTTGTTTAGAATAGGGCATGTTAGAACCCTATTCAAAACATAACATGTCATGTTAATGGCATCTTCCCAAAAGTATTTTGGAAGACAGTGTTCATTGATCATAGTTCTTCTGAGTTCTTCTAAAATATGGTTTTTACGTTCCACCACTCCATTTTTTTGAGGAGTATATGGAGCGGAAAAATTATGATCAATACCGTATTTTTCACAAAATTTATCAAAGAGATCATTCTCAAATTCACCACCGTGATCGCTTCGAATAGTAACTATGCTTGTGTTCAATTTGTTTTGAGAAAACTTTGCAAATTTTTCAAAATCAGGAAAGGCGTCACTTTTATTTGCCAAGAAAATTGTTCAACAAAATCTTGAGTAGTCATCTACAATAATGAATCCATAATAGTTACCACCTAGACTTTTAATTCTAGATGGTCCAAAAAGATCCATATGGAAGAAGTTCGAGAGGTCTCATTGTAGAAACAATGTTTTTAGATTTAAACAAGATTCTGGTTTGCTTCCCCACTTGGCAAGCATCACATAAGTGATCCTTGGAAAATTTTAATTTTGGTAAACCGACTACTAAATCTTTTGAGACAACCTTATTTAACAAATCAAAATTCAAGTGAGCTAGACGTCTATGCCACAACCATGAATCCTCATTTAAAGTAACGGGACATTTAGTTCCGATTAGAGATACATTATTCAAGTCAAGCATATATGCATTGCTTACCCTCAAGCCTTTGAACACATCATCTTTCTTATCATTGTGTTCAATTATGCAGCAGTCTTTTGAAAATGATACATTGTATCCTTTGTCGCATAATTGACTAATGCTAATAAGATTGTGTTTAAGACCATCAACTAATAGGACATCAGAGATAGTAGTAGAAGAGGGATTACCTACACTACCTTTACCGAGTATTACACCCTTGTTATTGTCTCCATAGGTAACAAATCCTTTCTTTTTTGCCATAAAGTCAAAAAAATAGGGAGATGGCACCCGTCATGTGTCTTGAGCATCCACTATCGAGAAACCGTATTTTCTCCGTAGTCTCAAGACATTCCACCTACAAGTTTAAACAAGGGAAGTAGGTACCCAATTTTATTGGGTCCTTGTGTGTGAATGATACTTGAGTTGCATTTTGGCAACCATTTGAAAATGCCTTGAGGAACAAGAAATCTTCTAAATCGACATTTGCTAATGGTGTGTCCCCTTTTGCAACAGTATAAACATGTTAGAGTTTTCGGTAAGTTACTTTTTCTTGGAGGATCTTTTATTTCATAAGTGTATTTTTTATATGGATTTATCATACTACTTCTGAAATTTGATCTATCTATGCTAAAAGTAATTTTGGGTTGTAAAGCCTTATCAAGTTTGGCTTTAAGAGTTTTTACTTCTTTTTGCCAAATGTAGCAAGTTTCACATCCAGCCCAATCATGCCATGAAAGCTTATTATCTTTGCTATTAGTTTTGATTTTCTCTACTATGGGTGCCTTGAGAGCTTCCAAATGTTTTTGGGATTTGGACACTTTATGCTCAAGGTATGAAAATTTTTTCTTATTTGAGGCTAATCGTTTAAAAGCTTCCTTAGCCTCATTTTGTAGAGAATCAAAAGATCTTCTAAATTCTATGTGAGATATTTTATCAATGTGACTATATTTAGAGTGACTTACATTACTTTTCTTCTTTTGATGAGCCATGAGGCAAAGGTTGACGATTTCCTCTTCGTCACTAGAGTCACTTTTGCTTGAGGCTTCATTATCACTATCCCAAACAATGTATGCTCTTCTAGCTTTGTTAGGTCTCTTTTGAAATTTGTATTTTTCTTTGTCTTTCATGAGCAATGGGCATTTCGATTTGTAGTGGCCGGGTTTTCCGTAGTTGAAACATGATCCTCTTGATTTAGATTTCTTGTCTTTATCTTGTCTTGAAGGTTTTGATTGGTTTCTATAATTGATGAGATTTTCATCCGAGTGTTGGACTTCATTCTTTTGGAGATATCGGTGAAATTTTCTAACAAATAGTCGCATGTCTTCACTTGAGCTTTCATCTTCATCACTAGAATCACTCACACAAGAGTTATTGGTGGAGTACTTTGAGCTTTAAGCCTTTAATGCGACAAACTTCTTTTCGATGTCTTTTGGTTTTTCTTTCTTTTCTTTTTTCTCATGCTTATTGAGATTGATGAGCTCTTGCTCATGCTCTTGAAGCTTTCCAAACAGTGTTGTTATGTCGAGTGTAGCTAGATTATTTGCTTCCTTGATAGTTGTAACTTTAGGTTGCCATTCCCTATTAAGACATCTTAAAATTTTGTTAGTAGCAACAACATCGGGAGTAACATGACCAAGAGTGTGTAAGCGATTGATTATATGAGAAAATCTTTTTTGCAAATTAACAATGGTTTCACCATGCTTTATGTGAAAGAGATCAAACTCTTGAGTTAATGTATTGATTTTATAAAGTTTAACATCATTTGTCCCTTCATGGGAAATTTGTAGAGCATCCCACATTGCCTTAGCAGTTGCACAATGTGATACTCTAAAATATTCATCAACACCTAAGGAAGTAATAAGCATATTTCTACCTTTCCAATCATAACTATACTTTTTCTCATCTTCCTAATCCCATAGTGCTTCCGGTTTTGGTATGGTAATGTTATCCTCATTGGTCATGGTTATTTGCATAGGACCATCCTCGATAACTTTCCATATCTTTATAATAACTGAGTTAATATGCACACACATACAATCTTTCCAATAGCTATAGTTTTCACCTGTGAAAACAGGAGCTCTCGTATAAGCCCTTTTAGGATCGTTCTCCATTTTCTACAAAGTAATATGTGAAGCACCAGATGAACCGGTTCTCTGATACAACTTGTTAGACGATGTAATCAATCTAGAAGGGGGGTTGAATATATCATTTAAAATAACTTGTGCTTTTTAATATTGTTTTCAGAAAAATATGCAAAAGCTTCCTGGAATCTCCAATCGTCTAAACGATCCTCTATTGAAAAGATCAGATATGCGTAACCGTATGGTATGTAATGACAAAATGAGAATCAATGCGTTTTACTCAATTGATCAATCACTTATACACCCTCAATGGTGAGTTTTCTTAGGTATCAATCAAAAGGATTGTTACCAATGTTTTGAAATGAACTCAACACACTACAATTTCAATAAATGCAGATTTGACAAATTAATTTTCAAACAGTATAGTTATCAAGTATAGAGATAAAGAAAAGCAGAAGAACACACAATTTTTTAAGACAGTTCCCCTTGTCGTCCTCGCGTAGTGTACGTTGCCCCCCAATTCTAGAATCTAGAATTGAGATATTTGATATTAAGTTGAAAATGATACAAGAGAAGAGATAGTTCACAATACAAACAAACCAATGTTGCTGAAGTAAAAATATTCTTCCCTTTCCTTATTTTGAGCAAAACCAAGTGGCAAATTCTTTGAACAAACCTCCGATTACCGCTACTTGATTAAGCAAACCCATTGTTTCTTAATCCTTTCACTCGACTGGTTTCGATCGCAAGCAATTTGACCCCAAATAAATCTTCACAATCCTTCGGTTACCGCTACTTGATTAAGCAAACCCACATTTCTTAATCCTTTCACTCGACTGAATTCAATGAAGCAAAGACTTGTGAAAAAACCCCACACCAATAGGAATCTTGGAGGAGAAAATCCCAATGATTTTATTTAAGAATAGCCCACAATTGCTCAACCCAAATCTGAATTGAATTCTTGATTTGAACGTTATCACCACAGCAATTTTCTTAAATCAACAACCATGATTATATTTAGATGTTGATTTTTGAGAAGAGAGGATGAAGATGATGAGAACTATGTGTATCTTTCACTAGTTCTTGTTGACTTTCCATAATGATGCATAACATATATATATATATATATATATATATATATATATATATATATATATATATATATATATATATATATATATATATATATATATATATATGTTACCTAATAGCTTAGAACCACAAACATAGCAGAAAATCAGATGAGGCAAGTGAGCGGCCGACTCAACCAGAATCAGGGGTCGGCGCGATGCAACCCGCACCTGGAGAGTAAACTGTTTTGAAGTGCAATGCATCGACCGCTTCAGGACTTGCATCGATGCAAACATTGAATAATCTGATTCCCAGGTTGAGTCGACCGGAAGGGAGGACGCATTACATCCAGTAGTCAGAGAGAATTCCATTTTGAAGTGAGGTGCGTCGACCACTTTAGGGCTTGCGCCGATGCAAACTTTGAATGATTCGATTTTCATTTTGAGTCGACCGAAAGGGTCGGCCTGATACATCCAGGACTTGATTGAAGATGATGATTCGAATGCACATATCTTTGATTCGACGCACAAATTAGATTTTCTCAAAAATACTTATTTCTGGAGATCTTCATTCCAATCATTTCATTGCAAGATTGTTCATAGGACTAACCCAAATAGAGAGAGATTAATAGTCATGTTGACATCATTAAAATACTTATAGAGGAACTTTACCCTCACGAGTTGTAGATATTGATGAATTTTACAAACATGTATTAGAGGACTCATGTCCAAAAAATGATTAGATTTTGAGTTATAAGGCCATAAAGTCATGAACTTTTTCCTAAAACACTTAGTGAATATTTGACCTAGTTAGGCAGATTTTTGGTACCAACCTCATGACAACTTTTCACATAGTTCCAATTGGATTCTTAGAAAATGGAAAACATGAAGGTTGTAGAGGATGTTACAATAATTCCAAAATGTCCAAGAACTCAATAAGATCATTATTGAGCTAGGAGAATCAAAGAGATAAATTTAGGGTTTCATTCTTGATTTACAAGGCAGAATTATGAAGAACAATGGATCAAATCTCTAGTTATGCTGCATAATATTTCCTTTACAGGATTCTAAATTGTGTTTCACTCCATAATTAATGGTTTACACAATTGATTGAGCCCTTATCCAAGTGATTCAATCATTGTCCAAAGCAATTTGGCATTTTGGGAAGAAAGTAACATATCCATTCTTGAAAAGAAAGCTTTATGCATAAAGTCTGAGCTCCTAACTTGTTTGCTCTGATTACACTACATCTACAAAATCAGAGGCATTGTGTTTAAAGTGGTTAACAACTCTATGAATAAAGGTACAAGGCATGGAAATTTGTTTTATCAAGAAAATCACATGTTTAGCTTAAACATGGATTTTGAATTCATATCAACTTGAGCACTCCAAATATTTTGCTTATAAATAGACATTGTTGATTATCTAAGACACGAAATTAGAATCCTTCAAACACTCCCAAACTCCCTCAAGCCAAAAATTGCCCAAAACTTCCATTTTTGTGTCATTTCTGACTTTGGACACCCTTCTTCAAATCCACTCATGTGTTTCTTGGCCAAACCATTCACAAAGCTTCCTTACCTCATATAGAAGCTATCCTAACACATGTTTCTTGACTGTAACTCCATCTTCACCATCTATCATTTTCAAAAACCAAGCTTGCAGTTTGACTTTAGTAGGGGGATTCAGGGACTTTCAAAGAAAAGTAAGGGTTGCAACACACTCAGGGAGGTCCAGGCAAGCTAAATAGATCATTAGGACATCTAAATGGTTTCTCAAACTCCATACATGATTCTCACTCAAAGGTAAGTTTTTCTCAACTGTGATATCTTGGTACAAGCATCTTTTGTACATACATTCTGAAGTAGAAATGTAGATATCATTGCTCTGAACTAACCATGTCCATGGTTTTCATTTATATTGATTGTTAATTGAGAATTTTAGGTTTGAACTTTCTGAAAAGTTAGGGTTCAGTTTTGTACTAACAGAAATTCATCCTTATCTTTGAGTGTTAGCTTAAGTTAGTTACATGGTTGGATTCGTGGTGGAAAAATGCACAAGTTTCATGTTTACACTTTTGAAAATAGTTGAGAATTGATGAAGTTACAATTTTCAAAATTGTTGGCGCAAGGTAGAAGATGAAGTTAGCCTCATGACTTGTTTTCAAATATATATTTATGGTTTTGTATTAATAAATGGATGTATAGCCACCGCAGTGGTAAAGCGCGCGCCTGTTAACCTTTGGGACCTAGGTTTGAGCCCTAGTAGTACCCTTTTGTTTTTTTTCTTCATATTTTCTCTTTGAAAATCCCATGCAGGCAAGGCACGCACGTGTTTGGTTCACCTCATGGCATCACCATCTGATCTCATAATCCCCAGATCCAACGCTCCTAGTGACACCTCCATGATACACCTCCAAAAAATTGTCTCCACTGGATCATCATAAGCGTTGGGCCAGCCTGTTTGGGCATGGCAGATTTCTTTCTCAATACCCCTCTTTTACTAAACACAACCCAAGCCCCATTTCATTTTATTTATTTTTCTGATTAAAAAAAACATTGGGCCTAACAATAAAAACTATTTTTACTCATTGGCCACCCTCTTAACTTTTACCCCCGACTTATATTTTCATATTTTTATTTTATTTTCTTTTCTTTTCTTTATTATTATTATTATTATTATGTATTTTTATTAATTAAAAATACCACAATATTCTATATTTATTATTTAAAAATTTGGTATATTTTGTTTTATTTTCTTTCAAAAAACAAAAAGACTTAAAAACATTTTCTTAAACAAATTTCCTTTCTTAATTAGTTTAATCTAGACTTAGTGTAATTTTAATTTAATTAATTTAGATCTTAATATTTTAATTAACCTTTTTCTCATTCATTTTAGCTTGACTAATTAGTTTAAAAAATCTTTCATAAAAAACCCTAAGAATTTTGTTTTCTTAATTAATTTAATTTCTTTTCTTAAATCTAATTTAGGTTTAGTTTTTATTAGCTTAGATTAATTATTTAATTTAATTTAATTTAATCAAGACCTTTCATAAAAACAAAAACAACTTTCTTTTTCTTTTCACATTACCTTTACATTCTTGTACATTATCTTGTAATATTCAATATGGTTGTAAGAGTAAATTAGGGTTTAATTGCTTTTATTCCCCCATTTGTAAATTATATCCCCATCCTCAAATGATGTAATAGTGTGGGATATTTATATTCCACAATTTATACCTTTCATATTAATGCTAGTAATTAGGGTTTGTATGGTAAGACTAAAATCGACCAATAGAAAACCCTAATTCAAGACAAACAAAGCATGAAAAACAAACACTTTTCACACTTACACCTCTAGGGTTAACCTCACTTGTTGCTTTGAGAAATAAGTCGTCATGTTACGCGAACGTGGGATACTTTAGCAAAAACAATCAAAACAAGATCATATTCCCTTGATGACCCTTTAAATGTTGCCTTCGATAAACGATCTTAGACCCTTACAAAAATTGCTAAGGTGTCCTACAATGTTGCTTTCTATGACTATACGATGACCCACGCATGTCCTTTCACATCCAATGATAGGGCTTCTTATCAATCAGTGGTAAGGTAGAAATATCTAAAGGAGGAAGAAATGAACAAAGACTTTTTGAGTAGGTAGAACGTTCGTATTTGCTTGCTCATAAACCATTTTTCAAAACACCTTTCAAACACATCAACCCTTTAAAATGAAATATTTTCAAAAGTCAACACTTTGTATGCATTCTTATAGAGACGAGAATCATTACAAAGTTCACCTAAACGAATAAACTTTTCAAAAATATTTTCAAAACCCATCACAAATACATTTCAAACAAAGCATTTCAAAGTGAGCTAGCAACTAAGAGCTCGTAGATAACTATGGATGAAAAAGGTGCTAACACCTTCCCTTTTCATAACCTACCCCCCGAACTCAAGAAAAATTCTCAAAAGGTCTTTCATGTTCTTTTCACCCTTTCCTTTATTGGATAAAAGAAAAGTCAGTGGCGACTCTTGCTATCTGCAACTATTGCGATAAAACGTAAAACACCCAAGTCAGTTCTTCCACCGTATTACATTATGTGAATTAAATGTTTTCAAGGATTTTATGGAATTTAAATTTGTTAGACAAAGAGAAGACAACAAACATTAATTGCATTAATAAGTTCATGAATTACAAATGCCTCTCTCGGGATTACAATGGTAGAAGCAAAACTAATACAAAATAAACTCCTAAAACAAAAAGGACTCAAGCTTCCCATGGGCGCATCTTCTTTGGTGCAATGTAGGCATTTAAACTTCACTCTTCATGAAGTTGTCTCGTGAGCTCCAAAACCTTCTTCTCGCTTGCGTAGAACTGTGCTTCAAAAGTATCTTGTTACCCTTTGAGTTGAATCTACGATCTTTGTAATTCCTCAAAGTCAGTAGGCATGTCAGGATGAAGAAGAGTATAAGGGGTGTCTCCCTTAGCAACAGGCTCTATAATCACAGGTAGGATGGTTGGCTAAGGCATCATGAGACTTTGAGCACGAGTTCATACCCACTTGAGGTAAGGGTCAATAGGGATGGAATTTTTATGCCCCAGGGTCTTGCTATCCACCTTGTTTACCATTCTCCAAGCTCGTATGAACCTTTGACAATATCCTTGGATGTCACCTTCGTAGTCGAATACCAAACCTTGGATGAGGGCATCATGGGGACCATCTCTTCGTGGATACCCAAACTGTCGTAATGTAAAATAAGGGTTATAGGTAATACCTCCCCTAATTCCCAAGAGTGGAACATTAGATAACTCCAAACAATGGTTAATAACGGTAATATCCTCCAAAGATTGGGAACACCAAAAAATATCCGAGTGTGAGAGCGACATCATTCTTTGAGACCATGTTAATCCTTGTTCATTCTTAAATGTTGATCGTGGTAGGTGTGAAATAAACCACCTAGATATCAATGAAATACAATACAAAATAGTTCCTCTCTTCTTCATGGTGCGAGTGTGGAAACAATGTAGAATGTCTCCAAGCAAAGTAGGCACGGGATTACGAGAGAGAAAAACTTTGACGGTATTCACATATATGAGTTGGTCAAGATTGGGAATAAAACCAAACCATAGATTAGAAGGGATAAGATATCCTCAAAATCTTGAAAATCCATATCTTCCCAAAACAAACGAGCCTTTTCCACCAGGAACTTGGCTAAGAAACCCTTAACTCCACTCATTGTTTCCTAATTTGCCACAATGTCGGATCTCTTCAAATACAAGGCTTTAGAAATAACCTCAGGCTTTGGAATTTCGTCTAAACCGGTGAATGGTATTTGATAAAGCACAAGAACTCCTAGAAGTTGAGAGAATTCTTTTAATGTAGGAACCAATTGGTAGTCAGGAAATGTGAAGCAATGATGCATAGGATCAAAAAATTGGAAGAGCACACACATCATTTCTTCTTGGAAGTTTGAGGTAGCCAAGTTGAGAAGTCGACCATATTTCTTGGTGAAGGGAGAATCTATAGGAACCCTCGACGCTAACTCTTGAAGTTGAGGGAACACCTTCACAAAGCTGACTCGGATGGTATTTCTACGAGTGGAAACATGTCATACAAAACATAAAAAAGATAAATTCCTAAATACTTGAAATGGTTAGTGAGAATCCTTATGATGTTATGATGTTTATGATGTCATGAATAATAATCACAAACAAAGCACACAAAGACCTTAGGTTTAGGCTTGCATGGGTTTCATAGGTAAGTACCCTTTTGAAGTTTAGTTGGTTCAACCTGTCCTAGAAAGTAAACGGGTTCTAGGGAATCTCAATATCATTGATCTTTCTTCATTGGGGATTATTTTAGCATAATCAATCTTTTCTTGCAGCCAAAACATCCCAAAAGTCCGATCTCAGTGAGTGTAGTATCGAGTATCAACCAATCTTCAACTTTGCACCAAAGTTGGCTATCTCACTACTTCCTAATGGCCAAGTTATTCAGCTAAAGGTTCTAAGGTCAATTAGTGCTTCATGACACCACACAGCGGACCCGTATTCTCCTCGATTTGCAACAAGGGATACCGGTACCCACAAATGTGTGACACTAACGTAGCTATTGCTTCAACCATATCGCTCTATGTTGTACAGTCTCCACAATCTTTGCTACTTACCTAATAATGTTCCCAAATCCAGGTAGAGGATCTATAAAAACCAAAACATAACCCATAATGTAAATCATACAAGTCAAACAAAGAAAGCATCTTAAAGGTGATCTAATCTCTAAGGTAACCCCACTTTTAAGACATTCCCTAGCAGAGTCTCCAGTTCTGTAATACAGTGGGAGAACTGACTTGGGTGTTTTACGTTTGATCGCAATTGTTACGGATAGCAACACTCGCCACCGACTTTTCTTTTATCCAATAAAGGAAATGGTGAAAAGAATAGGAAAGACCTTTTGAGATATTTTTCTTGAGTTCGGGGGGTAGGTTATGAAAAAGGAAGTTGTTAGCACCCTTTTCATCAGTAGTTATCTATGGGCTCTTAGTTGCTAGCTCACTTTGAAATGCTTTTATAAATGTTTTTGTGTTTTGTGTAAGTTTGAAAATATTTTGAAAATTGTAATGATTCTTGTTTCGGCGAGAATGTATACAAAGTGTTGGTTTTGAAAATAGTTCAAAGAGATGTTTATTTTTGGAAAGATGTTTTGAAAGTGTAAGTGTGAAGATGGTTTTATTTATGAGCAAGCAACTACGAGCATTCTACCTACTCAAAAAGTCTTAGTTCTTTTCCTCCTCTTTTAGATAGTGTTATGTTACTATTAGTCAGTAAGTAACCATATCATTGGATGTAAAGGGACATGTGTGGGTCGTCGTATAGTCCTAAAAGGAAATAATGTAGATACCTTAGAAATTTCTCATGAGGGTCTAAGATTGTTTACCAAAGGCAACATCGAAGGATCATCGAGGGACTACGATCTTTGTATTCGAAGGTCATTGCAAAAGTATCTTACGTTCGAGGGACGTGAATGTTCATTCTAAGACAACAAGTGTGGGTTAACCCTAGAGGTGTAAGTGTGCAAAGTGTTTCAATTTCATGCATTTTTTGTCTTTGAATTAGAGTTTTCTACTTGTTGATTTTATGTCTTGTCATACAAACCCTAATTACAAGCAATAATATTTGAAAGTGGTAAATTGTGGAAATTTAAAGTTCTACGCTATTACATCATTTGGGAGATGGGGATACAAATTACAAATGGGGATGAAAGCAATTAAAACCTAATTACTATTAGAACCATGTTGAATATTGCAAAATAAAATGTACAAAAGTATAAAGGCAATGTGAAAGGAAAATAAAATTGTTTTTGTTTGAGTTTTTATATGTAAGGTTTTAATCCTAATTAAACTAAAAAAATTAGTCTAAGTTGATTTAATTAAAAAAAGAGAGAAAAAGAAAATTAAAATAAAGACTATGTTTAAATTAATTTAATTAAGAAATTAATTTGTTAAGAAAATATTTCTGGTATTAATAAAAAAGAATAATAACTAACTAATTATAAAAATAATGAAAGAAAAAAAAAAGAAGAAAAAAAAGAAAAGAAAATATAAAAGTTGGGTCAGGGGGGTTTGAAAGTAAGAATGAGGTTTGATAGAAAAAAAAGATTTTTGTTTGTTAGGCCCAAGTTTGTTTTTGTTATAACCACAAAAATAATCAAATCAAATAAAATGTGGGAATGCGTATACGTTTAGTAACTTTGGGGGTGAGAGGGAGAAAAAATAGACAAGCCCAGCGCGCTATCCAACAAAAAGAAACAAGGAAAAAATGTTGAGAAAAATAACAAAAGGCGTCCCTGGGGCTCAAACCCAGGACCCTTAGTACCAATGCCTTACGCGTGCTCCTCCTTCCACTAGGGTGGCTATTTCATCCGGTTATAAAACATATTGCAATAAATTTAAAATAAACCAAGTTTCCAAAATTCGAGCTTCATCTTCAACCTTCGTGCACGCAGGGATGAACACCAACATTATCAAAACTGTAACTTCTTCATTTCTTAATTATTTGCAAAAATGTAAACATTAAACTTGCTCCAAATTTCATCACGATTTCAGAAATGTAAATAACTTAAGCTATCAATCAAATATGAGCATGAATTTTTAATGGTACCAAATCTAACCTATTTTTTCCAGAAAGTTAAACTCTAAAATTCTCACTACTCAGGCAATATAAATGAATTCTAAGGACATGGTCAGTTTCAGGGCTATGATGCCTACATTTTATCTTTAAAAATGGAAAGCTAACAATGCCTATATAAAGAGTTCAAAAGTCAGAAAACTTACCTTAAAAATCGAATTTGTGTTTTGAAAATGAGCCTGTTTCAAGATGCTGCAATGATCAGGTTAGCTTCCTTAGACCTCTAGGAAGCTAATGCAATGCTTAGCTTGAGTTGAGAGTGGCTGAAATGGACTGGAGAAGTCAAGTTGCATACCTCTTTTTTTGGTTATGGAAGATGAGGAATATGGTGTTACAATTGGGAAACAAGTATAGGTGTGAGTTGTATTTAATGTAAGGAAGCTTTGAAAATGATTTTGAGGAAAAATGCACAATGGAATGGAAGATACAAGTTCAAGGTCAGAATCTACACAAAAATGGAGTTTGTATGCAATTTATGGCTAGAGGGAGCTTGGGAGAGTTTCAGGGTTTGTTCATTTGTGTGTTATGTTGCAATGTGTATCTGTATTTATAGGTAATGGTTGGAGGGAAGGAGAACATTAGGTTTGTAAGTTACAAAGTTATGGCTAGATGACTTAGTTTTGAAGCAACATTGAGATAACTTGTTCCAATGCATAGTACAAGCATGATCTGAAGTGGCTAGAGGCTTTAGACAAGATGCTTCTAGCTTTGAGATTGTGTGTGTTCATAAGGAACAAGTGCAAAGCTCAAGGAGTTAACATTGTGATTAAATTTGGCTTTTCCAAAATGGCAATGTTACCTTTGTGCCAAAAATGGATTAATCACTTGGACAATGGCTCCAATGCTAGGACAATGACTCTATCAGTTGTGTAATCAATTAACTATGGAGTAAAACACATGCTAGAATCCTGCAAAGCAATATTATGCAGCATGGCTAAGAGATTTAAATTCTTGTTCATCGTAGAAATGAACTATAATTCAAGAATGAATGTCCAACTTCTTGTCTTCGAAACATCCAGCTCAAGCATGATATCTTCAAGTTCTTGGACATTTTGGAAATCTTGAAACATACTCTACAACCTTTATGTTGACCATTTTGAAAAAATCCTCTTGGAGCTTGGTGAAAATTGGCAAAGAAGTTAGGTAAAAAACTTCCTAAGCTAGGTCAAATTTTCACTAAGTGTTTTAGAAAAAGTGCATGACTTTATGTGCTTATAACTCAAAATCTAAGCATTTTTTGGATATGAGTCCGCCAATACAAAGTTGTATATCTCATCAAGATCTACAACTTTCATGTTGAAAGTTTCTTTTTAATCATCTTGCATCTTGGTGAAAAATTGGCATGAAGTAGTGAAATTATCATATATAAAAACACTTAGAAAATATTTCTAAGTCTTGAAAAGTTTGACTTTTCAAATTGAATTTTTACTTTCTTGATTTCTTGATGATCAAGCTTCATATTTTTGAATGTCTTGATGAATTGTGATCTTTTACATCAAACCTTGACCAAAAAGTCAAAGTTTGACTTTTTGTTCATCAATTGACTTTTCATCAGTTGACCCAAAATTCAACTGTCAATCCATTAATTTTGAAAGATGATTTGAGCCATGAGATTAGGTAAAAATGTTGTATTAGAATCCTTGAGATTATGATTCAATCCATTTGGATCATGTATTAGGTCAAAAGTCAATGACCAGTCAATTACAATCAAAACCCTAATTTTGACCATTTTGCCCTTTTGGTAATTTGAACATTTTCTTGAGGAATTGTGATACAAATTTGATAGATAGGTGAATATAACTTCAAAATGTTGATGTGGACCAAAAATATTAAAGTTTGACAGTAGTTTGACCAAAGTTGACTCTTTACCCAATATAGTTGATTTTCAGTCATCTGGTCAATTGACTCAGCAAATTTGTGATTCAAGACTTGAAACTTGACATGAGTATTATTGGAAGTCTATAATGATCCATGAATGTCATTTGAGGCATTATAAGTCCAATTACCCTTGTGAAAATCAAAACCCTAATTTGAGGCATCAGTGTTTAGGAGATGGTTTGCCCTAGTCAACACTTGTGCAAATTTGAGCTTTTGGAGATCTTGTGAGAAACGTCTTGAGAAAGAGGAGGGAAAATTTTGGGGTACAACAGTGTCCATTACAACATTTACTCCCTTAACTATCTGTTGTAGGGATTTCAAACGTTCAAATATTTCATTTTTCAGGAAATATAATCAATTAGGTTAGAGTAATAATCAATTAGATTGGACTTTTTCATTATATTTCTTTCGGGCCTCGAGTTTTGTACTCCCAAGTTACTCTCTTTCACCCCTTTGCTATAAAAGACTAAAATAACTCATTTTTATGGGTTAGAAAGAATTAAATTTGATGAATAAAAATTTGAAATAATTATTTTGTGCTTTTAATCAGATTCCCTGATTATTTTCAACCTCAAAATAATTTTTACCTCCTTGCCAAGAAATCTTGACAATTATTTCCCAAAAGGGAATAACACCTTACAATATATTATTATTTATGCATTGATTGATAGATGTGAGAGTTGGTAAATTTACAAAATGGATAAGTCCATTACAGACTTATTCATTCAGCTGATTATTTCAGATCATCAATTTGAGATATTCTCAAATATTTTTCTTTGATCATAAAGGTTAACATTTTCCATCATCATTCATCTTCGGGATCAGAGAGTTTCAAAAATAATCATTAAAGCTTCAAGTTGCAAAGCATAAATGCAAAACACTTAAGGTTTCACCTTTTGTGCCCATATCATCTTCTTGGGCCTAGGTGCATTAGTCATAGAGGATCTATGGTGATTACCTTTAGATCTTTTCAATTTAAAGCAAAATGATTTCATGTGTCCATTTTTCTTACAGTGGGTGAATTTATATAGTGGACACTTCTTTTCTTTGAGATCTTCATTTTTATTAGATCCTTCAAGTCTTGAAAAATTATCTCCCTCACTAGTTGCCTTTAAGCATATTTTATCTTCTTCGTTGGAAGAAGATTCTTTCATGTTTCTCCTCGAGGTTGATGTTTCTCCTCCTCTTATTTGTTCAAAAGTGGAAGAAACTTCTTCATCTTCTTTGTAGTTCCTTGAACAATAGGATCTTTCATTTGATGTTGAATTTTTTGAAGATCGTTCAATTACTTAGTATGTTCTTTCGAAGGATTAAACTGAAGTTGTATGATAGGAGCAATATGAGGATGATGATTCTTCAATTTGGATTTATTCATCTTTAAGTATTTAAATCAGCTCTTTCATCTTCTATGTTATTTTCTTCTTTCTTGATTTTTTCTGAAATTCATGAAGACTCCCATCTATTGATTTAAGATTTAGATTGAGTTTCCAATTCTTAATTATTAGATATTTGTTAGTAAATCAGTTTCTAACAAAATTTCCTATTTAGAAAAACATCCTTAACTAATATATGTATATAATTTGTGTCGTCTGTTCATCTTCTTTTGTTTGATACTTGGATAAAATCCATATATCTTTTTTAGAGTATCCCATATTTCCTTGGCGATTTTACAATGGAAAACATCAAAAAGTTTACTATCATCTAAAGACATTATTATAAAATTATTGGTTTTGAGATCTATATCTATCTTTCTCCTTTCTTATTCGATCCAAAGAGAATAGGATTTTCCACTACTTCGTCATCTACTTGATGAGTATGGTAAGCCAAACAATAAACTATTATTTCCCATAATTTAGAATTTAAACTTTGAAGAATTTTTTTGAATCTATCTTGCCAAGTAAATAAACTGTTATTTTCAACAAGTGGTGGTGTATGTAAAAAAGATCTTGTGCCGGAAATCATCGTCCTCCTGAGACGATTAGTCCTTAAATAGGAGTTAGGCTCTGATGTCATTTGTCGGACTTGAAACATCACACATAAGAAGCGGTGAGTTTGTGGTTTGGAAAAACTTGTTTTTAAAATTTTTTGCATATTAAAAATAGAGTTCGATAAACTTAGGCAGCGGAAAGTAAGTAGCAGAAAATAAATTTTATAATTTAAAGATTTAAGGGAGAAGAAGAATACCAAGAATTATAGAGGTTCAATCAAATTAAAATGACATACTCCTTTCCCCAAGAATTGATCTTGAGAGTTTTTATAATAGTTGAGAGCTATTAATAGGAAAGACTCATGAATTCTCTTATACAAGGAAATGATGGTTGATCTTCAACCAAATAATACAAGACGATGGATGTGGGCGTTTGCATCTTTTCTTCAATATATTGTTAATAGTGAAGCGACCAATTTTCCTTATCAACTGTGGATTAAAGATGTTAGTCTTTTTTCCACGAACGCGGACCTTGGAGCGACTAATCTTCAAGTTCCAAAAATTGAAGCTCAATATCTTGGTTTTAACCAGGCTAACCAAATACCTGTGAGATTTTAACCGGGATGATCTCAAACCTATGAAGCTTTTGATATTGGGAAGACCAAGAACCTATGAAGATTTTAACAATGGCTAATCTTCAACCAAACCTAGGATTGATCAGGCAATCCCCAAATATAATATTTTTTTATAGGATGAGCTTATAACCCATATAAATCCCTAAATGGACAGCATTCAACAAAGGTGTATAAACAATATTCCATTTGGGTAATTTTATAATTCTATCCTTTCTAGAATTACAAATATATCCTCACTCACAAAAGAACTATTCTCACAAGGCATTTGACTAAAATATTTAGTGAGAGAAAGTTAAATAAAATTTTAGAGTGAGAAAGGGTGTGTGTGTGAGAGAGATGAAAGTGTTAAAACACAACTCTAAGTGCTTTGAAATGAGAAACGAGACCTATATTTATATGCAAGAGGTTGGATGAAAAAGGAATTTTCATTTAACGCATTTTACCGTTAGCTAATCGATTAGAGCAAGTTTCTAATTGATTAGATGATGCAAATATACGTTTGTAAGTTCTCAAAATGGAAATTTAAGATATCTAGCTATTGTATATAATAAAGGCGTATTCAAACTAGCTTGGTCCTTAAGTTTGTGCATTTCTAACCGATTGGGCATATGCTCTAATCGATTAGATAACTGAAAATTTCACCCATGGCTTATCTGAATGCTACCAATTCATCTGATACAACTTCCAGATGTTTTTCAAAGTATTTTCTTTTGGAAAATCATTTTGAAAAATATTATTGTGTGTGTGTGTGTGTATGTGTGTTTTAGCCTTGTGCTTTTATGGAAAAGTCCATTTTCTTTACATATGACCACCCACTTACTAAATTAGGAGATTACTCCTTTTATACAAGCTTTTTCCATGTGGTGCTCTTTATATTGACATTGCTTGGGATTTATTTATAAGAGGCTTTAGATTATTTCCATTTAATTTTCCCTCATTTAATAGTCGAGTTTATCAAACCATAATATTTAGGCTTGCCTCTTTAATCGCTTAATTGTTCATACTTGACTTCTCATAATTGTCATTAGAGTTGTCATCATGGTGGTAGACATCATCAAAAGTATATGTCACATTACCTGCAAAATAAGGTTCCATAATATTTTCCTCTCCATTCTTATTTCCTTCCATTAGTACATATACTTATTTTGTTCCTTTAGTGACATTTAAGCTAACCTTGTCAGCGTTGTTGTCTATTTGAGATTCCTTGATATGAAAATCACCATAAGAGTGTCCAATTCAGGTAATAATGACAAAACTCCAGGACTTTCTCATACTAAATCTCAATAAATAAAGAAAATCCAATCCTTTCCACATGAATTTTATAACTGAATTCCTTAACCAATGTCTAAGTCCACATGAACTCGTACATAATGGCCAAAATATTTGTCAAAATCGAATTTGTTTAAACTTAATCGATGCATATTGGCGTCTCAATAATACTAGTTATTGTGAATATTATTTTAGGTTTCCAATATTCCTGTGACAATCCATGAATCATGATCCAAACCTGGGTCGAAGTTTACTTAAGGGTCGATGGGACAAAGTCTCATTTCTAAGGGAACAACTTTAAAAGGTTCATGGCTTTAGGTTATAATCACTGAAAAAGTAAAGAAGATGAACATCTTCCAAGCAGAAAAAGAAAAATTCAAAATAACCTTTTCCCCAAAGAATAGATGCCCCGTTTGCCTATGGATTTCCAAAGTTAAGATAAATTGTTGCGTAAACTAACTATAATTAGCAGAAAAGAGCCACTCGTCCAACACAACCCTTCCATCAAGGTGGTGTTTACAAATCTCCACTTCCAATTTATATTCATCTTTTAAGATTGAGATAAAAAATCTATCTCTCTTCATGCAGGGAACCGAATGTTGACTTCGGAGAGTATTACAAACATTGTTACCGATTTAAAGAAAGACTTTTCGCAACAAACACAAGACTTGAGGCCTTAGTATAATAAATGTCATTTTAAACACATGAATCATTTACAGAAATAAAGTTTGAATGAGCTCCATTAATACAATAACCCAACGGTCGAGCACGAAAGAGAAGTAGGTCAACAATGCAGAGGATGAGGTGTTTTAGTCATAGCACTTGCATAATGAGTTTCATGTATATGAAAAAAATAGAAATGATGGGGCAAAAATTCCACTTGATTATTTAAAAATTAATATTCTGGTATAATAGAACCAGATGTCCTATAAGATGTTAAGACATCTGGTCTATTACAAACAACATGATAAAGAATAAACGGTTAAAAAAAGATACTGAAAAGTAAAGTGTACACATAATTGTTAACCCAGTTTGGAACAACCTTCCTACTCTTGGGGCATACCAAGCTAGGGACAAATCCGTTAATAGTAGTATCAATTCATAGACCCTAGATCAAACATACAAGTTTACAGTCTTATCACTTAATCACTACCCTCACTAGATTTCTATCTGAGACTCACCTAGATATGAGGCCCTCCTCAATCCCTCATCAATCGCAGACAGCGGTTGGACAATTTTAAGACACTTAGAAAAACAAGAAGACACACTTCCATGACAAAAGACTATCTTCTATGACGAGAAAGAAGAACCATTTCCCTCTAAACTCAACCAAGACTAAAGACTAAGAACACCAACTTGAAGTTGATTAAAAGCTTCCTCCAAGAACAATACTCACTCTTGCTTCACAGCTTCGAGGAGAACAAAGTGACCATCTCACAACCCGAGTGGTTCACTTGCACCAACTCTCCTAGAGAGTGGATACATACTCAGTCGTAATGACTACATCTTGATAATTCATGGCCGGTCCTTAATCCTAGGTTACAATGCTTCTATTTATAACCTAGTACCCAACTGTATTTGGGCTTCTAATCACAACAAATATGTTGTTACAAATCTGTAGAAGATTCTGCTATAAAATACGTCTTCAATCAAATCTTTCTAATTAATCTCCACAATTAGAAAGTTAATATTCCTCCTGATTCTGACTTGAATCTTCCAAACCTAATAAGACTGCTCTACATATGATTGCATAATATTCTAATAATATTGTGCATTTGTTGAATCATAATAGAAACATTTAATCCAATTGTACCAGTCACGATGTCGTATTAACTTGCATAGGACATCTTTTTCGACATGTTGTTTCAGATGATGAGACATCTCATCTCAACATGTTTCTTCATCAAATAGAACTTCAACCTACTTTCTCCTACAAGTTATAAATCCTATTAAACATATTGCTTCTATATTAGTTTTACCAAACATAATGCCAATCTAAATAATAGATAATTAACAATCTCCCATTTTGAGTTATTTTGGCTAAAACTAATTTACATGAGCTTTGCATACAGAAGCATAAACAATACAAGTGTTTAAACAACACAACTCAACAACAACAAATTACATAAGCATATAAGATCATTCACAGTCTTTTGTTAGAACATAGTTTGATTCTACAGCCCTCGTAAGAGTTTTGATGATAACAAACACAAAGAACAATTATGCACTCTAAAATTATATTCTGTTTTGTAGAGAAGTTCTGATGGAAGTAGATCAGAAGATAAGCTACACAGATGTTCCTGCTGTGAAGATAGGCTATTCTCAGAAAGTTATGATGAATGAAGATCAGAAGTTGCACTAAGAGAAAGACGTTTTAACTCTAAAAGAAAATCTAACGCTGCAAACAGGATCTTATGATTCTGACCTTCCAAAGTTCTGAAGCAAGTAACAAACAGATTCCTTAATTTTCTGAAGCGTTACAATTCATCAAAGCTATATCAAATGCAACGACTACAAACAGACAAGGATCTTTTATTTGAGGAAAGCTCATTAACTGTCATTTATCAAGTTTCCAAATACTCAAGATTGTTGCGCCTATTGAAACGAGGGATAAGGATAAATCATTTACGATTTACACACTACAATTTCACAATACTTCAACATTGCTACTCCTCATTCATACTACTCTCTAAATTGTGTAATACATCATAAGTCTGTGATACTACTTTTCGAAGGAAAAACATATTGTACACTGCTTTATTCATATTTTGTTTAGTACAATTCCATGAGAAATACCGGGTTGTGGTTATACTCAAGAAGACTTTGGTAGTAGTCAAAGTAGATTTGTAATCAAGTTTGATTAGTAAGTTAAGACCTCGTTGGAGAAAGGCGAAATCACCTTGGCGGGTGGACTGGAGTAGTTTGAGTTTAAACAAACCAGGATAAAAATCATCGTGTTATTTCCATTATTTTTTAAGATTCCAATTCAACCCCCCCCCCCCCCCCCCCTTCTTATGTTTTTCAATTCTTCAATTGGCATCAGAGCGCCTGGTTCTAAGTTTAAGCACTTAACCGTGTCAGTAAAAGATCCAAGCTAAGAAAAACACTATGGTGGGACCAAGTCAGAACATCAGAAATGACTACCATGATGAGAATGACAGAATCAGCGGCAAACCTCCAATCTTTGATGGAGAGAACTTTGATTAATAGAAAGACAGAATTGAAAGCTTCTTTCTGTCTCATGATGTTGATCTCTGGGATATGGTAATTGATGGGTACATGCATCCTGTGGATGAAAGTGGTCAGAATATTGATAGAAAAATAATGTCTTATCATCAAAAGCGTGACTTCAGAAATCATCACAAGGCCAGAACTATTATCCTGAGTGCCATCTCACATTCAGAGTATGAGAAGATCACAAACAGAGACAGCTAAGAACATGTTTGATTCTCTGGGAATTACCCATGAAGGCAACATGCAAGTAAAATAAACCAAAGCCCTTGTGCTCATTCAGAAGTATGAAGCCTTCAAGATGGAAGAATGTGAAACCATTGAAGCAATGTTCTCAAGATTCCAAATTTTGGCTGATGGGCTGAAAGTTCTGGACAAAGGGTATTCAACTGCTGATCATGTAAAGAAGATCATCAAAAGTCTACCAAAGCAATGGAGGCCCATGGTCACTGCTCTCAAACTGGAAAAATATCTTAACAAGATATCTCTAGAAGAACTTGCCAGCTCTCTCAGAAGTCGTGAGATAGAGTTAGAAGATGATGAGCCCCATAAGCAAGGTAAGCCTTTGGCTCTTAAATCTATCAAAAAATATGATTCTAAAGTTTTGAAGGCTATGGAAGAAACCTCTGGTGGATCCTCATCAGAAGAAGATGAATTGTCTCTTCTCTCCAGAAGAGTCAATCAGCTGTAGAAGTAGAGGCAATGGAAGTTCAGAAATTCCAGAAGAATAAGGAATCAGAATGAATCTTCTTCTGGATACAGAAAGTCTGAATCATCTTCTGGACACAGAAAGTCTGAATCGTGTTCTGTATACAGAAAGTCAAGCAACAGGGACATTGTCTACTACGAGTGTAATGAACAAAGGCACTACAAAAGCGATTGTCCAAGGCTTTAGAAGGAAAAAACCCAAAAAAGAAGTTATTCAAGGAGAAGAAGAAAAGCCTTATGGAAACATGGGATGACTCAGATGCTTCTGACGCAGACACAGAATCAGAAGATGAAAGAGCCAACATTGCTATTATGGCCAACGTGATAGAAGATACTGCATTATCTGGGTCAGAATCAGAATCAGACATTGAAGAGGTATTTCCTGACTTTACTGTAAACTTTACTAAAGCTAAATTAGGAGAAAGTCTGAGTGAAATTCTTGAAAGATATCAGTAGCTTTTAGTCAAACTCAAGAAGCTGAAAAAGGATCTAGTTTCTGACTCTGAAGAAACTGAGAATCTGAGATTGGAAAATTCTGAGCTAAAAGAAAAAATTTCAAAACTTGAAAACGATTTACAAAACACTCAGAAGGAAACTATCTCAGAGGTTCCCGGTAACTCTGATAAGATCATAAAGGAATATGATCATAGCTTTCATAAGTTCCTTGCTAAAAACATAGATAGAAGCAAGATGACTTCAATGATCTATGGAGTTAACATAAATGGCAGAAAAGGTATATAATACAAAGGTAAAGTATCCCAACATAAGAAAGTCATGGACTTAGTTATTAAACGCACTCCTTTGAAATCTCACTTTACCTATGGGAACACATATGACATAAAATATATCAGTAATGATTTTTCTGCTAAACCAAAATTCAAAAAGAATTTTGGTAACACTAACAAACAAGGACCCAAAAAGATATGGGTACCTAAGGATAAAATTGTATAAGTAGCAGATATCTTTGACAGCAAGACCAAAACATCAATCATGGTACCTGGACTCTGGATGCTCTCGACACATGACAGGAAGAAAGCATATGTTCCAAAGCTTGGAACTTAAATCTAGAGGCTATGTAGGTTTTCGAGGCAATCAGAAAGGCAAGATCATTGCTTGTGGAACTGTCGATAACGGTAACCTCCCTTATATTAATAATGTTCTGTTAGTTGATGGATTAATGTATAACTTGTTATCCATAAGTCAATTAAGTGATAACGGTTATGATATAATCTTTAATTAAAATTCCGGTAAAGATGTTAGTCAGAAAGATGGATCTATCATATTTAATGGAAAGAGAAAGAACAACATTTACAAAATAAAACTTTTTGAACTAAAAAGTCAGAATGTAAAATTCCTATTGTCTATTAACAACGAGCAATGGGTCTGGCACATAAGATTGGGACATGTTAGTATCAGAAGAATATCGCAGATTAACAAACACAATTTGGTGAGAGGACTTCCTAATCTGAAGTTCAGCTCAGATGCTCTGTGTGAAGCATGTCAAAAAGGCAAGTTTGCAAAACCTCCTTTTAAAGCAAAAAATGTTGTTTCTACCTCTAGACCATTAGAACTTCTGCACATAGATCTATTTGGACCAGTGAAAACTGCATCCATTAGTGGCAAGAAGTATGGGTTAGTGATCGTAGATAACTATAGCAGATGGACATGGGTAAAGTTCGTAAGACACAAGGACGAGTCAGACTCTGTGTTTTTTGCTTTCTATAACCATGTCCAAAATGAGAAAGATCTTAGAATTGTCAAAGTCAGAAGTGGTCATGGTGGAGAATTTGAAAACAAAAAATTCGAAATATTTTTTAATGAGAATGGCATCTCTCATGATTCCTCTTGTCCTATAACTCCCCAACAAAATGGAGTTGTAGAATGAAAGAACAGAACTTTATAAGAAATGGCCAGAACCATGATCAACGAGACTAACATTGCTAAGAACTTCTGGGAAGAAGCAATTAACACAACGTGTTACATTCAGAATAGAATCTCCGTAAGACCTATTCTAGATAAGACTCCATATGAACCGTGGAAGAACAGAAAGCCCAACATTTCGTATTTCCATTCATTTGGATGTATTTGTTTCATGCTTAACACTAAAGAACATCTGAACAAGTTTAACTCTAAAGCACAAAAGTGTATTACGTTAGGATACTCTGAACGCTCAAGAGGCTACAGAGTATACAACACAGAAACACATATTGTAGAAGAGTCAATCAGTGTTAGATTTAATGACAAGATTGGCTCTCAAAAGTCAAAGAAAAATGAATCTCTTGTAGATATAGAAGTTCAGTTCACAGGTACTGAAGGCAATACATCAGAAGTACCCAACAAAGACTCTCAAACAAAATCAGAAGGAAATGTCACAAGCACTACAGCGACATCTGAAGAACTTCTCCATAAACGACTATCTAGAAGCAGCCTAGCTCATCCTGAAGACAAAATTCTAGGAAAGAAGGAAGATCCAATCAGAAAAAGATTCACATTTAGAAATTCTGAAGAATCTCTCATGGGATTGGCATCTCTGATTGAGCCAACCACCATTGATGAAGCTCTTCTGGACAATGAATGGATACTGGCTATGCAGGAGGAATTAAACCAATTCACAAAAAATGATGTGTGGGATCTGGTTCCCAAACCAAAAGGGTTCAACGTCATTGGAACAAAATGGGTATTCAGAAAAAACTGAATGAACAAGGCGAAGTCATCATAAACAAGGCACGAGTGGTTGCACAAGGTTATAGTCAGCGAGAGGGGATAGACTATACAAAAACCTTTGCTCCAATCTCCAGGTTAGAATCTATCAGACTCTTAATTTATTTTGCTGTAAATAATGGCATCACTCTCTATCAAATGGATGTCAAAAGTGAATTCTTAAATGGATACATTGATGAAAAAGTTTATGTGCACCGGCCCCTGGGTTTGAAAATTCCAAACATCCAGAATATGTTTTCAAACTAAAGAAATCACTATACGATCTGAAACAAGCTCCCAGAGCTTGGTATGAAAGACTAAGTAGCTTTTTGTTAGAAAAGGAATTCACCAGAGGGAAAGTGGACACAACGTTATTCGGTAAGTAATTTAAGAATGACATTTTAGTTTGTAAAATTTATGTAGATGATATAATATTTGGATCTACTAAAGCTTCTCTGGGACGAGAATTCGCTAAGTTTATGCAAGCATAGTTTGAAATGAGCTTGATGGGAGAACTCAAATTCTTTCTGGGCATTCAGATCAATCAAACTCCAGAAGGAACCTACATACACCAGAGCGAATATGTCAAATAACTTTTGAAGAAATTTGACTTATCATAGTGTAAGCCATCTATGACTCCAATGCATCCCACATGCATTCTGGAAAAGGAAGAGGTAAGTAAAAAGGTAGAACAAAAGATCTACAGAGGTATGATTAGTTTTCTCTTATATCTTATAGCTTCAAGACCTGACATTCTATACAGTGTATGCTTATGTGCCAGATTCCAATCAAGTCCTAGAAAATTTTACTTAATAGCTATTAAGCGAATTTTCAAGTATCTGAAAGGTACTACTAATCTTGGTTTGTTTTATAGAAAAACCAATGAATACAATTTAGTAGGGCATTGTGATGCTGACTTTGCTAGAGACAGAGTAGAAAGAAAAAGAATTTCTGGAAGATGCCAGTTTCTGGGAGAAAATCCAATCTCATGGACCAGCAACACACAATCCACAATTGCTTTGTCAACAGCAGAAGTTGAATACATAGCAGCTGCTGGATGAAACACACAGATGCTCTAGATAAAGAGTCAGCTTGAAGACTTCAACATATTTGAGAGTAACATTCCTATATTTTGTGATAATACTTCTGCAATATGTTGATCTAGGAATTCTAGTTTGCATTCTAGGGCTAAGCATATAGAAATAAAACATCACTTTATTAGGGACTATATTCAGAAAGGAATCCTTTCCTTAAAATTCATTGACACAGACCATCAATGGGCTGATGTCTTTACTAAACCACTTTCTGAAGATAGGTTTAATTTCATTCTGAAACATCTCAACATGAAATTATATCTAGAATAAGAGTTTTATTTATGTATTCATTAACCATCAAAATTTTATGTTTTCTTTGTGAACATCTGATAAATAGTTCTTCAGAAGTTAGAAGGACAATTGCATCAGAATCTATCTAAGAAGATCCAAACGGTTCATTTCAAAGATAGAAGTGTGCAGTTCAGATTATCAACATTTGTCATCCTTTCATAAGCGTCCTTCTAAGGTTGAACACGCGTTCAAATTCTGAAGGATCTAAAGCTTTGATTGGGTTCATTGAGACACATTTCATTGGTAACTGTTTCTTATCTCCACCCATCCCCTATTTTCAGGATTCATAACTTCTGTGTAATCATTAATATTTTTCTCTTTCTTATTTATTATGTTTTCAAATTGATTATAAATACACATTCACTATCACTCTCACTTCTTCTCTCTCCTATTTCGTCTCTAGTTTTCGTTTGCAAATACCCTTTTTCTCAGAAATCTCAAACAGTCAGTGTGAACAATGGCTTCATCTTCAAGCGCTAAAAATCTTTAATGTGCTCCTGGTTAATCTTCATCTACAACAAAATAATATGAAGAATCGTCAAGAACCTTACTTACTCCAATTGATTCTTTTGAGGTTCTCTGCGAGCTTATCATTTTCTTTGAAAGCATTAAGGAGAATGGGTTTGATCTTACTGAAGATGTAGATATTCAAGGATGGAACATGTATTTCGACCGTCTTCTAGGTCCAGTGTTCCCAATTATGGTAAAGGAATTATGGATTTATGCAACCTCCTCTAATCACCAAGTAACATCTTATGTAATGGGGAAGAAAATTTCAATCGCTGAAGATTTGATTGCAAAGCTGATTGGTTATAATGGTGGAGGAATCTGTTGTTGCGACATGGCTGAGAAATGTTCTGACCTAACAGCCATATCAAGAGTAATCTTCACCTCTGGGCAGCCATTCAACAAGATTAAAGATATGAAGGACTAATTCAGAATCTGGGCAAAGATCATTCTGGGGAATATCAATCACAGGAAACCAACAAGCTCTCCTGACTACATAAATATTGATCAACAGTTTCTGCTATACTTCATTGCGAAGAAGATAAAAACAACCCTTCCTCACTTTCTTTTTAATCATTTGAGAACAAGCGTGAAGGAAACAAGAGAAGATGAAAGAACCAAGAGGGATTGGATACCTCTGGGTAGGTTAATTTCAGATATTCTGACTGAGAATAGGTTAATATAGCATCTAACTGAAGCTCAGCAGATAAGCACGCTGGAGGCATGTGTTGGAAAACCCCTTAATGCCAAGAACCTGAAAAAGATGAAGATCATTGACATCATTAAGAAGGATCCAACCAATGCTACAAAGGAAGTCATCACATCAAGGAGAATCCCTCTGAAAGATTTTCCTCTATTTTCCGAAATTGATGCTTCACCAAAAATAATTGTCAGATATTTAGAAGCATGCAAGAAGGATGGAACTGCTCCAGAGCTAAACATTCGTGATCTGTATCAACAAGCTCCAGATGTTGTCCTAAAGAAGTCTAGAAAAAGAAAAGTTGCAGGAGAAGGATCTTCTCAGAAGACTCCAAAAGCTTCTAAAAAGAAAGGTAACTCTTATTTTATTTCTATTGTAGAATCAGTAGTTTTTCCAACATCTGAAACACCCTCCTCTCCAAAACCAATAGAAGATCCCTCACCTCAAACATTTGAAGATTTTGATATAGAGTTTTACCCTTCAGTAACTCTAGAAAAAATACTAAACGGACCTCTCTCTCCCAATCCACATCTTGAACAAAATCAGCCAGAACTTGCTAGAGTTCTTTCTAATATTGATCAATTTGATTCATATTTTCAAACTCCTTACCCTGAAAATCCAAACCTTTAAACTACTCAAACATAAAATCCAAACATCCAAACCACTCACCCAGAAAATCCAAATGCTACCGCTTCCCAACCAAAAAATTCATACACAGACTCTGATACCACCACGCTAATTCCTGGAACAATAGAACCTATCATGGTTCGACAACCTATCTCCATCCAAGACATTCCAGAAATTCCATCACCTTACCATTCCACTCCACCAAACACACCTCCATCACCAATCATCATTTCTGATTCTCCTACTCCCTCTCCTATTAACCCTTCAGAAGATCACCTTAGAAAAGTCATAGACTTAGAAGCACTGGATCACCTTACCTCAACCTCTCACAAAATTTCCATTCCCAAAAATAAAACAACTATCACCAAAGCAGATGTTGGTAGAAATTTATTGATTTTTGAAACAGAAATAATGGAATTGGTTAACTCTTTGAAGAAAGCAAGCTTAGAAAATCTGAATCCTGCTACTTCTGATTCTCACTAGAACCGGTTCAGAAGATGGTTCAACTCAGAATCCCAAAAACTCAAGGAATTAAGTTATGAACTAGACCAACAGAACTTTTATGATCAGCTGAAAGTTTTCAAGGATCAAGTTCTGAGTCACTGGGAAAGGAAATTTATTCTTCTGCTGGACAATGCTCCCTAGAAAGAGCACCAACCTTTAAAAGTTATTGAACCATTCTCTGAAAATCTTCCTCTGGCTATTATTCAAGAAAAAGGAAAAGCAACTGAAGAAGCCACTGAATCAGAAAATGCTACAAAGTGTTCTGAGAAACTTGCATCTTCTGTGGATACACCAGCTTCATCTTTGGTTATGCAAACTATGGAAGAGTTAAAGAAAGAGAATGCAATGATCAAAGAAATATTGGACAAGCAAGAAGACACGAGCAAAGTAATTAAGGAAATGCTGGGAAAACCATAGAAATCAAGCACTCATATTAAGAGCTTGCTGGAAGCGTTGTTCACACGACTTCCCCCTCCTCAATCTTTGTATTTTTATAACTAGTTTTCTGCATTCATTTATCTTGTTTTACTTGGATCTGAAAGTGTTATTGAGATCATATTTTAATATAACTCATCTTTTTTACTCTGAATATTAGTGTTTATATTGCTTTTTGATTCCTGACCAAAAGGGGGAGAACGTAAGATATTTTCAATAACAGTATATCGAGACAAATTCTCAAACAATTTGAATATCATAACTTCTCCTTTTTTTTCTTCTAAAAGCACAACATGAACAAAACTCTGATAAAGACAGAAGGAGATGCATCAAAAGCTCTGATCATAATGAACTTCAGGGAAGTAATTCATCTCTATCTGAGTACTCAACTCAGGGGGAGACTCTCTAATGCTTTATGTTCTGTCTATTTTAATTAAAATATCCTAGTTTTTGTCATCATCAAGAAGGGGGGGATTGTTAGAACAAAGTTTGATTCTACAACCCTCGTAAGAGTTTTGATGATAACAAACACAAAGAACAATTATGCACTCTAAAATTATATTATGTTTTATAGAGAAGTTCTGATGGAAGTAGATCAGAAGATAAGCTACAAGGATGTTCCTGCTATGAACGTAGACTATTCTCAGAAAGTTCTGATGAATGAAGATCAAAATTTGCGCTAAGACAAAGATGTTTTAACTCTGAAAGAAAGTCTAACACTGCAAACAGGACCTTATGATTCTGATCTTCCAAAGTTCTGAAGCAAGTAGAAAACAGATTCCTTAATGTTCTGAAGTGTTACAATTCATCAAAGCTATATCAAATGTAACGGCTACAAACAGACAAGGATCTTTTATTTGAGGAAAATGCATTAACTGTCATTTATCAAGTTTCCAAATACTCAAGATTGTTGCACCCATTTGAACAAGGGATAAGGATAAATCATTTACGATTTATACACTACAATTTCATAATATTTCAACGCTTCTACTCCTCATTTATACTACTCTCTAATTAAGTAATACATCACAAGTCTGTGATACTGTTTTTGTAAGGAAAAACATATTGTACATTGCTTTATTCATATTTTGTTTAGTACAATCCCTTGAGAAAAATTGGTTTGTGGTTATACTCAAGAAGACTTTGGCAGTAGTCAAAGTATATTTGTAATCAATTTTGATTAGTGAATTAAGACCTCATTGGGGAGAGGCGAAATCACCTTGGTGGGTGGACTGGAGTAGTTTGAGTTCGAACGAACCACGATAAAAATCATCGTGTTGTTTCCATAGTTTTTTAAGATTCCAATTCAACCCCTCACCCCCACCCGCCTTATTTTGTTTTTCAATTCTTCATCTTTAGTCTTCAATATTTATATGTGAAAGTCTTCAGACATCAATCATGACGTTGCCACATCATACTAGGACTTCTTGGTAGTCCACCACCAATGTTCTCTCTCTCTTTTAAGGGATTTAACAAATAACTCATATTCCCCCCCCCCCCCTTAAAAAGTTGCTCACTAAGAGATTACATAAACTCTTCTCCCCATTTTTAGCCATAATATGACAAAGGCTCTAACAATAGGTAAGAACCATACTCAGATTAATGTTGGGATATTTTATTGCACGCTTTCCTGAACTAATGCACTACATCAGATCAGACTCGACACCATAAACAACAACCTCAGGATAAACGGAGAAACACTTGAAGTCATGATGTACATGAGAAAGAAGATATCAAATACTCCCCCTCAACTTTAGAACTATTCTTTGACATAGACAAACACAAGATCCTCTTTTGAAGCATAAGAGGAAACTAAAGGAAACAATCAACACCCACCTGAACTACCCTTATACAAACACAGAGGACCATACCTCAAACTTGGGTAACTCAGAACACAAGAAACAATTGTGTTCTTAACTCAGATCACATGACACAACAACAAACACTCAAAAACAAACATACTCAGAATAAGACATCTTATTCGACATCTTTGCAAAACAACTGCAAAAACTGACCTCAGACTTAACAACGTTTGAACACTACCCATTTTCCCTATGCTTGCCACAAATCGACAAACATAACCTTCATAGAACCAGACCTAAATAGAACTTACCCATACCTAAACCAAGGTGTTATACCCCAATTTTTTCCCCTAAGTTCCCTTTAACATATCACATCAATTCAATCATAACAAGATCACATTAGGGTTTGATTCTTCTCCCTATCTTTAGCTTTTACTCTAGGAGGAATCACCAAGCACCTTGACTTGTATTGTATGATCATCTATGTTTTGTATTTATTACCCTTTAACTAATAAATACAATGAGTGTTTGCCCTAATTGTTGATGTTATAGTTGAAAGCACAATACATTCCATCAAGATTGATCTAGGGATTCATGAGTTCATTTATGTGCCTTCCTCAACAAAGCTTCATTGAGATTCAAGCCTCATCATTAAAGATATTTTTAAATAATATCATGACAAAGTCTTTTTTGATTAATCATACCTCAAGTTGTCAAAAAAATTTCAAAGGTACAAGAGTTAATTGAAGAAGTTTGACTCAAATAGACAAGTATTTGATTTCAATGATCACAAGTGCATATCTCCTTCAATTCTCAAGATTTGTAAGTGGTTTTGGTTGCTATGGTTTCTCCTTATCATCCCCAACAACATATAAGCACATAACAAAGATATTGGTGCAAGAAGGTTGGTCATATTTGCAAAGGTTTCCCAAGGCATTTTCTTGCTCTAGGAGTTAGGGTTTTGAACTTCAAAGGGGTATATCTTGCTCATATTTTGGTATTTTTGAATGATTCCAAATACATCATTCTCTTTAAAGGGTTATTAACAAAACACTTCAAAAGTTTCAAGGAATTTTTTTGTTGAAGAAACTTGATGATGAAGAAAGATTACTAGTCCTCCAGATGAACCCTCAAATTCCCTTATGTGACTTAAAATGATCATATCCTGATCAATTTTTATCACCTTGAACCCATTATGTTTCCATAATGATCTTGAAGATGTGAACTTCAACCTTTCTTTTATGTGCAAAGTGTGAAAATGGATAGAAGATGCCCTAAGGATGCAAAAGATTATAGGTCATTTCATGAATTTTTGCCCACTTCAACAAGTCAAAACTCCCTTAATTTTTGGAGATTTTGAATGGTTAAAGTTTCAAAATGTCATTCAAGAGATCTATTTCATGCCATATTCTTTGGTCAAGAGCAAATTTCAAGTGGAAAGCCATGTTTGAATGCAAGACATTACCAGTCATTTTTGAAGAAAAACTTAGAAAATTTTCTAAGTATAGCAAGTCAACCTCTTTTTCCCAATTTTGACTCATTGCAACTTTTAGCTCAAGCAACCATTTGAACCCATTATTTTCACATTTCAAAGCTTGTAACCTCATCTTTCTAAGGCTTCAAGAATCACTCCCTAAGACCCATTGAGTTGAGAATGCCATCGGTTTGAATTTGGCAATTTGAAACTGAATTTTTTACCAAGTTAGAAATTTGAATCCTTTGTTTTGGCTTCTAATCACAAAATTCCTGCATGCTTTTGCTTCTAATTATGTTTATTGAACTTCCAGAAGTGATTAATGCATCAAAACACAAGAATTGGACGGGTTTTGATGCAAAACAAATCACAATTTGCTCGTGTATCACGCTCACACGATTTCCCTCCAAACTTCATAATTTCACATGCTTGAGCATCCCATTTGATTCCCTATAAATAGAGGGTCATCCCTCATTCATTTCTTCAAGCTTGGAAAGCCAGAATCGCCTTGCCAAACTCTATTTGAACTCAATTTTTTGTAACTTCGAATTTTCTCTTACAACCTTTCTCAATCATTTTTCTTTGTCAGTTCACCTTTCTTGAACCTTATTGAACCTAACAGAAGAAGAATTAAGCTCTAAAACTCCCTGAACCGTGCTAGCCAAGTCCAGTTTCAGAGCTCTGCAACTTAACTTCAATAGGTAGATTCCCTCACCACTAACCACTAATTCCTAACAATTGACTTTATCTTATGCTCTTTACTTTATGTAGCATTTACTTAAGCATTTACATTTGATTCTATTTTTTATCTTTGCTCACTTGAGCATTTACTTTTATGCCATTTTTATTTTTCTCATTTGAGCTTCTCATTTCATTTTGAAGATACTTAATAATCAACTTGAACCATAAAAAAACTTTAATGTTACTTAGACTACTTGGTTACTACCCTTGTCATAATGGAGTGATGGACTTCTTGGACTTAAGATTAAAGACCTTGGCCTACCTTGAGACCTTAATTGTTATTTTGTCTGGAGTTCTTGGGGTTTACCCTAAGACATTGGGTTGTTTGTTTATTTTGTGTGCAAGTTATTAAGGTTATACACTTTGTCTGTAATCTGGAACTCATCTGTATACAACCGTTACTCTGCCCAATTTTTGTGAAGACTTAATGCAAATTGAAGCTTGTTATTCTTAAGAGGTTTATTAATTGTTTTCTTGGTTTCAAATCCAAAGGATGGAATTATATATTGACTCATTATGTCAAGTGTTGGCTTCTTGTTGGTTAGATGGTTCTTCTCCTTAACTCTTACCTTATGCTCTAGGATAGTCCCTTCTTGTCCTCCCATCTTCTTTAATTTCAAAATCTTCTTCCTCCTTCTGAAAACTCTTCTTGTTTCTAAACTTGAACCGCTCTCATAATAAATTTGGACTTATGTCCATGCATTTTCAAAATATTTTCTTAATCAAACTTTGATCAACTTAGTAATACTTTGACTTTTTTTTTGTGCGAAGACTAAAAGTCAATCAATCTCATTTCAAACCATTTAGCCACTTTGGCTTTTTACCTTAAAATTTTTTCTCAAAAGATTAGAGTCTTGTCGATCCTTGTAGTGATGTGAGCTACTATACTTCTACAATATGTAGTGAAGTGAGACATTTTCCACTTGGGTGTTGAGTGAGGCTTTGTTGATTTTAAAATCCAAGCCATATCCTCCACTTTGAGATGACACAAATTATCCTTTCTCATAATTGTGGGTAGTAAGTATGTTTTCCACTCAAACAATGACAATGATGTCTCGTCTCTTAAAATTAACCAACACACTTGTGCTTTGAAATTTTTAAAGGTGAACCACATCTACCCTGACCCCCTATTGCATAAAAGGTGGTACGTAGGCACTAAAGATTCGCAACTGCGGCGGGTGCAAAAATTATAAAAAATACTTCTTTTCCCATCACCATAATCTATTTTTTTACACAACATCTTTATAGCCAAAATATAGATTTTTGAAAGAGGTTCCTGTGGAGTACCATAGATCTTTACGATGCTAATACCTTCCCTTTGCATAACCAACCCCCTTACCTAGAATCTTTCCCCCTCTTTTGGGTTACTCGCTCGTTTCCCATTCCTTTGGAAATGATAAAGCGCGGTGGCAATTTTTATTTTGATTTGTGCGAGTCAAGTCAATCCAATGGCTTAGTCTCAATATTTCTATCGCTACAGAAAAATGGTGACTTCACTAGGGAAAGATTGACCTCTTTCTGGTTCATCCCTAAGTGGGTTGAGCCTATATTTGTTTATCTGAATATGTGTTATTATGTGTTATATCTTATATGTTGTATATATGTTTGTCTGGATTTTCCTGGTTTTCAAGGTGCTTGGTGATTTCTCATAAGTCATATATCTGGACTTGGGCAAACTTAAGATAAGACAGGCGGTATAGTCATGTTAACTTTGAGGGAGTAATCCCAAAAAAGGAGGCATGAGATCCCCCACTCAGTGGAGGCCCCTTTGACTGTAGTTTCATTTACCGAGTAATCGGGAAGACGTACTGCTTTCGACCTGGGAGCATGTTGAAACTGAGAACCGTAGAATACCTAACCCATCTTAAAAGTTGACTATTTGTGATTATCTCAGGTACCTTTTAACTATGGATTATGGAAAAAGAAAGATCGGGAAGTGCAGTTTCAAAGATCGTAAGATAGATGAGTTGATGAGTCTGATTCCTGAGATTGAGTGTCCTGTAAATTTTCGGAGGAAGTATGGGTCCATCATTTCTCTCATGAAGATCAGGATGAACGAGGGTATTTTCTCGACTTTGAGGGTATTTTCTCGACTTTGGTCCAATTCTATGATCCGATTTATCGATGCTTTACTTTCCCTGATTATCAGTTGATGCCTACACTAGAGGAGTATTCTTATCTACTAGGTTTGCCTATTACTGGTCGTGTTCCTTTTACTGGTTATGAGGGGGAGCCAAAATCCCATGAGATTACTGCTCTGATCCATTTGGGGAATTCTGTGGTTGAAACCCACATGACTACCAAATGAGGGATTAGAGGATTATCAGCTCAGTTCTTATTGGAGAAAGCTTGCTAATTTGCTAGGATGAAGAGTACGGTTGCTTTTGAGGCCATCTTTGCTCTACTTGCTTATGGTTTGTTCTTATTTCCCAATGTAGACAAATTTATTGATATCAATGCCATTAGGATCTTTATGATAGGAAACTTAGTTCCTACATTATTGGGTGATGCTTATTATTCTATTCATCTTTGGGATTCTTATCATGGAGGGATGATCATATCCTGCACGCCTTTGTTATATCAGTAGTTTACTTGTCATTTACCTTGGTCAGATGCTTTCTGGGATGTCAGGAAGGAACCTCGTTGGGCTCCAAAAATCATGGAGGAATTAACTACAACTCTGTTCTTGCACACTGACAGCTTGGATATCCGATGAGGGATAAGCCAAATAGTATTCATTTGAGTAGTTTCTTCCTGAAAGAGGGAGAAGACCATAAGGAAACTAGGGAGCAGATTGTGAAGGCCTGGCGTCACATTAACAGGAAGAGTAGGAAGGACTTGGGACCTAGAGGGGTTGTTTCTTTGGAGCCTTATCTACAATGGGTACAAGCAAGAGCCATTCAGTTGAAGATGTCGTATTCCAGAGAAGCACTTATGCCTGATATGTTTGTGAAGACTACTCCTCCCCTATTGGATGATGTGGAAGAGCTCCAGCTTGCTTTAGTCAGGATGCAGCAGGAAAAGGATGCTTGGAAGAATAAGTGCCATACTCTAGAGGTTTCCTACCGAGCAGACTTGAAGGAGAAAGACGAATTGATTGAGATTCTTGAGAGTCGAGTTGTAGAGACGATGGAGAGGAGAGGGGATTTGTTTTCCTCTAAACCTCAATCAGACCCTAGTAACTCACTTCCTGATTCAGATGATTGGAAGGAGGTCGCCACTAGGTATGCAGAAGAAAACCAGAGGTTGAAAGCTCAGATTACCAGACTTACAGGGAAGCGTCAGCGTATAGAGTGATCTTCATCAGCTTTGATTCTTAGGATTTTAGACTTTACTTTCATCTTGTACTTGGGATTATTGAAACTTGTAATCAATTTTGAAGTTATTATAATAGAAAGTGTCAGTATTACAATGTGTTATTACTTTGATATATGCAAAATTGTCTATAAATATTTAAGCCCCTTGAAATAATAATAATAAAATAAATCATATGCATTGCATATCATGCATCATATTGTACACAATTCTTGCATTTTTTGCATATCTAGGTGTTTTACTGAGCTTCTTTACTTCGTTCAGCAAGTAACTCACCGGTAAAATACTCGAGCCAATTTCAGAAGGAAGATGGATAACCTAGAACAAGATAATCGCGAGTTACGCGAGGAAGTTTCTGCTCTGAAGGCCGATATGGCCAATCTCACTGATCTGATGGAGTCTTTGGTGGCTGCTCAGAATCAACCACCAATTGTTCAGTCTCAACAGACAATGGTTACTACTGAAGCTCTAATTGTTCCTATTTTTGTCACTCTAGCTGCTGTCTAGAATCGTATGCCTCTGGGATATCCTAGGGGAATGCCAGAAATTTTTAACCAGGATCCTCAAATTGCTCCGCTTACTCAGACTGCTGCTGCTCCCGCACCTCTTGTGGTGCATGTTACTCCTGCTGCTAGAAACGAGGTTCACTATGCTGCACCTCCCTCGGTGAATGTGGTCCTGTTTGATAATGATGAAGTGTATCTCCTTTTTCCTCCACCAAGTGAAAGCTTGGGATTCTATGATCGAATGGACGATTTTCAAGACCGGTTTGACAAAATGTAGAAAGAGTTGAAGGCCCTCAAAGGAAAAGAGTTGTTTAGGCAGAATGTGAATGATATGTGTTTGGTGCCAAATATAAAAATACATGCAAAGTTCAAAGTACCAGAGTATGAAAAGTACAAGGGTAACACTTGCCCTCATGCCCATTTGATGATGTATGTAAGGAGAATGTCTACTCATATAGATGATCAACGCATGTTGATTCATTTCTTTCAAGACAGTTTAACCGGTGCAGCATTGAAACGGTACATGAGCCTGGACAGTGCCAGTATTCATTCTTTTAACGACTTGGGAGAAGTGTTTATCAGACAGTACAAATATAATGTGGACATGGCACCTTACTGTGATCAACTTAGGGCCATGGTCCATAAGGATAGGGAATCATTTAAAGAATATGCACATAGATGGCGTGAGGTAGCCGCCCAAGTGATTCCTCTAATGGAAGAAAATGAGATGACAAATATTTTTCTGAAGACACTAGGAGCATTCTATCATGAGAGAATGGTGGCGAGCGTACCCCGTGATTTTACTGAAATGGTGGGAATGGTTGTCCGTTTGGAAGAGGTTGTAAGAGAAGGTCGTCTAACAAAAAGTAAAAGTTCCAGCAATGTGAAGAAGCCATCATATGGATTTGTTAATAAGAAAGCATGGGAAACAAATTTTGTTATTTATGGGAGAAGAGTTAATCCCTCTAGAAGAAATCATCAGCGCCATCAATAGGTTGCCTCGGTAACTCCAGTTGTAAATGCACTCTGACTACAGTTTCTTATCAAAGACCAGTCCCACAGGGGAGTCAAGGGCAGAATCAGAAGAAAGAGCCTTTTGACTTTATCCATATGAGTTATGTGGAGTTACTCCCAGCATTGATCCATAAAAAGTTGGTCCAGACTAGGCCGCCTGCTGCTATACCATCCCCTTTACCTTGGTACTACAAGGCATACCAGACGTGCGCTTTCCATCAGGGTGCACCAGGGCATAATGTAGAAAATTGTTATCCTCTAAAGTAAGAGGTACATAAAATGGTTAGATAGGGCCTTTTGTCCTTCAAATATGTCATTCTTGATGTAAAAGATAATCCTCTCCCAAAACATGGAGTAGCGAATGTTGTTAACATGGTTGCTGGTTGTCCAGGGGACTTCCACATTTATGATATTAACTTGCTTAGAGGAGACTTGGTAAAGATGCATGTAGACCTTTGCGAGTTTAATTACTATATTCATGACCATGCTGGTTGTGGTATCTGTAGTACTAATATATAAGGTTGTGATAAGATAAAGGATGATTTGCAAGAGATGGTGGATGAGGGCCTCATCTATATAATCAGGCCTAGAGCAGAGTATGAGGAGGAAGTGAACATGGTTTTTGGATATCCTGGAGAATTCAGGATCTTTGATGTGGAACATATGAATGATGATCTCGTACAATTGCATGCTAATTTCTACCACATGGTTGGTCAGGTTGAGCACCACTATGGATCTTATTGGGTTTGCTGCAGGGACTACCGAGGGTGTTCAATTGTGAGAAAAAGTATTTAGTTGTTGTTGGATAATAGAACTATCAAGGTTTTGGGCCAAAGAGATGATTACCATGAGGTTAATGAGATTGAGGTTTGCTTGGCTGAGGAAGAATCAGATGATGAATATGCTTCCGCAGATGAATTATTTTCCTCATATGAGTGTATGTTCTCTGGCGATGATTCTTTGATGTCAAATTTTTCTGAAGAAGGTGTAAATGTGATTGTTTCATTTTTCAGTGATTCTTCCCCTGTTGAAATTGAATATTGTAGCAAGCCAATTGTTGCCCCTGTGGTAATTTGCTTGCCAAGGCTTGTTCCTTAGAAATCAGACAAAGTTGTACCATACAAGTATAATGCTACAATTTTATAGGATGGTGTGAAAGTTATAGTCCATCCTTTGTCTAGTGTTAGAAATATTGCTGAGACTAGTAGACTGGCCCACAGCAGTCGTGTGTTTGCACTAGTTGTTCGAGGAAATGATGATGCTGGTAAGAAGGCCATGGAAAGTATTGAAGAAAAGAAAGTTGCAGGGGAATCCAGTGGTACTACCCTAGATAAGGACGTAGATGTTATTTTGAAGATAATCAAAATGAGAGACTACCAAGTTGTGGATCATTTATTGTAGACTCCTTCAAAGATATCTATCTTAGCATTGTTGATGAATTCTGCTGCCCATAGAGAATCTTTAATGAGGGTGTTATACCATGCCTTGGTGGAGTATGACATGCCATTAGATTAATTCAGCGGTGTGGTAGGTAATATTACATCATGTAATAATGTAAGCTTTTGCGATGATAAATTTCCTAACGAGGGGAGGAATCACAATTTGGCTCTCTACATATCCATGAACTGTAAAAGCGATTCATTATCAAATGTGTTGATTGATAACAGATTCGCCTTGAATGTGATACCGATGAGTATGCTGATGAAGTTGAAATAACAAGGGGCTCTTATGCGCCCAAGTAATATTGTTGTCAAAGATTTTGATGGATCAAGGAATTTGGTTATTGGGGAGGTCGGTCTGCCTATTCATATAGGTCCGCATCTGTTCCAGATCACTTTCGAAGTTATGGATATTTTACCCGCATATAGTTGTCTACTGGGAAGACCATGGATACATGAAGTAGGGGTCGTCACCTCCACTTTACACCAAAAGTTGAAATTCGTGCGTGAAGGAAAATTGGTTATTGTAAATGAAGAGCAAGCATTGCTGATATCTCATCTATCATATTTTAGTATTGTAGAAGCAGATGAAACTGTTGTGGGGACGCAGTTCCAGGCTCTGTTTGTTGATAATGTAAGAGGGAATGAGAACTCTATGACTTCATTCAAGGATGCTCTGCACGTTGTGCGCAATGGTCCAATTAAAGTTTGGGGACAGGTCGTTGATCCTCCAATGAACAAGAACATGACTGGTTTAGGATTCTCTGCCAAGAATTGCAAAGGCAAAAGTTTGAAGTCATAGTCTACTATGAGCAGCTACCATGATGTTTTCAACAACGGAGGCTATCTCCATCCAACTGTTTCTAGAGTTAATGTTATTGAGGAGGATGAAGAAGATCAGGAAATCCTTAATTATGTGACGCCTGGAGTCAGAATCCAGAACTGGGTCACTTATGATGTTCCCTCTTGCATCCATGTCTCAAAGTAATTTATTTTTGTTTATCTTTGCAAAAAGCTTTCATTCTGCCCAAGATGAAAGTTAATATTGTATGGGCTTATTTGTTAGCTTTGATCATTAAAATCATAAATAAACATTGTCTTTGATTCTCAAAGTTGTGTCTTTTGTTTTTCTGCTTTTTCATGGAAAATGGTAATAATAAAAAAAAACCTTTTGAATAAAATAATAATTGAAAATAAATCTGCATGATCACTTGATATATGTGTCAGTTTCTAAAAGCAATCACAAATCACATGTGCAGATTAGTTAATAAACATGTTGAATACAATGACCCTGCACCCTCTCCAAACTTTGAATATCCTGTGTTTGGGACGGAAGAAGAAGAATATGATGAGATTCCAGAAGAGGTTTCACGGTTGCTCGAGCACGAGGAAAATGCAATTCAGTCGTATAAAGAGTCTTTGGAAACAATCAATTTGGGTTCAGAAGAGGAGTCAAAGCAAGTCAAGATTGGAGCATCATTACATCTTGATATGAAGAACATGTTGACTGAGCTGTTGAAAAAGTGTGTGGACATTTTTTCTTGATCTTACCAAGATATGCCGGGTCTAGATACTAATATTGTAGAACATCACTTGCCTTTAAAGCCAGAGTGCCCACCCGGCAAAAAAAAGTTGAAAAGAACTCACCCTGATATGTCAGTAAAAATCAAAGAAGAGGTCTTAAAGAAGATAAATGCAGGTTTTCTTGTAACATTAGTGTATCCGCAATGGATAGCCAACATTGTGCCCGTACCGCAGAAAGATGGAAAAGTCCACATGTGCGTAAATTACAGTCATCTAAATAAATCTAGTCCAAAAGATGATTTTCCATTGCCACACATTGATATGCTGGTTGACAGCACAACAAAATTTAAAGTATTCTCGTTCATGGACGAATTTTCTGGATATAATCTAATAAGAGTGGCTCTTGAGGACATGGAAAAAGCAACGTTTATCACACCCTGGGAAACATTCTGTAAGTGTTTGGTTGTTGGCATGTTTTTTGGTAAAACCAGTTGTGTGAATGTCATGACCGATGTCATAACATTCTGGGATACAAGGTACATTCTGCAGAAAAAGAATGTCATACAGGAGCTGCTCAATATGAGTGTTTAGCTGATCATTATGCAATGATCATATTTATTGCATTCTACCAAAATCAGTAAACAGGATTCTTATTGTCATAACCAATGTTAAGACATCCTGTACTGAACTAACATTTGTGCAGATTTGTTATTTCTGAGAATTTTCAGGAATCTGGTTTATTCAGTCCAGATCAGATTCTCACGTGGACTTAGGTTAACTTTGCTTAACCCTAATCTGGTTGTTAAAATCCTATGACCAAGTCTTGAGGTTAACCCTAATTAACCCTAGCTATTTTCGTGGAAGCCCTAACAGAAGAATAGCTGGCTATATATTCCTCATGAAGACTGTTGGTGAAAGATACTTTTTGACAGAAGATCAATAAAGGACTGTATAGTTGTAACTACTGTGAGCCAATCAATTATCATTGTGATAAGTGATTTGGAGTAGGATTTGGTTGTAAGGGTTGTGTATCACTCAAAGCTTTGAAGCATGAGTGTCTGTGTTACTTGATTAAAGATTTGAAGCAAAGTCAAGTTAGGGTTGTGTATCACTGAAAGCTTTAAAGCACGAGTGTTTGTGTTACTTGATTAAAAGCTGTGAAGCAAAATCAAGTGTATGTACTGAAGAGTGTCTTCATAATTTCATTAGTCAATTGTTTAGTATCACTGCTGTGATTGAGGGGGAGTGAGTAGCAACTCAGGTTTAAGTTGAACTTAGATTGAAGTTGCATTGGGTAGGTCTTAAGTGAAGGAGATAAACTGGTTGGTTTATCCCTGAATTAATATCTCTTATAGTGAATTTCCTCCCTGGCTTGGTAGCCCCCAGAGTAGGTGTTGTTATACATTGAACTGGGTAAACAATTGAATGTGTTATTTACTACTTTTATATTTACTGTCTTGAAGAGTGTCAGATACGGTGTCATAACATTCATTATGACATTAAGTATCTACTGCCAGAATTTCAATTGGCATCAAAGCAAGCACCCCGCCTGTCTTACTGGGTGAGATCTAGGGATATTATTTTCTGGCTCTATGGACAAAGAAGGAGGATTTGGAAACAGACCACCCATTCTGGATGGATCAAATTATAACTACTGGAAACCTCATATGATTGCCTTCTTAAAATCACTGGACAAAAAGGCTTGGAGAGCTGCTGACAAAGGATGGAACCATCCCACCATAACTGGGAAAGATGGGACAATCAGTCTGAAACCTAAGGAAGAATGGAGCAAAGAAGAAGATGAGTTAGCCCTGGGTAACTCCAAAGCATTAAATGCCTTGTTCAACGGAATTAATAGAAACATATTCAGACTAGTACATCAATATGAACTGGCCAAGGAGGTTTGGGACACTCTCAAAACTACCCATGAGGGCACATCCAAAGTAAAAATGTCAAGGCTTCAGATGCTGACTACAAAATTTGAGAACCTAAGGATGATGGAAGATGAGACCATTCATGAGTTTCACATGAACATCTTGGAAATTGCCAACACCTCAGGAGCATTGGGAGAAAAGATGTCAGAAGAAAAGCTGGTGAAAAAGATTCTCAGATCCTTGCATAAAAGATTTGCAATGAAGGTGACTGCTATAGAGGAAGCTTAAGATATCTGCAACTTGAAGGTGGATGAACTCATTGGGTCACTTCAAACCTTTGAGATGGGGATAAGTGACAATGTTGACAAGAAAAACAAGAGCATAACACTTGTATCTAATACTGAAGATGAAAACAAGGAGGATGAAGAAGAAAATATTTCAGAAGCTATAGCCATGCTTGGAAGACAGTTCAACAAACTCATCAAGAGAATGGACCCAAAGTCAAGGTCAAATGTTAAGAACATTCCTTCTGACATTAACAGATCCTATGACTCCAGCAGAAGACCAAATTCTGAAGAGAAGGGAAATCAAAGCAAAGGAATTAAATGCCATGGATGTGAAGGATATGGGCACATTCGAGTTGAATGTCCTACCTTTCTTAAGAAACAAAAGAAAGGAATGTCTGTTACTTGGTCTTACTGTGACTCAGAAAGTAATTCTGAAGAAGAATCTGCCAAACTAGTTACTGCGCTAACTGGTATTTGTGACTCTGATAGTGACTATAGTGATGAGGAAGTGACATTTGAAGAACTGGTTGACTCCTACAAGAAGTTATGTATCAGAAGTGCTGAAGTCTGTCAGCAAAATGAGAGACAAACAAAACTCATAGTAAAGTTGGAGGCTGAGAAGAAGGCAGGCATTGATACTATAAGTCATCTAGAAGGGGAAGTTCAAATGCTAAACTCAAAACTTGACCAGATGACCAAATCTGTTAAGATGCTGACAAATGGAACTGACAAATTAGAAGAAATCCTTCAGGTTGGACAAAATGTGGGAAACAAGTCTAGTCTAGGATTTGTGGCAGCAAAGAAATCTATTGTAGACAAGAAGAAGATCGGGCCTGATAAACAAATGTCAAAGCAGATGTCACAATATAACACACAACACCGAGAACAGAGAAATATGAAGAAAAAGTATCAAAGATGGAGATGTCATCATTGTGGGAGGTTTGGTCATATAAAGCCATTCTGCTTCAGATTATATGGATATCCTAATCAGACCCCAGTTGTCAAACCTAAGTCTAACAAGGCACCATATACTCAACAGTGGAAGAAAAAGGCTACTGCCCTGATAGCTCACACCTCCCTTAGAGTCTCTGCAAAGGAAGACTGGTACTTTGACAGTGGATGCTCTAAACACATGACTGGAATCAAGAATCTTCTCAATAATGTTAAACCTCACACTACTAGTTATGTGACTTTTGGATATGGTGCTAGAGGAGAAATCAAAGGAGTTGGAAACTTGGACTGCCCTGGAGTTCCAAACCTAAATGAAGTATTGCTGGTAAAAGGCTTGACTGCTAATCTCATAGTATCAGTCAATTATTTGATCTAGGATTCAAGGTCAACTTCACCAAGTCTGAATGTCTTGTAACTAATGAGAAACAAGAAGTTGTAATGAGAGGAGTCAGATCTAAAGACAACTTCTACTTATGGGAGTCTGAGAACACTAATTATTCTTATGTGTGCTCTATTGCCAAAGAAGAAAAAGAAGTGAAACTGTGGCACCAAAAACTTGGTCATTTACATCTAAGAGGAATGAAAAGGATTATATCAATGGAAGCGGTCAGAGGGATTCCAAGGCTGCAAATTGATGAAGGGAGAGTTTGTGGTGAATGTCAGGTTGGAAAGCAGACTAGAATGTCACATCCAAAGTCAAGACATCTGACCACCTCTAAAGTGTTAGAACTTTTACATATGGATCTGATGGGACCAATGCAGGTGGAAAGTCTTGCTGGAAAAAGATATGCCTATGTTGTTGTGGATGATTTTTCCAAATTCACCTGGATTAACTTCATTAGGGAAAAGTCTGATGTATTTGAAGTATTTAAGGAACTGTGCAAAAGAATTCAAAGAGAAAAAGAAGGATGCATTGTCAGAATCAGAAGTGATCATGGCAGGGAATTTGAAAACAGTAAGTTTGATGAGTTCTGCTCCTCAGAAGGAATTAATCATGAATTCTCTTCACCCATAACTCCTCAACAAAATGGAGTTGTGGAAAGGAAAAACAGGACTATACAGGAATCTGCCAGTGCAATGATACATGCCAAAAGACTTCCTATTCATTTTTGGGCTGAAGCTATGAATACAACCTGTTATGTCCATAACAGGTTCACCTTGAGAAAGGGAACATCATCCACCATTTACGAACTTTGGAAAGGAAGGAAGCCTACAGTGAAGTACTTTCATGTATTTGGAAGCAAATGCTACATTCTGACAGATCGTGAACAAAGGAGAAAGATGGACCCTAAAAGTGATGAAGGAATATTCCTAGGATACTCTACCAACAACAGAGCTTATAGAGTATTCAATTCCAGGACCAAAGTTATGATGGAATCTATAAATGTCATAGTTGATGATTACCATGAGGAAACAAATGTCCCATATGATGTTGAGACATTCTTTGAGACTTCAACTCAAAAGGATGATATTCCTAAAACTACTTCATCAGAATCTGAATCAAAGGAAGATAACAAAGACCCTTCCATCAGAATTCAGAAAGATCATCCTAAGGAACTCATCATAGAAGATCCTAATAGTGGAATCATTACAAGATCTAGAGAAATCATCTCAAACTCTTGCTTTGTATCTAAGATTAAACCAAGAAATGTTAAGGAGGCTTTAACTGATAAATACTGGATTGGAGAAATGCAAGATAAATTGAACCAATTCAAGCAACATGAAATATGGGAGTTAGTTCCTAGACCAGGAGGAACAAACATCATTGGCACAAAATGGATTTACAAGAACAAATCAGATGCTGAAGGAGTTGTCACCAAGAATAAGGCAAGACTTGTTGCTCAAGGATACACTCAAGTTGAAGGGGTTGATTTTGATGAGACTTTTGCTCCTGTAGCCAGACTGGAATCAATCAGACTCCTATTGGGAATTGCTTGTCTCCTTAAGTTCAAGTTATTTCAGATGGATGTAAAGAGTGCCTTCCTAAATGGGTACTTAAATGAGGAAGTTTATGTGGAACAGCCTAAAGGATTTGTGGATCCAAACTGCCCTGATCATGTCTACAAATTGAGGAAAGCTTTATATGGCCTGAAACAAGCTCCTAGAGCATGGTATGACAGGTTGACAAAATTCCTCTCTGACAAAGGATACAGGAAAGGAGGCTTGGATAAAACTCTTTTTGTCAAAAATTAAGGAGGAAAGATAATGGTAGCTCAAATCTATGTTGATGACATAGTGTTTGGGGGAATGTCAGATAAGATGGTTAAACATTTTGCTGACCAGATGCAAGCTGAATTTGAAATGAGCCTCATGGGAGAATTGACCTACTTTCTTGGACTGCAAGTCACACAGATGGAAGACTCAATTTTTCTGTCTCAAAGCCAGTATGCAAAGAACATTGTCAAGAAGTTTGGGATGGAGAATGTCAGTCACAAAAGGACTCCTGCACCTACTCACTTAAAGATGTCCAAAGATTCAACTGGGGTTAAGGTGGACCAAAGCTTGTAATGAAGCATGATAGGAAGTTTGCTATACTTAACAGCCAGCAGACCTGACATTGCTTTTGTAGTTGGAGTATGTGCAAGATACCAGGCTGAACCCAAAGTAAGTCATATCAACCAAGTGAAGAGAATTCTGAAGTATGTGAGTGGAACCTACAACTATGGCTTGCTGTACTCTCATGGATGTGAACCAACTCTGACTGGTTACTGTGATGTTGATTGGGCTGGAAGTGCTGATGATAGAAAGAGCACCTCTGGAGGATGTTTCTTCTTAGGAAATAATCTTGTCTCCTAGTTCAGCAAGAAACAAAACTATGTGTCTCTATCTACTGCTAAAGCTAAATACATGGCAGCTGGTAGTAGATGTTCTCAAATGATCTGGATGAAACAGATGCTTACTGAGTATAATGTCACACAAGATGTTATGACATTGTATTGTAACATTCTGAGTACTATCAACATTTCCAAGAATCCTATTCAGCATAGCAGGACCAAGCATATTGACATTAGACATCACTTTATCAGAGATCTTGTAGAGGAGAAGACGATTAAACTGGAACATGTTGCCACTGAACTACAACTGGATGACATTTTTACCAAGGCACTTGATGCAAATCAATTTGAAAATTTGAGGGGCAAGCTGGGTATTTGCCAACATGAAGAAATGTAGCAATTAATTTTTCTTAAAACAAGGGATGAGAGAGATATTTTAGTTAAGTCTACTCTGATTGGGCTAATCATCTGCTTCTCTATTTCTTTCCAAAATTTTAAGAAGTTGAATAGACATTCATATATCTCCCTCCTCTCGCGTTTCTGCAACAATCTTCAATCTCTCAAACGAAGACTTCACTATCACTGTTACCTGTTTTCTAAAACACTCAAAATGTCTCAACTATCCATGTCATCATCCTCTTCAAAGGCAACTGCTTCTTCCGCATCCTCTGATCCAGAACCTAGGGCAATCACAAACTGCATGGATTCTGATGTTCTGGACATAACTCCTCTTCGTGAACTGGCAGCTGACCCACTAAGGTCAAGAAGCTGCGAACCAGACATGCAAAAAGGTCACAAGCCTCTTCATCTGGTAAACCCTCTCAACCATCATCTTCTATTCCTCCAGAAATAGCAAATAGGGAAGGTTCAGTTTATGTTCATCAAGTTATAGCTAGACTTATCACTAGGATTCTAAATGAGAATCACTCTATACCTGGAATTTCTGTACCTTTGAATCAAGAATCTGTTAGTCCAAATGTTGAAATGAATCCAGATGTCACTCAGAATGTTGAGACACCGGATGACAACATTAGGAAATCTCCTGAAAATCGTGATGATCACCAGAACCCTACTGAGAAGGATGTTGAACCCCTGGTTATTGATGTTGATGAAGAATACTCTGACAATGACTTAATTGCCAATATCAACCCTAGCATAGCTAGAAGGATGATGAACATAAAAGGAAAGCAGGATGCTGCCAAAAGCCTCTCCAAAGAGAAGATTGCTGATGTTGTTCATAAGAAAACCAGGTCTGAGAACAAGACTGGAGTAGAAACTGTGAAGGCTGGATTGTCAAAAGAAAAAGGGAAGGTGAAAACTCGAGTACCTGTTGGTAGTCTAACAAAACCTTTGAGACAACCAATAGCAAAGAAAAGGAAGGAGCCTGAACCCTCTGAATCTGATGAGGAATCAGAATTTTAGTTTGATGTTGAAGACATTCCTCTCAAAAGGAAACTCTCTTCAAGCAAAATGCCTAAAGTCCCTGAAGTCGCCACTGACAACATCTCCTTTCACCATCCTGAGAATGCAAACAGGTGGAAGTATGTATGTTTGAAAAGGATCGCCTTAGAAAGAGAACTGAACAACAGTCCATGGAATGTAAGGAGATCATGGATCTAATCAAATTTACTGGTCTAATAAATATTGTGGTAAAGTTTACCAACTGCTATGAAGTTCTTGTCAAAGAATTCATAGTGAATTTATCTGATGGGTGTGCTGATGGAAAGTCAGCTGATTTTAAGTGTGTATATGTGAGAGGAAGGAAGATAAATTTCTCTCCCTCTGAAATAAACAAATTCCTAGGCAGGCTTGATGATGCTTGCCCTGAGCTAGAGGTTACTGACAACCAAGTGTGCCAAACCATTACTGCAAATCAAGTCAAGAGCTGGCCCTTAAAAGGGAAGCTGAATGCAAGCAAGCTGAGCATGAAATTTGCCATTCTGCACAAAATTGGTGCAGCTAACTGGGTTCCCACCAACCATAAATCAACCATCTCCACAGGCTTGGGAGGATTTATTTATGCTGTTGGAACCAGGACAAACTTTGACTATGGCAAGTATATCTTTGATCAAACATTAAAACATGTTGGAAGTTGTGCTATTAAAGGCCCTATTGCCTTTCCCTCTCTCCTATGTGGTATAGTCCTTGCTCAGTATCCTGACATTCTAGTTGAAAAAGATATTGTATGCAAAAGAGCCCCTGCTCTTGGGTTGCACTATAAGCTATTTCAGGTAACACATGTTCCTGACATTGTCATGACATCAGCTGAGACATCAACTGTCAAGTCTCATTCCAAGAAAACTGATGTTATAGCTGTGCTGAAGGAAACCTCCAAAGAGCTTGATACAAGGAAAAGGACTCTTGAGGACCTGATTGCTAGACTAGAACATGAGGAGATTGAAGGACAAAGAAGGGAAGAGGATGCTGCTGAAGACCAGCTTAATGCTGAAGATAGTTCCTCCTCTGAAGATGACAGTGCTTGAAGATCAGTGCAGTTGAAAAGTTTGCTGCTGGTACCTGATGCTGCAAATGACTTTTGATTTTTTCTCTCTGTGTTTTTATTATTCCTTTTGGATGACTGTATAACCGAAAAGTACAATTATCTTTGGCCTATTTATGGCTAAAGAGGGGGAGAATATTTTGTGATAATTTTGGTAGAATTAGACTTGGTAGATATTATTAATTATGTTGCTTTCTAATCTCTGATTGTTTAGGGGTTTTAGCCAAAAAAATTCCAAAGGGGGAGTTTGTAAGTGTTTGGTTGTTGGCATGTTTTTTGGTAAAACCAGTTGTGTGAATGTCATGACTGATGTCATAATATTCTGGGATACAAGGTACATTCTGCAGAAAAAGAATGTCATACAGGAGCTGCTCAATATGAGTGTTTAGCTGATCATTATGCAATGATCATATTTATTGCATTCTACCAAAATCAGTAAACAGGATTCTTATTGTCATAACCAATGTTAAGACATCCTGTACTGAACTAACATTTGTGCAGATTTGTTATTTCTGAGAATTTTCAGGAATCTGGTTTATTCAGTCCAGATCAGATTCTCACGTGGACTTAGGTTAACTTTGCTTAACCCTAATCTGGTTGTTAAAATACTATGACCAAGTCTTGAGGTTAACCCTAATTAACCCTAGCTATTTTTGTGGAATCCCTAACAGAAGAATAGTTGGCTATATATTCCTCATGAAGACTGTTAGTGAAAGATACTTTTTGACAGAAGATCAATAAAGGACTGTATAGTTGTAACTACTGTGAGCCAATCAATTATCATTGTGATAAGTGATTTGGAGTAGGATTTGGTTGTAATGGTTGTGTATCACTCAAAGCTTCAAAGCATGAGTGTCTGTGTTACTTGATTAAAGCTTTGAAGCAAAGTCAAGTTAGGTTTGTGTATCACTTAAAGCTTTGAAGTATGAGTGTTTGTGTTACTTGATTAAAAGATGTGAAGAAAAATCAAGTGTATGTACTGAAGAGTGTCTTCATAATTTCATTAGTCAATTGTTTAGTATCACTGCTGTGATTGAGGGGGAGTGAGTAGGAACTCAGGTTTAAGTTGAACTTAGATTGAAGTTGCATTGGGTAGGTCTTAAGTGAAGGAGATAAACTGGTTTGTTTATTCCTGAATTAATATCTCTTATAGTGAATTTCCTCCCTGGCTTGGTAGCCCCCAGAGTAGGTGTTGTTACACACTGAACTGGGTAAACAATTGACTGTGTTCTTTACTGCTTTTAGATTTACTGTCTTGAAGAGTGTCAGATACAGTGTCATAACATTCACTGTGACATTAAGTATTTGCTGCTAGAATTTCACATTCTGTTACAGAGTGATGCCCTTCGGGTTGAAGAACGCTGGTGCAACGTACTAGAGGGCTATGATAACCCTATTTCATGATCTGATGCACAAGGAAATTGAGGTATATGTTGATTACATGATTTCCAAATCACAGACCGAAGAAGGGCATGTGGTTGATCTGTTGAAGTTATTCCAGCGTTTGAGGAAGTATCGTCTCCGCTTGAATCCAAATAAATGCACCTTCGATGTCTGATCAGGGAAGTTTTTTATTTTTATTTTCAGCCAGAAAGGGATTGAAGTTGACCCAGATAAGGTCAAAGCGATCCATGAAATGCATGCGCCAAGGACTGAGAAGCAAGTTAGAGGCTTCCTTGAGCGTATGAATTATATTTCCAGATTCATCTCCCAAATGACCGCAACATGTGAACCGATATTTAAGTTGCTAAAGAAAGATCAAGGTTGAGTGTGAGCAGAGGGTTTCCATAGGGCATTTGAGAGTATTAAAGAATATCTACTGGAACCTCCTATTTTTCTCCCTCCCGTTGAAGGAAGACCGTTGATCATGTATCTAATAATGTTGGGTGGTTCTATGGGCTGTATTTTGGGATAACAAGATGAGATAGGAAAGAAAGAATATGCCATATACTATCTCAGTATGAAAATTACTGATTGTGAGTCATAGTATTCTATGTTGGAGAAGACATGTTACACTCATGCCTAGGCAGCAAAGCGGTTGCGACAATATATGTTGAATAATACTACTTGGTTGATTTCCAAAAAGGATCCAATTAAGTATATCTTTGAAAAGCCTGCTCTCACCGAGAGAATTTCCTGCTGGAAAATGTTATTGTCTAAATACAACATTGAGTACCACACTCAGAAGGCCATAAAAAGCAGTGTGTTGGCGGATTGTCTTTCTAACCAACCGGTGAATGACTATCAATCTGTTAGGTTTGATTTCCCTAATGAGGATGTGATGTTCTTGAAATCAAAAGATTGTGATGAACCTTTACCTGGTGAAGGTCCAGACCCTGAATCTCGCTGGGGCATGGCATTTGATGGAGCAGTAACACTTACGGAAAAGGAATTGGTGCAGTGATCATCATTCTGCATTGATCACACATTCCATTTACTGCAAGGCTGACATTTGATTGTAATAATAATATGGCAGAATATGAGGCTTGTATTATGGGTCCCGAGGAGGCCATTGATCTTAGAATCAAGGTTCTATATGTGTATGGTGATTCGACTTTGGTTGTTAATCAGATTAAAGGAGAATGGTGAAGAATGGAAAAACACAAGAAGGGGGGTTGAATTGGGATCTTAAAACTTAATGAAAAGAACATGTTGAAATTTATCCTGGTTCGTTTGAACTCAAACTACTCCAGTCCACCCGCCAACGTGATTTCGCCTCTCTCCAACGAGGTCTTAATCCACTAATCAATCTTGATTACAAGTCTAATTTGACAACTGCCCAAGTCTTCTTGAGTATAACCATAACCCGGTTTTTCTCAAGGAAATTCACTTAAAAAATATATGAATAAATAGTGTACAGTAGTGTTTCTAATAAAATAGTATTACAATACAGTGATGTTTTACACAGTTTGAGGATGACAGATGATAGCAGTGTTGTTGTGTATGTCAAAAATCATAAACGATTTATCCTCAAGGCTTGTTTAAATAGGCGAAGCATGGATGAGCATTTGGAAACTTGATTAATGACAATTAAGGTGCTTTCCAAAAATTAAAGATCCTTGTTCCCTTCCATCCATTACTCTTGAAATGGAAGTATTTGATTTGTAACGCTTCTGAACATTGAAGTATCTGTTGCTGCTTGCTTCAGAACCATTGGAGATCAGAGCCATAAAATATTGTTTGCAGCGTTAGAACTTCTTTCAAAGACTTTTATAATCAGAGTTGAAACATCCTTTTAGTGCATCTTCTGATCTTCTTTCATTAGAGCTTTTTGAGAGTTGTTTACAATCACGACAAAAACAACTTTGAGACTTATCTTCTGACCTTCTTCCATCAGAACTTCTATACAGAAAAGAATATAATTTTAGAGTGCATAATTGTTCTTTGTGTTTGTTATCATCAAAACTCTTACAAGGGTTGTAGAATCAAACTATGTTCTAACAATCTCCCCCTTTTTGATGATGACAAAAACTAGGATATTTCAATAAAAACAGAAAGAACATAAAGCATTATAGGGTCTCCCCCTGAGTTGATTACTCAGATAGAGATGAATTACTTCCCTAAAGTTTATTCTGATCATGGCTTTTGCTGCATCTACTTATGTCTTCTTCATAGTTTTGTTCCTGTTTTTCTTTCAGAAAAAGAAACGAGAAGTTATGATATTCAAAATGTTTAAGATTGTGTCTCGATACTGTTATTAAAAATATCTTACGTTCTCCCCCTTTTTTGTCAAGAATAAAAAAGCAATATAAACACTAATATTCAGAAGCAAGAGTTGAGTTGTATTAAAAATGATTGCAATAACACATTAAGAGGCAAACAACACAAAACAAATTGAATACAGTAAAGAAAACAAGTTTTAAAAACTAATATTGAGGTGGAGGAAGTCGTGTGAACAGGGCTCCCAACAAGCTCTTAATCTGAGTCTTTGATTCCTCTTGTTTTCCCAGCATTCCTTTGATTTTTTTGGATGTTTCATATTGCTTGTCTAATCTCTCCTTGATCACTGCATTTTCTTTCTTCAACTCCTCCAGAGTTTGCATAACCATAGATGGAGAAGGTATATCCACAAAAGGTGCAAGCTTCTCAGAACAAGTTGCTGCAGATTCTGACTCAATAGCTTCTTTAGTCTCTTTGACCAATTTTGGAAAAACTGGACCCAGAAGATAATCAAAATATTTGGCCCATCGTTGAAATTCCACATCAGGTGTAAGATCACAAAAGTTTTCCTTCATGCTTTCAAAATCTATAATGAGTTCGCAGAGAACTTCTAGTGAATTAATAGGGGTCAGTAGAGTTCTTGACGGTTCTTCATATCTTTCTGTTGTTCACGAAGGTGAACCAGGAACACATTGAGAGTTTTGAGCGCTTGAAGATGAAGCCATTGTTCACACAGACTGTTGAGGGTTTTTGAAAGAAAATTTTGCACCCAAAAAGTAGAGAGAAAATAGTAGCGAGAAGAAGTGAGATTGAAAAAGTGAGAGTGAAAGTGAATGGTGTATTTATAAGCAAATTGAAAACTTAATTAGCAATAAAAGTGTGAAAAATAATAATGATTACATAGCATTAATGATTCCTGAAAATAGGGAGATGGTGTGCAGATATTGAACAGTTACCAATATAACACGAGTCTCAATGCATCCAATCAAAGCTTTAATCCCTTCAGAATTTGAACCAGTGTTCAGCCTTAGAAGAACGCTTGTGAGAAGAAGAAAGATGTGGATGATGTAAACTGCATGCTTCTATCTTTGAAATAAACCGTTTGGAAACTGTTCAGATCTTCTTAGATAGATCTTGATGCAACTGTCTTTCTAACTTCTGAAGAATTGTTGATCAGATGTTCACAAAAAAAAACATAACATTCTGAGGGTTAAAGAATATATAAATAAAACTCTTATTCTAGATATAATTTCATGCTGAGATGTTTTAGAATTAAATTAAATCTATCTTCGGAAAGTGGTTTAGTGAAGACATCAGCCCATTGATGGTCTGTGTCAATAAATTTTAAGGAAAGAATTCCTTTCTTAATATAGTCCCTAATAAAGTGATGTTTTATTTCTATATGCTTAACCCTAGAATGTAAAATGGGATTTCTAGATAAACAAATTTCGGAAGTGTTATCACAGAGTATAGGAATGTTACTCTCAAATATATTGAAGTCTTTAAGCTGACTTTTCATCCATAGCATTTGTGTGCTGCATCCAGCTGCTGCTATGTATTCATCTTCAGCAGTTGATAATGCAATTGTGGATTTCCTCTTGCTGGACTGTGAGATCATATTTTCTCCCAGAAACTGGCAGCTTCCAGAAGTGCTTTTTCTTTCTACTCTGTCTCCAGCGAAGTCAGCATCACAGTACCCTACTAAGTTGTATTCATTGGTTTCTCTATAAAATAGACCAAGATTAGTAGTACCTTTCAGATACTTGAAAATTCGCTTAACAGCTGTTAAGTGAGATTCTCTAGGATCTGATTGGAATATGGCACATCAACATACACTATACAGAATATCAGGTCTTAAAGCTATAAGATATAAGAGAGAACCAATAATACCTCTGTAGATCTTCTGTTCTACCTTTTTACTTACCTCTTCCTTTTCTAGAATGCATGTAGGATGCATTGGAGTCTTGGCTGGCTTACATTCTGATAAGTAGAATTTCTTCAGAAGTTCTTTGACGTATTTACTCTGGTGCTTGTAAGTTCCTTCCGGAGTCTGATTCATCTGAATACCCAGAAAGAATTTGAGTTCTCCCATCAAGCTCATTTCAAACTCTGCCTGCGTAGATTTAGAAAATTCTCTTCCTATAGAGGCTTTAGTAGATCCAAAAATAATATCATCTACATAAATTTGACAACTATAATGCCATTTTTAAATGGCTTACAGAATAAGGTTGTGTCCACTTTCCCTCTGGTGAAATCATTTTCTAACAGAAAACTACTTAGTCTTTCAAACCAAGCTCTGGGAGCTTGTTTCAGACCATATAGTGATTTCTTTAGTTTAAAAACATATTCAGGATGTTTGGAATTTTCAAAACCAGGGGATTAGTTCACATAAACTTATTCATCAATGTATCCATTTAATAATTCACTTTTAACATCCATCTGATAGAGAGTGATGCCATTATTTACGGTGAAGGAAATTTAAAGTCTGATAGATTCTAACTTGATGATTGGAGCAAAGGTTTTTGTGTAGTATATCCCCTCTTGCTGACTATAACTTTGTGCAACCAGCCGTGCTTTGTTTCTGGTGACTTCTCCTTGTTCATTCAGCTTGTTTCTGAATACACATTTGGTTCCAACGACGTTGAACCCTTTTGGTGTGGGAACCATATCCCACACATCATTTCTGGTGAATTGGTTTAATTCCTCCTGCATGGCCAATATCCAATCATTGTCAAGAAGAGCTTCATCAATGGAAGTTGGCTCAACCAGAGACACTAATCCCATGAGAGATTCCTTCTTTCCCAGAATTTTGTCTTCAGGATGAGCTAAGCTACTTCAGGATTGTCTTTTCTGGAGAGGTTCTTCAGATGTTGTTGTAATATTTGTGACATCTCCTTCTGGTGTTGTTTGTGATTCTTTGTGAGGAACTTCTAATGTAGTGTCTTCAGTACCTGTAAATTGGACTTCTATATCTACAAAAGATTCATCTTGCTTTGACTTTTGAGAGCCAAGCTTGTCATCAAATCTAACACTGATTGACTCTTCTACAATCTGTGTTTATGTGTTGTATACTCTGTAGCCTCTTGAGCATTCATAGTATCCTATCATAATACACTTTTGTGCTTTAGATTCAAACTAGTTCAGATGTTCTTTGGTGTTAAGAATAAAACAAATACATCCAAATGGATGGAAATATGAGATTTTGGGATTTCTGTTCTTCCACAGTTCATATGGAGTCTTATCCAGAATAGGTCTTATGGAGATTCTATTCTGAATGTAACACGTTGTGTTAATTTCTTCTACCCAGAAGTTCTTAGCAATGTTAGTCTCGTTGATCATGGTTCTGGCTATTTCTTGTAAAGTTCTGTTCTTTCGTTCTACAACTCCATTTTGTTGGGGAGTTCTAGGACAAGATAAATCATGAGAGATGCCATTCTCATTAAAAAATATTTCAAAATTTTTGCTTTCAAACTCTCCACCATGATCGCTTCTGACTTTAACAATGCTAAGATCTTTTTCGCTTTGGACTTGGTTACAGAAAGCAAAGAACACAAAGTGTGACTCGTCCTTGTGTCTTAAGAACTTTACCCATGTCCATATGATATAGTCATCTACGATCACTAATCCATACTTCTTGCCACTAATGGATGCAGCTTTCACTGGTCCAAATAGATCTATGTGCAGAAGTTCTAATGGTCTAGAGGTAGAAATAACATTTTTTTCTTTAAAAGGGGGTTTTGCAAACTTGCCTTTTTGACATGCTTCATACAAAGCATCTGAGATGAACTTCAGGTTAGGAAGTCCTCTGACTAGATTGAGTTTGTTAATTTGAGATATTCTTCTCAGACTAACATGCCCCAATATTCTGCACCAGACCCATTTCTTATCAGGCTTACTAGGAACTTCTGAGACAGTTTCCTTCTGAGTATTTTGTAAATCATTTTCATGTTTTAAAATTTTTTCTTTCAGCTCAGATTTTTTTAGTCTCAGATTCTTAGTTTCTTTAGAGTCAGAAACTAGATCCTTTTTCAGGTTCTGGTTTATGACTCAAAGCTTCTGATACCTTTTTCGGTTCTCTCCATCAAAGATTGTAGGATTATCATTGATTATGTCATTCTCATCATGGTAGTCATTGCTGATGTTCTAACTTGGTCCCACTATAATGTTTTTCTTAGCATGGATCTTTTACTGACACGGTTAAGTGCTTGAACTCAGAACCAGGCTCTCTGATACCAATTGAAGAATGGAAAAACATAAGAAGGGGGGTTGAATTAGGATCTTAAAACTCAATGAAAAGAACACGTTGATTTTTATCTAGTTCGTTTGAACTCAAACTACTCCAGTCCACCCGCCAAGGTGATTCCGCCTCTCTCCAACGAGGTCTTAATCCACTAATCAATCTTGATTACAAGTCTACTTTGATAACTGGCAAAGTCTTCTTGAGTGTAACCACAACCCGGTTTTTCTCAAGGAAATTTACTTAAACAATATATAAATAAACACTATACAGTAGTGTTTCTAATAAAATAGTATCACAATGCAGTGATGTTTTACACAGTTTGAAAATATTGAACGTTTGAGAATGAGAGATGATAGCAGCGTTATTGTGTATATGAAAAATCGTAAACGATTTATCCTCAAGGCTTGTTTAAATAGGTGAAGCATGGATGATCATTTGGAAACTTGATTAATGACAATTAAGGTGCTTTCCAAAAATAAAGATCCTTGTTCCCTTCCAGTCGTTACTCTTGAAATGGAAATATTTGATTTGTAACGCTTCAGAACATTGAAGTATCTATTGCTGCTTGCTTCAGAACCTTTGGAGATCAGAGCCATAAAATCCTATTTGCAGCGTTAGAAATTCATTCAAAGAGTTTTATAATTAGAGTTGAAACATCCTTTTAGCACATCTTTTGATCTTCTTTCATCAGAGCTTTTTGAGAGATATTTACAATCACAGCAGAAACAACTTTGAAACTTATCTTCTGATCTTTTTCCATCAGAACTTCTCTACAAAATAGAATATAATTTTAGAGTGCTTAATTGTTCTTTGTGTCTGTTATCATCAAAACTCTTACAAGGGTTGTAGAATCAACCTATGTTCTAACAAATGGGATACTCGTTATCCTGGCTTGATCCCTTACAAAGATTATGCTAGAAGACTATTACCTTTCTTTAACAAAGTTGAATTCCATCATATTACAAGAGATGAAAATCAGATGGCGGATGCTTTGGCAACTCTGGCTTCTATGTATCAAGTTAATACTTAGAATGATGTGCCTTGTATTACGGTACGAAGTTTGGATAGACCGGCTCATGTGTTTACAACAGAGGATATGGTAGATGAAAAACCTTGGTATTTTGATATCAAGCATTTTCATCAGACTCAATAATACTCGTTTGGTGCATCAAATAAGGATAGAAAGACATTGAGAGGGTTGGCGGGCAGATTTTTCCTCAATGAAGATGTATTGTATAAAATAAATCATGATATGGTCTTGCTCAGATGCATGGATAAACACGAAGCAGACATGTTGATACATTAGGTTCATGAAGTTTCATTTGGTACCCATGCTAATGGACATTCGATGGCGAAAAAGATGCTTAGGGCAGATTACTATTGGTTGACAATGGAATCTGACTGTTCCAAATTTGCGAAGAACTTCCATAAATGCCAGATTTATGCTGATAAAATCCATATACCTCAGACGCTTCTCAATTTTATTTCTTCCCCATGGCCTTTCTATATGTGGGGTATTGACATGATTGGAATGATTGAACCAAAGGCGTCAAATAGACATTGTTTCATACTAGTGGCGATTGATTATTTCATTAAATGGGTGGAGGCAGCTTCATATGCTAATGTCACTAAACAGGTAGTAGTGTGTTTTATCAAGAACTTCCTCATATATTGGTGTTGTACCCAAAATTTTTCCCTCTCACTTATCAAGAATTTGCTCACAAGATCTCCTTAGGCTCAAGACTGCAATAGGGTTTGACCAGCTCAAGACACCTCCTTGAGCACTGATGATCAAAATTAGGGTTTGAGTTTCCACAAGGATTTTTGAACTTTTAATACTTCATATGACTTTCATGGATAATTATGGACCCCCAAGATTACTCATGTCAAGTTTCAATCCTTGGATCATACTTTTGATCAGTCAATTGAGCAGTTGACCTAAAAATCAACTATATTGGGGAAAAAGTCAACTATGGCCAATTTACAGTCAAACTTCATAATTTTTTATCCAAATCAACATTTTAAACTCATATGTATCATTTGATCAAGTTTGGACCATAATTCCTCAAGAAATTTGATCAAATCTCCAAAAGGGCAAAATGGTTAAAATTAGGGTTTTGATTGGGAAAGGGCAATTTCTGATTTTTGACCTAGCAAATGGTCAATTTGTTTAAGTAATTATCTCAAGAGTCCAATTTCATCATTTTTACCTAATGACATGGTTCAACACATTGCAAGTCCATTGGATTGATAGATGAATTTTGCAGTCAACTGATCAAAAGTCAATTGTATACTGAAAAGTCAAGCTTTGACTTTTTGGTCAAATTCAAGTGCCAAAGATAAAAATTAATCAAAGCATGTCAAAATATGAAACTTATTCATCAAGAAATCAAAAATTCAAGATTTCATATTGAAAAGTCAAAATTTCTAAACTTAGAAATTTTTCTAAGTGTTGGAAATTTCATGTTTTTTCATAACTTTGAGCCAAATTTTCACCATGATGCAAGATGATTCAAGAGAAACTTCCAACATTAAAGTTGTATATCTCCATGAAATCTAAAAATTTTCTTCACACAACTTCTTCCAAAAATGCATGGATCTCAAGTTATAATTTTATGAATATAGGGTCATGAAACTAAACACTTAGTGAAATTTTGCCCTAATTTGGTCAGGATTTTGACCCAATTTCATGGCACTTTTTCATATAGTTCCAAGGGGAATCTTCAAAAGAAATTAAAATATGGGTTGTAGAGCACATTTCAAGGTTTCAAAAATATCCAAGAACTCCTTAATATCATTCTTGAGTAGGGAGAATCGAAGAGATGAAGTTAGGGTTTTGTCACTTGAATTACAAGTCATTTTTGATTAAAACACATGAACCAAATCCATAGCCATGTTGCATGATCCTCACTTTTCAGGACTCAAACTTGTTTTTAACTCCATAATTAATGGTTTACACAACTGATTATGCCCTTATCCAAGTGTTTCAAGCTTTGTCCAAATTAATTTTCCATTTTAGGGAGAAAGAAACATATCCATTCTTGTAAAGCAAGCTTTATGCAAAAAAGTCAGCTTCTTGAGCTCCAACTTATTTTCCTTGATTACACTCCATCCACAAAGTCAGGAGTATTATGTTTAAAGTGGTTAACAACTCTATGAACCAAGTACAAGGCATGGAAACTTGAATTTCACCAAAAAAATCACATGTTATGCATAAACATGTGATTTTGAATTCTGATCAACAAGAAGTCTCCAAACTTGTTGCTTATAAATAGAGTCACTATTTGTGAGCTAGAGGACGAGCTTGAACACCCTGAAACACACCAAAACTCTCTCAAATCAGAAATTGCCCAAAAACTCCATTGTTGCACAGTTTCTAACCTTGAACATCAAACTCACATTTCCCTCGTGCGTTTCTGGGCCTTTTAGTTTCTAAAGCTTTCTAACATCAAGTGTAACCTATCCTTGTCCCTGTTTTATTACTGTAACGTCATTTACCATATCCTCCATAACCAAAAATAGAGCATTACACATTGACTTCTCCAAGTCATTTCAGCCACTCTCAACTCAAGCAAACTATTGCATTAGCTTCCTAGGACCTCAAGGAAGCTAACCTGATCATCACCATCACTTGAAACAAGCTCAAACTCCAAACACAATTTCTAGTTTTGATGTAAGTTTTCTCAAATTGGAACTCTTCATACAGGCATCATCAATAGTTTATTTGTGAATAAAACATGTAGATACCATTGCCCTGAAGCTAACCATGTCCATAGTTTCCATTAATTTTGCTTCAGCTTAGAGAATTTTGAAACAAAAATTTATGAAATATTTAGGGTTCATATTAGGGCCATTAAAATTCAAGCTTATCTTTGATCTATAGTTTTAATACTTTACATTTCTGGAATCGTGAGAAAATTTGCTACAAGTTTCATATTTGCAGTTTTTATTTTTGATGAGAAATGAGCAAGTTACAGTTGGTCTGGCTGGAGGTTGAAGATGAAGTCTTCAGGGCGCGTTTTGCCTTACATATTATTGTTTTAGTTGTATTAACGGATGTATAGCCACCCCAGTGGTAGAAACGCGCGCCTGTAACCTTTAGGACCTGGGTTCGAGCCCTAGTGGTACCCTTTTACATTTTTTTTACATGTTTTTGCATTTTCTGATATTTGGCAGGCGCTTAGGCTTTATTGGGCCTGTTCCTTTTTTTTATTTTTTTGCTTACTAACCCCTTACAGGCTTTTGGCACCCCTGGTCCAAATTTATTTATTTTCTTTTTTATTTTATTTCTATTTTTGTAAATATATTTTCTAAATACTGAAAAATCATTAAAAAAATACAAAAAAAATTATAGATTCATATTTTGGCTTATTTTATTTTATTTTTCTCACAAAATATTTTTGTTTAACTATATATTATATATTTTTATTAAATAATCTTGTAAATTAAATTAGAACTAGGTTAATATTTATTTTCTCTTTACACCCATTAAATATATTATTTTAATATAAAAAGGACCAAAAATATTTTATAATGTTATAAATATTTTCAAGACAAAAATACCAAAAAATACATTTTTCTTAAACTTATTTTCTTTTAAACAACTAAATAGAATTAGGGTTTTATTCAAAAATATTTTCTTAATAAAATTCAAATTTAATTAATTATTTTCTTTATTTAATTAGGCTAAGACAAAACCCCCTTTTTCATGAAAATCAAACAAAGATACATTTTCTTTACATTTTTCATTTTTTGTATAATTCATTCATTTTATTACTTTGTATTTATTTATTTCCTTGTAAATTGATATCAATTCAACATGGTTGTAAAAAGCTAATTAGTTTTATATTCTTGCAATCCCCATTTACAAATTGTACACCTCCCCACAAATGTTGTAATAGTGTAGTAACTTTAAAATTCCGCAATTTATCGCTTTTATATACAAATGCTAGTAATTAGGGTTTGTATGGAAAGACTAAAATCAATACTTAGAAAACCCTAATTCAAGACAAAAACAAGCATGTAAATAATACACTTGCACACAAGCACCCTTAGGGTTATTCCATTTGATTTCCTTATACAAAATGACCATATTACGCATGTGGGGTATCTTAGCAAAAATAAATAAATACAAGATCATAGTCCCTCGATGACGCTCTCTAAGTTTCCTTACAAATGATCTTAGTCCCTCAAAAATAATGCTAAGATACCTTGCAACATTGCTAATCATGGTTATACGATGATCCACGCCCGTCCCGTTTACATCCAAAGATAGGGTTGCTTACCAAATCAATGGTAAGACAACAATGTCAAAGGAAAAGAAAATGAACAAGAAAGACATTTGAGTAGGTAGATTGCTCCTAATTACTTGCTCCATTTAAAAACAAACATCATTGCTATTTTCAAAACAAACACATACACTTTTAAACATCATACAAACTTGAAAACATTTTCAAAAGATCAACATGTTTGTATACATTCTTATGAATGAGAATCATTACAAAGATTGCCTAAACAATGACCTCTTTTCAAAATACTTTCAAAAACCACACAAAGCATAATTTCAAACAAAAAGCAAGTGATCTAGCAAGTAACTAAGAGCCCATGGAAAACCATGGATGAAAAGGATGCTAATACCTTCCTTTTTCATAATCTACCCCCCGAACTCAAGAAATAATCTCAAAGGTCTTTCCTGTGCTTTTTCACCTTTCATTTTGGATAAAAGAAAATTCGGTGGCGACTCTTGCTAACCGCAACATTTGCGATCAAACGCAAAACCCTCAAGTCAGTTCTCCCACCGTATCACAGAACTGGCGACTCTGCTGGGGAAAATTATAAAAGTGGGGTTACCTTAAAGATATATCACATTTACTTACTTACATTCTTTGACTTGTATGCTTTACATTATGGTTCTTTGTTTAGGTTTGAATCCTTTACCCGGATTTGGGATACATTATAGGTAAGTAGCAATACATTATGGAAACTGTGCGGGGTATACCGACATGGTCTCAGCAATAGCTATGTTAGTGCGACATATTTGTGGGTACTGGTGGTAGCCTTTGAGTTAATCAAATAGAATACGGGGCCGCTGAGTGATGTCATAAAGCACTAATTAACTTCTAGAACCTTTACTTGACATACTTGGCCTTTAGGATGTAGTGAGATGACCAACTTTGGTGTAGTCCGAAGTTGGTAGATACTTGATACTACACTCATTGAGGTTTGGTTTCTTGGGATATTTCGGTCGCCATTAAAGAGGCTTGTGCTGAAACAATGACCATGGAAACAAACCAGTGATATTGAGCTCCTTAGAACCCGGTTACTATTACTAGGACAGGTTTGAGCCAACTAAACTTCAAGAGGGTACTTACTTATAAAACTCCATGCAAGCCTAAACATAAGGATTTGTTTGCTTTGTTTGTATATACATACTTGTACATAACATCATGAACATCATAAACATCATACACATCCACTAACCATTTCAAGGATTTTGGATTTATCTTTGTTCTTGTTTTGTAGGATATGGATTCTATTCGCATGAAAACTATTCAAGTCAACCTTGTAAGGATCCCTCCACAACTTAAGGAACTAGCTTCAAGAATTCCAGAAAACTCTCCATTCACCGAGAGACATGGTCGCCTACTCAACTTGGTCACCTCCAACACAGATGAGGACATGATGAAGGTGCTCTTTCAGTTCTTTGATCCTTTACACCATTGCTTCACATTTCCCGACTATCAACTTGTGCCTAGTTTGGAAGAATTCTTCTGACTCTTAAGGATCCCCATTCTCAATAAACTACCTTTCAACGGTACGGAAAGAGACCCAAACCCAGAAGAGATTTCTCAAGCTCTACACTTGCACTCATCTGATATCACAACTCATTGGGAAACAAGGAGTGGTGTCAAAGGTTTCCTAGCAAAGTTCTTGTTCGAGAAAGCCCAAAACTGTTGGAATTCCTTGGATTTGCAAGCCTTTAAGGAAATTGTGGCTCTCCTCATCTATGAGATGGTTTTGTTTCCGAATCCTGACCAACTCATAGATGTGAGCACCATCAAAATCATCATATCCCGCAACCCGGTGCCTACATTGTTAGGGGATATCCTACACTCTTTCCACACTCGCACAATGAGGAAAAGAGGTGTCCTTATGTATTGCACTCCTATCTTGGAAAAATGGTTTATTTCGCATCTTCCCCAATCTGTATTAAAGAATGAGCAAGGTTCAAGGTGGTCACAAAGGTTGATGACGCTTAAACATTCAGACATTCATTGGTGCTCCCGATCTATAGAGAATGTTACTATTATCGACCGTTATGGAGAATTTCCTAATGTCCCTTTACTTGGCATTAGGGGAGGTATCACCTACAACCCCTGCTTAGCCTTAAGACATTTTGGTTATGCCCAAAGGGATGGCCCGCACGAGATGCTGATTCAAGGTTTGGTATTTGACTACGACAACGATGATCAAGGTCTTCGCCAGAGATTTATCTGGGCTTGGAGGATGTTAAACAAGGTAGATAGAAAGACTTTGGGGCATAAAAATTCCATCCCTCTTGAGCCTTACCTCAAATGGGTACAAACTCGTGCTCAAAGTCTTATGATTCCTTACCCCTCCATTCTCCCGGTGATCATTGAGCGTATCATGGAAGAAGTTGTTCCATACACTATCCTTCATCTTGACATGCCCACCTCTCTTGAAGACCTACAAAGGGATTGGATACAACTCAAGGGGGAGCGAGATACTTTCGAAGCCCAATTATATGCAAGCGAGAAGAAGGTTTTGGAACTCACTAGACTACTTCATGAGGAGAAGACTCTGAATGCCTACATTGCACCAAAGAGGATGTCTACTACCTTTTTATCTTAGAGTTTTTTGTATTATTTTTCACAAGAAGGCATTGATGTACTGAAAACTTTAATTTATTAATATAACGTGTATTTCCTTTTTGTCTAAAACAAATTTGAATCTTAAAATCCTTGAAATCATTGCATACGCATTTCTTGCAACAAGTCTCCTCATCTCTCTACTGTTTATTTCAGTAAGATGGATCTCGAGCAAACGGTAAAAGACCTCCATGCTCATAATGCACAGTTCCAACAATTGTTATTGACCCTAGCCAAAGGACAAGAAGAGTTGAAGACTTTGCTGGTCGAAGAGAAGAAAAAGAAGACAAAGAAGATAACTGGAGTTCTAAACATGGGAAGAAGATTCCAGGGGCAGACAAGAAGGGCCTTAGACTTTGCGACAACATCCGGTGAGAAAGACAATCAATATGGGAAGGGCAAAGAAACAGTTATCTAGTCAGAATCAGAAGAGGAAGAGGAAGAAGAAGACTAATATGAAGAACAATACCCTCCAGCTGATAACAAGTATAAGCATCTAGAAGAATGGTTGAGTGCAATGGAAATCCAAAAAGTGCCTGGCTTGGACTTTGAGGAGTTGGGGTTAGTATTAGGAATTGTCATTCCTCCAAAATTCAAAGCACCTGTGTTCGCCAAATATGGAGGAGTTTCATGCCCTAAAATGCATCTCCGGTCCTATGTGAGGAAAATCCAGCCCCATACCGCTGACAAAGATTTATGGGTACACTTCTTCCAAGACAGTCTGTCTGGAACTCAACTTGATTGGTTTTATCAGTTAGAAAGAGTCAATGTTCTTAACTGGGAAGATCTTGCTGCAGCCTTTTACAAACAATACCAATACAACGCTGATCTTGCGCCTACATGTACTCAGCTCTAGAGTAAGGCCATGGTTTCAAGTGAAGGCTTCAAGGACTATGCCCAAAAATGGAGAGACTTAGCTGGAAGAGTTCAACCTCCCCTATCTGAAAGAGAATTAGTAGACATGTTTTTGGGAACCTTGTCTGGTCCCTTCTTAAATCACCTAATTGGGAGTTCATCGGCAGGTTTTATTAAACTGATATTGACCGAAGAGAAGGTACAAGCTGGGATAAAGAGTGGAAATATTCAAAAAGATGCATCCTCTGCTGCTGTAAGGAAGCCATTTATCGGAAAGAAAGAAGTGGTTTTTATTTATCCTCAGAGAAATCAAGATAGGGTTGAACGCCTTCCAATGGTGGGGGCTGTTATGATTCCTAAACATGCGCCTGATCAGCAAAGAAATAACCAACCAAGGTTGGAAAGACCAGTCAGATAATTCACCAGAATTAACATGGCCTTATCTCAAGTATTGCCACACTTCCTAAGATCCAACCTAGTGACCTTGAAAGAAGCTCCAAAGAATCCTAATACAACCTCTCCTTACTATCATCCTAATGCCCGTTGTGCATACAACTCTGAGAGTCCCGACCATGACACTAACAACTGTTGGGCTCTAAAGAACAAAATACAAGACCTCATTGAATCCAAAGAGATTGAATTCGATGTGCCTGAAAAGCCAAATGTCATTTCTAACCCTATGCCCAAACACGGCCATAATGCCAATGCCATTGAGGAAGATATTTTTGTTACTTCAGTTGATGAACTTATGACCCCACTCCTGACTATCAAAAAGAACTTATTAAATTCCAGTGTATTCCCAGGCTGTGATGAAAGCTGTCATTTCTGTTTGTCCTCGCCAACCAGTTGTCGTTTGTTGAAAGCAGGCGTTCAATGCCTAATAGATAACAAGGAAATTTTGTTTGAAAAGACTTATGTTCCACCTATTCCTTTTAATGATGTTTCTATCATTACCATTTTTCTAATTCTTCCAGGGTCTCCAACAAAAGACCTGTTAGAATTACATCAGTTCTAAAAGTAACCCCTTTGATAATTATAATTCCTGTACCAGTCCCGTATTCGTCAGATAAAACCATACCATGGAATTATGGAGAGGATGTCTACTACCACGGTATCAAGCAAGATTGGCCAGCTGCCGAAGATTCAAGTTTCAAGAAAGTTAACTCTGATGTCAGTAATATTGCAGGGACTAGCAAGATTACCCGAAGCGGAAGGATATTCACTCCAGAAATTTCTCCCCCAAAAGCAGTTTCTGGACCCATAATCATTCCTGTTGTTGTTGCTCCTCCGAAGGCTATTCCTAATCCTACAATCATCTCCACTAATAATCCAACTGACAAAGCAGTTACAATCCCTGCTATCACTCCTACTAACATTCCTGCTTCCGAGTTAGCCGAGACTCGAGGTAAGAGTATTATGTTTGAGCCTGTCCGGACGAAGGCACAATCATTGGCTATCCTTGAGACCTCCCAGAAAGAGATGGAGGAAATTCTAAACATCATAAAAAGAAGCGACTACGATGTAGTTGAACAACTGGGGAAAACTCCATCTAAAATTTCCATGTTGGCTTTACTACTATGTTCTGAGGCACATGCAAAGTCCTTGGTAAAATTCCTGAAAACGACCCATGTACCCCCAAGAAACATCTGTCGATCAGTTCCAAGACTGCGTAGCCAACTTGACTGCAGATAATGGTTTAGGATTCTCGGATGCTGATTTAACGCCAAGAGGAAGGAAGCATAATGAGGCATTGTATGTCTCAATGGAATGCAGGGGAACAACCTTGGCTCATGTCTTGGTGGACACTGGCTCGTCTCTGAATGTATTTCCTAAAAAGGCTCTTGATAGGCTTGACTGTAAGGGATTGACATTGAAACCAAGCAACATAGTAGTGAGAGCTTTTGACGGCTCAAAAAGGATGGTGCACGGGGAAATGGATATCCCCATAAAGGTTGGAACCCAAACATTTGATTCAACCTTTTATGTAATGGATATTCTCCCTTCATATTCCTGCTTACTAGGACGACCATGGATTCACGAGGCTGGCGTTGTTACTTCTATGTTGCACCAAATGCTGAAATATCCAATTCAAGGGAAGATTATCACCGTTCATGGAGAAGAAGAGTATATGATCATCCATCTTAATTCCTTCAGATATGTGGAATTAGATGGTGAATTTATTGAAACTCTATTCCAAAACTTTGAAGAAGTCCTGCAAGATATGGCAGTGACTAGGGCTGCTCCCAAGATCACAAGGCCTCCACTCAGGATGTCATCTTTGAAGGATGCAAAAGCAGTGATAGAAGAAGGTGGGTGCACTAATTGGGGACAACTCCCAGATATCCCATACAAGTTTGACAAGTTTGGATTGTGTTTCATTTCAGGTTCCCAGAAGGTTGTACGCCGCGCTCGTGCCGGAGGACCATCCTTGAAGATCAGAAACTGCGATGTCAATGCAATGGAGGGTGATAAAGACAAATACAACCTGGAGGATTGGATATTCCCAACTGTCAGTGGAGGGCTCAGCAACTGGGAGGCTAGAGATTTCATCCCGATCACTTTCATCCCACAGTAATTTGTCTTTACATTTTGTTGGATCTGTAATATTAAAACAATTCAGACTCTTAAAACCTTGTGTCTTACCCGACGCACAATGGTCCATTTGTAAGGGTTATTATCTCATTTCTATATGACATCAATGAATCATGGACGTTTTGCATACAAACTTTGTGCTCGTTGTTTTTCTTTTTACATTTTCATTTCTTTCAAAGATAGATATACCCTTACACACACTCACATTCACAATGCAGGTCTACATCCATTCGGGATCCCAGGGATAACGGTTTTTCTATGGATTTTTGTGACCCTGAAAATCTAATCTACCAAGCCGAAGACGAAAGTGAGGAAGATTGCGAAGTACCAGGGGAACTTGCCAGATTACTACAACAAGAAGAGAGGACCATTCAACCCCACGAGGAACCCATGGATACAATTAACCTAGGTACCGAGGAATACAAAAGAGAAGTCAAGGTGAGTGCTAATCTGGAACCCAGTGTCAAAGAGCATCTGATTCAGTTGCTAGACGAATATGTTAAGGTCTTTGCCTAGTCGTATGAAGACATTCCAGGACTTGATGCAGATATTGTGGTACATCATCTACCTACAAAAGAGGATTGACCACCAGTAAAAAAAAGGTCTGTCGCATGCGACCAGATATGTCGGAGAAGATTAAAGATGAAGTCATGAAGCAATTCAATGCTGGATTCTTGGTCGTCATCTCCTATCCGCAGTGGGTTTCTAATGTTGTTCCCGTGCCTAAAAAGGATGGCAAGGTACGAATGTGTGTAGACTACAGAGATTTGAATAGGGCAATCCCTAAGGATGATTTCCCACTTCCCTACATTGACATTCTAGTTGACAATACGGCACAACACAAAGTGTTTTCCTTCATGGATGGTTTCTCAGGCTATAACCAAATCAAAATGGCGCCTGAGGACATAGAGAAAACAACCTTTGTCACACAGTGGGGCACATTCTACTACAAGGTTATGCCATTCATACTGAAGAATGCTGGTGCAACCTATCAGGGTGTCATGGTAGCCCTATTTCACGACATGATACACCATAAAATAGAGGTCTATGTGGACGACATGAAAGCGAGGTCTCAAACAGAAGAAGAGCATCTTGATCATTTACAAAAACTGTTTGAGCGACTACAGAAGTACAAGTTGAGGTTGAACCCAAATAAATGCACGTTTGGAGTAAGGTCTGGTAAGCTCCTAGGCTTTGTCGTCAGCAATAAGGGTATTAAAGTAGATCCTGCCAAGGTGAAAGCAATACAAGAGATGCCTGCTCCTCGTACTGAGAAAGAAGTCAGAGGATTCTTAGGACGTTTGAACTACATTTCCAGATTCATTTCTCACCTAACAGCTACTTGTGAGCCAATCTTCAAACTATTGAAGAAAGATTAAGTAGTCAAATGGAATGATGAATGCCAACATGCTTTCGACAAAATCAATGAGTACCTGCAAGAGCCTCATGTGTTGATGCCACCAGTTAAGGGAAGACCATTGATCATGTATCTAACTATTTTAGAATATTCAATGTGGTGTGTTTTGGGGCAGCATGACGAGTCTGGCCGAAAAGAGCATGCTATTTATTACTTAAGCAAAAATTTTACCGACTGTGAAACAAGATATTCACTGCTCGAGAAAACTTGTTGCGCTCTGGCATGGGCTGCTCGCCGGCTAAGACAGTATATGTTGACCCATAATACCTTGTTGATATCTAAAATAGATCCAATAAAATACATCTTTGAGAAGCCTGCTCTCTCTGGGAGAATAGCAAGATGGAAGATGATCCTGGCAGAATATGACATACAGTATACTACCCAAAAAGCAATAAAGGGCAGTATACTAGCTGATCACCTTGCTCACCAAGCTGTGGAAGACTACCAGTCCATGAATTTCGAATTCCCAGATGAAGACATCATGATGGTAAACAACTATGAAGAACTCAGGCCATATGACGGACCTGAACAAGGATCCTGATGGACCCTGGTTTTTGATTGGGCATCTAACGCACTCGGCAATGGTATTGGTGTTGTACTCATATCTCTTGAAGGATGTCATACTCCATTTACTACAAGACTCTGCTTCAATTGTACAAATAACATGGCGGAATACGAAGCATGCATCTTTGGTCTCAAAGTTGCCATACACTTGGGGATCAAATCTTTGAATGTATTCGGAGATTCAGCTTTGGTCATTAGCTAGATCAAAGGGGAATGGGACACCAAACACCCTAACCTTATCCCTTACAAAGAATATGTTTTGATATTTCTCCCACATTTTGAAAATATTACCTTCGAGCATTTCCCACGAGAAGAAAATCAGCTAGCTGACGCACTAACCATGATGTCATCTATGTTTAAACTTAAATGGGATAACGAGGATCCCCAGATCACCATTGAACGAAGGGATGAACCAGCACACTGTCACGAGATTAATACTGAAGAAGTAGTGGACCAGCCTTGGTTTCACGAAGTCAAGAGGTATCTTGAGGCTCAATAATATCCAGAAGGAGCTTCAGTAAACGATAAGAAGTTCTTAAGGAGATTCTCTGCTAAATTCTTCCTTATTAATGGCATTCTTTACAAACGCAACCATGACTCTGTATTACTTCGGTGCGTAGACAAGGTTGAAGCTGAAAGGATCATGGCTGAATTACATGAAGGCGCTTTTGGCACCCATTCCAGTGGGCATACGATGGAAAAGAATATCCTATGGGAAGACTATTACTGGTCTACCATGGAAGCAGATTGCTATCAACACTCTCGAACCTGCCATAAGTTTTAGATTTATGCTGACAAAGTGCACGTACCTCTGGTTCCTCTGAATGTCTTGACGGCTCCTTGGCCCTTGGCTATATGGGGGATTGATATGATTGAGGAAATCAATCCAACAGCCTCCAAAGGATACCACTTCATCCTAGTGGCCATTGACTATTTTACAAAGTGGGTGGAGGCAGCTTCTTTCGCTTCTGTTACCAAGAATGTTGTCGCTCGGTTCATCAAGAAGAATATCATTTGTCGGTATGGTATCCCAGAGAGGATCATTACAGACAATGGTACAAACCTGAACAATACTATAATCACCGCCTTGTGCGAGCAATTCAAAATCCAGCATCACAATTCTTCCCCTTACCGACCGAAGATGAATGGTGATGTCGAAGCCGCAAATAAGAACATTAAAAAGATCATACAGAAAATGACAGTCACATACAAAGACTGGCATGAGATGCTACCATTCGCTCTCCATAGATATTGTACCACAGCTTGCACATCAACCGTGGCAACACCCTACTCTCTCGTATACGGCATGGAGGTTGTCTTGCCTATTGAGGTTCAGATCCCCTCTCTGAGAATTATGAACGATGCAGGGTTGAATGGAAGATTGGATCCAGACTCGACTTGATCAACTAAACTTGATTCATGAGAAAAGGCTTATTGTTGTCTGTCATGGTAAAAAGTATCAAAAACAGATGATCAAGGCTTTCAACAAAAAGGTCAGACGGCAAGTGTATCAAGTTGGAGATCTGGTGATCAAACGTATCATACTACCGCAAGGTGATCCCAGGGGAAAATGGACTCCTACATACGAAGGACCATTTGTAATCAAAAACATATTCTCTGTTGGAGCAATGATCTTAACCACCATGGATGGCGACGACCTGCCACACCCGGTGAACGCAGACATAGTCAAAAAATACTACGCATAAGAGACCCGCTAGGTTGACACACCTATGCAAAACAAGAGCATCCGGCGAACTAAAAAGGTTCGAGAAAAAATTAGGGATAAAACAAAAAAAAATTGTACACCTGGCAAGCTGAAAACCCGAAAGGGTGGCTTGGGCAAAAAAGGGTATCCCGGTGGACTGAAAACCCGAAAGGGTGATCTAGGCAAAAGTTAGGGAATTAAAGCGTATGACTATGTCTCGTTGGATCACTGTACGGACAACCTTTGGCTTCCACTGAAAAACTCAGAGGTGCTGATCAATTCAATCATCTTCAGACAAGGCAATAAATAGACAAGATGCTCAGAGATATAAAGGCTATATCAGAATGGGAACCCCATGGGATTATTGCACATAGCTATCTTTTCTTTGTATTAAAATTTTCATTTTTTACGACGGCATTCTCTTACTAGAATGTTTGTCTCATTGTACAAAAATACTTACTCAAAATCAATACAAATATATCCCTTTTGAAAGTGCAAAAACTATCTATTTTTCTTTTCGCTTGTGTTTTGTTTACAAAAACGTCCAATGATTCATTGTTGAACATATGCATTTGAACATAATTACTGTTTACAAATAAACAAAATAAAAGACAATCGCTGATGGCTTTAAGGTATAGGGAAATCTCTCTAAGTTTATCTCCATAAAATTCCCCACAGTGTGCAGTTTAACCCCTAGTGGAACAAAGCTTCCAGTTTATCAATCCCCTGTAGAAGTCGCCAAATTTCTCAGAATTCCCCAACCAGGATTTTTCAAATAGTACATGACATTCCCCTTACAACAGAGTTTATTTCTCTAAAGGGAATTTCATCAGCACTTCAACTTTACAACATGAAGACCTATACTCCATATCCTCAGCAACGGACAAGGATTTATTTTCCCCAATCCAATAGCAGTACAGCAGAATTAGCTCACATGCGCATACATCGAATTCATATATCATAAACATTGATAACACGAATTCATTACACTATGCATTTCATATAACATGACTTTGCATTTTAGCTAACATTTTACCCTTTTCGGGATAAGGTTAATAGCTACCATTAACAACGTTCAAAGTTTTCAGATACAGTTCAGATACGCTCCAAACATGGATGACATTCTGATACTCATTCAGATTCAACTTTCAGATACAGTTCAGATACACTCCAGACACGGATGCCATCCTGATACTCATTCAGATTCAACTCTCAGATACAATTCAGATACGCTCCAGACATGGATGCCATTTTGATACTCATCCAGTTTTCAACTTCCAGATACAGTACAGATACGCTCCAGACACGTATGACATTCTGATACTCATTCAGAGCCTCTTCCAGATACAGTTCAGATATGCTCCAGACACGGACGCAATTCTGATACTCATTCAAAACCAGCTTCCAGATACAGTTCAGATACGTTCCAAACACAGACACCATTCTGATACTCATTTTTTTCAGCTTACAAATTACAATTCAACAATCACTCTTGGATGGCATCTACAAGCCCATCTCCAAAAACTTTATATCACCTCTCCAAATGGCATCTTTAAGCCCATTCCCTCTACCATCACATCGCCGAGTGCAAATTTCTGGGCACTCTAGTGTCCAATCATCTTCCACCTTCGAGTCACGAATGGCAAAACAAGCTAATCTAACTCTTCAGGCTTAAGAATATTGAACAGGGGCAGTTATTGTACCCCAAAATTTTCCCTCTCACTTATCAAGAATTTTCTCACAAGATCTCCTTGGGCTCAAGACTGCACTAGGGTTTCATCAGCTCAAGACACCTCATTGAGCACTGATGACCAAAATTGGGGTTTGAGTTTGCACAAGGATTTTTGAACTTTCAATACTTCATATGACTTTCATGGATCATTATGGACTCCCAAGATTACTCATGTCAAGTTTCAAGCCTTGGATCACACTTTTATTCAGTCAATTGAGCAGTTGACCTATAAATAAACTGTATTGGGGAAAAAGTCAACTATGGCCAATTTACAGTCAAACTTCATGATTTTTTATCCACATCTACATTTTAAACTCATATGTATCATTTGATCAAGATTTGACCACAATTCCTCAAGAAATTTGATCAAATCTCCAAAAGGGCAAAATGGTCAAAATTAAGATTTTGACTGGGAAAGGGCAATTTCCGATTTTTGACCTAGAAAATGGTCAATTGGTTTAAGGCATGATCTCAAGAGTCCAATTTCTTCATTTTGACCTAATGACATGGTTCAAAACATTGCAAGTCCATTGGATTGACAGATGAATTTTGTAGTCAATTGATCAAAAGTCAACTGTATACTGAAAAGTCAAACTTTGACTTTTTGGTCAAATTCAAGTGCCACAGATCACAATTCATCAAAACATATCAAAATATGAAACTTATTCATCAATTAATCAAAAAGTCAAGATTTCATTTTGAAAAGTCAAAATTTCTAAACTTAGAAATTTTTCTGTGTTAGAAATTTCATGTTTTTTCATAACTTTGAGCCACATTTTCACCATGACACAAGATGATTAAAGAGAAACTTCCAACATGAAAGTTGTAGATATCCATTAAATATACAACTTTGCTACACACAACTTATTCCAAAAATGCTTGTATTTCAAGTTATAATTTTATGAACATAGGGTCATGAAACTAAACACTTAGTGAAATTTTGCCCTATTTTGGTTAGGATTATGACCCAACTTCATGGAACTTTTTCATATAGTTCCAAGGGGAATCTTTAATAGCAATTTAAATATGGGTTGTAAAGTACATTGCAAGATTTCCAAAATCTCCAACAACTCCTAAAGACCATTTTTGAGTAGGGAGAATCTAAGAGATGAAGTTAGGGTTTTGTCACTTGAATTACAAGTTATTTTTTATGAACAAATGAACCGAATCCTTAGCCATGCTGCATAATCCTAACTTTGCAGGCCTCAAACTTGTTTTTCACTCCGTAATTAATGGTTTACACAACTGATTATTCCCTTATCCAAGTGTTTCAAGCTTTGTCCAAATCAATTTGCCATTTTAGGAAGAAAGTAACATATCCATTCTTGTAAAGCAAGCTTTATGCACAAAGTCATCTTCTTGAGCTTACAACTTGCTTTACTTGATTAAACTCCATCCACAAAGTCAGGAGTATTGTTTTTAAAGTGGTTAACAACTCTATGAACCAAGTACAAAGCATGGAAACTTGAATTTCTCAAAAAAATCATATGTTATGCATAAACTTGTGATTTTGAATTCTGATCAACAAGAAGTCTCCAAACTTGTTGCTTATAAATAGAGTAATTATTTGTGAGCTAGAGCACGAGCTTGAACACCCTGAAACACACCAAACCTCTCTCAAATCAGAAATTGCCCAAAAACTCCATTGTCGCACAGTTTCTAACCTTGAACATCAAACTCACATTTCCCTCGTGTGTTTCTTTGCCTTTTAGTTTCTAAAGCTTCCTTACATCAAGTGTACCTATCATTGTCCCTGTTTCATTACTGTAACATCATTTATTATATCCTCTATAACCAAAAACAGATCATTACACATTGACTTCTCCAAGTCATTTCAGCCACTCTCAACTCAAGCAAACCATTGCATTAGCTTCCTAGGACCTCAAGGAAGCTAACCTGATCATCACCATCACTTGAAACAAGCTCAAACTCCAAACACAATTTCCAGTTTTGAGGTAAGTTTTCTCAACTTGGAACTCTTCATACAGGCATCATCAATAGTTTATTTGTGAATAAAACATGTAGATACCATTGCCCTGAAGCTAACCATGTCCATAGTTTCCATTAATTTTGCTTGAGCTTAGAGAATTTTGAAACTGAAATTTTTAAATTTTTAGGGTTCATATTAAGGCCATTAAAATTCATGCTTATATTTGATCTATAGTTTTAATACTTTACATTTCTGGAATCGTGAGAAAATTTGCTACAAGTTTCATGTTTGCAGTTTTTATTTTTTATGAGAACTGAGCAAGTTACATTTGGTCTGGCTAGAGGTTGAAGATGAAGTCTTCGGGGTGCGTTTTGCCTTACATATTTATTGTTTTACTTGTATTAACGGATGTATAGCCACCCCAGTGGTAGAAGCGCGCGCCTGTAACCTATGGGACCTGGGTTCCAGCACTAGTGGTACCCTTTTGAATTTTTTTTACATGTTTTTGCATTTTCTGATTTTTGGCAGGCGCTTAAGCTTTGTTGGGCCTGTTCCTTTTTTTATTTTTTTTGCTTATTAACCCCTTACAGGCTTTTGGCACCCCTGGTCCAAATTTATTTATTTTCTCTTTTTATTTTATTTCTTTTTTTTTAATATATTTTCTAAATACTGAAAAATCATAAAAAATAAAAAAAAATGATAGATTTATATTTTGGCTTATTTTATTTTATTTTTCTCACATGATATTTTTGTTTAACTTATATTATTTATTTTTATTAAGTAATCTTGTAAATTAAATTAGAACTAGATTAATATTTGTTTTCTCTTTACACACATTAAATATATTATTTTAATATAAAAAGGACCAAAAATATTTTATAATGTTATAAATATTTTTAAGACAAAAATACCAAAAAGTACATTTTTCTTGAACTTATTTTCTTTTAAACAACTAAATAGAATTAGGGTTTTATTCAAAAATCTTTTCTTAATAAAATTCAAATTTAATTAATTATTTTCTTTATTTAATTAGGCTAAGACAAAATCCCTTTTGTCATGAAAATCAAACAAAGATACATTTTCTTTACATTTTGCATTTTTTGTATATTCATTCATTTTATTACTTTGTATTTATTTATTTCCTTATACATTGATATCAATTCAATATGGTTGTAATAAGCTAATTAGGTTTATATTCTTGCAATACCCATTTACAAATTGTACACCCCTCCCCACAAATGTTGTAATAGTGTAGTAACTTTAAAATTCCGCAATTTATCGCTTTTATATACAAATGCTAGTAATTAGGGTTTGTATGGAAAGACTAAAATCAATACTTAGAAAACCCTAATTCAAGACAAAAACAAGCATGAAAACAATACACTTGCATACAAGCATCCCTAGGGTTATTCCATTTGTTTGCCTTATACAAAATAACCATATTACGCATGTGAGGTATCTTAGCAAAAACAAACAAATACAAGATCATAGTCACTCGATGATGCTATCTAAGTTTCCTTACAAATGATCTTAGTCCCTTAAAAAGAATGCTAAGATACCTTGCAACATTTCTAATCATGGTTATACGATGACCCACGCCCGTTCCGTTTACATCCAAAGATAGGGTTGCTTACCAAATCAATGGTAAGACAACAATGTCAAAGGAAAAGAAAATGAACAAGAAAGACATTTGAGTATGTAGATAGCTCCTAATTAATTTCTCCATTTTAAAACAAACATCCTTGCTATTTTAAAAACAAACACATACACTTTCAAACATCTTACAAACTTGAAAACATTTTCAAAAGATCAACATCTTTGTATACATTCTTACAAACGAGAATTATTACAAAGATTGCCTAAACAATGGCCTCTTTACAAAATACTTTCAAAAACCACACAAAGCATAATTTCAAACAAAAATCAAGTGATCTAGCAAGTAACTAAGAGCAGATGGAAAACCATGGATGAAAATGGTGCTAATACCTTCCCTTTTCATAATCTACCCCCTGAACTCAAGAAATAATCTCAAAGGTATTTCCTGTGCTTTTTCACCTTTCCTTTTGGATAAAAGAAAAGTCGGTGGCGACTCTTGCTAACCGCAACATTTGTGATCAAACGCAAAACCCTCAAGTAAGTTCTCCCATCGTATCACAGTTGGTATGGTGTGCGAAGTAGGATTATTACTGACAATGGCTCGAATATGAATAACAAAATGATGTCTGAACTTTGTGAGGAGTTCAAGATTGTCCATCATAACTTATCTCCCTACAGGCCAAAGTTAAATGGGGTTGTTGAAGCAGCTAATAAGAACATCAAGAAGATCATCTAGAAAATGGTTGTTACTTATAAAGATTGGCATGAGATGCTCCCGTTTGCTCTGCATGGGTATCGAACATTTATCCGCACTTCAACAGGGGCAACCCCGTTCTCTCTTGTGTATAGCATGGAAGCAGTGCTCCCCATTGAAGTTAAGATTCCCTCTTTGCGTGTAATAATGGAAGCCAAGTTATCGGAAGTTGAATGGGTCCAAAATAGGTTTAACCAAATGAATTTAATAGAAGAGAAAATAAGACGGCCTTATGTCATGGTCAGTTATACCAAAAGAGAATGAAGAAAGCTTTTGATAAGAAGGTCAAACCTCTTGAATTCAGAGAAGGCGGCCTCATACTCAGGAAGATCATGTCTTTTAATGATGATTCTAGGGGCAAGTGGACTCCCAATTATGAAGGCCCATATGTTGTCAAGAAAGACTTCTCTAGCGGTGCACTGATTCTTGAAACAATGGATGGCGAGGAGTTCCTACGTCTTGTGAATGCTGGTGCAGTCAAATAATACTTCGCCTAGAAAAAATAAAAGAACAGCTCACTAAGATAAAAACCCGAAAGGGCGCCTTAGGCAAAAAGGAGCGTCTCGGCAGGCCGAAAATCCGAAAGGGCGATCTGGTAAAAAATTAGAGACATAAACAGAATAAATTTTCCCGGTAGGTTGAAAACCCGCAAGGGCAAACTAGGAAAAAGTTAGGGATTTTCTGGAAGGTAACTACATCATACAAGACTTGATCATTGGAGAACCAATCTTCTTGGATCTTACTACTCTTCGGCCGGAGTTGTGGCTCAGGAATTCAAAGTTTTTAGGGAGAATAGTGATCATTGTAATTCAATGTATCTTTTCCAATATATATTACCATGTTCTAAACTTTGTAATTATCTATGGAGTCTTGCCATTTGTAGACCATCATTCTATTAATAAAGTTTGAGCCTTTTGTCCAACTCCTTGCAATTCTTATTCTTATTCAGCTTATAAAGGTTTCATTTATTATTGATTGTAATGATCAAAGCAAATAGATTAAATAACAAAATCATTTTTGAAAATAATTTACAAATTACTTATTGTTTAGAGTTTGTGACACAAGGAGAACAAAATTAGTGACTTCAGGGATAGATAAACTCAAAGGTTTGTATAATATGAAGACTCTGTCCAAGGCTCCCCAATGAAGGTTTCACTCACATATAAAAGCTCTTTCTCCCTGTGCATGCTGAGTTAGACTCCCTAGCGAAGCATCTCCTTTCGGTAGTACTAGCATATTGTTTGTTTGCCGACAGTCAGGCAAGGGCAAAGTCTTATTTAAGAAGTGTTGAAATGGTTATCAACTTTTTTGGGTTTTCTCCTACCAAGTGCTGGATTGGATTTAAAATCCCCATAAGTTTTCTTGCTATAGTGTTTGATTTCTTGAATTCCTTAGGTGAATTTGAGATGATGTACTTCTCTGAAATTGTTGTCCCCGTGAGTTTTCATACTTTCTCCCCAGAGATGTTAGTGCAATTACCACTCTCAATATTAAAGGATGTATCTCGATGTCTCCTTCAACGATATAGTATTACACTCCCCAATGAAGTCGGTATGTCATCCCCAACTTATGTCTCAATAATATGATATTGTTTTCCCTAGTAAAATCAACCATGGCAGAAGTGTGAACTTCGAACATTTGGTTTTCCCCTGTTGAAGTTTGTGTAGTTTCCTCGGCGAAACTTGGAGGAAGATGTTATATTGGAATGTTTGTGTTAATTTACTGTTATTGATCTTGTTCTTTCCCAGTGAATTTAAGCTATGAAATAGGAATTTGTTTCCTCAGTTATTGCTTACTTTCTTATGGAATTTCCATCCTATTTGTGAGTTAGTCGAGTATTGATTGTACCGGTTTTTTTTGGTCTTATATGTACCCCCAGTGTCATATGTCTGTTTTGTCAGCATATACATGGTAACATTCATACTTTCATACCAGCATCATGCATAATCTTTGCTCATTTGCATTTTAATATCTTGTGGTATATTACCCTGTTTTGCAGAGTTGTGTTACCCTCTCTCCAATAGAGTATCAATCTGAAGCAGAAAGTGTATATTCTTTCGACTTCCCCACTGAGTTATCCCTCTTGGAAGAGTTTTGTTTCAGCCTTCTTTTCAACTCGTTGTCTGGATGGAATGGGTTTCCCCCCTCTTGAGTTTATTTCTCAGGAGATGTATTTTGATTGACTGCTTCTTTCCGGTTTATTTCTGTTTGGAGTCGGTACCCTCAGCAATACTCTTATTTGGACTTTGGCAAGCTTTGAGCTTTAGTTTGAGAGTGTGCATTTTTTTACAAGATTTTATCTCCTCACCATGAATTTATTGGAATTTCTCCAGGAATTCCATCTCTTTCCCCATAAAGCCATATTTTCTTTCTTCGGGAAATATTTAGTGCAATTCCTTCTAATAGCAGCAAGTGGCATGTCTCTTTATTTGAGCAACTTGTACTTCCCCCAGTGAATTTGATGGCTCCTAGAGAAGATTCAATTTTGTTACTCCAATGTATGGTAGCCTTGTCATTATGGAAGGTAGTTCGTTGTTGAGATTTTGTTACTCCAATGGATGGTAGCCTTGTCATTATGGAAGGTAGTTTGTTGTTGAGATTTTGTTACTCGAATGGATGGTAGCCTTGTCATTATAGAAGGCATTTTATTGTTGAGATTTTGTTACTCTAATGGATGGTAGCCTTTTCATTATGGAAGGTAGTTCATTGTTGAGATTTTGTTACTACAATGGATGGTAGCCTTGTCATTATGGAAGGTAGTTTGTTGTTGAGATTTTGTTACTCCAATGGATGGTAGCCTTGTCATTATGGAAGGTAGTTCGTTGTTGAGATTTTGTTACTCCAATGGATGGTAGCCTTGTCATTATGGAAGGTAGTTCGTTGTTGAGATTTTTTTACTCCAATGGATGGTAGCCTTGTCATTATGGAAGGTAGTTCGTTGTTGAGATTTTGTTACTCCAATGGATGGTAGCCTTGTCATTATGGAAGGTAGTTTGTTGTTGAAATTTTGTTACTCCAATGTATTGTAGCCTTGTCATTATGGAAGGTAGTCCGTTGTTGAGATGTTTTTCCGATGAATGGTAGCCTTGTCATTATGGAAGGTAGTTCATCGTTGAGATTTTGTTGCTCAGTAGAAGTTCATTTGTTCACATTCATGACTATTGAATACATGTTGAATTTACTGGTATTATATTACCATCCATTTCCCCGGTGGGTCGACGTTACTTTTTTTGCTATTCCCCCAGTAAGTTGGTAGTTCACAGTTATCTGTCGGTCACCGTTATCCTTCATTGTCTCTCCTAAATTTTTGAGTTGATGATGCTTTAAATCCTCTCTTGGGCAATACCCTAACAGAGTCTTGTCTTTTCTTCACCATTGATTTATTTTCCTTGTCAAGTTTTCCTTTTGTTCCCTCTTTTACTTTTTACATCCCCAATAGTTTCTTGCGTCCCTTTAGATTTGTACATCAGCATTCGTAATCATAAGCATCGCATGGTATCTTAGGGCCAAAAATAGGGCTTGCTTTATATTTAAGTATCTTCAATCACGTCTATATGAAGATTTTAACCTTCATATCTCCATATAGAAGACACTTAAATAAGAGCAACTATTGTACCCCAATTTTTGCCCCTAAGATCCCTTCATCATCACATCAATTCAATCATAACAAGATCACATTAGGGTTTAGTTCTTCTCCCTATCTTTATCTTTTGCACTAGGAGAAATCACCAAGAACCTTAATTTGTATTGTATGATCATCTATGTTTTGTATTGATTACCCTTTAACTAATAAATATAATGAGTGTTTGCCTCAATTGTTGATGTTGTAGGTGAAAGCACAATACATTCCATCAAGATTGATCTAGGGATTCATGAGTTCATCTATGTGCCTTCCCAACAAAGCTTAATTGAGATTAAATCCTCATCATTAAAGATATTTTGAAATAATATCATAACAAAGTCTTTTATGATTAATCATACCTCAAGTTTTCAAAATTAGTTCAAAGGTACAAGAGTTGATTGAAGAAGTTTGACTCAAATAGACAAATCTTTGATTTCGATGATCACAAGTGCATGTATCATTCAATTCTCAAGTTTTGGAAGTGGTTTTGGTTGCTATGGTTTCTCCTTACCATCCTCAACAACTTATAAGCACATAACAAAGATATTGGTGCAAGAAGGTTGGTCAAAGTTGCAAAGGTTTCCCAAGGCATTTTCTTGCTCTAGGAGTTAGGCTTTTGAACTTCAAAGGGGTATATTTTGCTCATCTATTGGTATTTTTGAATTATTCCAAATACATCTTTCTCTTCAAAGGGTTATTAGCAAAACACTTCAAAAGTTCAAGGAAATTTTGTGTGGAAGAAACTTGATGATGAAGAAAGATTACAAGACCTCCAGATGAACCCTCAAATTCCCTTATGTGACTTCAAATGATCATAACCTGGTCAATTTTTATCACCTTGAACCCATTATTTTCCAAAATGATCTTGAATATGTGAACTTAAACCTATATTTTATGTGCAAAGTGTGAAAATGGATGGAACATACCCTAAGGATGCAAAAGATTATAGGTCATTTCATGAATTTTTTCCCACTTCAACAAGTCATAACTCCCTCAATTTTTGGAGATTTTGAATGGTTCAAGTTTCAAAATGTCATTCAAAAGATATATTTCATGCCATATTTTTTGGTCAAGAGCAAAATTCAAGTGGAAATCTATGTTTGAATGCAACACATTACAAGTCATTTTTGAAGAAAAACTTAGAGAATTTTCTAAGTATAGAAAGTCAACCTCTTTTTCCCAACTTTGACTCATTGCAACTTCCAGCTCAAGCAACCATTTTATCCTATTCTCTGCATATTACAAAGCTTATAACCTCATCTTTCTAAGGCTTCAAGAATCATGCCCTAAGACCCCTTGAGTTGAGAATGCCATTGGTTTGAATTTGGCAATTTGAAACTGGATTTTTCACCAAGTTAGAAATTTGAAACCATTGTTTTGGCTTTTAATCATAAAATTACGGCGCGCTTTTGCTTCTAATTATGTTTATTGAACTTCCAGAAGTGATTAGTGCATCAAAACGCAAGAATTGGATGAGTTTTGATGCAAAATGAATCACACTTTGCTCGTGTATCAGGCTCACACGATTTCCCTCCAAACTTCATCATTTCACATGCTTGAGCATCCCATTTGATTTCCTATAAATAGAGGGTCATCCCTCATTCATTTCTTCAAGCTTGGAAAGTCAGAATCACTCTGCCAAACTCTCTCTTGAACTTAATTTTTTGTAACTTTGAATTTTCTCTTACAGCCTTTCTCAATCATTTTTCTTTGTCAATTCAGCTTCCTTGAACCTCACTGAAGCTAAGAGAAGAAGAATTAAGCTCTAAAACTCCCTAAATTGTGCTAGTCAAGTCCAGTTTCAGAGATCTAAAAGTTAACTTCAATAGGTAGATTCCCTCACCACTTCTCTCAAACTTTGATACTATTGTGCAACTCTCATCATCCTGGTTCTAGTTGCAACACTTGTTTTCAACTCGAAGCATGTTTTGATAATAAAATTTCAAATCCCTTTTTAAAACTTCTTTTCAAAAATGATTGAGCAACAATTTATATAAATTTTTGGCAATGGTGTGGCTGTCTTCGTCTTGCTGAGACGAAGCGAATGACATCGGTCTCGAGTTCTATTTTATAGTTTTAGGAACCTAGTTTTGAGACTGGCTGGAGGTTGAAGATGACTAACGTGTCATCCTTCAGCCAATGAAAGCGTTCCATTTGAAATTTTCAAAAATCTGATTTATATTTGACCAGTGCTTTATTCAGTAATGACCATGATATACACAGCGTGCCAGATCACTTGAATTTGATTACTAACGTGTTTTAACTCTCATCCATTGGTCCACATTTTTTTAGTTTATTTTATTTTATGATTTTTATATTTAAATTGTTTTAAACTTCAAAAATTCATAGAAAATTTATTTTAACTCCAAAAAATCTGAAAAAATTATGAAAATTAATTTTGATTTTTCTCTTTCTGATTTTCATTTTTTCACAATTTTCTTTTGTGTTTTTATATTTTTTTTTATAATTTTTCACTTTGTTTGAGTTATTTTAAATGTTTAAAAATACTTTTCTTCATTTTTAAATTCTGAAGAAAAAAATAGGGAAGGATCCAATGACATTTTGAACCTAATATTGGTGACCTCATTTATTTTTTATTTTTGACTTTGTTATTTTTTATTATTTTTGGTTTATTTTACTTAATTCTTTTAATTTTAAAAAAAGTTTCTGACTTTAAAAAATTTCCAAAAAATTTATAAAAATATTTGAGTTCATTCTTGATTTTTCTATGGTCTTACTTATTTTTTCTTGATCAATTTGAATATAGTTGCTGTTTTTCTCTCTTACTTCCATTTTATAATCATTTTAAAAACATTTTTTCTTTTATTTTAAATATAATTTTATTTTTTGTATATATATTCTGGCTGATCTTGAATTAAAATTTTGATCATGAACTTTATTAACATCATTAGATATTTGGTGTTGAGTCTAACTCCATAAAAATGGATGAATGATTTTAATAATAGTTTGATTAAATTTTGGTTCGAATGTGGTTTATTCATTTCCCCTTTCCTCTTCATCTTATCCCATTCTTATTGTACCAAATGTTATTGGAGCATGATTTACATATTATGTCTCAAAACATGGGGTGCATATACTGTTAGTGACCGGCCTCTAAATAGGTGCAACTTCTATATAAGTCCACTTACGATTGCTTAACATAGCGCTAAATTTTTTCCTGACTTGAGAAAATGATCATTTGTGGCCCAAACGTATGTTTGCAAGCCCAAGTATGCTAATTTGAACCCTTTGATCTAATAACCTTGAGATCTATTGTTAGGAGGCTTTAGTTCTACCAATCCTCTAATGGAACTTCATCAATTTTGGTCAAAGTGGATCACTTAAACATCATTGATCATTAAGTGTTATCTTGAGAATTCTTGAGTAGATGATATACTAGACAAAAAGCAAATGCAACTTGTTGTTGAGAGGCTCTGGTCCTACCAATCCTCTAATGATGTCCAAATGTAAGTTTCAAGATGGTCGTCCAACTAACCACTAATTCCTAACAATTGACTTTATCTTATGCTTTTATCTTATGCTCTTTACTTTTATACCATTTACTTTAGCATTTACATTTCATGCTATTTTTTTATCTTTGCTCACTTAAACATTTACTTTTATGTCATTTTTAGTTTTCTCATTTCTTTTTGAAGATACTTAATAATCAACCTTAACCATAAAAAACTTTAATGTTACTTAGACTACTTGGTTACTACCCTTGTCATAATGGAGTGATGGACTTCTTCGACTTAAGATTAGAGACCTTGGCCTACCTTGAGACCTTAATTTTCATTTTGTCTGGAGTTATTGGGGTTTACCCCCAAGACATTGGGTTGTTTGTTTGTTTTATGTGAAGATTATTGAGATTATACACTTTGTCTGTAATCTGGAATTCATCTATATACAGTCGTTACTCTGCCCAATTTTTGTGAAGACTTAATGCATATTGAAGCTTAGTATTCTTAAGAGGTTTATTAATTGTTTGCTTGGTTTCAAATACAAAGGATTGGATTATATATTGACTCATTATGTCAAGTGTTGGCTTCTTGTTGGTTAGATGGTTCTTATCCTTAGCTCTTACCTTATGCTCTAGGATAGTCCCTTCTTCTCCTCCCATCTTATTTGATTTCAAAATCTTCTCCCTCCTTCTGAAAACTCTTCTTGTTTCTAAACTTGAACGGCTTTCATAATAAACTTGGACTTATGTCCATGCATTTTCAAAATATTTTCTTAATCAAACTCTAATCAACTAAATAGAACTTTGACATTTTTTTGCGCGAAGAAGAAAAGTCAATCAATCTCATTTCAAACCATTTTGCCACTTTGGCTTTTTACCTTAAAATTTTTTCTCAAAAGATTAGACTCTTGTCAATCCTTGTAATGATGCGAGCTACTATACTTCTACAATATGTAGTGAAGTGAGATATTTTCCACTTGGGTGTTGAGTGAGGCTTTGTTGATTTTAAAATCCAAGCCATATCCTCCACTTTGAGATGACGCAAATTCTCCTTTCTCATAATTGTGGGTAGTAAGTATGTTTTCCACTCGGACAATGACAATGATGTATCGTCTCTTAAAATTAACCAACACACTTGTGTTTTAAAATTTTTAAAGGTGAACTACGTGTACCCTGATTCCCTATTGCACGGAAGGTGGTACATAGGCACTAAAGGTTCACAACTGCGGCGGGTGCAAAAATCATAAAAAAAATACTTCTTTTCTCATCACCATAATCTATTTTTTTTACACAACATCTTTATAGCCAAAATATAAAGATTTTTCAAAGAGGTTCCTGCAGAGTACGTAGATGTTTAGGGTTCTAAAACCTTCCCTTTGCATAACAAACCCCCTTACCTAGAACCCCCCCCCCCCCCTCTTTTGGGTTACTCTCTCTTTTCCTATTCCTTTGGAAATAATAAAGTGCGGTGGAGATTTTTATTTAGATTTGTGCGAGTCAAGTCAATCCCATGGCTTAGTCTCAATATTTCTACCGCTACACAAGGACATGAGAACTAGGCAATCAATAGACACACTCAAAGTGAAGGGAAGGAAAGAAACAAAAGACTCTATAAATAACTGAGAAAAAATAAAGAACCTAGATTGTAACAATTATCTTAGTCAAGAGACGTTATTCAAAGAAAAAAACAGCATCAGGTGATAATGTGCACCTGTAAAAAAGATTTGAATGCTTTTAATAAATCAGGACCAATTTTTATGGAAATGAGAGTTTCTGAACCATGCATATGTATAGTTAGAGCACGTGATACACACCTTCATGATATGTATAGGATATACCGTTCAAAATCGATCCTTGTTGGTCTCAAGGAAAACGATGTCTTGAGTTATATCTTGGCATCTTGTCTAACATTGTCACATAAGCTTAAAAAACAGTCTTAGAAAGACCTATTCATAATCTCACAAACATTAGTACAATGTCCTTTCCTGGTCTCGAAATTCACTCCTTTCCACCTTTTAGAGTGACACACCCAATGCTAATTCATTGGGCTCCTTCAGGTTCTGCAGAGAAAAATAAATTCTCTCAAACACCAATATGATCTCTCAGAGTCCATCTTGAGAAACCTGAGACCACATGCTTAAACCAATCACTTTCACATTATTTATCCACATATGCCCTATCGAGCATATAACTAACTACCTCTAGTAGCTATATGTCGCGACATATTGTCTGAAACCATAACCTCATAAGAGGTCCACAAGTGCACCATTGTAGCCATAGTCCATGGACAAGTATTTTACTCCCCCATATCATGGATAAATAATGCTCCAGCTGAAGATGAATACACTATGCTATATAAGGGAATATACAACACTTTTTTTCCATTGACAGTGTTTTAAAATGGTGCATACTCTTGTACTATTGTAAGTAAAGACAACGCTTTTTGTCAATGTAAAAGTGTTACTTAATGTAGCCTTTAAGCAGCGCTTTATTCCATAAGTGCTCACTAAAGGCCCCCATAGACAATGCTTTTTACATCAGAAGCTCTTTCTAATGCACACCTTTAGACAATACTTTTAAGAGCGTTGTGTAATGTATATTTTAGTTCACTTTATTTCTTCTGTTTTAGGCAGCGCTTTTTACTTTAGTAGCGCTTTCTAATGCACCCCTTTAGGCATCGCTTTCTTTAAAAGCGCTTTCTATTCCCCATTATAGGCAGCACTTTTTTGTTTAAAGTGTTGTCTAATATTCACAAAATTTTTAATTTATACAACTTATATTTTAAGCGTTCTCTATAAATAATCACTTAAAATAAGCGTTGTCTTTCAAATTTGCAGCTTCAATCCAATAAATATGCACCAAATTTTCATATTTATATATACAACTTTAATTCAATAATTTATATACATAAATTTGATACAACTTGAAAATACACACACACGTATAATATATATATATATATATATATATATATATATATATATATATATATATATATATATATATATATATATATATATATATATATATATATATATATATATATATATATATATATATATATATATATATATATATATATATATATATATATATATATCTCTTCTAGAGCTGTTATCTTCTCTACTAACAACAACAATGAAGAATCCTAAATGAACTTGTTATCTCTATATCTTCTACATATGCACCTACCTAAAACAAAATTAACAAAGGCATATCATAACCAAGCTATATAACGCTTAAATTTTATAACTATTATAATTTAGCACAAACTAATGTAACAAAAACAAATCAATAATCTGTTATAACCCACCATTAAAAATTCCCCAATTCATACCATGATACAAATAAAACTTTATTTGAATTTAACTCCAATACCATCATAATTAACCTTCCACATAACAACAACGATATTCCAACATAATTTACCATACTAATGACGACATAGTATCATCAAAACTTAAACTCAAATATAACCAAAATTCTCATCAATGAAAGTGTCATAATACCTTAGAAAATTCTCACCTCAATAATGTATTGACACCAATCATCCTTAATTTCGTCCAATTGATCTTTCGAGTAAGTAGAAGACTTGAATTCATCAAAGTACTATATAACATGACATAATATGATTTATCTAAAACTAATTAATTAGATGAAATGTGTTACATATTAAAATAAACCATAAATTAGAAACCCATACCATGGTTAGAATCTCTATTTGATTCAAAACAATAATTTCTTTCATAAATCTCAACATGAAATAACCGCAATCTATACTATTACACTAACAAGGACACTACACATGGAAAAAATATGAATATATATCAGGATATATAATTTAACTTGTTTTATCAAGTAGCATCACTAATATAATCAAAATTGTGAAAATATACATGCATTCTAATCCATGTAATGTTGTTTGCTTTACTCTTTGGTACTTGAGTATCTCTTTGTGATCGAAAAATTTATATAACTCTATCAAAATATAAATGAATATTTAGAACAATCTCACATAAATAAATAAATAAATATACAAATAAATATTTAGAACAATCTAACTTAGGTATCAATCATCTTCTTCATATCTGAGTATTTTGTCTAATCACTTTCTAATGAATCCAGATAATATACAATTTCTCTTATAGGATTAATCGTAACCAATAACCAGTGTCCACTATAAGATTAACAAACGTTATATGGAAACTTTTCACACAATATCAAAACACGAAAAATTATAATGGATGAAGTTAGAATGAAAATCTAACCCATTTTCGACATTAAATGGTAAAAAAACAACTTTTCGGTATCTTTGTTGGCTATAAATGCACGGAAAATATACTCTTTGACTTTATCTAGTCTTTGATCAATTAATCGTGAGTTGATATTGTTGGGAGATAAAAAAAAATTCATTGTTCCAATTTATGCGGGCGCATCAAGTTGTCATACGTGAACTTTAAATAAAAACATCATTAACATTAAGACTATTCGTTGAAATGAGTAAATAAATTGTTCAATTAATTAAATAAAGTTGATTGGAGTATACCTGATGTATGTATCGATAACACTAAGGCCTAATTCTGGATATCCAAAAACTTGATCCATATCCTCTTTACTAATTATTTCCTAATAGGAAAAACCAAAAATACCTTCCTCCATAGGTATATTACGAGTACCTCTTTCAGCCAAATATGATATTCCAATTAATGTCTGAAGGCACGACCTATACCGAGAAGTAGGATTTTTTTAGTCGCGGTCTTTGCAACATCCTTTTTTTGTGTGGACGTGTTACTAATTTCAGGCTTCTTACTCCTACTGACTTATTGCATCTCTTTAGCATGAATCTAAAAATCAAATGCATATAAGTTAGGAGAAGTATAAGATCGTGAATTAACATTTTCTATATATATATATATATATATATATATATATATATATATATATATATATATATATATATATATATATATATATATATATATATATATATTAATGTACCTCTTTTTTGGATGCAACTGACTCGGTTTGCCGCATTATCCCCTTATCTTTTGATTTGGATTGTACAGGAGTCTAAGATTACCATGAAAAAAATGTTAATTAACTGGTCATAAAAAAAATGAATACTTAAAGGTTCATAATGGTTTTCAACATAACTCATAATTTATGCAAATGAGGTTTGACGTCCATGCAACATACGATCCTATTGCCTCTCCCACTAATGTTGCATCTGAAATATCGTCAGGTAAAGGTAATGGTGCATCTCTCTCTAAAGCAATATCAATTGATACTTTCAAAAATCTAAAGCAATATCCCAAAGTGTTATGTACTTTTCCCTTGCTAATCATGCGATAATTCGGTGATGATAAATAGAGCTGACAAGGTGAAATACCCTAAACCAATAATAAAAATGTATCGTTCAACCATACAACCCTCTCGCCGACTTTGATTTTTCACGTACCCTTTTAATATTTTCATATAACGCTCAACACGGTACATCTATCTCATATAAGTTGGTCCATACAATTGTGTCTCTTTCACAAGATGAACAACAAGATGTACCATAATGTCAAAAAATGAAGAAGGAAAATACATTTCAAGCTCACACAAAGTAATAACTATTTCTTTTTGCAATATTGGTAAGGTCTCAGGATTGATCACCTTACTACAAATTTACCTAAAGAAAAAACACAATTTAGTTATGGCGCTTACTTTTTCTGGAAAAGTAGAGCATATACCTATTGGTAGAAAATGATCCATTATAACATGACAATCATGTGTCTTTAAACTCTTTAACTTGAGGTCTTTCATAGACGCAAGTCTTCTAATATATGAAGAGTAACCTTCTGGAACTTTAGCTTCACTTAGAAACTTACATAATATCTTTTTCTCGTTTCTAGATAAAGTATAAGCAACAGGTGGTAGATATGTTTGTTTTCCTTTCTTCATGGGTCATAATCTAGTTCCTATTCCCATCTCTATCAAGTCCTTTATTTCTTTAAGGCCATCCTTAGACTTTCCTTGTATATTGAGTAACGTACCAATAACATTTTCAAATACATTTTTTCAATATGCATAACATCAAGAAAATGTCTTACATAAAACGACATCTAATATGGAAATTCAAAAAATATTGACCTCTTCTTCCGCACATCTTTGACAAGCGTATGTGCAAAAGGCTTGCCAAAATGAGTACTCATATATTTCAGCTTTTCAAAAATTTGGTCACCTGTCAATGTAGGTGGAGCTCTATCATATTTTGGATTTCCATTGAATGCCTTTCTCCACCTACGGTAGTGATGATTAAAATTTAAGAATCTACGATGACTGAGAACTACATTCTTTTGACAAAATTCCAATCGCTTCCAATTTGTGTTTTCTTCATAAATAGGACATGCTTTTTGACCTTTAATGCTATACCCTGATAGATTTTTGTATGCCGGAAAATCATTAATTGTTCCAAACAACATCGCCCTCAAATTAAAACTATCTTTCATATATCCATCATAAACCTCTACACTGTTCTCCCATAAAATCTTAAAATCTCCGATTAAAGGTGTCAAGTATACGTCTATGTCATTCCCTAGTTGTTTAGGCCCAGAATTTAACATAGATAACATCATGTACTTACGCTTCATACATGGTGTAATACGGTGGGAGAACTGACTTATTTTGCGTTTTATCACAAATATGCAAATAGCAAGAGTCACCACCTACTTTTCTTTTATCCAATAAGGAAAGGGTGAAAAGAACAGGGTACCTTTTTTGATTTTGAAGGGGCAGGTTATGAAAAGGGAAGGTGTTAGCACCCTTTTCACCCGTAGTTATCTACAGGCTCTTAACCGCTAGCTCACTTTTAAAAATTACTTTGTGAATGTGCGTTTGAAAAATATTTTGAAACGTTTATTGTAAGGCAAAACTTTGTAATGATTCTCGTATCTGTCCTCGAGAATGCGTACAAAGTGTTTGTTTGAAAATATTTTTGAAGAGTGTAATTTGTGTGAAATGTTTTTGTTTTGAAATACTTTGTGAGCAAGCGGTTAATATTGTACTACCTACTCAAGGTCTTTCTTGTAATTTTCCTCATCCTTTAGATAGCGTTATCCTACCATTAGTTAGTAGCAAGCCCTATCGTTGGATGTGAAGGGACAAGCGAGGGTCATCATACAGTCATTAAAGGAAACTCGTAAGGACGCTTTAGCAATTATCGTTAAGAGACTAGATCATTTACCGAAGGTTACGTCGAAAGGGTCATCGAGGGACTATGATCTTTATATCAAGGGACTTTGGCTAAAGTGTCCCCACGTTCGAGGGACATGACTGTTTTCGGAAAGGGAAATAGGGAGGTTACCCTAGAGGTGCGAGTGTGCGAGGTGATTTGTGTTTCAGTTATTTTATCTTCACATTAGGGTTAGCTATCATTTGTTTTCAATCTTTCCATACAATCCTAGTTACTATCAGTAAGCATAACAATAATGAAAAGCACTAAAGTGCAGAAAATAAATGCAGAAAGTAAACCCTAGACTATTACATTGCTTTAGGAGAGGTACATAATAGAAATGCGGAAAGTAAACCCTAATTACTATTACATCCCAGGAAACAGTTATAATAACGAAAGAAAGCGACAAATATTTAAGCTATTACAGTTCACAAAAATAAAAGTAAGAATAAAAAAAGGTGAAAAAGGAAAAATGTTTTTTTTAGGGTTTGTATGAAAACAACGATTGGTGATTAATTAAATCTAAAAATAACCTAATTAATTTTAATAATAATAAAATGTCAATTAATTTAATTATTCAAAAAAAAGTTGATTAGTTAAGTTAATTGAAAAAATGATTAGAAAAACCTAAGAGTCTCAATTAATTTAATTTAGAAAAAATTAATTATGTTGCATTTTGATTAAATAGAAAAATGAGTAAATAAATAAAATAAAATAAGAAATAGAGTTGGGCCTGAAATAGCAAATAGGGCATGCAAATTGCAATCTGAGTTCAAAGCCCAATAAGCTCCAGCGCTTGATCTAGTGTGGGAGGCCGTTGAGGGTGCTGCGTGGAATGGTGATGATTGAGGAGATGTGTGGTATGCGCTGAACTAGATCTGCAAGAATCAGAAAACAATATGAAAAATGAAAGAGGCAGGGATCGAACCCATGCCCTTGCACATGAAAGCTCTAACGCGTGCTGCCTTGCCGCTGGGACATCATTTGTTTCACGTCAATTACACAACAATAAAATAATACATAGTAAATGTGCCAGAGTCAAACCACCACCCATGATGGTCAACTTCTTCTTCTCCGTTGAGGGTATTTTTAAAACCTACAAAATCAAGGCAAAGTGAGAAAGAAAGGTATCCATGTCCACTAATTGAGGCCTCACAAATCTAATGGTGATGATAGTTTTGATTGAAACGACCTATAGCTAGGGTTTCGAAGATTTACAAACTTGGTGCCCTAACGATGGCATATCTTTGTTCATGCATTAAAACTTACAAACGATGAGTCTAAACAAGTCCACACATTATTATAAACATGAATATATGTATGAAATCAATTAATAATACATGAAATATGAGTTTGGATTCAATAAAGTTCAATCAATCGATGATGCTTGGCTGTGATGATCTAGGATGCTACGACCTTCAAGGATGATTGAGAATGACTCCTGGAGGTCTCAGGGAGCTAATGGAGTGCTCAAAATCAATTGAAGTTTGCTGGAGAGGAGGGTTTAATTGTGCCCTAGTTTTGGAAAACTTGTGAGTTTTTAGGGTTTCTTGGTGAGGCTTGCATGTGTGTCCCTTTAGATCTGAATATGTTGAATACATATAGAGGAATGTATTAGGTCAACAATTGTGGGATAAATCTTTGTGCATTATGGTAAAAAGATTTGCTATCAATCTTGCATGAAAAGTTTCTTTTTTAGGCCAAATTATATCTTCATGTTTCACACGATTTTTCTAGCTGTACATGAGCTCTTTGGACTTCAAATCTGGTCCAATACCAAAGCCATGCGCCTAAATCCATTTAGTTGACATTTTATTTGATTTATTTTGAATTTAAATGAATAAAATCAAAATAAAAAGAAATAAAAATCACAAAAATGCATTAATGGATTTAGAGGCCCCTAAATACATCACAAGCACGTTTGAACCTCAAAAGTTAGGCCCGTTATTCAAAAATTCAAGTTTGGCTCAACTTGAACTTCATGCATTTGCTCAAAATTTCCCAACTTGCACTTGTCATAACTCTCTCAATTTTCATCATTTAAAGGTGATCTTGGACTTTTTGGAAAGCTCAAGATGTCCTTTACAAATTTTTATTTTTTTAATTTTTGCATTTCAATAATTTATCTCGATGTAAGTTACCTTGACAAAAAGTGTTTTTTTATTGACTTTTGAAAGGACCTATAATGTATTGGCTCATATCTCTCAAATGAAGTATTTTTTGGACTTGACCTTGGAGAGACTTAGTTGTAGAGAATTTAATTTCCCTTAAAATGAGCTTTGGTTGAGGAAAATCTGAAGAATCATGTGAAAGTTATGCTTGGTCAAAGTTCAGTTGACTTCTCCTTAAGAAACTCTAATTTGGCAACTTTTGACTTTTGATGATTTGAGAGTTTTCTTGATGAATCATGATCAAACCTTGATAAAATGATGAATATAACTTCAAAACCTTGATGATTAACAAAATTATTGAAGTTTGACTGTATGTTGACCATAATTGGCTTTTTGTCCAATACAGTTGATTTTCAGTCATCTGAGCAACTGACTGAGCAAACTTGTTATGTGTAACACAGTGGGAGAATTGACTTGGTCATTTTGCATTTTATCGCAAATGTTATGGTTTATAAAGAGTTGCCGTCGACTTTTCTTTTATCCAAAAGGAAAGGCTGAAAAGAACAGGAAAGACCTTTGAGATGTTTTCTTGAGTTCGGGGGGTAGATTATGAAAAGGGAAGGTATTAGCACCCTTTTCATCCATGGTTTTCCATGGGCTCTTATTTTCTTGCTAGATCACTTGCTTTTGTTTGAAAATGTGTTTTGTGTGGTTTTTGAAAGTATTTTGAAAAGGCACCATCGTTTAGGAAAACTTTGTAATGATTCTCGTTCGTAAGAATGTATACAAGGTGTTGATCTTTTGAAAATGTTTTCAAGTTTGAAATATGTTTTTGAAAGTGTTGGTGCTTGTTTTGAAAATAGCAAGGATGTTTTGATTCTGAAATTGAGCAAGAAACTAGGAGTAATCTACCTACTCAAAAGTCTTTCATTTTTATTTCCTATTTCCTTTGACATTGTTATCTTACCATTGATTTGGTAAGAAACCCTATCTTTGGATGAAAAGGGACGGGCATGGGTCATCGTATAGCCATGATTAGCAATGTTGTAAGATATCTTAGCATTTTCTTTAGGGACTAAGATCTTTTTTGAAAGGCAACTTTGATAGCGTCATCGAGGGACAATGATCTTTATTTGCTTGTTTTTTTCTAAGATACCTCACATGCATAATATGGACATTTTTGTAAGGCAGCAAAGTGGGATTACCCTAAGGGAGCAAATGTGCAAGTGTATTGGTTTTCATGCTTGATTTGTCTTGATTAGGGTTTGCTATTTATTGATTTTATTCTTGTCATACAAACCCTAATTACTAGCATTTATATATAAAGCATTTAAATTGCAGAAAATAAAAATACTAAGCTATTACATCATTTAGGAGAGGGGGTGCACAAATTACAATTGGGAAATTGCAAGAAATTAAAACCCTAATTATCTATTACAACCATATTGAATTTGAATAAATGTACAAAAATGAAGATAAAAATGCAAGAATGTAAAATGTAAAAAGAAATATGATTTTTTGTTTGATTTTCATGAAAAGGAATTTTGACCTAGTTAACTAAGATAAAATAATTAACTAAAGATATAAAAATTAAGATTAAGTTAGTAAAATAAATTAATTTAAAGAAAACAAGTTTTTTAGGGTTTTTTGTGAATTTAATTAGTAAATAAAATTAATCAAATAAAAATCCCAAATTCTAAATTGATTTTAATTTATAAGAAAAAAATATAATAATATAATGATTAAAACTAATTATCTAAGTATTTAAAAAAGTAAATTAATTTATTAAGGGAAATGTTTTTTTGTTCTTTTAGTATTTATGAAGAAAAATAAACTAAATAAAAATAAACAATAACATATAAATATTTTTGGATTTTTATTCATAAAGATAATAATAATAATAATAATAATAATAATAATAATAATAATAATAATAATAATAATAATAGTAATAATAATAATAATAATAATAATAGTAATAAAAATAATAATAATAATAATAATAATAATAATAAAGAAAAATATAAATAAAATATAAATATAAAATTAAAGTCATTGGGTTAAAAAAAGGAAATGGGGGTTAACAAAAGTAAATGGGCTCAAGTCACGTTTTTGTTGTAATCAAAATAAATAAATAAAATAGAATTTGGGCTTGGTTGTGGTATGAGCAAATAGGGGGTATTAGTGAGTAAAATGAATCAGGCCCAAGGGAAAGAGCCCAAACGCACTAGAAGGAAAACTGACAAAAAAAATATGGAAAAAATGCAAAAGGCAGCGCGCTAGGTGTTGAACCCACGCCCTCTTGGTTACCAGAATGCTGCCTTACCACTGGGGTGGCTATACATCCATTAACTTAACTGAAATGATAAATATATAATACAAAATGAGTCATGAGTACACTTCATCTTCAACCTCCATCCAAAGGACCTGTAACTTCATCATTTTTCAACCATTCACGAAACTTTGAACATCAAACTTGTTAGAAATTTTCTCACGATTCTGAATATATAAATAACTTAAGCTAATTCTCAGAAATGAGCATGAATTTATAATGGTACCAAATCCTGACCTAAATATTTTTAGAGGTTCAAATTCAAAATTCTAACTACTCAAGCAACAATAATGAAATCTAAGGACATGGTTAGCTTCAGGACAATGATATCTACATTTCTTATTCACAAATAAACCATTAATGATGCATGTATGAAGAGTTCAAATGTCAAAAAACTCACCTTGCAATAGGGTGTCGTGTTTTGAGTTTGAGCAGCTTTTGATGAGTTCTAGTGATTGGGTTAGCTTCCTCAAGTTCCCAGGAAGCTAATGTGATGCTTGGATTGAGCTGAAAGTGGCTGAGGAGTTCTGGAGAAGTCCACTTGCATAGCTCTGTTTTTGAAAATGGAACTTGATGATGGAGATGTTATAGTTATGAAACAAGGTCAGGGATGAGTTATATTTGATGTTTAGAAGCTTTAGGAACCAAAAGTCTTGAAAATGCACGAGGAGATATGAGTTTCAAGTTTTTGGTTAGAATGTGCAACAATGGTGATTTTTTATTCAGTTCTGAGTTCTTGTGTGTTTTTGGGCTTGCGTATGCATGTATTTTCTTGCAAACAACTTCAGTATATGTAAGCAAAAGGTTTGGGTACTTGATGTGGTTAGAAGTACAAGATCACGTGTTTTGGCTTCTTGGCTTGTTTTTTAAGTAAGGTTGACAAACATGGTTTCAATGCATAGTACAAAGCTATCTAGGGTGGTTACCAACTTTAAACATGCTTATCTGACTGTGTAGAGGAAGTTTGTGCAGAAGTAACAAGTGCAAAGCTCAATGCAAGTTAACTTTGCATAAAGCTTGCTTTATGTAAATGGCAATGGTGCCTTTTTGCCATTAATGGAAAATTATCTTGGATAAAGCTTGAATTAAATGGATAATAGCTCAAAAGCAAGTGTAATCTTCTGATTAGGGAGAGATCTTGAGGTTTAGAGGCCTGCAAAGCAAGATTGTGCAGCATAGGCTTGAGATTTGAATTCTAGTTCATCACAAAATGACCTATAATTTCAGTTTGAAACCCTAACTTCCTCTCTTCGATTCTCCTTGATAAATAATAATCTCAAGTAATTATTGGACATTTTAGAAAGCGTGTAATGCGATTTACAACCCCTCTTTGAATCACTTTTGAAAATTCCCATTGGAACTATGTGAAAAATTTCCATGAAGTTAGGTCAAAATCCTGCCTAAACTAGGGCAAAATTTTCACTAAGTGTTTAGTTTCATGACCATGACTTCATGGATTAATAACTTGAGATCCAAGAATTTCTAGGAAAAGTTGTGTAAAGTAATGTTTTAGATATCATGGAGATCTACAACTTTCATGTTGAAATTTTCGTTGAATCATCTTGCATCATGGTGAAAAATTGGCTCAAAGTTGTGAAAAATATGAAGTTTTCAACACTTCGAAAAATTTCTATGTTTGAAAACTTTGACTTTTTAAAATGAAATCTTGACTTTTTGATTCTTGATGAACAAGTTTCATATTTTGACATTATTTGATGAATTGTGATCTTTGACACTTGATTTGACCAAAAAGTCAAAGTTTGACTTTTCAGTGTACAGTTGACTTTTGATCAGTTGACTGAAAATCAACTATCAATCAAATGACTTTGAGAAATGTTTTGAGTCATGCCATTAGGTCAAAATGATGTAATCGAACTCTTGATATCATGTCTCAAACCAATTAACCATTTTCTAGGTCAAAAATCTGAAATTGCCCTTTCTCAGTCAAAACCCTAATTTTGACCATTTTTCCCTTTTGATGATCTGATCAAATTTCTTGAAGAATTATGGTCCAAACTTGATAAAATGATACAAGTGAGTTTATAATTTTGATATGGATCAAAAATTATGAAGTTTGACTGTAAATTGGCCACAATTGACTTTTTACCTAATATAGTTGACTTTTAGGTCAACTACTCAATTGACTGAGCAAAAATGTGATCCAAGACTTGAAACTTAACATGAGAAATCTTGAGGTCCATAATGATCCATGCAAGTCATATGAGGCATTAAAAGCTCAATTATCCTTATGCAATCTCAAACCCTGATTTCAGTTATCAGTGACTTGAAGGTGGAAGATGATTGGACACTAGAGTGCCCAGAAATTTGCACTCGAAGATGAAATGGGAATGGGCTTATAGATGCCATCCAAGGGTGACTATTGACGGAGAATGGACTAAGCCTGAACTTGAGTTCAACTGGAAAAGAATCAGATTAAATATTTGGGAGTGACTTATCTGAACCAGAAGAAGTCTTGTATGTTGCTTGACTGGGAAGAATCAGAATATATCTTGGAGCAATTTATCTGAACCAGAAGTGTTCCTTTGGAAAGTATCAGGATAAACCATTGAGGGGTTTAAATTGAACCAAAAGAGATATTGAATATTCTTTAACTGGAAAGAATCAGAGTAAATCTTTGAGTGATTTATCTGAACCAAAGAAAGTGTCTGCAGGAAAGAATCAGAATAAACCGTTGAGAGATTTAAACTGAACCGGCAGGGATCTGGAGAAGAATCAGAACAAATCGTTTAGAGATTCATCTGAACCAGAGAAAGCATCGGCGAGAAAGAATCAAAATAAACTGTTGAGAGATTTAAACTGAACCAGAAGTGTTCCTTTGGAAAGTATCAGGATAAACCATTGAGGGGTTTAAACTGAACCGACAGGGATCTGGAGAAGAATCAGAACAAATAATTGAGAGATTTATCTGAACCAGAGAATACGTTTGCGGGAAAGAATCAGAATAAATCGTTGAGAGGTTTAAGCTGAACCGGCAGGGATCTTGAATGTTCTTTAACTAGAAAGAATTAGAGTAAATCTTTGTGTGATTTATCTGAACCAGAGAAAGCATCTATGGGAAAGAATCAGAATAAACCGTTGAGAGGTTTAAACTGAATCGGCGGGGATCAAGAGAAGAATCATAATAAATCATTGAGAGATTTATCTGAACCAGAGAAGACGTTTGTGGAAAAGAATCAGAATAAACCATTGAGAGGTTTAAACTGAACCAGGAGGGATCTGAAAGAAATATCTGTTATATAGATGGTTGACCATTCCTTTCTTTGGAATTGATCTGTAATTGACTTGTTGAAATTTGACGATAATTTTCTGTTGATTGATCTTTCCTGAAAAGTTGAAAGGTTAGTTGTATACAATATCATGATGTATGAAATGCATGGTACAATGATGTTCTCAAAATAAATGAGATTGTGTCTCATGTATTTGTGTTGTCAATGTTATGACATATGGATGCAATGTATAGACACGTTAATTGTTATGCTGCAGTGTTGTTGGAGTCGTGGAAAATAAATACTTGAGCATTACTGGTTATGAGGAGTGTAAGTCTTTATATCTTAAAGTTGAAGTGGTGGTGAGCTTCCATTTGTTAGAGAAATAAACTCTGTTGTGTAAGGAAAATGACATGCGTTGCTTGTGAACTTTGTGAAATCCTGCTGGGAAATCCTGAGAAATTGGGCGACTTTCACTGAGGAATATTAGGAGCGGTCACTAGAAGTTTTGTTATGTCTGGGATGTGAGAGAGCTTGATACCATTAAGCTGCATACTGGAGATATGTTAGCGATTCTGTAGCGGGATGCCCTGATTTTTGTTCTTGTTGGAAAAGTATCTGCGGAGAATTTTATGAAATAGTTTAAAGATATTATCCTATTACTTAAAGCCATTAGTGGTTGTCTTTCTATTTTTTGTTCCCTTTTTGCTCATTTGTAAACAGTAATTACGTTCACATGCATATGTTCAAAAATAAATCATTGGACGTTTTCACAAACAAAACACGGAAAAAGAAAAAACAGATAGTTTTGCACTTTTAAAGGGATATCTTTATATTAATTTGAATAAGTGTTTGTACAATGAGATGAACATTCTAGTAAGAGAATGTCGTTGTAAAAATGAAATTTGATACAAAGAAAAGATATCTATGTGAAATAATCCCATGGGGTTCCCATTCTACTATAGCCTTCATGTCTTTGAGCGTCTTGTCCACTTGCTGCCTTGTCCGAAGTTGATTGGATTGATTAGAACCGTTTGAGTTTGCCAGTCGATGCTAAAGTTTGTCCGTAAGGTGATCCAACGGAACATAGTCATACGCTTTAATTCCCTAACTTTTTCCTGGACCCCCCTTTCAGATTTTGAGTCCACGGGGATGCCCTTTTTTGCCCAAGCCGCCCTTTCGGGTTTTCAGCTTACCGGGTGTACAGATTTTTTTTGTATTTTATCCCTAATTTTTTCCCAAACCTTTTGGTTCGCCGGGATGCCCTTGTTTTTCCTAGGTGTGTCAACCTAGCGGGTCTCTTATGCGTAGTATCTTTTGATTATGTCTACGTTTACAGGGTGCAGAAGGTTGTCGCCATCCATAGTGGTTAAGATCATTGCTCCACCAGAGAATATGCTTTTGATCATAAATGGCCCCTCGTATGTAGGAGTCCATTTTCCCCCGGGATCACCTTGTGGTAATATGATACGCTTGATTACCAAGTCGCCAACCTAATATACTTGATGTCTGACCTTTTTGTTAAAATCTTTAATCATACATTTTTGGTACATCTGGACGTGACAGACAGCCGTAAGCCTCTTCTCATCAATCAAGTTCAACTGGTCAAGCTGAGTTTGGATCCAATCATCTTCATTCAGCCCTGCATCCTTTATGATTCTCAGAGAAGGTATTTGGACTTCAATTGGTAGAACAACTTCCATGCCGTATACCAAGGAGAAGGGAGTTGCCCCTATTGATGTGTGCGTCGTGGTATGGTAACCATGGAGAGAGAATGGTAGCATCTCATGCCAGTCCTTGTAGGTTACTTTCATTTTTTGTATGATCTTTTTTATGTTCCTATTTTCGGCTTCGACAACACCATTCATCTTCGGCCGGTAAGGGGAAGAGTTATGATCTTGGATTTTGAATTGTGCATACAGTGCGGTGATCATAGTAATATTGAGATTCGAACCATTTTCTGTGATGATTCTCTCTGGGATACCGTATTGACAGATGAGATTTGGTTTAATGAATCGGGCCACAACAATTTTGGTAACGGGAGCGAAAGAAGCTGCCTCAACCCACTTCGTGAAATAGTCAATGGCCACTAAGATGAAGTGGTGTCCATTAGAAGCTGTAGGTTTGATTTCTCCAATCATATTGATGCCCCACATCGCGAGTGGCCAGGGAGCAGTCAGGTTGTTTAGAGGAACTGGAGGCACATGCACTTTGTCAGCGTAGATCTGACACTTGTGACAGGTTCGTGAATGCTGATAGCAATCTGCTTCTATGGTAGACCAGTAGTACCCTGTCCATAGGATCTTTTTAGCCATCGTATGCCCACTAGAATGGGTGCCAAAAGTTCCTTCATGTAGATCAGCCATGATGTTTTCTGCCTCAACCTTGTCTACGCAACAAAGCAAAATAGAGTCATGGTTGCGCTTGTAGAGAATGCCATTACTAAGGAAGAACTTAGTAGATAATCTTCTCAAGAACTTCTTATCATTGACTGAAGCTCCTTCCAGATACTCTTGGGCCTCGAGATACCTCTTAACTTCATGGAACCAAGGTTGGTCCAATACTTCTTCAGTATTGATCTCGTGACAGTAAGCTTGTTCGTCCATCCATTCAATGGTGATCTGGGGAGCCTCGTTACCCCACTTGAGTTTAAACATGGATGACATAGTGGCTAGCGTGTCTGCTAGTTGATTTTCCTCTCGTGGAAAATGCTCAAAGGTAATTTCCTCGAAATATGAGATTAATGTCAACACATGTTCTTTGTACGGGATAAGTTAGGGTGCTTCGTGTCCCATTCTCCTATGATATGGCTGATGACTAAGGCTGAATCTCCAAATACACATAAGGACTTGATTCCCAAATCTATGGCAGCTTTGAGACCAAAAATGCACGCTTCGTATTCTGCCATATTATTGGTACAATTGAAGCAAAGTCTTGCAGTGAAGGGAGTATGACATCCTTCAGGGGATATGATTACAGCACCTATGCCATTGTCGAGTGCGTTGAAGGCTCCATCAAAAACCAAGGTCCATCGGGATCCTTGTTCAGGTCCGTCATATGGTCTGAGTTCTTTACAGTTGTTTACCATCATGATGTCTTCATCTGGGAATTCGAATTTCATGGACTGGTAGTCATCCACAGCTTGATGAGCAAGGTGATCGGCTAGTACACTACCCTTTATTGCTTTTTAGGTAGTGTACTGAATGTCATATTCAGTCAGGATCATCTTCCATCTTAATATTCTCCCATATAGGGCAGGCTTCTCGAATATGTATTTAATTGGATCCATCTTAGATATCAATAAGGTAGTATGGGTCAGCATATACTGTCTTAGCCGGCGAGCAGCCCATGCCAGAGCGTAGCAAGTTTTCTCGAGCTTTGAATATCTTGTTTCACAGTCAGTAAACTTTTTTCTCAGGTAATAAATAGCATGCTCTTTCCGACCAGACTCGTCATGCTGCCCAGCACACACCCCAATGAATTTTCCAAGACAGTTAGATACATTATCAAAGGTCTTCCCTCAATTGACGACATCAAAATAGGAGGCTCTTGTAGGTACTCTTTGATCTTGTCGATGGCAACTTGGAATTCATCATTCCATTTGACTACTTGATCTTTCTTCAGTAATTTGAAGATTGGTTCACAAGTAGCAGTTAAGTGAGAAATGAATCTGGAAATGTAGTTAAGGCGTCCTAAGAATCCTCCGACTTCCTTCTCGGTGAGTGGAGAATGAATTTCTTGTATTGCTTTCACCTTGGCTGGGTCCACTTCGATACCTTTACCACTGATGACGAAGCCTAGGAGTTTATGGGACCTCACCATAGATGTGCATTTATTTGGGTTCAACCTCAGCTTGTATTTCTTCAGTATTTCAAACAGTTTCTACAAATGGTCAAGATGTTCCTCTTTAGTTTGAGATCAGGCTATCATGTGATCCACATAGACCTCTATTTTATGATGGGTCATGTCATGAAATAGAGCTACCATGACGCGCTGATAAGTTGCCCCAGCGTTCTTCAACCTGAATGGCATAACCTTGTAACAGAAAATGCCCCACTGTGTGACGAAGGTCGTTTTCTCCATGTCCTCGGGTGCCATTTTGATTTGGTTGTAGCCTGAGAAACCATCCATGAAGGAAAAAACTTTATGATGTGCGGCATTGTCAGCCAGAATATCATATGGGGGAGTGGGAAATCATCCTTAGGGATTGCCCTATTCAAATCTCGGTAATACACACACATGCATACTTTGTCGTCTTTTTTAGGCATTGGAACAACATTGGCGACCCATTGTGGATATGAGGTGACGGCTAAGAATCTGGCTTTGAATTGTTTCATGACTTCCGTCTTGATCTTCTCTGACATGTCTGGCCGCATGCAACGGACTTTCTGTTTTACCAGAGGTCGGTCTTCTTTTGTTGGTAGACGATGGACCACGATATCAGCATCAAGTCCTGGAATTTCTTCATACGACTAGGAAAAGACCTCAACATAGTCATGTAGCAACTGAATTAAGCGCTTTTTGACACTATATTCCAGATTGGCTCCTACCTTGACTTCTTTCTTGTCCTCTTTGCTAACTAAGTTAATTGTGTCCACTGGTTCTTCGTGGGGCTTTATGGTCCTTTCTTCCTGTTGTAGTAACCTGGCTAGTTCCCCTGGCACTTCACAATCTTCCTCGCCTTTGTCTTCGTCTTGGTAGATTAGATTTTCAAAGTCACAATAGGCCATAGCATAATCGTTACCCATGGGATCCTGAGTGGATGTAGATCTGCATTTTGAATGTGAGTGTGTGTAAGAGTATAGCTATCTTTGAAAGAAATAAAAATGTAGAAAAAGAAAGACAAAAAGCATAAAGTTTGTATGCAAAAACGTCCATGATTCATTGATGACATATGAAAATGAAGTAATAACCCTTACAGATGGACCGTTGTGCCTCGGGTAAGACACAAGGTTTAAAAAAGTCTGAATTGTTTAATTATTACAAGTCCGACAAAATTTAAAGACAATCATTGATGGATAAAAGTAATTGGGACAAAATCTTTAGCTTCCCAGTTGGTGAGTCCTCCGTTGGTAGTTTGGAAAATCCATTCCTCCAGGTCGCAGCTATCATCACTATCCTCCACTGCGTTGACTCCATGGTTGATGATCTTCAAAGGTGGTCCCCCGGCACGAGCACGACGAACAAACTTTTGGGCTCCTAATGTGAAACCCAAACCAAATTTTTCATATTTGTAAGGGATATCTGGGAGTTGGCACCAAATAGTACACCCACCTTCTTCGATCACTGCCTTGGCATCTTTCAGAGACGACATCTTTAGCGGAGGTCTTGTAATCTTTGGGACTTGGAACACAGTCTTAGTAGCTGCCACTGTTTGTGGGACTTCCTCGAAGTGCTGAAGTGGAGTTTCAATGAATTCACCATCCAATTCCACGTATCTGAAGGAGTTCAAGTGACTGACCATATATTGCTCCTCTCCATGGACAATGATGATCTTCCCTTTGGTTGGGTATTTCAGCATCTGATGTAATGTAGAGGTGACGGCACCAGCATCATGCATCCAAGGTCGGCCTAATAAGCAGGAATAGGAAGGGCGAATGTACATCACTTAGAAAGTTGAATCAAAGGTTTGAATTCCAACTTTAATGGGGATGTCCACCTCCCTATGCACCATTCTCTTTGAACGGTCGAAGGCCCTTACCATTATATTGCTGGGTTTTAAGGTCAAACCTTCACTGTCCAGTCTATCCAAAGCCTTCTTAGGCAGCACATTCAAAGAAGAACCAGTATCAACCAGGACATGGGCCAAAGTTGTGCCCCTGCATTCGTCAGAGACATGCTACGCCTCGTTGTGTTTCCTCCCTCTAGGTGTCAGTCTGTGTCATAGAAGCCTAAACCGTTGTCAGCTGTTAAACTGGCCACACAGTCTTGGAACTGTTCAACAGAGATTTCTTATGGCACATGGGCAGTTTTAAGAAATTTCACCAAGGCCTTCCCATGAGCCTCAGAGCACAATAGTAAAGCTAGCATAGAGATCTTTGATAGAGTCTTCACTAGTTGTTCGACTACGTTGTAGTCGCTTCTCTTTATAATTTTCAGAATTTCTTCCATCTCCTTTTGGGAGGCCTTTGGGATATATACTTATTGCACCTTCATCTGGACAGGCTCAACCATAATGCCTTTGCCCCGAGTCTCGGTCGACTCGGCGGTAGGGGTGTCAATAGGGGTAACCATAGGGATTGTAGTAGTAGTGTTAATAGGAACAAAAGTAGGGATGATCACAGGACCGGTAACAGTTTTCGGAGGAGAAATCTCAGGAGAGAATACTCTTCCACTTTGGGTTATCTTGCTGGTTCCTGAAATGTTGTCGATGTTGGGGTCAGCCTTCTCAATAATTGAGTCTTCATCATCCATCGAATCCTGCTTGACACCGTGATAGTAGACGTCACCCCCATAGTTCCATGGGACAGTTTTATCTGAGGAGTACGGGATCGGCCCTAGCATAGTAATTATCAGTGGAGTCACTTTAGGAACAGATGTAATCCTAACGGGTCTTTTGGTGGAGACCCTGGAAGTATTGGTGGAAATGGTTACTGTTGTACCCCAATTTTTGATCTAAGATCCCATTTTTATTTTTGCATTTTTTTAAGATAAGTCAAGGTCACGAAATACGGTCGGTTTTAACGTCTCACCTTCGAGCTTTGACTATGCAAAGATTGTCAAGTGTTTTGAACATTTTTAGCATATGTATCACTAATTTCTAATCGCATACAAAGGTGTATATTCATGTTTTCTTTTGTGTCATGTGCAGATACAGGTCTGAATCAAGAGCATCAGGTGTCGCGCCTCAATTAAGGTTTTGAGTCTCCCAAGCCAAAAGTACGGTTGATTATGGATTCTCGAAGACTGATTCATCAAGGCACAACTGTCGCACCCCATTTTTCGCCCCTTCACTTTTTTCGACATGTGCATATTTTGTCGTTAATTTGGAAAAATCGGTCATTTCGCATACTTTCTTGTTTTTATTCATCATTTTAATTTCTATTTAAAAAAAAAGAATTAAAATAGTTTATCATTTGCATTTTCTATCATATTTCCAATGAATTTGTTTTAGTTCCAAAATCTGTCTTATTATTATTTTTTCTTATTTTAATCTATTTCTATTTCTTTTGGATATTACTAACTATTTTCCCTTTTTCTCATTATTATTATTATTATTAGTATCTTTATTGCATTTTATTATTTCATCTTTTATTGTTACTAATTATTGTTATTTTTGTTCTCATTATTGTTATTATCATTGTTGCATTTTATTATTTTATTTTATTTATTGTTACTAATACTTTTTTCTTCTTCTTATATTATTGTTACTATTATATTATTATTTGTTTGTTTTTGTCAAAAATAGAGAAAGAAAATTGCAGAGTGGGACATCACAGGTTACTCCAACAACATATGATCCTCAAAAGAAAAACTTTCAACTTCTTGTCTTTGTCAATCGGAAGTTATGGATTAAAAGTCGACAACAACAATTATAATAAAGTTGTAAATAGGTTGGAACCATTGTCAAATTTGCAAGTATCTTATTTTCAGTCACTATTACAACTTTATTGTTCATATAAAAAACTTACACAAAATAGACCATACTTAAACCTATCAAGAACTTTTGCTTTAGACCTAATTCTAAGTTCTCTTCAAAGTGTTGTCCCCGTCCAAAAACAACCCTGTACAAATGCAAAGGAAAGTCAAATTGTGACCTTTCCTTGTCCACAATCCTTGTTGCTTTAAAACCAGTCTGCAAAAATCAGTCCATGACAATGTTTTCTTACTGCCCATTTTTTAACCATGCTGCTGCACCCAAAAAAAACCAGTCCATATCCCTAAACCTGCTATAATTTTGTTACTGTCCATAACCTGCAAAAACTCTGCAAAAAAAACATTCCACAAATGCCACAAAACCTGCACCATTATCAGTCCTAATCTGCACCTCACCAGTGAAAAAATTACACAAAGTTGGTTAAAACAAAACCTGTATGAAAAAGCCACATATTAGCATATCAAATTTGTTCAAAGACTCACCAATTTTCCCCCCAAAACTACACTTATTTCATATAAAGGGAAGGCGACTGATATTAGAGAAAAAGAAAAAAAAAAGAAAAGAAGAAAAAATCAATACAGTAATCTCTCTTCCTAACCCAACGGCAAAAATCCAATCTTCAATTATCTCTCTCCACCCTTTTCTCTCCTCACGCCCATATCACCTCAAAAACCCACCTAATTCCCTTTTCTTCTTCCTGATCGCGCACGTCATATCCCACCCACTTCATTCTCTTCTTCCATTTTTTCTCATAGCCACAACAAACTTCACTTATCTTCTTTCAGAACCCAAACGCCATGCTTTGCTTTACAAGAAGTAACCGAATCAACAATTGAAGATGAAAAAACAGAGGAAACGCAGACATTGGACAATGTTAAGAAGAAGTTAGCTATTTTTAACTTACCTTGGTCAGTGTCCGCGCCAGACATCAAAGAACTCTTCAAGGAATGCGGAACCGTAACCGATGTCGAGATTGTAAAAAGGAAAGATGGGAAGGGAAAAGATTATGCATTTGTTACTATGGATTCTGGAGAAGGGGCTCAGGCTGTTGTTGAACAGTTTGATGCTCGTGAAATATCAGGCAGGATAATAAGGGCAGAGTTTTCAAAGAGTTTCAAGAAACCTTCTCCTCCACCTCCTCCAGTCACCCCTCCAATTCCCACAAGCGAAACCCCAATTCCCATTGTCATATTCACCAACTCGCCGCATCACCATCCCCTTCAACTACCGTAAACCATCTCTGTCTGATTCACCATAATAAGCATAATCCCTCATCTCCTTAAAACCCCATTCCGCCCTTCAATTCCCCTTCAAAACAGAACAAACATAATTCCGCCTTCCTTCCATCTCCCTCTCTTATGTTCATCTTCCATGAAGTTCTCCACAAACCAGCCATCATCTCCATTACATACTCAACTAACCTTCACTCCAAACACTCCATACCCCCTCATAAACCAGAAATCTTCATCACCTTTTTAAAACTATATCAGACCTCTGCAATCCACATTCAACCTTACCAACCTAACCATGTAACACTCAACCTTACATAATCTCACACCCTTCAACTTACAACCTAACTACTGTTTACCCAACTCATCTCTATAACCTTTCACCAAAACCTTCATCACCTTTTATTCGCTCAAATCCACAAGACACTCTCCATCTTTAATGTGCATAAAAACATTCAACAACTCAACACAGCATTCGCAACAATCGGATTTCAGAATCTATAAGAGTTCAACAAGAAGAAGAGAAAGATTGAAACACACATAACACAAACTTTCAACTGAGTTACCTTGTTTTCATTGTTTCTCCAGATTAAGTAGTTAAGTGAAAGAACAGTAGAAAAACGTGCGAGCAGAATCAGAAAAGAAGCCGCCCACTACTATGACCCTCCATTATCGTTCAGAGAAATTGTAAGTTAAGGGTGCTGAATCGAAAAGGTAATGCGAGAAATCAAATGAAGAAGGTGATATGGGTGTAGTTGTCGTGGTGCAAAGAGAAGGTTAAGAGGAAGGACAATCGGACTCGAATTCGCCGCCGCGCTTGCGAGTTTGAGGGGACGGAGGCATTGTTCTCTTGCAAAAAATGTGAAATGTGACGTTTCTTTACCCTAATCCTTTTTTCAATAATTGTCTTATTATAACTTTTTTTTATGTTAATTTAGTCCAATAAACCCAACATGAACCGAGCCCATATGCTCTCTTCTACTTATTCTTTTTTTTTTATTTTTTTTTATTATGTTTTGCATCTTGGATCTTACCCCATTTACAGCCCAGCATCAAATTTCCCATTTCACCTCCTTTTTTTCTTCTGTTTATACCGTATGCCATTTAGTTAATTTTATTAGTTTTTCTTAGTTTTGTTTAGTTAATTTAGGTTAGATTAGTTTCAATTTCTTATAATAATATTTGTTTTTTTTAGCTTTATTATTTAGTTTAATTTAATTTAGTTATCATTTGAGTTTTAATCTTTATCTAGTTTTGTTACTAATTATAGAATTTTCATTTAGTTTATTTAATTAACTTTAAGAATTTTAAATTTAATTTATAATTAATTTAGAATTTTTTATAATATTATTTAGTTTAGAATTATTTTAGTAATCTTAAGTTAATTTAAAACTATTTTAGTAACTTTAGAATTTTAGTTAGTTTATAATTACTTTTGATAACTTTGGAACTTTAATTTAGATTGGATATTTCTTTGTTTTAATTATATCTCTATTTCACACTTTTACTTTCTTTGTCTTCACATTTGATTCTCCTTATTGTTCATTTAATTTGTTTGCTTATTCTCTTATAATTTTCTTTGTTGGTGAATGTTATGTCTATAGTCTTTGTTTTACTCCAAGGGAAATGTTCTAACTTTGTTGACTTCATGTCATCAAACACATATTATACGATTAAGCGAATACCTTCCTTCATTTTTGTTTTACTATTTTGTTAATCAAGTTAATTTTTTCTAAAAGACTCGATTTTAAAACTCACCCTTTTGTAAGTTAAAACTTCGATACTAGGTCGTCGTATCTTCAAAATCTCGCCAGCACCTATTTTTAGCCAAAGGAACCATTTTAATCAAACAAACAATTTTAACCAAAAACAGATATTTCAAAAGGTTCCTGCGGAGTACCGCAGATGCAGTGGGTGCTAATACTTTCCCATTGTATAACCAACCCCCGAACTCTCGATCTAATTTCAAAATGCATTGTATTTTCATTACTTTTAAGTATTATTATACATTGCATATTTTAGGGTTTTATTTCGCTCTTTTCCCTTTTCCCTTGGAAATAATAAAGCGCGGTGGCGACTCTTGCTTTTTGTGAGTCAAGTTAATTAATAGCTTGATTTCCGATTTTCACCGCTACAGAATTGGCGACTCTGCTGGGGATAGATTGACCTCTTGCTGGTCCATCCCTAAGTGGGTTAAGCCTAATTTGTTTTATCTGTTTTATCATTATTTTATTGTTTGATTATATGTATATATTATGATTATTTGGGTGTTGATAATATTTACAAAGGACAAGTCCTATACCCGGACTAAGTTACACTTAGGAATAGGACGGGCGGTATAGTCATGTTAACTTTGAGGGAGTAATCCCGAAGAAGGAGGCATGAGATCCCCCACTCAGTGGAAGGCCCTTTTGAACGTAATATTTGTTTACCGAGTAATCGGGAAGACATTATTATTTTCGACCTGGGAGCCAGAGAAGCTGGGAACCGTAGAACCCTAACCCATCTTGGCCTTTTTGGTGTAGCGCGGAGATTATAACGGAGTAATCCGGAAGTAATTGTTACGCGATGCTACGCTCGGATGAGTTTCTCTTGAGAATATTGCTGATTATTGAGTAATCAAGATGTTGGTAATATCCGAAGGAGGAATGTAGACTCCGGGGACTCTTAGAACCTTGTTCTACAGGTGTGATTAAACTGTTAGTACATACCTTGGGGTGTTCCTTAACTTGACTCCATGCTCGTGACGTTGAACCTTTCGACTTTATTTGTGACCTTACTTGTGGTTGTTGCATAGCCATGCATTCATGCATCCATAAAACCCTTTTCACTTGACTTTGAAGGGATTTAGAGGTCTTTCTTTGTAAACATCACAAGTTTCGTCAAGCTCAATGGATCTTGGGTGTTGATAGGGCGAAAACCCTAATCCACCAAAATGGATGATTGATCTTGATGATAACTTGATCAATGTTTGGAGCCAATTTAAAATTCATCTTCTATCTTCATACTTTGATGTTTACAACTTAATATCTTGAGTTCCTTGAAAATCAAATAAAAACTCTCTTTTGCATATCATGTATCATTCTACATTTTTTATTTCACTTTCAAAGGTCTTTTTCCAAGTCTTATTTTTTCCTTTGGTCTCACTAGTACAACACTCGCGCTAAGAGGACAATGGAGAATATCAAGCAAGAGGTTTCTGAACTCCGTAGAGAGATGACTATTTTGAAAGCTAGTATGGAGCATTTAACTGGTTTGGTTGAAATTCTGGTTGCCGCACAAGTCAATCCTTCTAGGAGGGAGGAAGCAATGATAAAAGTCTTCACTGAAACTCTAAAATCATTCTCTCATGAGAAGGTGATGGTTAATGCACCTAATGACTTTCCTGACAAGGTGAATGTGGGAGTGCGTCTAGAAGAAGATGTCGGAAAGGGATGTTCATACGAAGATGGTAGCTCAGCTAATGGTGTGAAGAAGTTTGATAATAACTTTTCCAAGAAGAGAACCATAGGAAGAAATATTCATCGTTAAAATCATCATGTTCCTCCTATTCATCAACAAAATCAGCAAGTTCCTAATCAGAGGAAAACCCAGTTTGATCCAATTCCAATAAACTATACAGAGTTGTTCCCTATCCTGATGCAGAGGAATTTGGTTCAGACCCGACCTCCACCGAAGGTTCCTGAGAAGATACATTGGTACTACAAAGCTGATTTGACATGTACCTTTCATCAAGGTGCTCCTGGGCATGACTTGGAGGGTTGCTTTGCTTTGAAGATCGAGGTTCAGAAGTTGGTCAGAAGTGGTATCTTGTCATTCAAGGACGTTGGTTTTGAAGTTCAAATCAAGCATGTGCCGAAGAGTAAACATGATTGATGGTCACTTTGAGTTTTGAATGATGTTTTCGGTAATTCAAGTCCAGATGGAAATCCTTCCTAGATTATTAACTTATTCATGCTTTTTGTAATTTTTCTTGTTTATCAAAACATTGTTTGCATGTAAGAACTTGTTTGCATCTGAATGATTATCTTAATACAATGAGTATGTTTGTCTTGAAGAAATTCATTTGTTTCACTCATATTTGTTTTCAAATTTTAAATTGCTTTTTGCATTATGATACTAACTTGTTGCCCATTCTCTTGCCTAGGTAGAGATTGAAGGGAGGATGATGATCTAAAGAACACAAAATCTCTAGTTGTTTGCTTCTGGATAAAATCTTGCTGATGATGTACAGGCATTGTTTCAAATCCCTAAACACCGGAGATATAAGGAAGATAATCCCTTGCTAACCCCTTTTGAGCCTTTGAAGCAGAAGTTTCTTTTCTATATGAAAAAACCTTGAATTTTAACCTGGGGCAAGGTAGTTTTTAGTTAATCTGACTGAGTGTTCAAAATTCATAAGGGAGATGTTTTTTGAAGAGAAACTACGAGGGCTATCTTTCATGTATAATGAAGCCAGAAGATGTGGAATCACAATGTTATCCCTCATTCATCAAGAAACGAGGCAATCACAATCTTCTCAACAAGCAAATGCAAGCTAATGTCACACATTTTGTTCAAAAAGTCAAAAATCGAGAAAAAGAAAAAGCCTGCTAAGTCAAAAAACATGAAAACGTGTGACTTAGGCAAAATTAAGGCATCCCGCTGGACTATCAATTCAAAAGAATTAGTTCAGGCAAAAGTTAGGGAAAATAAAAATTGCAAAGAAAAGTCCTCAGCAAAGAAAAAATTGGTGACTACAAACACGAAGACATGAGGGTGGTTTCTACTCCGAAAGCCTCGTCGTTTCCTTGACCGTCACAAAATCCTTTTGAGAGATGAACGCTCATGTTGAATTAACTGAACATAGGATTGGAGAACATCACGAAGAATGGGTGGGCACCTATAAGTTTTGAGCCTTAAAAATCTTTTTCTAAAAACCATGAGCCAGACCACATTACAACATTCAAAAGTCCTAATTGAAGCAAGGTTATTTTGAAAGCATACTTCAATGAGATAGTGTTCCTGACTCCCATGAATGTTCTAAATAGTTATGTTGGTATCATATGTTTTTCCTATACAAAAAATAAATGGTGCTTTTGCTCGCAAAATTTGTGCGATATCTTTCGAAATCTTCAAGACTTACATAACTGTTGCATTAGAATTTTCATTCTCATTGTAAACTTTTTCTAACTGCAAAACATTCGTTTGATATCAAGGAAACTCACATAAGTACCAGTGATGAGTTTATTCTTTTAAGGCCTGAAACTATGTTGATTAATTGGCGAATCATTTCAAAAAAATCATATCCATGGGCATGTCACCTGAAGACCGTAAGCACGGACATGTTGCTTCTCCCATTTAATGCTTTTCCCAACTTGTTTGTTCGTTTGGGGCAAAAATTCGAAGACTTTGTTGTGCCGACTACAGTCAATCCGCGGCAATCACATCGAGATTTATTGAATCTCTCTAAGAGTTTGAAGACACCAGAGCATGGTGAATGCCAGGTCTTTTGTAAAATCCTCTTGAGACGATTTCTCCCCATCAACCATATAGCTTGGGGCATTTTAGAAGTGAAGTTATTCGCAAGAATCGTCGTACATCATGCAGCTTATCAACGGTAAACTTGGGGCATCCAAAATTAATCCCAGGGGCAATCCAGATTTGTCAAGATGTGTTTTTCATACATTATCAGAGGGTGGTGTTCCTAGTATCTCCAGCTAAGCAAGACTTCTTTCCAGCTGAAACTTTGTTTGTGTTGTTATCCTTTCAATGGATTGTTTGCAATAGAAGACTGGACTTTGAGTTTTCTACCTGAAAATATCTTCCTCTCCAGAGATATTTAAGCCTTGTAAAAGGACCTTGCTCCAATGATGGCCTGTGTTTTATCTCCAGTAATGTTACCATCCTGTTGAGATTAGCCGAGTGTTGGGTTGTGCTACGATTTGTTTTGTCAGCACATACATGGCATTCATTTATTCATTCACACTTGCATCATGCATGCACAGTTGTATTTGTTGATTCCATTAAGTTCGTATACCTTGGTTATGTCTACTCAAATAGTGTATTTGATCTTTCCAAATAGAGTGTCAACTTAAGCAGAAAGTGCGCCTCCTTTCTAATTCCCCACTGAGTTAACTCTCGTGGAAGAATCTTGCTTTAGCTTTCCTTTTCCATCTCTGGATAGGATAAATCCCCATTTGAGTTGTTTCCTCATTGGGTGGAGTCTTGTTTGACTGTTTTCTCTCCAGTTTATTCCTGGATTGAGCTTTGTTTCTTGTGAATGATACCCTGTGGATATCTCTAGGCTGTGAAACCTAGATGGAGAGTGCATTTATTTTGCAAGGTAAATACTTGGTCTCCTTAGGAAGGATTTATTCATGGTTCCCCATTGAAGATGAACTCTATTCCCTAGTAGTGTTATCATAACATTCTTCTGGAATATCGACATGACAACAAGTGACTGACTCTTTATTTGAGCAGTTTGATTATTTCTGATTTCTCTACGACAAATGGTGGTCTCTTCATGTGCAGTTTGTCCATCCTCGATGAAATTATTGATTCTCACCTCCAGCAATATCTTTATGATATTTTATGGGTATCTTTGAAAAAAACAGCAAGCGGCGGTCTCTTCATGAGCAACTTGTATGTTACTGTTACCTTTGAAAAATAGCAAGCGGCGGTCTCTTCATGAGCAACTTGCATGTTATTGATACCTTTGGAAAACAGCAAGCGGCGGTCTCTTCATGAGCAACTTGTATGTTACTGTTACCTTTGAAAAATAACAAGCGGCGGTCTCTTCATGAGCAACTTGCATGTTATTGATACCTTTGGAAAACAGCAAGCGGCGGTCTCTTCATGAGCAACTTGTATGTTATTGTTACCTTTGAAAAACAGCAAGCGGCGGTCTCTTCATGAGCAACTTGTATGTTATTGTTACCTTTGAAAAACAGCAAGCGGCGGTCTCTTCATGAGCAACTTGTATGTTATTGTTACATTTGAAAAACAGCAAGCGGCGGTCTCTTCATGAGCAACTTGTATGTTATTGTTACCTTTGAAAAACAGCAAGCGGCGGTCTCTTCATGAGCAACTTGTGTATTATTGATACCTTTGAAGAACAGCAAGTGGCGGTCTCTTCATGAGCAGCTTGTACGGAAAACGGAAAGTGGCGGTCTCTTTATGAGCATCTTGTACGTTAGTTTTTGGAAGACAGCAAGTGGCAGCTTATCTATTTGAGCAACTTGTGTTATTGTTCCCTTGAAGACAACAAGTGGCAGCTTCTTCATGAGCAGCTCGTGGGTTATTGGCAATAAGTGGCAGACTCTTCATGAGCAGCTTGTGTGCTTTGATATTCTTTGAAGACAGCAAGTGGCAGCTTCTTTATGAGCAGCTTGTGGGTTTTTAGCAACAAGTGGCGGACTCTTCATGAGCAGCTTGTGTGTTTTAATATTCTTTGAAGATAGCAAGTGGCAGTCTCTTCATGAGCAGCTTGTATGTTATTGACACCCTTTGAAAGGAAGCAAGTGGCGGCCTCTTTATTTGAGCAGCTTGTGTATCCCCAACAATATTGTCTACTCAGCAAATGGCACCCCTTCGGAAAAGTCCCGTGGGGAAGTTTGTTATTTTATCCTTTTCAAGCGATATCTTGGTTAAAGAAGAAATGTGTTACCGTTCTTGGTAAAATTCAGAAATCAGAGATGTTTATCTCCAGCCACAGTGCTGATGTCAATCATTTTGTTTTCCAGCCACAGTGTTGATGTCAATCATTTTGTTTTCCAGCCACAGTGCTGATGTCGATCATTTTGTTTTCCAGCCACAGTGCTGATGTCAATCATTTTCCAGTCTCAGTAATGATGTCCATCATTTCCTTTTCCAGTCACAGTACTGATGTCAATCATATACTTTTCCAGTCACAGTACTGTTGTAAATCATTACCTTTTCCAGTCCCAATACTGATGTAAATCATTCAAGAGTCTCTCATTTGAAGTCTATGACTTTGTTTCCCCAGTGGAGTTACAACCTCTTCCTCTGTGGGATTATTGTATAATGTGCTTGGTTTCTCCAGCATAGTCTGTCTCATATGGCGTCATTCCCCATAAAATTCAGAGCATTACATTCATATCATATCATGAACATAATCGCGGTATCTTAACGCCAAAAATTGTGTATTCTATATTTAAGTCCCTTCAATCTCGTCGAAATGAAGATCCCAATCTTCATATCTCCAGATAGAAGAAACTAAAATAGGGGCAGCTGTTGTACCCCAATTTTTGACCTAAGATCCCATTTTTATTTTTGCATTTTTTTAAGATAAGTCAAGGTCACCAAATACGGTCGGTTTTAACGTCTCACCTTCGAGCTTTGACTATGCGAAGATTGTCAAGTGTTTTGAACATTTTTAGCATATGTATCACTAATTTCTAATCGCATACAAAGGTGTATGTTCATGTTTTCTTTTGTGTCATGTGCAGATACAGGTCTGAATCAAGAGCATCAGGTGTCGCGCCTCAATTAAGGTTTTGAGTCTCCCAAGCCAAAAGTACGGTTGATTATGGATTCTCGAAGACTGATTCATCAAGGCACAACTGTCGCACCCCATTTTTCGCCCCTTCACTTTTTTCGACTGGTGCATATTTTGTCGTTAATTTGGAAAAATCGATCATTTCGCATACTTTCTTGTTTTTATTCATCATTTTAATTTCTATTTAAAAAAAAAGAATTAAAATAGTTTATCATTTGCATTTTCTATCATATTTCCAATGAATTTGTTTTAGTTCGAAAATTTGTCTTATTATTATTTTTTTCTTATTTTAATCTATTTCTATTTCTTTTGGATATTACTAACTATTTTCCCTTTTTCTCATTATTATTATTATTATTAGTATCTTTATTGCATTTTATTATTTCATCTTTTATTGTTACTAATTATTGTTATTTTTGTTCTCATTATTGTTATTATCATTGTTGCATTTTATTATTTTATTTTATTTATTGTTACTAATACTTTTTTCTTCTTCTTATATTATTGTTACTATTATATTATTATTTGTTTGTTTTTGTCAAAAATAGAGAAAGAAAATTGCAGAGTGGGACATCACAGGTTACTCCAACAACATATGATCCTCAAAAGAAAAACTTTCAACTTCTTGTCTTTGTCAATCGGAAGTTATGGATTAAAAGTCGACAACAACAATTATAATAAAGTTGTAAATAGGTTGGAACCATTGTCAAATTTGCAAGTATCTTATTTTCAGTCACCATTACAACTTTATTGTTCATATAAAAAACTTACACAAAATAGACCATACTTAAACCTATCAAGAACTTTTGCTTTAGACCTAATTCTAAGTTCTCTTCAAAGTGTTGTCCCCGTCCAAAAACAATCCTGTACAAATGCAAAGGAAAGTCAAATTGTGACCTTTCCTTGTCCACAATCTTTGTAGCTTTAAAACCAGTCTGCAAAAATCAGTCTATGACAATGTTTTCTTACTGCCCATTTTTTAACCATGCTGCTGCACCCAAAAAAAACCAATCCATATCCCAAAACCTGCTATAATTTTGTTACTGTCCATAACCTGCAAAAACTCTGCAAAAAAAACATTCCACAAATGCCACAAAACCTGCACCATTATCAGTCCTAATCTGCACCTCACCAGTGAAAAAATTACACAAAGTTGGTTAAAACAAAACCTGTATGAAAAAGCCACATATTAGCATATCAAATTTGTTCAAAGACTCACCAATTTTCCCCCCAAAACTACACTTATTTCATATAAAGGGAAGGCGACTGATATTAGAGAAAAAGAAAAAAAAAGAAAAGAAGAAAAAATCAATACAGTAATCTCTCTTCCTAACCCAACGGCAAAAATCCAATCTTCAATTATCTCTCTCCACCCTTTTCTCTCCTCACGCCCATATCACCTCAAAAACCCACCTAATTCCCTTTTCTTCTTCCTGATCGCGCACGTCATATCCCACCCACTTCATTCTCTTCTTCCATTTTTTCTCATAGCCACAACAAACTTCACTTATCTTCTTTCAGAACCCAAACGCCATGCTTTGCTTTACAAGAAGTAACCGAATCAACAATTGAAGATGAAAAAACAGAGGAAACGCAGACATTGGATAATGTTAAGAAGAAGTTAGCTGTTTTTAACTTACCTTGGTCAGTGTCCGCGCCAGACATCAAAGAACTCTTCAAGGAATGCGGAACCGTAACCGATGTCGAGATTGTAAAAAGGAAAGATGGGAAGGGAAAAGATTATGCATTTGTTACTATGGATTCTGGAGAAGGGGCTCAGGCTGCTGTTGAACAGTTTGATGCTCGTGAAATATCAGGCAGGATAATAAGGGCAGAGTTTTCAAAGAGTTTCAAGAAACCTTCTCCTCCACCTCCTCCAGTCACCCCTCCAATTCCCACAAGCCAAACCCCAATTCCCATTGTCAGATTCACCAACTCGCCGCATCACCATCCCCTTTAATTACCGTAAACCATCTATGTCTGATTCACCATAATAAGCATAATCCCTCATCTTCTTAAAACCCCATTCCGCCCTTCAATTCCCCTTTAAAACAGAACAAACACAATTCCGCCTTCCTTCCATCTTCCTCTGTTATGTTCATCTTCCATGAAGTTCTCCACAAACCAGCCATCATCTCCATTACATACTCAACTAACCTTCACTCCAAACACTCCATACCCCCTCATAAACCAGAAATCTTCATCACCTTTTTAAAACTATATCAGACCTCTGCAATCCACATTCAACCTTACCAACCTAACCGTGTAACACTCAACCTTACATAATCTCACACCCTTCAACTTACAACCTAACTACTGTTTACCCAACTCATCTCTATAACCTTTCACCAAAACCTTCATCACCTTTTATTCGCTCAAATCCACAAGACACTCTCCATCTGTAATGTGCATAAAAACATTCAACAACTCAACACAGCATTCGCAACAATCGGATTTCAGAATCTATAAGAGTTCAACAAGAAGAAGAGAAAGATTGAAACACACATAACACAAACTTTCAACTGAGTTACCTTGTTTTCATTTTTTCTCCAGATTAAGTAGTTAAGTGAAAGAACAGTAGAAAAACGTGCGAGCAGAATCAGAAAAGAAGTTGCCCACTACTATGACCCTCCATTATCGTTCAGAGAAATTGTAAGTTAAGGGTGCTGAATCGAAAAGGTAACGCGAGAAATCAAATGAAGAAGGTGATATGGGTGTAGTTGTCGTGGTGCAAAGAGAAGGTTAAGAGGAAGGACAATCGGACTTGAATTCGCCGCCGCGCTTGCGAGTTTGAGGGGACGGAGGCATTGTTCTCTTGCAAAAAATGTGAAATGTGACGTTTCTTTACCCTAATCCTTTTTTCAATAATTGTCTTATTATAACTTTTTTTTATGTTAATTTAGTCCAATAAACCCAACATGAACCGAGCCCATATGCTTTCTTCTACTTATTCTTTTTTTTTATTTTTTTTTATTATGTTTTGCATCTTGGATCTTACCCCATTTACAGCCCAGCATCAAATTTCCCATTTCACCTCCTTTTTTTCTTATGTTTATACCGTATGCCATTTAGTTAATTTTATTAGTTTTTCTTAGTTCTGTTTAGTTAATTTAGGTTAGATTAGTTTCAATTTCTTATAATAATATTTGTTTTTTTTAGCTTTATTATTTAGTTTAATTTAATTTAGTTATCATTTGAGTTTTAATCTTTATCTAGTTTTGTTACTAATTATAGAATTTTCATTTAGTTTATTTAATTAACTTTAAGAATTTTAAATTTAATTTATAATTAATTTAGAAATTTTTATAATATTATTTAGTTTAGAATTATTTTAGTAATCTTAAGTTAATTTAAAACTATTTTAGTAACTTTAGAATTTTAGTTAGTTTATAATTACTTTTGATAACTTTGGAACTTTAATTTAGATTGGATATTTCTTTGTTTTAATTATATCTCTATTTCACACTTTTACTTTCTTTGTCTTCACATTTGATTCTCCTTATTGTTCATTTAATTTGTTTGCTTATTCTCTTATAATTTTCTTTGTTGGTGAATGTTATGTCTATAGTCTTTGTTTTACTCCAAGGGAAATGTTCTAACTTTGTTGACTTCATGTCATCAAACACATATTATACGATTAAGCGAATACCTTCCTTCATTTTTGTTTTACTATTTTGTTAATCAAGTTAATTTTTTCTAAAAGACTCGATTTTAAAACTCACCCTTTTGTAAGTTAAAACTTCGATACTAGGTCGTCGTATCTTCAAAATCTCGCCAGCACCTATTTTTAGCCAAACGAACCATTTTAATCAAACAAACAATTTTAACCAAAAACAGATATTTCAAAAGGTTCCTGCGGAGTACCGCAGATGCAGTGGGTGCTAATACCTTCCCATTGTATAACCAACCCTCGAACTCTCGATCTATTTTCAAAATGCATTGTATTTTCATTACTTTTAAGTATTATTATACATTGCATATTTTAGCGTTTTATTTCGCTCTTTTCCCTTTTCCCTTGGAAATAATAAAGCGCGGTGGCGACTCTTGCTTTTTGTGAGTCAAGTTAATTAATAGCTTGATTTCCGATTTTCACCGCTACAGTTACTATCGAAACATCTTCATAAGAATTGTTGGAATGGGAGTCTTTTCAAACAAAATCTCTTTGTCATCCATTAGGCGCTGGACACCTGCTTTCAATAAATGACAACCAGTTGGTAGGGATAAACAGAGGTGGCAGCTTTCACCACAGCCCGGAAATAAGCTGGCCTTCAACAAGTTTCTCTTGATAGTAAGGAGAGGAGTAATTAGTTCATCAACAACAGTAACAAACATATCATCTTCAAAAGCGTTAACATCACAACCATGCTTGGGCATAGGAGCGGTGATAACATTTGGGATCTCAGGAGCATCAAATTCAATTTCTTTTGCTTCAAGAAGGTCTTGCACCTTGTTTTCCAAAGCCAAGTAGTTGTTGGTATCTTGGCCTGGACTTTCTGAATGGTAAGCACAGCGAGCATTAGGGTGGTAATGAGGAGATGCGGTGTTGGGACTCTTTGGGGCTTCCTTCAAAGTTACCAGATTAGATCTCAATAAATGTGACAGGACTTGAGACAGTGTCATGTTTATCCAGGTAAACTGTCTTACCGGTCTTTCTGTTCTAGGATGGTTATTTCTTTGCTGAGTAGGTGCAGGCTTAGGGATCATGATGGCCCATACAGTTGGACGATGTTCAGTTTTATCTTGATTCCTTTGAGGATACACATCACCAACTTCTTTCTTCCCAATAAATGGTTTTCTCACGGCACTAGAGGATGCGTCTTTTTGGATCTTCCCACTCTTAATCCCAGCTTCTACTCTTTCCTCGGTCAAGATTAATTTAGTGAAGCCTGTTGAGGAGCTTCCAGTTAGATGATTAAAGAAAGGACCGGACAGGGTACCCAGAAACATGTCTACTAGTTCTCTGTCAGACAGGGGAGGCTGGACTCTTCCTGCTAAGTCTCTCCATTTCTGAGCGTAGTCTTTGAAACCTTCACTTGAACTCATAGCCATACTCTGGAGTTGAGTATGGGTGGGAGCAAGGTCTGCATTCTATTGATACTGTTTATAAAAAGCAGCGGCAAGGTCTTCCCAATTATGTATATTGGCCCTTTCCAATTGATAGAACCAATCTAGTTGAGTCCCAGATAGACTATCCTGAAAGAATTGGACCCAAGAATCTTTGTCAATAGTGTGAGGTTGTATCTTCCTCACATAAGATCGGAGATGCATCTTGGGACACGAAACCCCATTGTACTTAGAAAACACTGGTGCCTTGAACTTTGGTGGAATAACAATCCCAGACACCAAACCCAACTCTTCAAAGTCCAACCCGGGCACTTTCTGAATCTCCATTGCACTTAGGCGCTCTTCCATATGTTTATATTTGTCATCAGCCGGAGGATACTGCTCTTCAGAGTAATCTTCTTCTTCTTCCTCTTCAGATTCTAGATGGGCAGTCACTTCCTTGCCTTTCCCTTCTTGATTATCCTTTTCACCTGATGATGTTATGAAGTCCAGGATCCGTCTGGCTTGTCCTTAGAATCTTCTTCCTCGATTCAGGACACCGGTTGCTTTCTTTGTTTTCTTCTTCTTTTCTTCGATCAGCAAAGTTTTCAAATCCTCTTGTCCTTTGGCTAGAGTCAAGAACATTTTTTGAAACTGAGCATTTTGCGCCTGGAGGTCTTTTACTGTCTGCTCAAGATCCATCTTACTGAAATAAACAGTAGAAAGATAAGGAGACTTGTGGTAAGAAACCTGCTTATGTTATGATGATTGAAGATGCATATGCAATGATTTCAAGGAAATTAGAGACTTAAATTTGCTTTAGATCAAAAAGGAACACACGTTATATTAATAAATCAAAGCTTGAGTACATAATGCCTTCTTTGGGCTTACAAAGAAATACGAAAACTTTAAGATAAAAAAGTTGTACGCATCCTCTTTGGTGCGATGTAGGCATGCAGACTCCGCTCCTCATGAAGTTGCTTGATGAGGTCCAGGACCTTCTTCTTGCTGGCGTAGAATTGGGCCTCGAAAGTGTCTCGCTCCCCTTTAAGCTGTATCCAATCCCTTTGAATGTCTTCGAGAGAGGTGGGCATGTCAGGATGTAGGATAGTGTATGGGACATCTCATTCCATAACAGGCTCTTTGATAACTGGGAGAATGGAGGGGTAAGGCGTCATAAGACTTTGAGCACGAGCTCGAACCCATTTGAGGTAAGGCTCAAGAGGGATGGAATTCTTATGCCCTAATGTCTTTCTATCTACCTTATTCAACATCCTCCAAGCTTGGATAAATCTATGGCGGTAACCTTGATCGTCATTCTCGTAGTCAAATACCAACCCTTGAATAAGCATCTCATATGGACCATCTCTCTGGGCCTAACCAAATTGTCTTAAGGCTAAGTAGGGGTTGTAGGTGATGCCTCTTCTAATGCCAAGTAAGGGGACATTAGAGAATTATCCATAACGGTCGATGATAGTAACATTCTCTATAGATTGGGAACACCAATGAATGTCTGAATGTTTGAGCGTCATCAACCTATGTGACCACCTTGAACCTTGCTCGCTCTTCAATATAGATTGGGGAAGATGTGAAATAAACATCTTTCCAAGAGAGGAGTAAAACACATAAGAATACCTCTTTTCCTCGTAGTGCGAGTGTGAAAAGAATGTAGGATGTCTCCTAACAAACTTGGCACCGGGTTACGAGACATGAAGATTTTGACGGCGTTTACATCTATGAGTTGGTCAGGATTTGGAAACAAAACCATCCCATAGATGAGGAGAGCCACAATTTCCTCAAAAGCTTGCAAATCCAAGGAGTTCCAACAGCTTTGAGCTTTCTCAAACAAGAACTTGGCTAAGAAACCTTTGACACTACTCCTTGTTTCCCAATTAGTTGTGACATCAGATGGTTGCAAGTGTAGAGCTTGAGCAATCTCTTCTGGTTTTGGATATCTTTTCGTACCGTTGAAGCGTAGTTGATTGAGAATGGGAATCCTCAAGAGTTGGGAGAATTCTTCCAAAGTTGGCACAATTTGATAATCGGGAAATATGAAGCAATGGTGTAGAGGATCAAAGAACTGGAAGAGCACCTTCATCATGTCCTCATCAGTGTTGGAGGTAACCAAGTTTAGGAGGCGACCATGTCTTTAGGTAAATGGATAATTTTTAGGAACCCTTGATGCTAACTCTTTAAGTTGAGGAGGTATCCTTACTAGATTGACTTGAATGGTTTTCCTGCGAATAGAATCCATGTCCTACAAAATAGAACAAAAATAAATCCCAAAATCCTTGAAATGGTTAGTGAGTATGAGTATGGTGTTATGATGTTTATGATGTTATGTACAAGTAGATATATACAAACAAAACAAACAAGTCCTTAGGTTTAGGCTTGCATGGAGTCTCATAGGTAAGTACCCTCTTGAAGTTTAGTTGGCTCAAACCTGTCCTAGCAATAGTAACGGGGTTCTAAGGGAGCTAAATATCACTGGTTTATTTCCTTAGGCATTGTTTCAGCGCAAGCCTCTTTAATGGAGACCGAAACATCCCAAAAAAACAAACTTCAATGAGTGTAGTATCGAGTATCTACCAACTTCGGACTGCACCAAAGTCGGTCATCTCACTACGTCCTAATGGCCAAGTTGGTCAAGTAAAGGTTCTATAAGTTAGTTAGTGCTTCATGACATCACTCAGCGGCCCCGTATTCTCCTTGACTACTCAAGGGCTACCGGTACCCACAAATATGTCACACTAACGTAGCTATTTCTTGGACCATGTCGGTATACCTCGCACAGTTTCCACAATGTATTTCTACTTACCTATAAGGTATCTCAAATCCGAGTAGAGGATTCAAACCCAAACAAAGAACCAAAATATAAAGCATACAAGTCAAACAATGAAAGCAAATAAATGTGATTTAATCCTAAGGTAACCCCACTTTCAATTCTCCCCAGCAGAGTCGCCAGTTCTGTAACACGGTGGGAGAACTGACTTGGTCGTTTTGCATTTTATCGCAAATGTTGTGGTTTAGCAAGAGTCTCCACCGACTTTTCTTTTATCCAAAAGGAAAGGCTTAAAAGAACAGGAAAGACCTTTGAGATGTTTTCTTGAGTTCGGGGGGTAGATTATGAAAAGGGAAGGTATTAGCACCCTTTTCATCCATGGTTTTCCATTTGCTCTTAGTTGCTTGCTAGATCACTTGCTTTTGTTTGAAAATGTGCTTTGTGTGGTTTTTGAAAGTATTTTGAAAAGGCGTCATCGTTTAGGTAAACTTTGTAATGATTCTCGTTCGTAAGAATGTATACAAGGTGTTGATCTTTTGAAAATGTTTTCAAGTTTGAAATATGTTTTTGAAAGTGTTGGTGCTTGTTTTGAAAATAGCAAGGATGTTTTGGTTTTGAAATAGAGCAAGCAACTAGGAGTAATCTACCTACTCAAAATTCTTTCATATTTATTTCCTCTTTTCTTTGACATTGTTATCTTACCATTGATTTTGTAAGAAACCCTATCTTTGGATGTAAAAGGGACGGGCATGGGTCATCGTATAGCCATGATTAGCAATGTTGTAAGATATCTTAGCATTTTCTTTAGGGACTAAGATCATTTTTGAAAGGCAACTTTGATAGCATCGTCGAGGGACTATGATCTTGTATTTGCTTGTTTTTTGCTAAGATACCTCACATGCATAATATGCCATTTTTGTAAGGCAACAAAGTGGGTTTACCCTATACGTGCAAGTGTGCAAGTGTATTAGTTTTCATGCTTGATTTATCTTGATTAGGGTTTGCTATTTATTGATTTTATTCTTGCCATACAAACCCTAATTACTATCATTTGTATATAAAGCATTTAAATTGCAGAAAATAAAAATACTAAGTTATTACATCATTTAGGGGAGGGGGTGTACAAATTACAAATGGGAAATTGCAAGAAATTAAAACCCTAATTATCTATTTACAACCATATTGAATTTGAATAAATGTATAAAAATGAAGATAAAAATACAAGAATGTAAAATGTAAAAAGATATTTGATTTTTTGTTTGATTTTCATGAAAAGGGATTTTGACCTAGTTAACAAAGATAAAATAATTAACTAAAGATAAGAAAATTAAGATTAAGTTAGTAAAATAAATTAATTTAAAGAAAACAAGTTTTTTTGGGTTTTTTTGTGAATTTAATTAGTAAATAAAATTAATCAAATAAAATTCCTAAATTCTAAATTGATTTTAATTTATAAGAAAAAAATATAATAATATAATTATTAAAACTAACTATCTAAGTATTTAAAAAAGTAAATTAATTTATTAAGGGAAATGTTTTTTTGTTCTTTTAGTATTTATGAAGAAAAATAAACTAAATAAAAATAAATAATAACATATAAATAGTTTTGGATTTTTATGGATAAAGATAATAATAATAATAATAATAATAATAATAATAATAATAATAATAATAATAATAATAATAATAATAATAATAATAATAATAATAATAATAATAATAATAATAATAATAGTAGTAGTAGTAGTAGTAGTAATAAAAATAATAATAATAAAGAAAAATAAAAATAAAATAAAAATATAAGATTAAAGTCACGGGGTTAAAAAAAGGAAATGGGGGTTAACAAAAGTAAAAGGGTCCAAGTCACGTTTTTGTTGTAATCTGAAAAAATAAATAAAATGGAATTTGGGCTTGGTTGTGGTATGAGCAAATAGGGGGTATTAGTGAGTAAAATTAATCAGGCCCAAGGGAAAGAGCCCAAGCACGCTGGAAGGAAAAATGACAAAAAAATATGGAAAAAATGAAAAAGGCAGCGCGCTGGGTGTTGAACCCACGCCCTCTTGGTTACCAGCGCGCTGCCTTACCACTGAGTAGATATACATCCATTAACTTAACTGAAATGATAAATATATAATACAAAATGAATCATGAATACACTTCATCTTCAACCTCCAGCCAAAGGACCTGTAACTTCATCATTTTTCAACCATTCACGAAACTTCCAACATCAAACTTGTTAGAAATTTTCTCACGATTCTGAATATATAAATAACTTAAGCTAATTCTTAGAAATGAGCATGAATTTCTAATGGTACCAAATCTTGACCTAAATACTTTCAGAGGTTCAGATTCAAAATTCTAACTACTCAAGCAACAATAATGAAATCTAAGGACATGGTTAGCTTCAGGACAATGATATATACATTTCTTATTCACAATTAAACTATTAGTGGTGCATGTATGAAGAGTTCAAAAGTCATAAAACTTACCTTGCAAGAGGGTGTCGTGTTTTGAGTTTGAGCAGCTTTTGATGAGTTCCAGTGATTGGGTTAGCTTCCTCAAGTTCCCAGGAAGCTATGTGATGCTTGGCTTGAGCTGAAAGTGGCTGAGGAGTTCTGGAGAAGTCCACTTGCAGAGCTCTATTTTTGAAAATGGAACTTGATGATGGAGATATTACAGTTATGAAACAGGGTCAGGGATGAGTTATATTTGATGTTTAGAAGCTTTAGGAACCAAAAGGCTTGAAAACACACGAGGGAGATGTGAGTTTCAAGTTTTTTGTCAGAATGTGCAGAAATGGTGATTTTTTATTCAGTTTTGAGTTCTTGTGTGTTTTTGGGCTTGTGTATGTGTGTGTTTTCTTGCAAACAACTTATGTATATGTAAGCAAAAGGTTTGGATACTTGAGGTGGTCAGAAGTACAAGATCATATGTTTTGGCTTCTTGGCTTGTTTTTGAAGTAAGGTTGACAAACATGGTTTCAGTGCATAGTACAAAGCTATCTAGAGTGGTTACCAACTTTAAAAATGCTTATATGACTTTGTAGAGGAAGTTTGTGCAAAAGTAACAAGTGCAAAGCTCAATGCAAGTTGACTTTGCATAAAGCTTGCTTTATGTAAATGGCAATGGTGCCTTTATGCCATTAATGGAAATTATCTAGTATAAAGCTTGAATTAAATGGATAGTAGCTCAAAAGCAAGTGTAATATTCTGATTAGGGAGAGATATTGAGGTTTAGAGACCTGCAAAGCAAGATTCTGCAGCATAGGCTTGAGATTTGAATACTTGTTCATCACAAAATGACCTATAATTTCAGTTTGAAACCCTAACTTCCTCTCTTCGATTCTCGTTGCTCAAGAATGATCTCAAGGAGTTATTAGGAATTTTAGAAAGCTTGTAATATGATCTACAACCCCTCCTTGAATCACTTTTGAAAATTCCCCTTGGAACTATGTGAAAAATTGCCATGAAGTTAGGTCAAAATCCTGACTAAAATAGGGCGAAATTTTCACTAAGTGTTAGTTTCATGACCATGACTTCATGGATTAATAAATTTAGATCCAAGAATTTCTAGGAGAAGTTGTGTAAATCAATGTTTTAGATCTTATGGATATATATAAATTTCATTTTGAAATTTTCCTTTGAATCATCTTTCATCATGGTGAAAAATTGGCTTAAAGTTGTGAAAAATTGTGAAGTTTTCAACACAGAAAAATTTCTAAGTTTGAAAACTTTGACTTTTCAAAATGAAGTCTTGAATTTTTAATTTCTTGATGAACAAGTTTCATATTTTGACAAGTTTTGATGAATTTTGATCTTTGACACTTGATTTTGACCAAAAAGTCAAAGTTTGACTTTTCAATATACAGTTGACTTTTGATCAGTTAACTGAAAATAAACTATCAATCAAATGACCCTGAGCAATGTTTTGAGTCATGACATTAGGTAAAAATGATTCAAATGAACTCTTGATATCATGTCTCAAACCAATTAAACATTTTCTAGGTTAAAAAATCAGAAATTGCCCTTTCTCAATCAAAACCCTAATTTTGACCATTTTTCCCTTTTGATGGTCTGATCAAATTTCTTGAAGAATTATGGTCCAAACTTGATAAAATGATACATGTGAGTTTATAATGTTGATATGGATCAAAAATTATGAATTTTGATTGTAAATTTGCCGCAGTTGACCTTTTTCCCCAATACAACTGACTTTTAGGTCAACTGCTCAATTGACTGAGCAAAAATGTGATCCAAGACTTGAAACTTGACATGAGAAATCTTGAGGGTCCATAATGATCCATGAAAGTAATATTAGGCATTAAAAGCTCAATTATCCTTGTGAAATCTCAAACCCGAATTTCAGTCAGCAGTGCTTAAGGAGGTGTCTTGAGCTGATCAACCCTTGTGTAGGCTTGAACCAAGAGAGAAAATTTTGGGGTACAACATTATGAAAAGCATGAAATTTGGTATGAGCATTCTTGGAGACATACAAGGGACCATGAAACCCAGTTGAGGAATTATAAACCCAATCTTCTTTGAGAAATACAAATCCCTAGTTGTCGGTCAATTGCTTAGGAGGAGAATTTGTCTGATCAATTATTGAGTACCCTTGAGCAAATGAAAACCCTATGAGCATGAGAATATGTATTGAATAAAAATGGGAAGGAAAACTTTGGGGTAGAACAGCTGCCCATGTTCAATCTTCTTAAACCTGAAGAGTTAGATTGGCATATCCGCCGTTCGTGATCTGAAGGTGGAAGAGGATTGAACACTTAAGTGCCTAGAAATTTGCACTCTCTGACGCAAGAAGTAACACTATTGGTTGATAATATTGCTTGAATTGGCTTAAAGATGCCATTCAGAGAGGTGACAGATTGTCATTGAAGATGGGCTTATAGATGTCATCCGGAATAATCGCTGATAGGAGTAATAGAACGAGTCTACGCTTGACCGTATCTGAAGAATGCTTTTCAGAATGACTCTATGGGGAAAGTGTTTAAATAGATTCATGTTAGATTTAGTTTCTAAAAGGAATGCTTGTCATGTAGATAGTTGCCCCATCCTGTTTCGGAAATTGATCTATAGTCTATTTTTGTTGGTAAACCCATCCTATTTCGGGAATTCATACCACCTGGTCATGTCGATAGTTTCCCTGTCATGTTTTGGGAGTTAATCTTTGCCTGGTTATATAGATAGTTTCCTTGTCCTATTTTGGGAGTTAATCTTTGCCTGGTAATATAGATAGTTGCCTCGTCTTGTTTCGGGAATTAATCTCTGACCTGATTTCTGTTGGCGAACCTGTTCTATTCCAGGAATTCATACCACCTGGTCATACAAATAGTTGCCTCGTCCTATTTCTGGAATTAATCTGGTCATACATATATTTTCCCCATCCTATTTCGGGAATTAATCTCTAACTCATTTGAGAATTGCCGATGATATTTGTTTGTTTGTGAACCTTACCTGAAAATATAAAGTTAGTCTTTATGAAATGTCATGATCTATGTAATGCATTGTTTAATGATGTTCTCAAAGTAAATGGGAGTGTTCTATATGCGTTTCGTATGCATATGATATGCTACTTGTAGATGATGTATGGATGTAAGATATTGGTAACAGTTGCTTCATATAACATCTTTGACTGGGGAATAAATCCCTGACTATTGGTGGAGATGAAGAATATGAATCTTTAATCTTGTTTATAATATCTCGACTGGGGATTCCTGTTTTCTGTTTTGAGGATATTCCGCTAGGAATGTTTGACTTCTACTTTGGGATAAAAGAGTTCAGGAACATTGATCGTTCATCACTCTACTAGGGAATTTAGTTCTTATATACCCTGACTGGGGATGAAAGAGATGGATATCCTTCTGAGGCGCTGTCTGACCGAGTTTCCGACATGGATACCAAATCTTCTAGGGAGGACAAAGTTAAATGATATTTGGCCCGGTTTCAGATTCCCTAGCAACTCTCTGGGGACAACAACCTATACTTTGTTGGAGAAGAAAATTTTACCGATGATTTGCAGTAGTCGGAGAAATGAACTTTGTTGGGAAAATAAACCATGCTGGAGAAATAAACTTTGTTAAGGAAATAAGCCCTGCTGGAGAAGAGAATTTTGTAGGGGATAATGTTGGAGAAATAAACTATATTGGAGGATTGAATTCCTGTGAACTGTATTGAGGAATCATAATCTCTGATGAGGATTAGAATTTCGTAGGTTGTACGGAGGAAGTTTCCACTATATGCGGGAGAAATGATCAAACCCCTCTATCCACTAGGGGATCTGCTAGGGAGTATGGTTATGTTAATAGCTGGAAGGCCCATCAATTTTTGTTCGAGGACATATTAGATTCGCTGAGGAATGTATCTCCATCGGGGGTGAGCTTGTGAAGGCAAACTCTGCGGGGATTTCTCTGTAGGGATTTGTGGACGCCTTGAACATTATCTCAATTCCTAGAGTCTTTAGTAAATGATTATTTATATTTTTACACATATATTTGTTAACAGTAATATTCATATGCATATGTTCATTCAATTTAGTCATTGGACGTTTTTGCAAACAAAGCAGAAAGAGTAAAACATATTTGAATTTTGAAATTGTATTTGTATTGAAAGTTTACCTATAAACAAAATTTTTGTACAAAGAGATAGAGATCCTAGTAAGAGGAAATCACCGTAAAATATAAAGATTACAAAGTAAAACAGAGAATAGCTGCTATGTGGAAGTGATCCCATCGAGTTTCAACTCTACTATTGCCCCTATGTCTTCAAGCATCTCATCCCTCACTGTCGGAAGAAGCTGATTGAATTGATCTGTACAATTTGAACCTGACATTGATAATAAAGCTTGTTGTATGTAGGTTATCCAACGGGACATAGTCATACGCTTTAATCCCTATCTTTTTCCTGGACCGTCCTTTCGGGTTTTCAGTCCACTGGGATATCCTTTTTTGCCCAAACCGCCTTTTCAGGTTTTCGACTTGCTAGGTGTATAATCTTTATATATATCCCTAATTTTTGCTCGAACCCTTTTGGTTCACCGGGATGCCCTTATTTTTTACTAAGCCAGTCAATCTAGCAGGTATGTTTCATGCGTAGTATCTTTTGACTATGTTCACGTTCACAGGATGCGGAAAATTTTCACCGCCCATGGTGGTAAGTATCATAGCACCGCCATAAAATATCTTCTTGATTACAAATGGATCTTCATAGGTGGGAGTCCATTTTCCCCTGGGATCACCTTGTGGTAGGATGATGCGCTTTATTACCAAGTCACCAGCCTGATATACTTGATGCTTGACTTTCTTGTTGAAGGCTTTGATCATACGCTTCTGATACATATGACCATGACAAACAGCCGCAAGCCTCTTCTCGTCAATTAAATTCATCTGGTCCAACCTAGTCTGAATCCACTTGTCTTTGTTTAAATTTTCATCTTTCATAATCCTTAGAGAAGGAATCTGGACTTCAACGGGTAGAACCGCTTCCATACCATAGACTAGAGAGAATGGGGTTTCCCAAGTTGATGTCTGTAATGAAATGTGATCGCCATGAAGAGAAAATGGTAACATCTCATGCCAATCTTTATACATCATTGTCATCTTCTGTATAATCTTCTTGATGTTCTTATTGGCGGCTTCCATTGCACCGTTCATCTTCGATCGATACAGAGAAAAATTATGATGCTTAATCTTGAACTGCATGAAGAGTTACGTGATCATAGTATTGTTAAGATTGGTACTATTATATGTGATAATACTTTAGGGGATGCCATACCGACATATAAGGTTATGCTTAATGAATCGGGCCACTACATTCTTGGTGACAGAGGCAAATGAGGCTGCTTCGACCCACTTTGTGAAATAATCAATGCAAATGAGGATTAAATGATGCCCATTAGAAGTAGCAGGATTAGTCTCTCCAATCATATTAATATCCCACATTGCAAATAGCCAAGGAGCACTCAAGACAATCAGGGGAATCAGTGGCACATGTACTTTGATATCATAGATCTGACATTTGTGACATGTTCTGGAGTAGTGATGGCAGTCAATTTCCATGGTCGATCAATAGTTACCTGCTTTCAGAATCTTCTTAGGCATCGTATGCCCATTGGAATGAGTATCAAAGACTCCTTCATGCATATCTTCCATATTTTCTCAGCTTCCTTCTTATTCATACAACGAAGCAGAGTCGAATCATGGTTGTGTTTGTACACAATTTCGTTACTCAGGAAGAACTTAGCAGAGAACCTTCGTAGAAATTTATTGTCATTAATAGACGCCTCCTATGGGTACTCTTGCGCCTCGAGGTATCTATTTACCTCATGAAACCAAGGCTTCTCTTCTACTCTATCTGTATCAACCTCGTAGCAATGTGTTGGTTCATCTAGTCTCTCAATAGTAATTCGAAGAGCCTCATTGTCCCATCTGACTTTGAACATAGATAACATGGTTTCCAATGCGTCTATCAGTTGATTCTTTACTCGTGGGATATGCTCAAAAGTGATTTCCTCAAAGTATGGAATTAGTGTCAATATATGCTCCCAGTAAGGAATGAAATTCGGGTGCTTCGTGTCCCATTCTCCCTTAATCTAACTGATCACTAGGGTTGAATCCCCATAAACGTTTAAGAACTTGATTCTTAGATCAATAGCAACTTTGATACCCATAATTCACGCTTCATATTCTTCCATGTTGTTGGTACAGTCAAAGTATAATTTGGCGGTGAAGGGCATATGGAAACCCTTAGGAGAGATAATCACATCACCAATTCCATTACTAAGTGCATTGGAAGCTCCATCGAAAACCATAGTCTTTCGGGATCCTGGATCAGGTCCTTCATGCGGTCCAGGTTCTTCATAATCAGTAACTAGCATAATATTATCATTCGAGAACTCAAAATTCATATATTAATAGTTGTCTACAGCTTGATGAGACAAGTGGTCTGTCAATACACTTCCTTTGATAGCCTTCTGAGTGGTGTACTGAATGTCGTATTCTGTTAAGACCATTTGCCATCAGACTATTCTTCCAGAGAGAGCAGGTTTCTCGAATATGTATTTTATGGGTCCATTTTGGAGCTCAACAAAGTGGTATGAGTCAACATATATTGTCTTAGTCGGCGAGAAGCCCATGCCAAATTGCAGCAGGTTTCCTCGAGCAATGAGTATCTTGTTTCACAGTTGGTAAACTTTTTTCTAAGGTAGTATATTGCATGCTCTTTTCAACCAGACTCGTCATGTTGGCCCAGTACACACCCCATTGAATTCTCTAAAACTGTTAGGTACTTGTATAGGTCTTACTTTAACTGGTGGCATCAGAATCAGAGGTTCTTGGAGGTACTCCTTGATTTGGTCAAAAGCTACCTGGAAATCATCGTTCCATTTCAATACTTGATCTTTCTTCAGCAACTTGAAGATTGGATCACAAGTAGCGGTCATATGAGAAATAAATTTGGAAATATGGTTTAGTCGTCCCAAGAAACCTATGACTTCCTTCTCAGCATTGGGGAGCTGGAATTTCTTGAATGGATTTGACCTTGGCGGGATCAACTTCAATACCGTTACCACTAACGAAGAAACCTAGGAGTTTACCAGATCTCACCCCAAAAGTGCACTTGTTCAGATTTAACCTTAGCTTGTACTTTTTCAATCTCTCAAACAGCTTGTGTAGATGGCCAAGATGTTCTTCTTCAGTCTGAGATCTAGCTATTATATCATTGACGTAAACCTCTATCTCATGGTGAATCATGTCATTGAACAAATCTACCATAGCACGTTGATATGTTGCATCAGCATTCTTTAACCCGAAAGGCATAACTTTGTAGCAGAAAGTGCCCCACTGTGACAAAAGTAGTCTTCTCCATGTCTTCAGGTTCCATCTTGATCTGATTATATCCTGAGAAACTGTCCATGAAGGAGAACACTTTGTGTTGAATTGTATTGTCAACCAGAACATCGATATGTGGAAGCGGAAAGTCATCCTTTGGTCTTGCCCTTTTCAGATCCATATAGTCCATATACATACTCACTTTTTTGTCCTTCTTCGGTATCGGAACCACATTCTCAACCCATTGAGGATAAGACATAACAGCCAAGAAACCTCCATTGAACTGCTTTATAACCTCAACCTTGATCTTTTCGACATCTCGGGACGTATACGACAAACTTTCTGCTTTATTGGAGAATAACCTTCTTTCATAGGCAGACGGTGAACCATAATATCAATATCAATCCCTGGCATGTCCTTGTACAACCAAGCAAAGATCTCAACATAGTCATGCAACATCTGGATTAATCTGTTCTTGCCATTGTCCTCTAGATTAGCACATATCTTGACTTCTTTCCTGTCCTTTGCGGTACCCAAGTTTACAAACTCGACTGGCTCTTCATGCAGTTGTATAGCCTTTTCCTCTTATACTAACAGTACGGCAAGTTCTCTAGGTATTTCACAATCTTCCTCACCTTTGTCCTCAGCTTGGTAGATCGAATTTTCAAAGTCATAAGTGGCAATAGCATAATTGTTATCAACGGGATCCAGAGTGGATGTGGATCTGCAATTTATTATGTGGTGTGTGTAAGAACACATAGCTATTTTGAGAGTGTAATATAGTAAAAATAAAGACAAAGAGCTCAAAATTTGAATGCAAAACGTCCAATGTTTTTATTGAATGAAAATATGCGAATGAAATGACAACCCTTAACAAGTGGACCGTTGTGCCCCGGGTAAGACACAAGGCTTAAATTTATTGTTTAAAGATTACATAACCAAAACTTTAAAAGCAATAAGAAATAGAAAATGGGATTTACTCCTGACTAAAGGAGGTTGAGATAAGGTCTTCATCTTTCCAGTTGCTGAGTTCGTTGTCGCTGGTAGGAAAGATCCACCTATCTAGGTCATAGTCATTACCAGCATCTTCTATCGCATTGACTCCATCAATAGCACTAACGCCTTTGTCGTGCTTCGGCATAGGTGCTGTAATCACATTGGGGGTCTTGGGAGGATCAAATTCAATCTCTTTGTTGCCAACCATGTCCTGAATTTTATTCTTCAAAGCCCAGCAGCTATTGGTGTCGTGCCCAGGGCTATTGGAATGGTAAGCATATTTCACATTAGGATTATAAGAGGGAGAGGAGGTGTTGGGATTTTGAGGAGGATCCCTCAGTGTAATCAGCTCTTCTTTCAGTAAGTGTTGTAATGTATGAGATAATGGCATGTTGATCTTTGTAAACTGTCTTCTAGGTACCTCTGACGTATGTTGATTTCCCTGTTGTTGTTGTTGCACAGACGTAAGATTAGAAATTAGTACCGCCCCCACAGATTGGTTGTGATTACTTCTAGTACAACCCTTCTGGCCATACATAACATTTGTTTCCTTCTTACCATTAAACGTATTCTTCACAACACTTGAAGATATAGCTACTTGAATCTTTCTACTTCAGATACCATTTTCAACATGTTCTCATGTTAGTATCACCTCGGTAAAACCAGATGAAGAGCTTCTGATCAGATGATTAAAGAAAGGCCACGTTAAATTTCCCGTGAACATGTCAACCAGTTCCATATCAGTCAGAGGAGGTTGAACCCTTCCATCTAAATCTCTCCACTTCTGGGCATACTCTTTGAAGCCTTCGTTCGAGCCCATAGTTATACTTTTTAATTGCACACGGGTTAGTGCAAGGTCAACATTGTACTGGTATTGTTTATAAAAGTCAGCAGCCAAGTCTTCCCAAGTACGTATATTGGTTCCTTCCAACTGATAGAACCATTCCATTTATGTCTCAGAGAAGCTCTCTTGAAAGAAGTGAACCCATAACTTTATATCAGCAATATGGGGGTGGATCTTTCAAACATAAGATCTCAGATGAAGCTTAGGACAAGAAACACCACCATATTTGGAAAAAGAAAGGACCTTGAACTTGTGAGGGATAACAACCCCCGAGATAAGACCCAACTCTTCAAAATCTAGCGTATGCACTTTCTGGATTTCCATGGCATTCAGACGATCTTCCAGTTGTTTGGATATGTCATCAGCAGGAGGATATTTCTCATCAGAATAGTCTTCTTCATCATGAATTTTACCAGAACCAAGGTTGCTTCCAACCTTAGCTTTGATACTTTGGTCGTCTTCTTTTTTATTGTCATCTTCATCTGATGGGATGTCAGAAACTTGAACCTGTTTGGCGGGACCTTTGAATCTTCTCCCCATAATGAGGATATCAGCTAATTTCCTAGTATTTTTCTTCTTAGTGATGAGCGCCATCAGTTCTTTCTGCCCCTTGGCTTAGTTCAGGAGCGTCTCTTAGAATTGGGCATTTTGAGCTTGAAGGTATTTTACATTTTGTTCGAGAGCCATCTTTTATTGAAATAAACAACAAGAAGATGAGAAAACCTGTCTTGGGAAATACCTGTTATGTAATGGCATGCATGATATGTGGATGCAATGTTTTCAAGGATCTCGTAGGATAAACAAAAGCAAATGTTAGAAGTTGAGTATGGTTGTAGCTTTGACTGAAGAAATTTGCGTCTTTAAACGTCCTTCTATAAGAATCAAGCTCACCATGTCGATTGGGTCCTAGCCTTTGACTCAAGCAAAAGTACTTTGATCTTTGATGACATTTAGTTAGAGGAAAATAAATCCCATTGCCCCTTTCTAGACGCCTAGTTCGTAGTAAACCTGCATCACAAACCCTTGAGATCCTTGAAATGGTTAATAAAATGATATGGTATGATATCATGATGTCATGTTTGAACGGATAACAAACACAAACAAAGCACACAGGAGCCTTAAGTTTAAGGCTTGCATGGGGTTCGATGGTAAGTACCCTCTTGAAGTTTAGTTGGCTTAACCTCTCCTAAGAATAGTAATCGGGTTCTAGGAGTCTCATATCACCGATCTTTCTCGCAAGCATTGTTTTAGCAGTGCAACTGACTTGCCACTGAAATATCCCGAGAGTCGAATCTCAATGAGTGTAGCATAGAGTATCAACCAACTTTGGACTGCATCAAAGTCGTCCATCTCACTACCTTCTAATGGCTAAGTTGGGTCAATTAACATTCTAAAGGTCAGTTAGTGTTTATGACACCACGCGGCAGCCTAGTATTCTCCTTGACTGACTCAAGGGATGCCAGTACAAACCAAAGTGTCACACTAACGTAGCCATCACTTCAACCATATGGGTCTATGTCATATAGTTTCCATGATCTATAGCTACTTACCTAAGGTCCCCGGATCCGGGTGTAGGATCTTTGCAAGAAAAGTAAACTCAAGCAACCCAATAAAGATAAAGCAAACAAAGCAAACAATTTTAAGTGATCTAACTCTAAGGTAACCCCTCACTTAGTAGTTCCCCTGAAGAGTCGCCAGTTCTGTAATGCGGTGGGACAACTGACTTGTTTTGTGTTTTATCGCAAATATGCGGATAGCAAAAGTCACCACCGACTTTTCTTTTATCCAATAAGGAAATGGTGAAAATAACAGGAAAGACCTTTTTCGATTTTGAGTTTGAGGGGGTAGGTTATGAAAAGGGAAGGTGTTAGCACCCTTTTAATCCGTAGTTATCTACGGGCTCTTAATCGCTATCTCACTTTTGAAAATTGCTTTGTGAATGTGCTTTTGAAAAATATTTTGAAAGTTGCCAATTGTAAGTCGAAACTTTGTAATGATTCTCGTATCTGTCCTCGAGAATGCGTACAAAGTGTTTGTTTGAAAATATTTTTGAAGAGTGTAATTGTGTGAAATATTTTTATTTTGAAAGACTTTGGATCAAGCGAGTAATAGTGTACTACCTACTCAAGGTCTTTCTTGTAATTTTCCTCCTCCTTTAGATAGGGCTATCCTACCATTAGTTAGTAGGAAGCCATATCGTTGGATGTGGAGGGAAATGCGAGGGTCATCGTACAGTAATTGAAGGCAACTCGTAAGGACACTTTAGCAATTATCATTAAGGGACTAGAACATTTACCGAAGGCAACATCGAAAGGGTCATCGAGGGACTATGATCTTTATATCGAGGGACTTTGGCTAAAGCATCCCCATGTTCGAGGGTCATGACTGTTTTCCAAAAGGCAACAAGGGAGGTTACCTTAGAGGTGCGAGTGTGCAAGGTGATTTATGTTTCAGTTATTTTAACTTCACATTAGGGTTAGCTATCGTTTGTTTATAATCTTTCCATACAACCCTAGTTACTATCAGTAAGCATAAAAATAATAAAAAGCAATAAAGTGCGAAAAATAAATGCAGAAAGTAAACCCTAAACTATTACATTGCTTTGGGAGAGGTACATAATAGAAATACAGAAAGTAAACCCTAATTACTATTACATCCCGAGAAATAGTTACAATAACGAAAGAGAGCAACAAATATCTAAGTTATTCACGGAAATAAAAGTAAAAATAAAATAAAGGTGAAAAAGGAAAAAAAATTGAGGGTTTTTATGAAAACAATGATTGGTGATTAATTAAATCTAAAAAAACCTAATTAATTTTAATAATAAAAAAAGTTAATTAATTTAATTATTAAAAAAAAGTTGATTGGTTAAATTAATTAAAAAAGTTAATTAGAAAAACCTAAGTGTCTAAATTAATTTTAATTAAAAAAAATTAATTATGTTGCATTTTAATTAAATAGAAAAATGAGTAAGTAACTAAATAAATAAAAACATAAATAAAGTTGGGCCTGAAATAGAAAACAGGGGGGCTGCAGATTGCAATCTGAGTCCAAAGCCTAATAAGCTACAGTGCTTGATCTAGGGTGGGAGGACCTTGAGAGTGTTGCGTGGAAATCAGATCTGGACTATTGGATCTGGATCTGATCATGATTGAATGGTGATGATTGAGGAGGTGTTTGGTTGATGTGTGGTATACGCTGCACTGGATCTGCAAGAATCATAAAACAATTGAAAAATGTAAGAGGTAGGGATTGAACCCATGCCCTTGTACGTGAACGCTCTAACGCGCACTACCTTGCCGCTAGGACATCATCTGTTTCATGTCAATTACAGAACATTAAAACAATACATAGTAAACGTGCCAGAGTCAAACCACCACCCATGGTGGTCAACTTCTTCTTCTCCGGCGAGGGTATTTTGAAAACCAGCGAAATCAAGGAAAAGTGAGAAAGAAAGGTATCCCTATCCACTAATTGAGGTCTCATGAATCTAATGGTGATGTTAGTTTTGGTTGAAACGGCTTGTAGCTAGGGTTTCGAAGATTCACAAACTCGATTCCATAACAATGGCAGATCTTTGTTATTGTATTAAAACTTGCAAACGATGAGTTTAAACAAGTTCACACATTATTATAAATAGGAATATATGTATGAAATCAATTAATAATGCATGAAATATGAGTTTGGGTTCAAGATAGTTCAATCAATCGATGATGCTTGGCTATGAATATCTGGGGTGCTACGACCATCAAGGATGATTAGGAATGACTCCTGGAGGTCTCGGGGAGCTAATGGAGTGCTCAAAGTCGATTGAAGTTTGCTGGAGATGAGGGTTTAATCGTGCCCTAGTTTTGGAAATTTTGTGATTTTTTAGGGTTGCTTATTGAGGCTTGCATGTGTGTCCCTTTAGATCTGAATATGCTGAATACATATAGAGGAATGAATTAGGCCAACAATTATGGGATAAATCTTTGTGCATTATGGTGAAAAGATTTGCTTTCAATCTTGCATGAAAAGTTTCTTTTTCAGGCCAAATTATATCTTCATTTTTCACACGATTTTTCTAGCTGTACATGAGCTCTTTGTGCTTCAAATATGGTCCAAAACCAAACCATGCGTCTAAATCTATTTAGTTGACATTTTATTTGATTTATTTTGAATTGAAATGAATAAAATCAAAATAAAAAGAAATAAAAATCACAAAAATGCATGAATGGATTTAGAGGTTCCTAAACATGTTACAAACACGTTTGAACCTCAAAAGTTAGGCCCATTAGTCAAAAATTCAAGTTTGGGTCAATTTGAACTTCATGCATTTGCTCAAAATTTCCCAACTTGCACTGGTCATAACTCTCTCAATTTTCATCATTTTAAGGTGATATTTGGCTTTTTTGGAAATATAAAGATGTCCTCTACAATCTCTATTTAACCATTTTTTGCATTTGAAGATTTTATCTTGATGTAAGTTTCCTTGACAAAAAGTATTTTTTTTGTTGACTTTTGAAATGACCTATAATGTATTGGCCCATATCTCTCAAATGAAGCTTTTTTGGACTTGAGCTTAGAGAGACGTAGTTGTAGAGAATTGCATTTCCTTCAAAATGAGCTTTGGTTAAGGAAAATCTAATGAAGCATTTGAAATTTACGCTTGGTCAAAGTTCAGTTGACTTCTCCTTAAGAAAACCCTAATTTGGCAACTTTTGACTTTTGATGATTTGAGAGTTTTCTTGATGAATCATGATCAACCCTTGATCAAATGATAAATATAACTTCAAAACCTTGATTATGACCAAAAATCTTGAAGTTTGACTGTATGTTGACCATAATTGACTTTTTGTCCAATACAATTGATTTTCAGTCATCTGAGCAACTAACTGAGCTAATTTGTGATGCAAGGCATGAAATTTGGTATGAGCATTCTTGGAGACATATAAGGGACCATGAATACCACTTGAGGCATTAGAAACCCAATCTTCTTTGAGAAATACAAAACCCTGGTTGTAGGTCAATTTCTTAGGAGGGGAATTTGTCTGATCAATTCTTGAGTACCCTTGAGCAAATGAAAAGCCTATGAGCATAAGAAGATGTCTTGAAGAAAAATGGGAGGAAAAAATTTGGGGTACAACACATATCCATAGAGGTAGGTGATAAATCATACTAATCACATGCCATATGGTATGCGAGATACTTTGAAGACCATGCGGGTTCATTCCATCAGTAGATAATGCCAAGTGAAGGTTTCTTGCTTCTCCTCCAAAATCAGGATAATCATTATCAATTTTTGACCACTATGGTGAATTTTCCGGATGTCAAAACTTTCCATCAATAATTATTTCATATGCATGCCAAGTCAAGTGTCTTGCATTAGTTTCTCTATGAAACATGCGTCTAAATCTCGGAATTATAGGACAATACCATAAGACTTTTGCTGGAGACAATTTTTTCTTATGTCGAGATAAACCGCATTTAGGGCACTCATTTAACTATGCATATTTGTTTCGAAACAAAATGCAATCATTTGGACAAGCATGTATCTTATCATAGCTCATTCTAGTAGAGAACAACATTTTTTGGCTTCATAGGTTCAATTAGGAAGAACATTATCCTCCAGAAGCATAACTTTCATAAGTACTAATAACTCTAAAACTTTTATCCGACCATCCATTTCCCGCCTTTAAGTTGTACAACTTTAATACAGCAGACAATCTTGTGAATTTAGTGCAACTTTTATACAACGGTTTCTCTGCATCGCTTACTAACCTCTCAAACATTTTGGGACAATCCTGAAGATCTTCTTCAAGTGCTTATGCAATCTCTTTGAATCTATCACAATCACATGTATTTGTGCCATTGTCGTCTGAAGCATATGTCGTACAATTCCTCGGTTCAACATTCTCGTTACTTTTCTCACCATGTAATATCCAACATGTATAACTTAGATCAATTCCATACCTCAGTAAATGTAATTTCAACCCAACTGCATCAACCCGGCCCCCATAACAACAACCCAAGCAAGGAAATTTCATTCAACTGGGGTTTTAGGCATGTTCAACAGCATACTTAACGAATTCTAATACCCCATTCTCGTACTCTTTTGACAATCAATTGGAAGACATCCATTTGTTATCCATGGTTTTACTACTAAGTAATCTAAACAAAAACACTATAATTATTCATGAAGTTATAGCAAAAGAACAACTAATTTATCAAGAAGAAATTGATTATGTTAAATTGATCAAGAAAAAAAGAGAGGGGCATTTGATAAAACTTAAAGAGATTTTTTTATGTGGCTATTGAATCTTATCTTAACACATTATGATTTATGAGATCATCATATACTAAGAGATGATTTTTCTATTGAATATAATTTAATTATTATAAACACACTAAAACTTACATGCACAAGGCAACACTGGGAGAAGTCAACATCTTCTGGAACCACACACTGTAAGATTCTCGGATACGATCCAAAATTCACTCTTCACAAGTAACCCCTAGCAAATATATTCCTTACCAACGTTTATCACACTGGAAAAAAAGGAATGAGAATCTATATAAATTAGCATAATAGAATTGCAATAAATTAGCATCACAATAAACATTTTTAGATATCAATCCAAACAGAGTAGTGCCAATAAATCTTGAAAGAATAATCACTATATACAACTGAAGGCACGTAATTAGTTTTGAATTCAAAATATTCCTGAACGTGATATAATCTTCTTTGACTATTCCCAACCACAATAATCCAAAATAAATTCAACATACATTGAACAAATATTGTAAAAAAATGAGCTCAACTAGAGATTATGAATTTAAAAGAGTTAAAGATGAAAGCAAAGTTCATACTAGTTATTTCATTGTTTTTTTAACACTCACAATACAAACTAACGAAGAATTGTTGCTACGTAACATATTTATGGAATAACAATTCACAAAGTAAACAAAGCAGTGCCAAAATCTAAATAGAAGAAGGAAGAGAAGCGAATTGAGAAAGTTGTCGCGGAATCGAAACAGGGTACTGTAAGGTGAAATGGTTGAAAGAAGTTGCTGAGGTGATTGAATTGATGACCGAGAATGATATGTTGTTGGCAAACTACTATTTTTTTCCCAATCTCTTTAACACAAATAAATCACAAACTCAACACAAATTAACACAAATTAAGCTTAACATATAGCCAGCTTACCAAAAAGTGATAGGAGGTGATGGTGTTGAAAGTTGAGCGGAGAGGTGTTTGGTTTCGCCGCGGATAGGGAAGGCCGTTTGGGGAGTGGCCGGCAAGTATTTTAATGAGAAGAGACGGAGTGAAGAAACGGTGATGATGGGTGAAGAAACGGTGTTGGAACAAGAACAACTAAAGTTCGTATGGGATTTGGGAAGAAGAATAAAAATAGTGGAGAGTAGAATGTAACGACTCAAAACCTAGACTGTAATATTTTATTTCAATTTTAGTTAAGCTTAGGCATCGCTTTTAGAAAGCGATGCCTAAAGTGTGGATTTACCAGCTCTTTAGGCCTATGGCAGCGCTTTCTTCTGTTGTGCTTTACGCAGTGCTTTTTCTGTAAAGCGATGACTAATGTATATCATTTTTAAAACTAAAATTTTATCGAGACATATAGCAGCACTTTATTAAAGCGCTTTCTTAAATGAACCTAAGGAAGCTCTTTTTATCAACTTTACACAACGCTTTTCTGTAAAGCATTTTCTAATGTATATAGTTTTAAAATTTAAAATTTTATCGGGACATATAGCAGCGCTTTGGTACATAAGCGTTGTCTAAGGTGCGCTACCTTGAAGCAGTTTTGGCATAGAGATTTTTGAGCACCGGATGAAGACACACAAGGGACTTCATCTTATAATTGTGGAGGGTAACCACTACATACTCCTGGTTGGACACACCAGCTAAGCACTTCACATATAGTAAAGTCAATCTTGACTTTCATAGATCCAGATATATCAGCTCCTTGAGAATGATCTCAAGTACCCTGAGTTGTCCACATAAACAAGGACACATTTGACTTGGAACTTCTTGCATATTCCAGAACAAATGCTCTTAGCTTCTTTGTTATACATGATCCAGATTATCACTCTCTGTCAATTGTAGTGTAAGAAAATGCTTCCTTAAAAGACATTTTGATCAGATCCCATATCTGATATATTTCTCCTAGCAATTGCTGGATCAATTATTGTCTTCAGAGTCATACCTTCACCATATACCCTTGTGGATAGGGGCCAGGAGCTTCAAATCCATCTTCTGTCATACTCAGAAATACCACTTCTGAATACTATGATGAACTTGTTTGACAACCACCAATAAGCATGATGTTAAAACATCCTCTAGGACATCAACTTCAGAAGATGAATCAGGTTGTCACCCATAGAACACCACTGGGAGAAATAAACTCTCAGTAGTTAGTAGTTATCTTACCCAAAGCTACTTCAAACGGCCACATAGAGAAAAATAACTTCTCTACACATTTTCTGAATAAAAATGTATGGACTGCAGATTTACATAACTCCTCAAATAAATACCCAGTCTCCTGTCAAGGTGTTCACCATTGGTCTTATGCGCAGTCTCCTAAGAGGATAGACAAATACTCATCTCCCGTCAAAATATTCATCACCAGTCAGACGCCCCACCTCCTCACACGAGGTATCAAGGTATCATATTTTGTCTCACTATCTATTCTGCATACATGTGGCATAGGATGACTCTTCACCATGACATCAATCATGACAACTATCTTCATCACAAACAACTCTAGAATGGGTCAGTGGCTTGACCTAGTTCTTCATTCTAGACAAAACAGGCTTCCTTGGGTGAAGACTAAATAACTGAGATGCTGTTCCAACATCAATCTCACACACATGGATTCGACAAATACTATAGTTTTGGAGGCAACATCCATAGCAATCCATGCATAACTCTTGCAGGGGATACAAGATCACTCTTCTGCAAGTGATCATCCTCATGATCAGGCATCAAATACGTGTAATAACATGCATGATACACACCTCCAAAACATAAGTACAAACCTCATGTCTGACTTTAAGGTGGTAGGAGCCAATCTTCTGCACCTAAAGAGGATATTCTCTCTAACAGGTATTAGGAGAAAAAATAGCAATCAGGTAATAAGGCAAGCATTATACCTTATGCACCACTGCTTCTTCAAGACTAATTAATGCACTTCCAGCCCTAGTGCATAAACACATGTTCCAATATGTAAGGACACCATATAGTTGGACTCTGAACTTGAGAGGCACCTCCCTAGGGTATACATACCTTGCTCCAATGAGGAATGGTCAACTCCCCTTACTCAAGTAAACAACTAAAGACTCATTACAACATATTAGATGATACTTCAAAAGTGCATATGCCAATTAACCATTGAGCTTAGGTTGATAAACCTCCAGTTGTTATCCTTCCTTGGATAATTTTTATTCTCCTAATAGAACAATAGTACCATGCTCTCATAGACTTAACAGTTATTTCAAGTTTTAGTAAACAATCTCTATCCTATTTGTAAGAATAACCATCATCATAGAAACTTGGATAAATGCTTCCTTAAGTCCCTTTCTCTGAATTTGGTTCCTTTGTCCAGAAGAACCTAAAGATGTCATAGATAATGTCCTCGACATTAGTAATGTACTTCATGAAGAATCTTGTTGATATGTCTTTTAACAAGTCTTCGAGTAGAACAACATGCTCAGCTTCTGCACTCCAACTTTCTTGGATGAGAAATAAACTAACCTAAGAAGTAAACAATATGTTTCTCGTGTCTTGATCAACATATTTATCAAAGGCAAGTTTCTAGCATCAAAACTTCTTAAACACAGATGCCTCCTCTTCTAGATAAGGAGTAGGTTCCAAACATATGTGATCAACACACATTTGTTCAGCCCCCAAAGCATCTGCTACACCATTCCTTTCATCAACAAAATTCTGCATAATCTACTGACGAGATGTTCCAACATCAAGTAGAACTCATCCAAGGAATGAACCAAGAGACTCGTTATCAAAGACTTGTGGTTGGCCTTTCAGAGAAGAGCGCAAAAATAAATTACTTCCTTCATATCTCCTATCAACGAACTTATTCAGAAGTTCCTTTATGAGTGGATTTGAGACAATACTCAAGTATCTTTGGAAACTTTAGTAAGTTGGTCGAGACTATCCTCCACATATCACAACACCATAGGATACACCTTCAGAGAGGAAGCACACACAACCACCAGTAGTTTTCCACCAGATGCAGCAGAATAAACGAAAAACTCCTCAACTAAGCTTCAGGTACAACATAAGTTTGAAACTAAATCAAACCTCATATCATCTCACCATCAAGGCTGCTCACCTGAAAACTTCAAAACAGGGTCACCACACTTCAAGGGACCATTCATACAAATATAAACTAACCAGGTTCAAAAAACTTTTCAGTATAACCCCATACATTACACGTGACCAGAAAGTATCTTCCCAGGATCTCATCCAGAACAGAACAAGATGCCTACTTTGATACCAATGGAAATTTTGGTATAGCAGAACCAAATGTCTTATAATATGTCAAGACATAGTCTGTTATAATGGGAAAATAGCAAGTGTACTATTTCTACCTTGCAGTAATAATGGGCAATTCCCCGAATGTGGATCTCAAGGATTGCATGCAATTATCGAGTTTAATTCACGTTCAATTAAACAAAAACTTTAATTGGGGTTTTGGTTTAGGAAATGTCACTTAGCATAAATAAAAATAAGCATAATGTAAATTAGGGGTTTTTCACAGATATGAGGAGTATGTTAGGGTATGGTATATTACTTTCCTTATAACAACCTTGAATCCTGATCTCTTCAACAAGTCCATATCCTTCAATTACCAAACCTTTAGATTATCTTCCCCCAAGTCCTTAGTGGGAAAACCTTTAACCATACATCCTAAATCCTAAGTCCTTAGAGATATTTTATGGAGTCAAGCCTTTATTTTATCAAGGGTTAAATCTGGTAACTATAGGGTATCCCTAGTCCTAGGTGATATCTATTACAGCCTAATTATACAAAAACCTTAACAACTGTGATCCAGCTGGTTGTTAACTGTAAATCAATCCTAATTTGTCAGATAAGGAAGGCATAAAAACATTGTACAATTAAATCGAATAGAGAAGACTTTATTAAAGAACTCAGGAATTCGTAATCATTACATATTCAAATCATGGACACTATTGTACCCCAAAAAATTTCCTCTTAATTTTCAAGGGTTTTCTCACAAAGATTCTCAGGATCCAAGCTTGCACAAGTGCATTGGGATTTTCCAGTGCCAAAATTAAAAGGAAACTGTCAAAAAGGGAGAAAACAGATAAGAATAACATTTTGACAAATTTGGAGAAAATAGGCCTCGTTCGATTCAGCCTTTCGATTGGACAAGTGTGCTTCCTGAATGCTTGCAATCGAAGGCCATGACTTGTTAGCCACATGTTCCCCATGAAAGGAAAACCCTTCGATTGGACTTTTCACCTCCTTCGACTGCTCAAAAGTTACTGCTAGCGTGCCTCTTTCGTCTGGGCATGTGACTTTTTATTGCAGGTTTCGTTTGTGCCTCTTGTTGCCTACATACTTGTTTTGAGTACCAAATTTGCTTCCACAAGTGTCCCCTAGAAGGCAAGCCTTTCGATTGGACAAGTATGCTTCCTGCATGCTTGCAATCGAAGGTCGTGACCTGCTGGTTGCATGTGCCCCTGCATACAAGCTTTCGTTTGGGCATTTACCTCCTACATGCCTGCATGCAAGTATTCATTTGGGCATTCATCTCTTGCCAAGCCTGCTTCGATTTGGACAAATTTACTGTCTACCTGCTTGCTTCGATTTGACAAGTATGTTGTCTTCATGCTTGCTTCGACTGGACAAATATGCTGCCTGCATGCTTGTTTTGTTTGGGCATGAATCCTTCAGCACAAGGTCAAACCTTTCATTTGGGAATTTAACTTCCCTCATGCTAAACAGTCACATGATAGGGACTCCCCCCCCCCCCCCCCCCAAGTACACTCTTTCGTTTAGCCACATACAACCATTGGAAGGAAAACCTTCGATTGGACAAAAGTTACTTACATACAAAGCTTCAATTAGAATGTTGATTCCTTTCGAATCAGCTTACTTCGAATCCCAGGCTGAACCATTCAAAGCAAGTTTTGGTTGAAGAAAGTCTGAGCAAATCTCATAACCTTACCCTACTTGTCAGGCTACTTTGCTTCCAAATCTTTGAATAATAAAACACAAAAGGGTTCAAAATGGTACATACAGTTTGAATATGGCCAAATCGAAAGACAAGCCATTATTGGAAACATTCAATTTCGTTTGCTCTTATGTTTGGTCGAAGGCTGGATTTTAGGGCTAAAATCAAAGAAAGGGTATTCGATCCAAGGGTCAAGTTGTCCATAGGTCAGGCTACATAGGCCTCCAACTTGTGCCTCACTCCATATTAAATTGTTCTTCAAGTCAACTTGCTCTTGATGACATCACTACCTTTTTAGAAAGTTCTTGAGCCTTGTGTATTTCTCTTCTGCATATTTTCCCCCTATAAACTAGGAGCCACCCATCTAAGCCTTTGATTTTGTTACTTTTATCTTGGGATTATAAAAATTTGACACAAGTGGATGTTGACCTTTAGAAGAAACTATATTTTATTTCTTTCACCAAGCTACACATTTCAATTTTTCCTCTATAAATAGAGAGTTCATTTGCACATCTAAGGGGGGATCTTTTGGACCAGGAGAATGAATTTCCAAACTTTCTCAAACACAAAAAAAAACTCTAAAATCCTTAAACACTTGTGAAGAACAAACCCAGAATCCTTGTCACCTCCTTCGATTCTGAGGAATAGCACACTACAGTCTCTCTCGAACCCAGTGGAAAGAAGCATCACACTTGCTTCCTTTCCTCCTTCGAATCCAGTATCCCAGGCTTTGTTTCAGGCCCCCTCTTTCAAAAACAGCACCCAGGGCCTCCACTCAAGGTCCCACACCCATTCAAGGCTAAAGCAAGGTAAGTTACTCTTACCCTTGCATCCTTCGTTTCAATCATAGCATGCATACAATATTTTGCCTTCGTTTCATTTACACCCTTTGAATCTATTTTTCTGGATAATATTTGTGTTCCTTGTTGCTTGAGTTCATTAAATGTACTTTAATATTTAGTTTGGCCACAAGACAAAGGTTAACATGGCCTTAGGCCATGTTGCCATTTTATGTCCCAAATGAAAGAGACAGGGGGAAGAAAGACATGAAACGAAGCCTTGGGCTTCAGTGCTAGCTTGCAGGCCCATTCAGAATGCATGCTCATGCTGACTTCCAAGCCCCAGAAAGGCAAAAATCAAAAGGCACATTTGCACTAGGTCCATCCAGGATCGAAAGCCGTGACTTGTTGCTGTCAGTCTCAATCGAAGAAGGCAACAAAGCAACAAGGCAGGACCAGAAGGCACGCCCAGCTGCTACCAGGCCCCAAAAGAAAGGCGCAACATGCTGGCCTCCAGGCCCTAATCGAAAGACACAACATACTGGCCTCCAGGCCCCAATCGAAAGTCATGCCTTCACCCCTTTTCAGGCGAAATCGAAGAGAGCCAGAAAGTGCAGAATTGAAGGATTTGCTGGCCTAAATTGAAGGAGCTCATTTTTCTTGCTTTTACCTCATTTTTGCCTTTATATTTCCATGCAATTCAATATGCTTGTAATAGTGTAGGATTTATTTTTTGCACTCTTTTATTACTTTCATATAAATTTTAGTAATTAAGTGTGTATGGTAAGATAAAATCAACAAGTAGATAACCCAAAAATCAAAGACAAAATGCATGCAATCAAATACACTTTATAGACATGCACCTCTAGGGTTAACTCCACTTGTTGCCTTATGAAAAATGGCCATGTTATGCATTTGGGATATCTTAGCAAAAGCAATAAAAAATACAAGATCATAGTCCCTCGATGATGCTATCAATTTTGCCTTACAAATGATCTTAGTCCCTCAAAGAGAAATGCTAAGATATCTCACAACATTGCTATCATGGCTATACGATGACCCACGCCCGTCCCTTTACATCCAAAGATAAGGCTTCTTGACAAATCAATGGTAAGATATCAATATCAAAGGAAAGGAAGAAATGAACTAAGACTTTTTGAGTAGGTAGATTGTTCCTAGTTGCTTGCTCAATTTCAAAACAAACACCAGCACTTTCAAAACACTTTCCAAACTTGAAATATTTTCAAAAGCTCAACACTTAGTATACGTTCTTACGAACAAGAACTATTACAAAGTTTGCCTAAACGAATGCGCCTTTTCAAAATACTTTCAAAAACCATACAAAGCATATTTTCAAACAAAAGCAAGCGATCTAGCAAATAACTAAGAGCCCATAGATAACTATGGATGAAAAGGGTGTTAATACCTTCCCTTTTCATAATCTACCCCCCGAACTCAGAAAACATCTCTAAAGGTCTTTCCTGTTCTTTTCAGCCTTTCCTTATTGGATAAAAGAAAATTCGGTGAAGAATCCTGCTAACCACAATATTTGCGATAAAACACAAAACACCCAAGTCAGTTCTCCCACCGTATCACAGAACTGGCGACTCTGTTGGGGACTTAACTTAAAAGTGGGGTTACCTTAAGGCTATATCACATTTACTTACTTTCCTTGTTTGACTTGAATGTTTTACACTTTGGTTCTTTGTTTAGGCTTAAATCCTCTACCCGGATTTGGGATACCTTATAGGTAAGTAACAATACGTTGAGGAAACTGTGTGGGGTATACCGACATGGTATAAGCAATAATTATGTTAGTGTGGCATATTTGTGGATACCGGTAGCCCTTGAGTATTCAAGGAGAATACGGGGCCGCTGAGTGATGACATGAAGCACTAACTTACTTTAGAACCTTTACTTGACCAACTTGGTCATTAGGACGTAGTGAGATGACCGGCTTTGGTGAAGTCGAAAGTTGGTAGATACTCGATACTACACTCATTGAGGTTTTATTTTCGGGATATTTCGGTCGCCATGAAAGAGGCTTGCGCTGAAACAATGCCCGAGAAGACAAATCAGTGATATTGAGATCCCTTAGAACCCGGTTACTATTAACTAGGACAGGTTGAGCCAACTAAACTTCAAGAGGGTACTTACCTACAAACCCCATGCAAGCCTAAACCTAAGGACTTTTCTGCTTTGTGTATATGATTATTTGTATATAAACTTGCTTACTTTGCATATTTGTACATAACATCATGACATCATACCATAGCATTTTCAATAACCATTTCAAGGATCTCAAGGGTCTATGATGCAGGGTCACGTGGAACCAGACGTCTATCAAGGGGAACGAGGATTTATTTTCCTCTATCCAAACACCATCAAAAATCAAGTACAACAAACTTGAGTTAAGGGCTACAACCCACTTGACATGGCGAGCTTAATTGTCGTGGAAGGACATCCACTAATACAAAGTTATCCAATCAAAGTTGTTGATCAAAGTTCAACTTCTAACATTTTCTTGTGTTTACCCCGCGAGATCCTTGAAAACATGCATCCACATATCATGCATCATATCATGACAGGTCTCTCCCATACAGGTTTCCTTATCTTCTCACTGTTTATTTCAGTAAGATGGATATGGAACAAATGGTGAAAGATCTCCAAGCTTAAAACCCTCAATTCCAACAAGTGCTCATGAACTTGGCCAAGGGGCAGGAAGATCTGAAAAAACTCTTCACTAAAGAGAGCAAGAAGAAGAAAAATTATGTCATCCTCAACGCAAGGAGAAGGTCCAAGAGGCATGTCCAACTAGTTCAAAAATAAGATGCTTCTTCTAAAGACAGTCAAGAAGAGGAAGTTGGAAGCATTAGACCTTACATAGCTACTGATGACGATGATTCTTCCGAGCAGCGGTATCCACCGGTGGATGAAAAATACAAACATCTTGAAGACAGACTAAAAGTTGTGGAGATCCAAGATGTGCCTGGCTTAGACTTAGGAGACATGGGTTTAGTTTCCGGAGTGCTCATCCCACCAAAATTCAAAATTCCTACATTTGCCCCATATGACAGAGTCTCTTGCCCTAAGATGCACTTAAAGTCCTATGTTCACAAGATTCAACCATACACAACTGATCCAAAGCTTTGGATCCATTTCTTCCAAGAGAGCCTAGTAGGGACTAAACTTGAATGGTTCTATCAATTGGAGAGTTCTCGCATCCACACCTGGGAGGATCTAGTTACTGCTTTCTACAAGCAGTACCAATACAACGCTGATCTTGCACCAACTTGGGTGCAATTGTAGAACATGAACATGGGTTCCAACGAGAGCTTCAAAGGATACGCCCAAAAATGGAGAGATCTGGCTGGTAGGGTATATCCCCCTTTAACTGACAGGGAGCTGATTGACATCTTCATGGGAACTTTGACAGGACCTTTCTTCAATCACCTAATCGGAAGCTCCTCAGTCGGGTTCACCAAGATAATACTAACCAGTGAAAGGGTCGAAGCTCGCATCAAAAGCGGAAAGATATGAGGAGCTACACCCTCTACACCCTCTGATGCTCAGAAAAAGCCATACAATGGGAAGAAAGATTACAATGCTATGTATGGTCAAAAGAGTCTTCATGAACAACATGTGGGGACAGTCCTGATCCCTGGCTCTGCATTGCACCGGCAACAAAAAAAGAGAAATCAACGAAGGCCAGACGAGCCCAAAAGATAGTTTACCAACATAAACATGCTTCTATATCAAGCGCTACAACACTTGTTAAGGATGAACCTGATTACGTTGATAGGACCTCATCCAAACCCCAAAACTTCTTCTCCTAACTACAATCCTAATGCAACATGTGCTTATCATTTCGGCAGTCCCAGGCATGATACTAACGATTGTTGGGCATTGAATTACAAGATTAAGAATTTGATTGACGCTAAGGAGATTGAGTTTGACCTTCCAGAGACTCCGAACGTGATCACTGCTCCTATGCCGAATCATTGAGAGCATCTTGTTCATTTTGAATTTTCAATTGTAATTTCTTTTGTTATTCAAAACAATTATCTATTAATTTCAAGCTTTGTTTCATTAATGCATTGCATATGTTTGTCTTGAATTTATCCATTCGCTTTCGCTATATTTAAACTATGCTTTTTACTCTTAACTCTTGCTAAAAGTTACAAGCCTTTAGAGGGAGGATGACGAAATCAATGCCATAATCTCTTACAGTATGCTTGTGAACAGACCTTGCTGACGATGTACAGGCGTTCTTTCAAATCCTAAATAGTGGAGTTATAAGGAAGATAATCCCTAGTCAGCCCCTTCGAGCCAAAGAAGTAGGAATTTTCTTTTTCACACAAAATGAAACCTTCAATCAAAATTTAGGGTAGGGTAGTCTCTCAGTTAATTCAAATGCGCGTTCAGTCACAAACTCTCATCTCGTAATACAACGAATGACATCAAAAACATTCCTCTGGAATCAAAAGATAGTAATTGTTCCCTACCAAATAGTCATTCATTATCTATCAAAAAATAAAATCCCACTAAGTCAAAACCTACAAAGGAGACTTAAGAAAAACTGGGGCATCCCGCTGATCGTAATCTCAAAACAAGAACACTCAGGCAAAAATTAGGGATAATAAATCAAAAGAAACAGGTCACTAGAAATCCTCAAATTTTACAAGAAATGACTGCCTTTTGATAAATTTAACTTATCATAACCATCACCAAGACGTCATTCCAGACTCAATTGGAGTTCAAATGCACAATTAGCTGAGTTTAGAACTGAAGAACGGGCGGGTACAAATACACTTTGAGCCTTATCCTTTGTTTCTTAAACCGTGAACCTAACCACGTTACAACCCTTCTGTTGTACCCCAAAATTTTCCCTCTCACTTATCAAGAATTTGCTCACAAGATCTCATTGGGCTCAAGACTGCACTGGGGTTTGATCAACTCAAGACACCTCCTGATGCACTGATGACCAAAATTAGGGTTTGAGTTTTCACAAGGATTTTTGAACTATCAATGCTTCATATGGCTTTCATGGATCATTATGAACTCCCAAGATCACTCATGTCAAGTTTCAAGTCTTAGATCACACTTTTGATCAGTCAATTGAACAATTGACCTAAAAATCAGCTGTATTGGGGAAAAAGTCAACCATGGCCAATTTACAGTCAAACCTCATAATTTTTTATCCATATCAACATTTTAAACCATATGTATCATTTTATCAAGTTTGGACCATGATTCCTCAAGAAATTTGATCAAATCTCCAGAAGGGCAAAATGGTCAAAATTAGGGTTTTGATTGGGAAAGGGCAATTTCTGATTTTTGACCTAGCAAATGATCAATTGGTTTAAGGCATGATCTCAAGAATTAAATTGCATCATTTTTACCTAATAATATGATTCAAAACATTTCAAGACCATTGGATTGACAGATGAATTTTGTAGTTAACTGATCAAAAGTCAATTGTATATTGAAAAGTCAAACTTTGACTTTTTGGTCAAATTCAAGTACCAAAGATCATAATCCATCAAAACATGTCAAAATATGAAACTTATTCATCAATAAATCAAGAAATCAAAATTTCATTTTGAAAAGTCAAAATTTCTAAACTTAGAAATTTTTCTAAGTGTTGAAAATTTCTTATTTTTTCATAACTTTGAGCAATTTTTTCATTATGATGCAAGATGATTCAAAGGAAACTTACAACATGAAAGTTGTAGATCTCAATTAAATATATAACTTTTCTTCACACAACATCTCCTAAAAGTGCTTGGATATCAAGTTATAATTTTGTGAATACATGCTCATGAACTAAAAAAGACTTAGTGAAATTTTGCCCTAGTTAGGCAAATTTTTGACCTAACTTCATGACACTTTTTCATATAGTTCTAAGGGGAATCTTCAAAAGCAATTCAAAGATGGTTTGTATAGAACATTGAAAGCTTTCCAAAATATCCAATAACTCCTTGAGATCATTCTTGAGTAGGGATAATCGAAGAGATGAAGTTAGGGTTCCCTTCTTGTTTTTCAAGCCATTTTCATGATGAACATTGGATCAAATCTTCAAGCATGCTGTACAAATCTCACTTTGTAGGCTTCTAACTTGACTTTCACTCCATAATTAAGTGTTTTCACTACTGTTGGAAGCTTTAATCCAAGCATTCAATGCATTGTACAAATATAATTCCATTTTGGGAAGAAATGGAACATTGCCATTTTAGAAAAGAAAGCTTTATCCAAAGTCAGCTTGCATTGAGCCTTGCATTTGTTCTTTCTGCATAAACACACTCTACAAAATCAGAACAAGTTTGTTTAAAGGTTTCAGCCACCCTACAATCCTTGTACCTTACATTGAAACCATGCTTGTCAACTTTGATTCAAAAACAAGTAACCAAGCCATAACATGTGAGTTTCGAATTCTGAATTGTGACAAGCCTCAAAAACTCTTTCTTATAAGTATACACACTATTTTCAAGTTGACACATGGATGCTAGTTCCCTGAAACTACCTCAAACACTCAAAAACCATAAACCTGTTCAAGAACACCATTAACATACAGTTCTGAACCAAAACTCATGATCTTCATTTCCACTCGTGCGTTTTGAAAACTAATCACTCAAATACCTTCTATACATCATACCAAAGCAACCCAGGCCCCTATTTCAAGACTGTAGATCCTCCATCACCATCCACCATTTTCAAATATAAAGCTTGCAGGTTGACTTGAGTAGAGAGATTCATGGACTTTCAAGGCAAAGTAAGAGTTGGAATACACTCAAGGAGGTCCAGGCAAGCTAAATAGATCCTCAGGCCATCTCAAAAGTTTCTCAAACTCCATTCATGACTCCAACTGCAAGAGGTAAAAACTCAAATTTCTATCTCTTCATACAGGCATCATTTGACCCTGATTTGTGAAAACAAAATGTAGATATCTTTGCTCTAAAGCTGACCATGTTTATAGTTCCCATTTATATTAATTGTGTATAGAGAATTTTAGATTTGAAATTTCATAGAAAATTAGGTTTCAATTTAGGGCCAGCAAAATTAGATTTTATATTTGACTTTTAGCTTACATAAGTTATATGGTTAAATTCGTGGGAAGAAACACCACAATTTTCATGTTTGAACTTTCCAATTTTGTGGAGAGATGAGGAAGATACAGGTGTTCCGGCTAGGCGTGAGGTTGAAGATGAAGTTGCCTTCAGAAAACAGTTTCTAATATATATTTATTCTTTGATTATATGACCGGATGAAACAGCCACCCCAGTGGCAAGGGCGCGCGTACTAAGTCATATGTTGCCTAAAGGGCGAGGGTTCAAACCAATGTGAAACCCCCTTTTGCATTTTTTTTCATTTTTTCTGATTTCCTAACACTTTTTATGCAGGCGCTGGGCCTTTTGGGCCTGGCATTTTTGTTAGAACAATATTGGTTCTGATCATATCTCAGAGTTTTGATGATAACAATAAATTATATTTTATATATTTGATACTCTGATGAACGTATTTAATTGTTTCAGATAATGATCTGACGGAAGCTTCTTAAAGTGCTGAGCTAAAAATAAATCAAGAAGTTATTTGATGAAAGAACTATTTGGTTTAGCACAAGTGTTGATGCTGATGTTGTCTCTGATAATGTTCTGACAGAAGTATCTTGATGTGCTGAGCTGAAAATAAATGAAGAAGTTCTTTTGATGAAAGAACCTTTTGCTTTAACTCAAGTTCTGATGCTGACTCTGGTAAGATAATTATTTAAATACATCTTCTAACGCTTAGCAAGTTTCTATGTAAGCTATGTTTCAGAAGTTCTTTGAAAGCAAGTGTTGTTCAGAAGATATTTGAAAGCAAGTGTTGTTCAGAAGATATTTGAAAGCAAGTGCTGATCAGAAGTACTTAGCAAGGAAAGTGTTATTTAGAAGATATGCAAGCATGTTCTGAATCAAGAGGTGAAGCCAAGTTCTGAAAGAATGCAGAAGCTATCAAGTCTTGTCAAGCTTCAGGAAACATGTTCTTACATAGTTTCGTTTGCTCATTTAATGCAAAGACGGCTACATGCACTCAAGTGTCTACGCTAGTGCATTGGAAAATGGAATAGTGCAAGGAAACACGCAAACATTTAATGCTCTCCATTTGAAGGCAGCAACGGTCATTTTTCTTCATGCTATATATAGAAGAACATTAATTGCAAGCCAACTAACGAAATATTGCAGAACCACTGAAAGATTGAACATCTGAAGTTCTGAATAGAACTGAACAAATTCAAAAAAGAAGCAAGAACAACGTGAAAGATTCTGGGCACACAAACAAATTTCATACACTTTGTGCTATAATATTCTTAGTGAAAAATCACAATTGTGATATAGCTTTATTAGAAGCAAACTTTGTTTCACTATCTGTAAAGATTTATATCTTGTAATTGTTCCTTGAGAGACCAAGGTTGGTCAGATTTCTCAAGTAGACTAGGACTAGTTTAAGTCTTAGTGGTATGAGTCACTTGTAAGGTTACTTGTGCATTGTTAGTCACAATAGTTGTTGTGTGATTGTAATCAGTTGATTATAGTGGATTAAGTCCTTGTTGCGAAAGGAGAAATCACCTTGGCGGGTGGACTGGAGTAGTTTGAGTTCAAATGAACCAGGATAAAAATAAACTTGTCTTTCCATTATTGTTGTGCCTTTAAGAAAAAGAAAAAGAGAAACTTATTCAACCCCCCCCCCCTTCTAAGTGTTTTCTCCACCTTCAATTGGTATCAGAGCTTGACTCTGACTTCAACACTTAACCGTGTCAGGAAAAGATCCAGAAGAAAACACAATGGCAAATGAACAAAACAACAATAACTACACCAGACCTCCAGTGTTTGATGGAGAAGATTTTGATTATTGGAAAGATAGACTAGAAAGCTTCTTTCTCGGTCATGATAGTGATTTATGGGATATAGTCTTGGATGGTTACACATATCCTACTGACTCAGAAGGAAATATGATTGATATGAAAAATATGGATAGACAGCAAAAAGCTGATTTCAAAAATCATCATAGAGCTAGAAATATTTTTCTAAATGCTATCTCTAAAGTGGAATATGAATAGATTACAAATAAAGATATTGCACATGATATGTTTGAGTCTCTTAAAATGACTCATGAAGGAAACTCTCAAGTGAAGGAGTCTAAAGCTTTGGCTCCCGTCCATAGGTATGAAGCCTTCAAGATGAAGGAAAGTGAATCTATAGAATATATGTTCTCAAGGTTCCAAACTCTGATTGTTGGCTTGAGAGTTCTGAACAAGGGATATTCTAAGGCAGATCATGTTAAGAAGATCATCAGAAGCTTACCTAGAAGATGGGAACCTATGGTCACTGCTTTCAAAGTTTCAAAAGATCTGAACAACGTGTCTCTTGAAGAACTCATCAGCGCTATCAGAAGTCATGAGATATAACTTGATGAGCACGAGCCTCAAGAGAAAGGTAAGTTCATTGCCCTTAAATCAATTATAAAATATGAAACTAAAGCTTTTCAGGGTAAAGAAGAAAACTCTGAAAAATCTGCTTCAGAAGAAGACGGGCTATCCTTGCTCTCCAGAAGGACCAATCAGTTGTGGAAGCACAAGCAGAAGAATTTCAGAAATTCCAGAAGAACAGGAAATGACTTTGAAAAATCCTCTGGACACAGGATATCAAGTAACAGAATCACTAACTGCTATGAATGCAATAAACAAGGTCACTACAAAAGTGAGTATCTAAGGCTTCAGAAGGAGAAACGTAAAGGGAAGTTAGTTAAGGAAAAGAAGAAAAGTCTTATGGAAACATGGGATGATTCTGAATCATCTGGAGACGAAATAGAATCAGAAGATGAACAAAGCAATATAGATCAAACCGACAACTTATCAGATGTCTCAGAATCCTCTGAATCTGAATCAGACACTGAAGAGGTATTCCCTGACTTCATTGTTAATTTCACTAAAGTTGAACTAGGAGAAAGTCTGAGTGAAATTATGGAAAGATATCAGCAACTTCGACTCAAATTCAGGAATCTGAAAAAGGATCTTGCTTCTGACTCTGAAGTAACTGAGAGTCTGAGATCAGAAAATTCTGAGTTAAAAGAAAAAATTTCAAAACTAGAAAATGATCTACAAAACTCTCAGAAGGTAATAATCTCAGAAGATCCTAGTAATGCTGATAAGATCATAAAGAAATATGATCAAAGCTTTCAAAAGTTTCCGGCTAAAAACATATATAGAAGCAAAATGGCTTCAATGATCTATGGAGTTAACAAGAAAGACAGAATAGGTATAGGATACAAAGGCAAAGTAACACAGCCTAAGAAAGTTAAGGATCTGGTTATCAAACGTACTCCTCTCTATTCTCACTTCACCACTGGGCACACACATCATATTAAATATACATCTCACTCTGGAAACTCTTATGCTAATCCAAAGTTCAAACAGAACTTTAAATACTCTAACCCAAGAGGACCCAAAAAGATATGGGTACCAAAAGACAAAATCATCTATGTTTCAGATATTTTTAACAGCAAAGTTGATACTCCAGTACTAACACCTGGACTCTGGATGTTATCTACTCATGGAGGAAAGAAACATATGTTCCAAGGCTTGGAATCTAAAAGATTCTAGGGTTTCAGAGGTAATCAGAAACAGAAGATTACTGGCTCTGAAACTATTGGAAACAGGAATGGAAATACAACATCAGAAGCTCTGAACAAGGAAAGTATAAAAGGAAAGTTTTCAGAACTTTATTTTAAATCATAAATTGTTGATTCTTCCTCTAGGCCTATAGAAACATCTTATATTTCAATCTTTTTGAATTTACTTGTTTTATTCTGAACAAGTTTGATTATAAAGCACAAAGATGTTTTCTGCTTGGATATTCTGAATGCTCAAAAGGCCATAGAATATACAACATAGAAACTCTGATTGTTGAAGAATCAATCAAAGTCAGGTTTGATGATAAGCTTGGCCAGCAACAGCCAAAGTAAATTGATTTTTCTATAGTTACAGAAGATCATCCCTCAAAATCTGAAAAGTTAGAAGCAAAGGAAGACTCAGAAGATCATCCTCTTGACAATACTCTGGATAATCTCAGAATCTCTGAACAACCCACTCAGAAAAGATGAGTTCTCAGATGATTTGAATGAAAAGTCAGTCAGAAGTTTTTAATCTTTATGATACTCAGAAGTTCATTAGATCAAACAGTTGTCCCATGCAACCTTCATGAGATGAACACTTTGTGTGTTTCTGAAAGGTCACGTGTGCTAAGCTATTGACGCCGTTCTAGGTAACTGTTCTGATTTTATTAAAATCTCACGCTTTCCCCTTACTTTTAAATTTCATTAAATGCTAAGTCATGATTAGATTCTTTTTAATTAAATTAAATACTCTTTTTACAGTTTTATTTTTAACCTATTTCTGAAAAGTCTTCATATAAATACCTTTGTAAAAACCCTTCTCACTTTTTACCGTCTCTTTCAAAAAAAAAACTCAAACGTCTGTGTATTTTTCTCTGAAAACTTTTTTTCTTCTCTCAAACCTAATTGCTCCAATGGCTTCCTCCTCCGCTCATTCTGAGAACATTCAATCTGAGCAATACATTGTTCCTGAGAGAACCACTCTCATACCAGTGGATAGCTTAGAGGTTATAAGTGAAATAATGGTGGACTTTGAGAATCTTAAAGATAATGGTTTTGATCTTCTTCCCGCTGTTGAGTTTCAAGGTTGGGGAAACTTCTTTGACCGTCTAGTTGGTCCAGTTTTTCCTCATCTTGTTAAAGAATTATGGATACATGCAATTGCTTCTCCAAAGGTCCTTCTCTCTTTCGTGATGGGTAAGGAAATCTCCATTACTGAAAACCTAATCAGAAAACTTCTAGGTTTTAAAGGAATTGGAGTAACTGGAATTGCTAATGGAAGAATGGAAATGTTAAAGGTTTATGCAGAAATTTTTACAAATGGGCAAGGGTCTTCAAAGGTCAGAGACTTGAAAAATAAGTACAAGATATGGGCAAGAATAATCCATGGTTGCATTCATCATAGGAAGGAAACTAGCTCTCCAGACTATATAAATGTTGACCAACAATACTTGTTGTTCTGTCTTGGAACAAATATCAAAATTGATTTACCCTATATCTTGTTTGATCATCTTTGGACTCATGTGAAAGAAACGAGAGAAGCAGAAAGAATGAAGAACCCAAAATCTAAAAGGAATTGAATTCCAATGGGGAGACTGATTTCAGACATTCTGACTGAGAATGGTCTGATTGCTCACCTGGATGAAGCTAATCTGCTGGGGGAGTTAGAGCCTACTTGTGGAAAGGCTATAACTAGAAAGAACTTGGTGAAGAGGAAGATTATAGACAAGCTGCTGATAGAACCAACTCCTTTTGTGTCAGCAACTATTAAGAGAAGGAGGATTCTAATTGATGATTTTCCACTGTTCAACTCAGGTGATCACCCTTGCATCATCCTGCATTGCATTCAAATCTGTAAAGAAAGTGGAACATCCATTGATCCTTCCTGGATGCAAGGAAGACACGAAGCTTCTCGAGATGTTATTCTTCAACAAGCTTTGAAGAGGAAGGCTGTTGAAGGACCTTCTGCCATACCTCAGAAGAAGAAGAAGAAATCAGGTACACCAGCTAAAACTGTATTTGTTTATGATTCTGAAAATATATCTACATCTTCTGAACCCCAAACCTTAGGAGACATAGATGTTAATATAGACCTGACCATACCCTCTGATCCTATTGCTGAAAATGCTCAAAGAAATCAAGTTTTATCAGACTTGAGTAATTTTGACTCTGATGATTATTCTGAAACACAAGCAGAACCCTCTCACTCAGAACCCTCTCAAACACCTGTTGAAAACCTTTCTAGACCTCCTCCCAGACCATTATCACCCAGACCTACTAGATGGTATGATGCTGGCTCTTGGAGAATACCAGGAATCAACGAACCTCTGGCCACTCTAAAGCCTTCATTCAACCTACCTTCTGAAAACATTTTTGCCTTAAACAGAACATAAACACAAAATCCTACCACAATTGTTGACAACACCATAATCATTTCACTTGACATCACACCACCCACATCTCCACAACTTCCAACTCCTGACTCACCAGTGATTTCACCGCCTCACATTCCAGAACACATAAATCATGAACCATCAGAACCATCACCAACACATGAACCCTCTGAAACTCTCAATCCATCAGAAACACCTGAACCCTCTGAACAACCTGAACCCTCTGAACAACCTGAACAACCTGACCAATCAGTAACTCCTGAACAAACAGAAAATCCTGAACCAGCTAACTTTCTAAGAACTGTAGTTGATTTTGAATCTCTACAATTTCTGTGAAACAAAACTTTCAAAAAGGTTGTCCCAAAACCTGTCCAGCCAAACGTAAATATATTGTTTCAGAATTTTTTAACAGAAGTTCAAGCATGGTTGAACCTGCTGAAGGAAGACCGCACCAAAAGTGTGAACCCAGCTGCAACAGATCTTCTGTGGGAATCTTTCAGAAGAACGTTAGATGCTGAGTCACTGAACCTGCAAGATTTATGTCACTCTCAGGTGATTGAGAACTTCTCAAAGCATTTGCGTGCCTTTCAGTCAGAAGCTGCTGATATTTGGGATAAGAAGTCTTCTCTGATGATTGCTGATGCTCCATCTAATGAAATGGACATTTCAGAAGATGAATCTAAAGAATCCTTTGAAGATTCAAATCCTATGGAAATTATTCCGTTGAATCAACCTTCTGCAAAAGTTGCACCTGAACCAGTGCCAATTCTTGTGATGGATCTGGGCACTCTCCTGTCAAATTTTGTTCGTTCTAACTCAACGGTTGCTAATCCAAGAGTTGTTTCTGCTGAATCTTCTACATCCTCTAATCCTACTTCACTTGTAATGGATACTCTGAATGAGCTCAAGAGGGAAAATGAAGCTATTCATGAGCGCTTGTACAAGCAAGATCAGACAAACCAAGAAATCAGAACACGGATGATGAAACAAGAGGAATCTGCATCTGAGATCAAGAATCTTCTTATGGCCCTTGTTTCTAAGAAATCTTAGTGTCTTTCTGTTTCTTGTTTTTGTTTGTTGTTTTGTTGAACCTCTGAATCTTTTATTATAAAAATTTTACGCTCTTCAACTATTTTTATATACTTTCTGATTATGCCAAAAAGGGGGAGAAAATGAGTATTTTGATCTAATCTCTAATTAACAGTTATGGGACTAAGTCAAACATTCTAACAAAATACAAGACTTCTTTCTATGTTTAAAAGAACTTTACAGGTATCATCTAACCTCTGGAAGTTTATTTCAAATGAACATTATCCTCAAAATAACCTGATGAAGAAATCTCAAAAGAAAAATTCCAAAGCTCTGATGAAAATTCTCAGGAAGTTTTTCTTATAGAAATATTTGTTTCAGGGGGGAGATTCCTATCTCTTATTCAAATTTATTTCTATATCTGAATATATTTTTGTCATCATAAAAAAGGGGGAGATTGTTAGAACAAGATTGGTTTTGATCATATCTCAGAGTTTCGATGATAACAATAAATTATATTTTATATATTTGATACTCTGATGAACGTATTTAACTGTTTCAGATAATGATCTGACAGGAGCATCTTCAAGTGCTGAGCTAAAAATAAATGAAGAAGTTCTTTGATGAAAAAACTATTTGTTTTATTGCAAGTGCTTATGCTGATGTTGTCTCTGATAATGTTCTGACAGAAGCATCTTCATATGTTGAGCTGAAAATAAATGAAGAAGTTCTTTTGATGAAAGAACCTTTTGCTTTAACTCAAGTGCTGATGCTGACTCTGGTAAGATAATTATTTAAATACATCTTCTAACTCTTAGCAAGTTTCTGTGTAAGTTATGTTTCAGAAGTTCTTTGAAAGCAAGTGTTGTTCAGAAGATATTTGAAAGCAAGTGCTATTTAGAAGATATTTGAAAGCAAGTGCTGAACAGAAGTACTTAGCAAGCAAAGCGTTGTTTAGAAGATATGCAAGCATGTTCTGAATTAAGACGTGAAGCCAAGTTCTAAAAGAATGCAGAAGCTATCAAGTCTTGTCAAGCTTCAGGAAACATGTTCTTACATAGTGTCGTTTGCTCATTTAATGCAAAGACGGCTACATGCACTCAAGTGTCTACGCTAGTGCATTGGAAAATGGAATAGAGCAAGGAAACACGCAAACATTTAATGCTCTCCATTTGAAGGCAGAAACGGTCATGTTTCTTCATGCTATATATAGAAGAACATTAGTTGCAAGCCAACTAACGAAATATTGCAGAACAACTGAAAGATTGAACATCTGAAGTTCTGAATAGAACTGAACAAATTCAAAAAAGAAGCAAGAACAACGTGAAAGATTATGGGCACACAAACAAATTTCATACACTTTGTGCTATAATATTCTTAGTGAAAAATCACAATTGTGATATAGATTTCTTAGAAGCAAACTTTGTTTCACTATCTGTAAAGATTTTATATCTTGTAATTGTTGCTTGAGAGACCAAGGTTGGTCAGATTTCTCAAGTCGACTAGGACTAGTTTAAGTCTTAGTGGTGTGAGTCACTTGTAAGGTTACTTGTGCATTGTTAGTCACAATAGTTGTTGTGTCATTGTAATAAGTTAATTATATTGGATTAAGTCCTTGTTGAGAAAGGCGAAATCACCTTGGCGGGTGGACTGGAGTAGTTTGAGTTCAAACGAACCAGGATAAAAATAACCTTGTCTTTCCATTATTGTTGTGCCTTTAAGAAAAATAAAAAGAGAAACTTATTCAACCCCCTCCCCCCCCCCCCCCCCCCCCCTTCTAACTGTTTTCTCCACCTTCAATTTTTTTTATTATTTCTGCTAGCATACTCCCTTGTTTACTTGTGACACCCCTTGGCCCATTTTATTTTTATTTATTTATTCATTTCTTTTTCTTTTAAATATATTTTCTAAAAATACTAAAAAATTATATGAAGTATAAAAATAATAGATTTATGTTTTGACATAATTTAAATATTTTTCTACATAAAAAATTATTGTATTCATTATACTTTATTTACTGTTATTAATTTCCTTGTAAATTAAAATAAAACTAGATTATTATTTATCTAAATATATTTATTTTAATATAAAAAAGACCAAAAATATTTCATAACACCACATATTATTTTCAAGACAAAAATACAAAAAAAAAATACTTTTCCTTTAAACTTATTTTCTTTTAATCAACTAAAATAGATTTAGGGTTTTATTCAAAAATCTTTTCTTACTTAAAATCTTTTCTTAATTAATTTCTTTTCTTAATTAACTTAAGTTAATTTAATTTAATTACTTTTTTCTCTAATTAGGTTTAGGATAAAACCTCCTTCATACAAAAAATCCAAACACAAAAACCATTTCTTTCAATTTGCATTTGTACTTTATATATTTCTTCAATTATTCGTACAATATTCAATTTGGTTGTAATAGATTAATTAGGTTTATATTATTGTAATCCCCATTCATAAATTGTATACCCCCTCCCACAAGTGTTGTAATAGTGTAGTAACTTTAAATTTCGCAATTTATCGCTTTTACATAATATGCTAGTAATTAGGGTTTGTATGGAAAGAATAAAATCAATCAAGTAGAAAACCCTAATTCAAGACAAAATCAAGCATGAAAACAACTCACTTGCATACAAACAACCTTAGGGTAAAATCCACTTGTTTTCCTTATACGAAATGGCCATATTATGCATGTAAGGTATCTTAGCAAAAACAAACAAATACAAGATCATAGTCCCGTCGTTGACGCTATCTAAAGTTGTCTTACAAATGATCTTAGTCCCTCAAAACAAATAGTGCTAAGATACCTTGCAACGTTGCTAATCATGGATATACGATGACCCACGCCCGTCCCATTTACATCCAAAGATAGGGTTTCTTACCAAATCAATGGTAAGACAACAATGTCAAAGGAAGAGAAAATGAACAAGAAAGACATTTGAGTAGGTAGTTTGCTCCTAATTACTTGCTCCATTTCAAAACAAACATCCTTTTTATTTTACACTTTCAAAACATCTTACAAAACTTGAAAACATTTTCAAAAGACCAAACATCTTTGTATACATTCTTACGAACAAGAATCATTACAAAGATTGCCTAAACAATGGCCTCTTTACAAAATACTTTCAAAACCACACAAAGCACAATTTCAAACAAAAGCAAGTGAACTAACAAGTAACTAAGAGCCCATGGAAAACCATGGATAAAAAGGGTGCTAATACCTTCCCTTTTTATAATCTACCCCCCGAACCCAAGAAACAATCTCAAAGGTCTTTCCTGTGCTTTTTCCCCTTTCCTTTTGGATAAAAGAAAAGTCGGTGGCGACTCTTGCTAATCGCAACATTTGCGATAAAACGCAAAACCCTCAAGTCAGTTCTCCCACCGTATCACAGAATTGGAGACTCTGCTGGGGAAAAATCTAAAAGTGGGGTTACCCTAGGGATTAGATCATATTTATTTGCTTACATTGTTTGACTTGTATGCTTTACATTATGGTTCTTTGTTTGGGTTTGAATCCTCTACCCGGATTTGGGATACATTATAGGTAAGTAGCAATACATTGTGGAAATTGTGCGGGGTATACCGACATGGTCTAAGAAATAGCTACGTTACTGCGACATATTTGTGGGTACCGGTAGCCTTTGAGTTAATCAAAGAGAATACGGGTCCGCTGAGTGATGTCATGAAGCACTAATGAACTTTTAAAACCTTTACTTGACCAACATGGCCTTTAGGATGTAGTGAGATGACCGGCTTTAGTGCAGTCCAAAGTTGGTAGATACTCGATACTACACTCATTGAGGTTTGGTTTCTTGGGATATTTCGATCGCCATTAAAGAGGCTTCTGCTGAAACAATGACCAAGGAATCAAACCAGTGATATTGAGCTCCTTAGAGCCGGGTTACTATTACTAGGACAGGTTTAAGCCAACTAAACTTCAAGAGGGTACTTACCTATAAAACTCTGTGCAAGCCTAAAACTAAGGATTTGTTTGCTTTGTTTGTATATGCATACTTGTACATAACATCATGAACATCATGAACATCATATACATCCACTAACCATTTCAAGGATTTTTGGATTCATCTTTGTTCTTGTTTTGTAGGATATGGATTCACTTCGCAGGAAAACTATTCAAGTCAACCTTGTAAGAATCCCTCCACAACTTAAGGAGCTAGCTTCAAGGATTCCTGAAAACTCTCCATTCACCGAGAGACATGGTAGCCTACTCAACTTGGTCACCTCCAACACAGATGAGGATATGATGAAGGTGCTCTTTCAGTTCTTTGATCCTTTACACCATTGCTTCACATTTCCCGACTATCAACTTGTGCCTACTTTGGAAGAATTCTCCCAACTCTTGAGGATTCCCATTCTCAATCAACTACCTTTCAATGGTACGGAAAGAGACCCAAAGCTAGAAGAGAATGCTCAAGCTCTACACTTACATTCATCTGATGTCACAACTCATTGGGAAACAAGGAGTGGTGTCAAAGGTTTCCTAGCAAAGTTCCTGTTTGAGAAAGCCCAAAGCTGTTGGAATTCCTTGGACTTGCAAACCTTTGAGGAAATTTTGGCTCTCCTCATCTATGGGATGGTTTTGTTTCCAAATCCTGATCAACTCATAGATGTGAACACCGTTAATATCTTCATATCTCACAACCCGGTGCCTACATTGCTAGGAGATATCCTACACTCTTTTCACGCTCGCACAATGAGGAAAAGAGGTGTTCTCATGTGTTGCACCCCTCTCTTGGCAAGGTGGTTTATTTCGCATCTTCCCCAATCTGTATTAAAGAATGAGCAAGGTTCAAGGTTGTCACAAAGGTTGATGACGCTCAAACATTCAGACATTCATTGGTGCTCCCGATCCAAAGAGAATGTTATCATTATCGACCGTTGTGGAGAATTTCCTAATATCCCTTTACTTGGAATTAGGGAGGAATCACCTATAACCCTTGCTTAGCCTTAAGACAGTTTGGTTATGCCCGAAGGGATGGCCCGCATGAGATACTGATTCAAGGATTGGTATTTGACTACGATAACAACGATCAAGGTCTTCGCCAGAGATTTATGCGAGCTTGGAGGATGTTAAACAAGGTATATAGCAAGACTTTGGGGCACAAGAATTCCATCCCTCTTGAGTCTTACCTCAAATGGGTACGAACTCGCGCTCAGAGTCTTATGATGCCTTACCCCTCCATTCTCCCGGTAATCATTGAGCCTGTCATGGAGGGAGATGTTCCATACACTATCCTACATCCTGACATGCCCACATCTATTAAAGACTGTTGTACCCCAAAATTTTCCCTCTCATTTTATCAACATTTCTCATCACAAGGCTCTTGGAACTCAAGATCAAGCTAGGGTTTGCTCTGCTCAAGACACCTCCTTGCACTTTGACCTAAATTAGGGTTTGAGTTTGCACAAGGATTTTTGGACCTTCAATACCCAAAGTGACTTTCATAATTCATGTTGGACTTATAAGTTTTCCCATACCAAGTTTCAAGCCTTGAATCAAATTTTTGCCCAGTCAATTGGACAGTTGACCTAGAAATCAGTTGTATTGGGGAAAAAGTCAATTGTGGCCAATTTACAGTCAAACCTCATGAATTTTGACCCACATCAACATTATGAACTCATATGAACTATTTGATCATGTTTGGACCACAATTCCACAAGAAATTTGATCAGATCACAAAAAGGGCAAAATGGTCATTTTTAGGGTTTTGACTGTACAAAGGCAATTTTTGACTGTTTGACCTAGCCAATGGCAAATTAAGCTCAAAAATGGACTCAAGGACTCAATGGCATCATCTTGACCTATTCAACAAGTTCAAAAGACCTCAATTGCATGGGATTGACAAATGAATTTTTCAGTCAACTGATCAAAATTTGACTATACACTGAAAAGTCAAACTTTGACTTTTTGGTCAAAATCAAGTGCCAAGGGTCATTTTTCATCAAGATGTGACAAATTATGAAACTTGTTCATCAAGAAACCCAAAATTGCAAATTAGGGTTTGAAATTGAAAATTTTCATAACTTAGAAATTTTCTAAGTTATGAAATTTTCTTAATTTTTCCTAACTTTGTCCCACATTTTCACCAAGATGCAAATGGATTAAAAAAAACTTATAACATGAAAGTTGTAGTCCTCCACAAAGTCTACAACTTTGATTCTCAAATTTTTCTCAAAAGAAGCTTGGATCTCAAGTTATGATTTTTGGAACATGGGTCCCTAAAACTTTTAACTTAGAGAAATTTTGCCCTAGTTTAGGCAGGATTTTGACCTATCTTCTTGGCCATTTTTCACATAGTTCCACTTGGAGTTTCAAGTTTCATTTCAGAGATGTATTATAGAGAATGTTGCAAGCTTTCCAAATTGTCCAATAACTCCTCAAACACATTTGTGGTTAGGGAGAATCGAATGCTTGAAGTTGGAAAAAACTCACTTTGTATCCATGGCAAATACATGTTCACTCAAGTGGCATTTTCAAACCAGCATGCTTTGTACTAGTTTTCAAGCCTCTAAACCAATTCACACTCCTTAATTTAATTCAAATCCATCAGTCTAAGCATTTGTTTTGGCCATTTGGGCATTGTACACAAAATTAAGCCTTAATTAGAAAAAGGTACATTTTTATTTTGGAAAAGGTATGCTTTATGTCAAAACATGATCTTTGAAGCATAGGGCCAAGATCTCAGAAGCCAAATCAAATCCACAAATTCCAGCAACCAAGAGGATTGTGTGCAGCATATTAGATGGCTTGTACAGGCCTGTATAGAGAACTTACACATTCTTGCTTCAAAAACAAGAAATTGTCCAAACACTTGCCAACTTGAGAACCAGCCATTGTTAGCTTACACAAACATTGCAAACATATTTCACACAACCCTTTGATCCATAAACACGAATGCTTGAGCCCCAAAACCTCCCATATCCAAAAATCACATTCTTTTGGCAAAATAGGGCAGGTGCTGCAACTTGAGTGCCACAGCTCATTTGGCTCGTGTGTTTTGCTCCTTTTTGCTTCAAACACCTTCCATTAAACTTACTCAAGCTATCCCAAACCTCCATTGCCAACTGTAACTCCATTTACAGTGTTCACCATTTTCATTTCAAGCTTGTGCAGGTTGAGTTCTAGAGGTCGATTCAGGGACATTCAAGGCAAGCTAGCTATTGGAAAAGATCAAGTGAAGTTCAGGCAAGCTACCAGACACCTCAAAACTTGTTGAGAAGCACTGCATTTCCCTACACGAATCCAACTGAAACAGGTTTTTCATCACTTACTATCTCTCTATTTAGGAACATTTAGCCTTAGGTTTGTGAATGAAAAATGTAGTATTCAATGCCATGAAGCTGTACATATGCTCAGTTTTCATTTATATTAAGTGTGCTAGGAGAATTTCATCCATGAACATGCTGTAAAAACTAGGTCAGATTTTAGGGCCAGAGAAATTCTCTCTGGTCTTTGAGAGTTAAGATTAATGCTTTATATGATTAGAATCGTGTTGAAATTCTCTACAAGTTTTGTGTTATGTGTTTTTGCAATGGAGCTCGTTTCCAGGATGTTCAAGTATGAATCAGGCGCGCGCGTGTTTGACTATTGCTGGAGGTTGAAGATGAAGACTTGGGCTGGGCCTGGTCTGCTTGCTTCTAACACCTCCCTTTTTCAGTTTCGCACCCCTGGCCCAATTTCTTATATTTTTGCATTTTTGCATTTTTGTTTTCTTTTCTGACTTGGTTATTTTATTTCCAAATATAATAAATGCTCAAAAAATATTTTCATAATTTTTTTAATTTTTATTTGGCATTTTATTCTAATTTTTTCTAACATTAAAAGTATTTAAATATTCTTTTATATTATTAAGACTTGAAAAATATTTACATTTTATACTTTTATTTTTATTCTCTACTTTTATTTATAATAAAAATATTTTCTTGAATATATTTTATTTTTGTACATATTTTATTTTATTTTTGTACATATTTAATTTGATTAATATACACATAATAAACATATATACTTTTATTAAATACTTAGAATAAAAAAATACAAAAATATTACATTTTTATTTTTATAATTAAATATACTAAAAAATACCTTTTTTTAAATATATTTCATTTTTACACATATTAATATATTTTCTGTATATAAATAATATATAATATTTATTTTAAAGAAAATTAGGGTTTACTCTTAAATAAATAAAATCAATCTTTTTTTGTTTATTTCTTTATACTTTTTACATTGAAAATACTTTACATACATAAACAAATAAAAACTTCTTTTTGCATAATACATTTTATTTAATATTTATTTATTTTGTTTATTTAAATATTATACATTTAAATATTGATGCATTTGAGATTCAATTTGGATGTAATAGTAATCTAGGGTTTATATTTTCTGTCAAATACCCACATTCAAAATTGTACCCCCATCCCCATAATCATGTTGTAATAGCTTAGGATTTAAATTCTCGCACTTTACGCTTTCAATTATGCCATATTTAGAGAATTAGGGTGTGTATGCAAAAATTAAAATCAACAAATAGCTTTACCTAATCAAAGAGAAAAATGCATGAAAACCAAAAACAATGCACACTTGCACCCCTAGGGTTACAATCCACTTGTTACCTTCAAAAATGGGCCATGGTATGCATGTTGGGTACTTTGGCAAAACAAAAACAAAACAAAAGATCATAGTCCCTCGATGATGCTATCTGAGTTGCCTAAACAAAAATGATCAAGTCCCTCAAGAAAATTGCCAAAAATACTTGACACAATTGCTATCATGGTCTATACGATGACTCGCGCCTATCCCGTTTAACATCCTAACACAAGGTTGTTCACCAAATACAATGGTGAAATAACAATGTTAAAAGGGTTAAAACATAAGAAAGATCTTTGAGTAAAATAGGGTAGACAACTCTTAGTTACTTGATCAAAAGCTTGCAAAACATCCTTGCTATTTTCAAACACACTTCACAACACAATTTCAAAAACATTTCCCAAAACAAACTTTCAAACTTTGAAATATTTTTAAAAGACAAAAACACCTTTGTATACATTCAAACAAGAATCATTACAAAGGTTGCCACAACGATGGCCTCTTTTCAAAACATCTTTCAAAACCACACACAAAGCACCATTTCAAACAATTGGAAAAGCAAAGCAAGTGATCTAAACAAGTAACTAAGAGCCCATGGATAACCATGGATGAAAAGGGTGTTTGCACCTTCCCTTTTCATAATCTACTCCCCGAATCCAAGAAAACATCTCAAAGGTCTTTCCTGTGCTTTTTGACCTTTCCTTAGGATAAAATAAAAAGTCGATGGCGACTCTTGCTAAGCCGAAACATTTGCAAACACAAACGCAAAACCTCAAGTCAGTTCTCCCACCGTATCATAGAATTGGCGACTCTGCTGCGGACTACTTTAAAAGTGGAGTAACCTTAGGGTTTAGATCACCTTTGCATGATTATCTTGTTTGCTTTGTTTGCTTTACACTTGGTCCTATTGTTTGGGTTTGAATCCTCCAAACATTGTGGAAACTGTGCAGGGTATACCGACATGGTTGAAGCAATAGCTATATTAGTGCGACATATTTGTGAGTATCGGTAGCCTTTGAGTCAATCAAAGAGAATACGGGGCCGCTGAGTGATGTCATGAAGCACTAATGAACTCTTAGAACCTTACTTGACCATCTTGGCCTTTTTAGGGGTAGTGAGATGACCGGCTTTGGTGCAGTCCGAAGTTTGTAGATACTCGATACTACACTCATTGAGGGTTATTTTCTTGGAATATTTTGATCGCCAGTTAAGTGGCTAAACCAAAACAATGAACATAGAAAATAATCCAGTGATATTGAGCTCCTTAGAACCCGGTTACTATTTATAAGACAGGTTTGAGCCAACTAACTTCAAGAGGGTACTTACCTATGAAACCTCATGCAAGCCTGAAACTAGGATCTTGTGTGACTTGTTTGTACATATGCTTGTGCATACATCATGACCATCATAAAGCATCATATGCATCCAATAACCATTTCAAGGGTTTGGATCTTCATCTTTGTTCTTGTGTTGTAGGTCATGGAATGTCTTCGCAGGAAAACAATACAAGTCAACCTTATGAGAATCCCTCCTCAACTCAAGGAGCTTACTTCCAAAATTCTAGAGAATTCTCCCTTCAGTGAAAGACATGGTAGACTTCTTAACTTGGTCAACTCCAACATTGAAGAAGACATGATGAAAGTCCTCTTCCAGTTCTTTGACCCCCTACACCACTGTTTCACATTCCCTGATTATCAACTAGTACCTACTTTGGAGGAATTTTCTCAACTCCTGAGGATTCCTATTCTTCATCAACTACCCTACAACGGTACGGAAAAAGAACCAAAGCCTGAAGATGTTGCTCAAGCCTTACACTTGCAACCATCTGATATCAAAGGTCATTGGGAAACCATAAGTGGTGTCAAGGGTTTCTTGGAAAAGTTTCTGTTTGAGAAGGCACAAGACTGCTGGAATTCCTTGGATCTAAAAGCTTTTGAAGAGATTGTGGCACTCCTCATCTATGGGTTGGTCTTGTTCCCAAACCCTGATCAGCTTATAGATGTGAATGCTGTCAAGATTTTCATATCGCGGAATCATGTGCCTACATTGCTTGGGGACATCCTACACTCATTTTACACACGAACAATGAGGAAAAGAGGTGTTCTCATGTGTTGTACTCCTCTTCTAGCAAGGTGGTTTATTTCTCACCTTCCCTAATCAATTTTGAAGAATGAGCAGGGTTTAAGGTGGTCACAACGATTGATGACCCTCATACACTCTGATGTTCATTGGTGTTCTCGGTCCAGAGAAAATGTCATCATCATTGATTGTTGTGGGGAATTCCCTAATGTCCCATTACTTGGCATTAGGGGAGGCATCACCTGCAACCCCTGTTTAGCTCTGAGGCAGTTTGGATATGCCCGGAGGGATGGCCCTCATGATATGTTGATTCTTGACCTAGTTTTTGACTTTGACAACGATGCGCGAGGACTTCGACAAAGGTTTATCCGAGCTTGGAGGATACCCAACAAAGTGGATAGTAAGACATTGGGGCACAAGAATTCCATCCCCCTTGAGCCTTACCTCAAGTGGGTATGAACCCGTGCCCAGAATCTTATGATGCCATACCCTCACATTCTCCCCGTGATCAAAGAGCCTGTTATGGAAGGAGAGGTTCCATACACCCTCCCACATCCAGACATGCCGACATCATTGGAAGAATTGCAAAAGAGTTGGATACAACTCAAAGAAGAACGGAATACTTTTGAAGCCAGCTTCTACGCCAGTGAGAAGAAGGTTTTGGAACTTACCCACCGACTTCATGAAGAGGAGACCCTCAACACTTACATCGCACCAAAGAGGATGCGCAATGTCTTTTTACATTAAGAATTTTGTAATATTTTGCCCATGGGGCATTTATGTACTAACAAATTTCTTCTTAATTAATATGACGTGTGTTCATTTTGTTTGCAACAAATTTGAATTTCTGAATCCTTGAATGCATTACATGAACAACATATCATTCATCATATGCATAAAACAGGTCTTCACACCAGGTTTCCTTATCTTTCTGTTGTTTATTTCAGCAAGATGGATTTGGAGCAGACGGTTAAAGATCTGCAAGCGCAGAATTCTCAATTTCCACAAATCCTCATGACCTTAGCAAAGGGTCAAGAGGATCTTAAAGCATTGTTGGAGAAAGAGAAAGACAAAGAGAAAAAGAAGAAAAGGACCGGTATGGCCACTATGGGAAGGAGGTTTGAAAATCAGGCTAGAAAGGTTTCGAGTTCCCTTCGACGTCTGATGAAGGAATTGGTAAAGTAAAAGGAGCTGTGATGCCTTCTGAATCTGAAGTTGAAGAAGAAGAAGAAGAAGAGGATAAAGATTACTACGAACAGCAATATCCCCTGGCGGATGATAGGTATAAAAATCTTGAGGATCGGTCGGCAGCCATGGAGTTGCAAAGGGTACCTGCTTTAGATTTCGAAGAACTAGGGCTGGTTGATGGGATCGTCATTCCTCCCAAGTTCAAAGTACCCACATTTTCTAAGTATGACAGTTTGTCCTGTCCAAAGATGCATCTGAGGTCCTACGTCAGAAAGATCCAACCTCACTCCTCTGATAAGGATCTTTGGGTCCACTTTTTTCAAGATAGTTTGTCAGGCACACAATTGGACTGGTTCTATCAACTTGAGAGATCTGATGTTCATAACTGGGAAGATTTAGCTGCTGCTTTCTACCGACAATACCAATACAATGTTGATTTAGCGCCTACTCGTACTCAACTACAGAGTATGGGTATGGCTTCTAATGAGGGATTTAAGGAGTATGCCCAGAAGTGGCGAGATTTGGCTGGAAGGGTGCAGCCACCTTTTTCGGATAGAGAGCTGATTGACATGTTTTTAGGGACTCTGTCAGGACCATTCTTCAATCATTTAATCGGGAGTTCGTCTGCAGGATTCACCGAACTAATTCTGACTGGTGAGAGGGTCGAAGCTGGCATTAAAAGTGGTAAAATTCAGAAGGATGCCTCCGCTTCCACTGCTATTAAGAAGACCTTCCCCGCCAAGAAAGAAGCTTCTGCTGTTTATTCCCAGAAAAATCAAGGAAGAACGGAGCGCCGACCAACGATAGGGGTTGTGATGATTCAAAACTCCTCAGCTGATCAACCTCGAAGTAGTCAACCTATAGCTAACCAGCAAAGGGTAGAAAGGCCACAACGGAAGTTCACCCGAATCAATATGACACCGGCTCAAGTTCTCCCTCATTTGTTAAAGCTGAACCTCACCAATTTGAAAGAAACGCCGAAAAACCCCAATACCTACTCTCCTTATTATCATTCCAATGCAAAATGTGCGTACCACTCGAACAGTGTAGGGAATGATACCAACAACTATTGGGCTCTTAAAAACAAGATCCAAGACCTGATAGACGCCAAGGAGGTAGAGTTTGATGCTCCTGAAAAACCCAACGTGATATCCGCTCCAATGCCCAAGCACGGTCATAATGTTCATGCCGTTGTGGAAGACCTTCATGTTACCATTGTTGATGACCTTTTGACTCCGTTACCAGTGATTAAAGTGAATTTGATGAAAGTCGAGATATTCCCAGGCTGTGGAAAAGACTTCTACTTTTGTTCAAACATACAAACTGACTGCCCACTATTGAAATTAGGCATCCAACGCCTGATGGATACCCAAGAGATCCTTTTTCAAAAGACTCATGTTGATACTATCACACTTGTTACTCCTGCTACCTTTGTTAATTCAACCAATGACATCGCCATAATCACCATCTCGGACAATCTTCCCAAGACCTACAAAAGGCCTGTCAAGATTACGCCTGATCCTAAGTTTGTGCCGCTGAAAATTACCATGCCGGGGCCTGTCCCGTATAAATCTAACAAGACGATACCATGTAATTACTGAGGAGAAATCTTCTACCATGGTGTCAAACAGATTGAATCAGTCCAAGAGAATACCGATGATGAAACCCCTGATATAGGGAATATTGCGGGAACGAGCAAGATAACTCGCAGCAGAAGGATCTTCTCTTTGGAGATTGCTCCTCCACGAGCAGTCTTCGAACCCTCGAAAGCTTCTGCGCCTGTCAAGCCATCTGTGCAAAGCCCGGTAATTGAATAATTGGATGCTCCCGAAGCTAGACCCTCTGTTGATACTACCGATAAGGGTAAGGGGATACTAGAAGCTCCTGTTAGGACGAAAGCTCAGACTGTGGTAATCCCCGAGACCACCCAAAAAGAGATGGAAGAAATCTTAAAGATAATCAAGAAGAGCGACTACGATGTCGTGGAGCAGCTAGGGCAGACCCCTTCCAAAATCTCTATGTTGGCTCTCCTACTCTGCTCTGAGACCCATGCCAAGGCCTTAATCAAAGTTCTAAAGACGACACATGTGCCTCAAGAAACTTCTGCTGACCAGTTTCAAGAGTGCGTGGCTAGCCTTACAGCTGATAACGGCCTTGGTTTTTCTGATGTTGATTTGACCCCTAAGGGAAGGAAGCACAATGATGCACTGCACGTATCGGTAGAGTGCAGAGGGACTACACTTGCCCATGTCCTGGTTGATACTGGTTCATCTTTGAATGTCCTACCAAAGAAGGCGTTGGACAGGCTAGACTGCGAAGGTTTGACTTTAAAACCCAGTAACATCATTGTTAGAGCCTTCGACGGTTCTAAGAGGATGGTTCACGGAGAGGTGGACATCCCAATCAAAGTGGGTACCGAGACCTTCAACTCTACCTTTTATGTGATGGACATCCGTCCTTCATATTCATGCTTGTTGGGAAGGCCATGGATCTACTATGTTGGGGCAGTTACCTCCTCTTTACACCAAATGCTAAAGTATCCAGTTCAGGGTAATATTATAACGGTGCACGGTGAGGAAGAGTACATGATAAGTCACCTCAACTCCTTCCGCTATGTGTAGTTGGATGGCGAGTTCTAAGAAACACCTTTCCAGCACTTTGAAGAGGTGTCTCCTGAAGTCGCAGTTACGAATACAATATCTGATGTGCCTATCGTTACCAAGCCGGTGTCCCGGATGTCATCCCTCAAGGATGCGGAGGCTGTAATCAAAGAAGGAAGAAGTACGGTTTGGGGGCAATTGCCTGATTTTTCACACAAGACAAACAAGTTCGGACTAGGTTTTACTGCTGCTGGCCAGAAAGTTGTGCGTCGCTCCCGGGCTGGAGGACCACCCTTTAAAATCACTCACCATGGAATTAATGATTTATAAGATGATGATGAAGAAGACAACTTTGAAGATTGGATCTTTCCAACCGTCGAAGGAGGATTAAGCAACTGGGAAGCGAAAGACTTTATTCCCATCACTTTTATCAACCAGTAATTTATCTTTGAACAATTTCCTATTTTGGTCTGTAATAATTAAACAATTCGTACACACTCTTTTCACCTTATGCCTTAACCGGGGCATATAGGTCCATTTGTAAGGGCTTGATTTCTTCATTATCATATGCCATGTTTAATGAATCATTGGACGTTTTCATCTATAAACCGTTGTGTTCATTTTCTTTCCTTTTACATTTTGTTTTGTTTAAGGATGGCTATCCCTTACACACACCCACACTCACAAAATGCAGGTACCCATCCACTCCGGATTCCATGGGTGACTATTCTGCTTTAGCCTTTAGTGACTCTGAAGATTTAGTCAATCATGCCGAGTACAAAGGTGATGAAGATTGTGAAGTGCCTGGAGAGTTAGCCAGACTTCTGCAACAAGAGGAAAGGGTTATTCTGCCCCATGAAGAGTTGCTAGAGACCATCAACTTGGGAACAGAGGAAGACAGGAAAGAGGGAAAAGTGGGTGCCAACCTAGATCCAAGTGTCAAAGAGCGCTTAGTGCAGTTGTTGAATGAATATGTCGAAATATTCTCCTGGTCCTATGAAGACATGCCGGGACTAGATACAGATATCAGGGTTCACCGTCTCCCTACAAGAGAAGACTGTCCACCGATCAAACAAAAAGTCCTATGAATGAGGCCCGACATGTCTTAGAAGATCAAAGCTGAGGTAATGAAGCAGTTCAATGCTGGTTTTCTGGCTGTTACTTCCTATCCACAATGGGTTGCTAACATTGTGCCTGTGCCTAAGAAGGACGGCAAAGTCAGAATGTGTGTGGATTACAGAGACTTAAACAGGGCTAGCCCTAAAGATGATTTTCCACTTCCACACATTGACATGTTGGTTGACAATACAGCTCAACACAATGTATTTTCCTTCATGGATGGATTCTCGGGATACAACCAGATCAAAATGGCCCCCGAAGACATGGAGAAAACTACTTTTGTTACGCAGTGGGGTACCTTCTACTATAAAGTGATGCCATTCGAACTGAAGAATGACGGGGCAACCTATCAGCGAGCCATGGTAGCTTTGTTTCATGATATGATACATCATGAGATCGAAGTCTATGTAGATGACATGATAGCCCGTTCACAGATAGAAGAAGAACACCTTGACCATCTGCAAAAGCTGTTTGTCAGATTGAAGGAGTATAAGCTCAGACTGAACCCAAGCAAGTGCACTTTTGGAGTCAGGTCTGGTAAACTTTTGGGATTTATCGTCAGCAACAAAGGCATTGAGATTGATCCTGCTAAAGTCAAAGCTATACAAGAAATGCATGTCCCTCGTACTGAAAAGGAGGTTAGAGGTTTCTTGGGACGCTTAAACTATATTGCGAGGTTCATCTCTCACCTAACATCTACCTGTGAGCCAATTTTCAAGTTGTTAAAGAAAGATCAGGTAGTTGAATGGAACAATGATTGTCAAGTTGCTTTTGATAAGATCAAGGAGTATTTGCTGGGACCTCCTATCTTAATGCCACCCGTTGAAGGAAGGCCGTTAATCATGTATCTGACTATTTTGGATAACTCAATGGGGTGCGTACTGGGCCAACATGACGAGTCTGGCCGAAAAGAGCATGCCATTTATTACCTTAGCAAAACGTTTACCGACTGTGAGACTCACTACTCACTGCTCGAGAAAACTTGATGCGCTTTGGTATGGGCTGCTCGATGGCTAAGGCAGTATATGTTGACTCATACCACTTTGCTGATTTCCAAGACGGATCCGATCAAGTACATCTTTGAGAAGCTTGCTTTATCTGGAAGAATCGCTAGATGGCAAATGATCCTGACAGAGTATGATATCCAGTATACTACCCAAAAAGCTATAAAGGGGAGTGTACTAGCTGACCATCTAGCTCATCAAGCCGTCGAAGTTTACCAATATATGAGATTAGACTTCCCTGACGAGGACATGGTGACATTGGACAACATTGAAGGTAACGGACCGTATGACGGACCTGAACAAGGATCCCGATGGACCCTGTACTTTGATGGTACTTCAAATGCACTTGGTGACGGTATCGGTGCGGTACTTATTTCTCTGGAAGGTTGCCATACGCCTTTCACTGCTAGACTCTGTTTCAGCTGCACCAACAACATGGTCGAATACGAAGCTTGTATCTTTGGTCTCAAGGCTGTGATCAATTTAGGAATCAAATCTTTGGTCGTATTTGGGGACTCAGCTTTGGTTATCAGTTAAGTCAAAGGAGAGTGGGACACTAAACATCCTAATCTTATCCCATACAAAGAACTTGTCCTGACATTGTTGCCTCATTTCGAGCAGATTACCTTCGAGCACTTTCCGCGAGAAGAAAATCAGTTAGCAGATGCTCTAGCTACAATGTCTTCCATGTTTAAACTCAACTGGGATAATGAGGCTCCACAAATCACCATCGAGCGAATGGACGAGCCTGCGCACTGTCATGAGATTAATATCGAAGAAGTAGTGGAACAACCCTGGTTTCATGAAATCAAAAGGTATCTCCAGACTCGAGAATACCCTGAAGGAGCTTCAGTCAATGACAAAAAGTTCTTAAGGAGATTTTCTGCCAAGTTCTTCCTGAGCAATGGTATCCTATACAAGCGCAATCATGATTGTGTTCTACTTCGTTATGTGGACAAAACTGAATCTGAGTTGATCATGACTGAAATACATAGTGGCACCTTTGGCACCCACTTGAGCGGACATACGATGGCTAAGAAGATTCTAAGGGCAGGCTACTACTGGTCTACCATGGAAGCTGACTGTCATCAATACGCTCGTACTTGTCACAAATGCCAAGTCTATGCTGACAAAGTACATATTCCTCTTGTTCCTCTCAATGTTCTAACAGCCCCTTGGCTATTCGCAATGTGGGGAATCGACATGATTGGAGAGATCAAGCCCACGGCATCCAACATACATCGCTTCATCCCGGTGGCTATTGATTACTTTACCAAATGGGTCGAAGCAGCTTCCTTCGCCTCAGTTACAAAGAATGTGGTTGCCTGTTTCATCAAGCAAAATCTCATATGCCGGTATGGTATCCACGACAGGATAATAACGGACAACGGTACAAATTTGAATAACATTATGATCAACGCTCTGTGCGAGCAGTTCAAAATTCAACATCACAATTCATCTCCCTATCGGCCAAAGATGAACGGTGTTGTTGAAGCTGTGAACAAAAATATCAAAAATATCATTCAAAAGATGACAGTCACCTACAAGGACTGGCATGAGATGTTACCGTTTTCTCTGCACGGATATCGTACCACGGCGCGTACTTCTACTGGGGCAACCCCCTTTTCTTTGGTATATGGCATGGAGGCTGTTTTACCTATGGAAGTTCAGATTCCTTCCTTGAGGATCATGAAGGATATTGGTTTGAGTGAAGACGATTGGATTCAGACCCGGCTTGACCAACTTAATTTGATCGACGAGAAACGAATTACTGTTGTTTGTCATGGTCAGACGTATCAAAAACGGATGATCAAGGCTTTCAACAAGAAAGTCAGGAGTCAGGTATACCAAGTCGAAGATCTTGTAATCAAGCGGATCATCTTGCCGCAAATGACCCCAGGGGCAAATAGACTCCTACTTACGAAGGACCATTTGTGATCAAGAACATCTTTTCTGGTGGGGCAATGATTCTAACCACCATGGACAGCGACGACTTGCCGCACCCTGTGAACGCAAACATAGTCAAAAGATACTACACATAAAATGACCCGACAAGTTGAAAACCCGAAAGGGAAACTTGGGCAAGAATGGGCATCCCGGTGAATCGAAAACTCGAAAGGGCGGTTCAGGCAAAAATTAGGGATAAATAAAAAAATTTGTACACCCGACAAGTTGAAAACCCGAAAGGGAGACTTGGGCAAAAAAGGGTTTCCCGTTGGACTGAAAACCCGAAAGGGCGGTCCAGGCAAAAGTTAGGGAATTAAAGCGTATGACTATGTCTTGTCGGATCACTTTAAGGATAATCTCTTCACCAACAAGCTCCAAGCTTCTGATCAATCCAATCATTGGTAGACGAAGCAACGAATGGACAAGATACTCAGAGTTGTGAAGGCTATAGTAGAATGGGAACCCCATGGAATTGTTACACATAGCCATCTTTCTTTTTGTATAAATTTTTTCTCAATTTTATGACAACATCCTCTTACTAGGATGTCTGTCTCCTTTGTACAAAGATACTTACAAAAGTTAGTACAAAAATACTTACAAAAGTTAATACAAAAATACTTCGAAGTGCGGAAATTTGCTTGCCTTTCTTTTCTTTTTTACACTTATGTTTTATTTGAAAACGTCCAATGGTTTGTTAATTAGACATATACATTTGAATATAATCACTGCTTACAAATAAAACGAAATAAGAGAGGATAATTACTGATAGGTCAAAAGTATGTGAAAACGTCTTTAGGCTATTCCAGAAGATATCCCCTGCAGTACATCATCCTGCTCCTCAACAGAGCTAAAACCTTGAGGTACATATCCCCAGCGGAGTTAAGTTTCAAAATTCCCATCAGAGTTAAGTCTCTAAACTCCCGATCCCCAGTGGAGCCCGAAAACCCTGAAATACATATCCCCAGTGGAGCTAGAATACTCTAAACCTTCTTCCCCAGCGAAGTCAAATTTCCAACTATCAATCCCCAACTTCCCCAGCAGGTTATCTTAAAAATCTGAGAATCAACCAGATAACAGTTAACTTTTTTGTCTTATCCCCAACTAAGATGATTCCCCATTAGATTGGAATACAACCCAAGCTCCTGACTTCCCCGGAAGAATAAACACTCTCCCCACAGAGTTATTTCCCAACAAAACGAAGATTCTAGTTCCTGTTTCTCCAATTGAAGCCTCCCAGGTTTTGATTCCCCAGTAGAGGTCTTCATAGTTTTCCTTATTTCCCAGGAAAGTCATGAAGGATTCTCATTCCCCGCATAAGTTATCAAAGCTCTTGTTAATCCCCACAAGTCACCAAGGATTTTCAATCCCCAAGCAGTCAGCAAGGATTTCTCATCTTCAACAATCAAAGATTTTTGGAATCCCCAGCATCGCTCAAGGATTTACTCTCCCGGGAAGCAATCAAAGATTTCATTATCTCCAGCTATCAAGGATTTATTTTCCTCAGCAAGACAGCTACTCAGCTTACATGCACATCCATTACATTCATATATCATAAACATTGATGAAACACATTTTCATTACATCATACATATCATGCAACATAACTTTGTGTTTTAGCTAACATTTTACCCTTTTCAGGATAAGATTAAAAAGCTATTGTTAAACAACTATTCAGAGATTTCAGATACAGTATGGATACACCCCAGACACGGTGGTCATTTTATTACTCATTCAGAATTTCAAGTCAGATACAGTATGGATACACCCCAGAGACGGCGGTCATTATATTACTCATTCATAATTTCAAGTCAAGATACAGTATGGATACACCCCAGACACGGTGGTCATTCTACTATTCATTCAGGCTCCAGCAATCAGATACAGACTAGATATGCTCCAGACACAGAAGCCATTCTATTTCTCATTCAGATTTAACTATCAACTTCAAATACAGATACGCTCCAAACACGGCGGTCATTCTGATATTCGTTCAAGAATCAAATACAGTTACAGCTTGGGTACACTCCAGACACGGATGTCATTCCTTTGCTCATACAAATCTAATCTCCAGATACAACTCAGATACGTTCCAAATACGGATACCATTCTGATGTTCATTCTACTGATTTTTCAACAAACAAGTCTTGGATGGCATCTTTAAGCCCATCCCTAGCAAGATTCTACCATCTTCAAATGGCATCTTTAAGCCCATTCCCTCAGCTACATTTTGACGAGTGCAAATTTACGGGCACTCTAGTGTCCAATCCTCTTTTACCTTCGAGTCACGAAAGGCAAACTTGTCAATCTAACTCTTCAGGTTCAAGAAGATTGAACAGGGGCAACTGTTTTACCCCAAAATTTTCCCTCTCATTTTATCAACATTTCTCATCACAAGGCTCTTGGAACTCAAGATCAAGCTAGGGTTTGCTCTGCTCAAGACACCTCCTTGCATTGTTAACCTAAATTAGGGTTTGAGTTTGCACAGGGATTTTTGGAACTTCAATACCCAAAGTGACTTTCATACTTCATGTTGGACTCATAAGTTTTCCCATACCAAGTTTCAAGCCTTGAAACAAATTTTTGTCCGGTCAATTGGACAGTTGACCTAGAAATCAGTTGTATTGGGGAAAAACTCAATTGTGGCCAATTTACAGTCAAACCTCATGAATTTTGACCCACATCAACATTATGAACTCATAAGAACCATTTGATCAAGTTTGGACCACAATTCCATAAGAAATTTGATCAGATCACCAAAAGGGCAAAATGGTCATTTTTAGGGTTTTAACTGTACAAAGGCAATTTTTGACTGTTTGACCTAGCCAGTGGCAAATTAAGCTCAACCATGGACTCAAGGACTCAATGGCATCATATTGACCTATTCAACAAGTTTAAAAGACCTCAATTGCATGGGATTGACAAATGAATTTTTCAGTCAACTGATCAAAATTTGACTGTACACTGAAAAGTCAAACTTTGACTTTTTGGTCAAAATCAAGTTCCAAGGGTCATTTTTCATCAAGATGTGTCAAATTATGAAACTTTTTCATCAAGAAACCCAAAATTGCAAATTAGGGTTTGAAATTGAAAATTTTCATAACTTAGAAATTTTCTAAGTTATGAAATTTTCTTAATTTTTCCTAACTTTGTCCCACATTTTCACCAAGATGCAAATGGATTAAAACAAAACTTATCACATGAAAGTTGTAGTCCTCCACAAATTCTACAACTTTGATTCACAAAGTTTTCTCAAAAGAAGCTTGGATCTCAAGTTATGATTTTTGGAACAAGGGTCCCTAAAACTTTTAACTTAGAGAAATTTTGCCCTAGTTTAGGCAAGATTTTCACCTATCTTCTTGGCCATTTTTCACATAGTTCCACTTGGAGTCTCAAGTTTCATTTCAAATATGTATTATAGAGCATGTTGCAAGCTTTCCAAATTATCCAATAACTCCTCAAACACATTTGTGGTTAGGGAGAATCGAATGCTTAAAGTTGGCAAAAACTCACTTTGTATCCATGGCAAATACATGTTCACTCAAGTGGCATTTTCAAACCAGCATGCTTTGTACTAGTTTGCAGGCCTCTAAACCAATTCACACTCCTTAATTAAATGCAAATCCATCAGTCTAAGCATTTGTTTTGGCCATTTGGGCATTGTACACAAAATTAAGCCTTAATTAGAAAAAGGTACATTTTTATTTTGGAAAAGGTATGCTTTATGTCAAAACATGATCTTTGAAGCATAGGGACAAGATCTCAGAAGCCAAATCAAATCCATAAATTCCAGCAACCAAAAGGATTGTGTGCAGCATATTAGATGGCTTGTACAGGCCTGTATAGAGAACTTGTTGCCCCTAGGGTTACAATCCACTTTTTGCCTTCAAAAATGGGCCATGGTATGCATGTTGGGTACTTTGGCAAAACAAAAACAAAACAAAAGATCATAGTCCCTCGATGACGTTATCTGAGTTGCCTAAACAAAAATGATCAAGTCCCTCAAGAAAATTTCCAAAAATACTTGACACAATTGCTATCATGGTCTATACGATGACCCGCGCCTGTCCCGTTTAAAATCCTAAAACAAGGTTGTTCACCAAATACAATGGTGAAATAACACTGTCAAAAGGGTTAAAACATAAGAAAGATCTTTGAGTAAAATAGGGTAGACAACTCTTAGTTACTTGATCAAAAGCTTGCAAAATATCCTTGCTATTTTCAAACACACTTCACAACACAATTTCAAAAACATTTCCCAAAACAAACTTTCAAACTTTGAAATCTTTTCAAAAGACAAAAAGACCTTTGTATACATTCAAACAAGAATGATTACAAAGGTTGCCACAACGATGGCCTCTTTTCAAAACATTTTTCAAAACCACACACAAAGCACCATTTCAAACAATTGGAAAAGCAAAGCAAGTGATCTAAACAAGTAACTAAGATCCCATGGATAACCATGGATGAAAAGGGTGCTTGCACCTTCCATTTTCATAATCTACTCCCCGAACCCAAGAAAACATCTCAAAGGTCTTTCCTGTGCTTTTTGACCTTTCCTTAGGATAAAATAAAAAGTCGGTGGCGACTCTTGCTAAGCCGAAACATTTGCAAACACAAACGCAAAACCTCAAGTCAGTTCTCCCACTGTATCACAAAGACCTACAAAGGGATTGGATCCAACTCAAAGGGGAGCGAGATACTTTCGAAGCCCAATTCTACGCAAGCGAGAAGAAGGTTTTGGAAATCACTAGAATACTTCATGAGGAGCAGACTCTCAATGCCTACATTTCACCAAAGAGGATGTGTACGACCTTTCTATCTTAGATTTTTTGTATTATCTTGCCCAAGGGGCATTGATGTACTCAAGCTTTAACTTATTAATATAACGTGTGTTTCCTTTTTGTCTAAAAACAAATTTGAATCTTTGAAATCCTTGAAATCATTACATATGCATATACCATTCATCATAACATAAGCAGGTCATTTGCAACAAGTCTCCTCATCTCTCTATTGTTTATTTCAGTAAGATGGATCTCGAGCAAACAGTGAAAGACCTCCAAGCTCAGAATACACAGTTTCAGCAGTTGCTCTTGACCTTTGCCAAGGGACAAGAAGAATTGAAGACTTTGCTGGCTGAAGAGAAGAAAAAGATAACAAAGAAGGTAACCAGAGTCCTAAACATGGGAAGAAGATTTCATGGGCAGACAAGAAGGACCTTAGACTTTGAAACAACATTCGGTGAAAGAGACAACCAAGATGGTAAAGGCAAGGAAACAGTTGTCCCGTCAGAATCGGAGGAGGAAGAGGAAGAAGAAGACTACTCTGAAGAATAATACCCTCCAGCTGATGACAAGTATAGACATCTCAAAAAGCGTTTGAGCGCGATGGAAATCCAAAAGGTGCCTGGCTTGGACTTTGAGGAATTGGGTCTGGTGTCGGGGATTGTGATCCCTCCAAAATTCAAGCACCTATTTTCGCCAAATATGACGAAGTTTCATGCCCTAAAATGCATCTCCAGTTATATGTGAGGAAAATTCAACCCCATACCACTGATAAAGACTTGTGGGTGCACTTCTTCCAAGACAGTCTATCTGGAACTCAACTTGAATGGTTTTACCAACTAGAAAGAGCCAACATTCACAATTGGGAAGATCTTGTTGTAGCTTTCTACAAACAATATCAGTACAATGTTGATTTGGCGCCTACCCGTACTTAACTCCAGAGTATGGCCATGGCTTCCAAAGAGGGTTTCAAGGACTATGCGCAAAAATGGAGAGATTTGGCTGGAAAAGTTCAACCCCCTCTATCTGAGAGAGAGTTGGTAGACATGTTCTTGGGCACCTTGTCTGGGCCTTTCTTAAACCATTTAATTGGAAGTTCATCTACAGGCTTTACTGAACTAATATTGACCGGAGAAAGGGTAGAAGCCGGTGTAAAGAGTGGAAAGATTCAGAAAGATACATCCTCTTCTACATCTGTAAGAAAGCCTTTCACCGAAAAGAAAGAGGTGGTTGCTGTATATCTGCAAAGAAACCAAGATAAGGCCGAACACCGACCAATGGTGGGGGATGGTATGATTCCTAAGCATGCGTCTGATCAGCAAAGAAATAATCAACCAAGGATGGAAAGGCCAGTCAGACAGTTCACCAGAATCAACATGATCCCGTCTCAAGTATTACCGAATCTACTAAGATCCAACTTGGTGACCTTGAAAGAAGCTCTGAAAAACCCCAATACAACATCTCCTCATTATCATCCCAATGCCCATTGCGCATATCACTCTGAAAGTCCTGGTCACGATACTAATAATTGTTGGGCCCTAAAGAACAAAATACAAGACCTCATTGAAGCAAAAGAAATTGAGTTCGATGCGACTGAAAAGAAAAATGTCATTTCTGCCCCTATGCCCAGACATGGTCACAATACCAATGCCATTGAAGAAGGATTGTTTGTTACTTCAATTGATGAACTCACGACCCCACTTCTGACTATTAAAATGAAATTGTTGAATGTCGGTGTGTTCCCGGGCTGTGATGAAGTTTTCCACCTCTGTTTGTCCTCACCAACCGGCTATCCTTTGTTGAAAGTAGGCGTTTAGTGGCTAATAGATAACAAAGAAATTTTGTTTGAAAAGAATCTTGTCCCACCTATCCATTTTGAAGATGTTTCTATCATTACCATTTCCGCCAATTCTTCCAGGGTCTCCACCAAAAGACCCGTTAGGATTACATCAGTTCTGAAAGCAAATCCTTTAATAATCATAATGCCTGGACCAGTCCCATATGCGTCAGACAAAACCGTACCATGGAATTATGGAGGGGATGTCTATTACCATGGTATCAAGCAAGACTGGCCAGCCACCGAAGATTTAAATTCTGAGAAGGTGGATTCTGACGTCAGTAATATTGCAGGGACTAGCAAAATTACCCGAAGTGGTAGTATCTTTTCTCCAGAAATTGCTCCCCCAAAAGTAGCTTCTGGACCCGTAATTATTCCTGCTGTAGCTCCCCTAAAAGTTGTTCCCGATCCTACAATTATCTCCAACTATACTCCAATTAACAAAGCCGTTACAACCCCTGTAATCATTCCTACTGACACTCCTGCTGCTGAGTTAACTGAGACTCGAGGAAAAAGTATTATGGTTGAGCCCGTCCGGACGAAGGCTCAATCATTTACTATCCCTGAGACCTCCAAGAAAGAAATAGAGGAAATCCTAAAAATTATAAAGAGAAGTGACTATGATGTATTTGAACAACTGGGGTAAACTCCCTCTAAAATCTCCATGCTGGAATTACTACTATGTTCTGAGGCGCATGCAGAAGCCTTGGTAAAATTCTTAAAAACCGCCCATGTGCCTCAAGAGACATTTGCCGATCAATTTCAAGACTGCGTAGCCAGCTTAACTGCAGATAATGGTCTAGGTTTTTCGGATGTTGATCTAAAGCCAAGGGGAAGTAAGCATAATGAGGCATTGCATGTCTCAGTGGAATGTAGGGGCACAACTCTGGCCCATGTCTTGGTGGACACGAGCTCATCTCTGAATGTATTACCTAAAAAAGCTCTTGATAGACTTGACTGCAAGGGACTGATATTAAAGCCAAGTAACATAGTAGTAAGGGCTTTTAACGGCTCGAAAAGGATGGTGCACAGGGAAGTGGATGTCCCCATAAAGGTTGGAACCCAAACTTTCAGTTCAACTTTTTATGTAATGGACATCCGCCCTTCATAATCCTGCTTGCTAGGCCAACCATGGATCCACAATGCTGACGTTGTTACTTCTAAGTTGCACCAAATGTTGAAGTATCCAGTTCAAGGGAAGATTATCCCCGTTCATGGAGAGGAAGAATACATGATCGGCCATCTCAATTCCTTCAGATATGTGGAATTAGATGGTGAATTTATTGAAACTCCATTTCAACACTTTGAAGAGGTCCCCCAAGATGTGGCAGTGACCAAGGCTGTATCTCAGGTTTCCAAGTTTACAAGGCCTCCACTTTGGATGTCATCTCTGAAGGATGCCAAAGCAGTGGTAGAAGAAGGAGGGTGCACTATTTGGGGATAACTCCCAGGTATCCCATATAAGTCTGACAAGTTTGGCCTAGGTTTCACTTCAAGTGCTGAAAAGGTTATACATCGTGCTCGTGTTGGAGGACCACCCTTGAAGATCAGCAACCGTGAAGTCAACGCAGTAGAAGATGGTGAAGATGGTTGCAACCTAGAGGATTGGATCTTCCCAATTGTCAATGCAGGGCTCGGCAATTGGGAGGCTAGAGACTTTGTCCCGATCACCTTTATCCCACAGTAATTTGTCTTTACATTTTGTTGGATCTATAATATTGAAACAATCTGCACTCTTAAAACCTTGTGTCTTACCCGAGGCACAATGGTCCATTTGTAAGGGTTATTATCTCATTTTCATATGACATCAATGAATCATGGACGTTTTCGCATACAAACTTTTGTGATCATTATTTTTCTTTTACACTTTTATTTTCTTTCAAAGATAGCTATGCCCTTACACACACCCACACTCACAATACAGGTATACATCCATTCGGGATCCCATGGGTAACGATACTGCTATGGCCTTTTGTGACTCTGAGAATCTAATCTACCAAGCTGAAGACGAAGGTGAGGAATATTGTGAAGTACCAGGGGAACTTTCCAGACTGCTACAACAAGAAGAGAGAACCATTCGACCTCACGAGGAACCTGTGGATACAATCAACCTAGGTACCGAAGAAGACAAAAAAGAGGTCAAGGTGAGTGCCAATGTGGAACCCAGTATCAAGGAGCGTCTGATTTAGTTGTTACACGATTATGTTGAAGTCTTTTCCTGATCATACGAAGATATGTCGGGACTTGGTGCAGACATTGTGGTACATAGTTTTCCTACAAGAGAAGATCGTCCGCCAGTAAAGCAAAAAGTTCTCCGCATGAGGGGTGATATGTCAAAAAAGATTAAAGCAGAAGTCATGAAGCAGTTCAACACTGGATTCTTGGATATCACCTTTTACCCCTAATGGGTTTCCGATATTGTTCCCGTACCCAAAAAATACGGCAAAGTGAGAATGTGTGTGGACTACAGAGATTTGAATAGGGCGAGCCCTAAAGATGATTTTTCACTCCCCCACATTGATATCCTAGTTGACAACACGGCATAGCACAAAGTGTTTTCCTACATGGACGGATTCTCAGGTTATAACCAAATCAAAATGGCACCTGAGGACATGGAGAAAACAACATTCATCACACAATGGGGCACATTCTTCTACAAGGTAATGCCATTCGGACTAAAAAACGCTGGGGCAACCTATCAGCGTGCCATGGTAGCTCTATTTCACGACATGATACATCACGAAATAGAGGGCTACGTGGATGATATGATAGCCAGATCTCAGACATAAGAAGAGCATCTTGATCACTTAAAAAAACTATTTGAGAGACTGAAGAAGTACAAGCTGAGTTTGAATCCAAACAATTGCACATTTGGGGTACGATATGGTAAACTCCTAGGCATTGTTGTCGGCAGCAAAGGTATCGAGGTTGATCCTGCCAAAGTTAAAGCAATACAAGAGATGCATGCTCCTCATACTGAGAAGGAAGTCAGAGGATTCTTGGGACGTTTGAACTATATTTCCATATTCATTTCTCACCTGACAGCTACTTGTGAGCCAATCTTCAAACTATTGAAGAAAGATCAAGTAGTCAAATGTAATGATGAATGCCAAGTTTCTTTTGACAAAATCAAAGAATACTTACAAGAGTCTCCTGCGTTAATGCCACCAGTGGAGGGAAGACCATTGATCATGTACCCGACTATTTTAGAAAACTCAATGGGGTGTGTATTGGGGAAGCATGACAAGTCTGGCTGAAAAGAGCACGTTATTTATTACCTGAGCAAAAAGTTTAACGACTGTGAAACAAGATATTCACTGCTCGAGAAAACTTGTTGTGCTCTGGCATGGGCTGCTCGCCGGCTAAGGCAGTATAAGTTGACCCATACTACCTTGTTGATATCTAAAATGGATCCAATAAAATACATCTTTGAGAAGCCTGCTCTTTCTGGGAGAATAGCAAGGTGGCAGATGATTCTGACGGAATATGACATACAGTATACTACCCAGAAAGCAATAAAGGGCAGTGTATTAGTCGATCACCTTGCTCGCCAAGCTGTAGAAGACAACCAGTCCATGAAATTCGAATATCCGGATGAAGACATCATGACATTAGACAACTGTAAAGAATTCAGGCCATATGACTGACTTGAACAAGGATCCCGATGGACCCTGTTCTTTGATGGAGCATCCAATGCACTTGGCAATGGTATCGGTGTTGTACTCATATCTCCAGAAGGATGTCATACTCCATTTACCTTAAGACTCAGCTTCAATTGTACAAACAACATGGCGGAATACGAAGCATGCATCTTTGGTCTTAGAGCTGCCATAGACTTGGGGATCAAACCCTTGGATGTATTCGGAGATTCAGCTTTGGTCATCAGTCATATCAAAGGGGAATGGGACACTAAACACCCAAACCTTATCCCTTACAAAGAACATATTTTAACGTTGCTCCCACATTTTGAGAAGATTACCTTCGAGCATTTCCCGCAAGAAGAAAATCAGCTAGCAGATGCACTAGCCACAATGTCATCTATGTTTAAACTTAAATGGGATAATGAGGCTCCCCAGATCACCATTGAACGATGGGATGAACCAGCACATTGTTACAAGATTAATACTGAAGAAATAGTGGACCAACCTTGTTTTCACGAAGTCAAGAGGTATCTCGAAACCCAAGAATATCCAGAAGGAGCTTCAGTCAATGATAAGAAGTTATTAAGGAGATTCTCTTCTAAATTCTTCCTTAGTAATGGCATTCTTTACAAACGCAACCATGACTCTGTGTTACTTCTGTGCGTAGATAAGGCTGAAGCTGAAAGAATCATGGTTGAGTTACATGAAGGCACTTTTGGCACCCATTCCAGTGGGCATACGATGGCAAAGAAAATCCTATGGGCAGGCTATTACTGGTCTACCATGGAAGCAGATTGCTATCAACACTCTCGAACCTTCCATAAATGTCAGATTTATGCTGACAAGGTGCACGTACCTCTGGTTCCTCTGAATGTCTTGAAGGCTCCTTGGCCCTTTGCTATTTGAGGAATTGATATGATTGGGGAAATCAAGTTGACGGCCTCCAATGGACACCGCTTCATCTTAGTGGCCATTGATTATTTTACAAAGTGGGTGGAGGCAGCTTCCTTCGCTTCCGTTACTAAGAATGTTGTTGCCCGTTTCATTAAGCAAAATCTCATTTGTCGGTACGGTATCGCAGAGAGTATCATCACTGATAATGGTACAAATCTCAACAACACTATGATCACCGCCTTGTGCGAGCAATTCAAGATCCAGCATCACAATTCTTCCCCTTATCGGCCGAAGATGAATGGTGTTGTCGAAGCTACAAATAAGAACATTAAAAAGATCGTACAGAAAATGGCAGTCACATACAAAGACTGGCATGAGATGTTACCGTTTTCTCTCCATGGGTATCGTACCACAGCTCGAACATCAACCGGGGAAACACCTTATTCTTTGGTTTACGGTATGGAAGTCGTCTTACCTATTGAGGTTCAGATCCCCTTTCTTAGAATTATGAAAGATGCAGGGCTGAATGAAGAATATTGGATTCTAACTTGACTTGATCAACTAAACTTGATTGATGAGAAGAGACTTACTGTTGTTTGCCATGGTGAAATGTATCAAAAATGGATGATCAAGGCTTTCAACAAGAAAGTCAGACGCCAAGTGTATCAAGTTGTGGATTTAGTGATCAAACGCATCATATTGCCACAAAGTGATCCCAGGGGAAAATGGACTCCTACCTACGAAGGACCATTTGTAATAAAAAACATTTTCTCTGGTGGGGCAATGATCTTGACCATCATGGATGGTGATGACCTGCCGCATCCTACGAACGCGGACATAGTCAAAAGATACTACGCATAAGAGACCCGTTAGGTTGACATACCTAAGCAAAACAAGGACATCCCGATGAACCAAAAGGTTCGGGCAAAAATTAGGGATAAAACAAAAAATTTGTACACCCGGTAAGGGTTTCCCGGTGGACTGAAAACCCGAAAGGGGGGTCCAGGCAAAAGTTAGGGAATTAAAGTGTATGACTATGTCTTGTTGGATCACTTTACGGACAACCTTTGGCTCCCACTGACAAACTCAGAGGATCTGATCAATTCAATCATCTTCGCACAAGGCAACAAATAGACAAGATGCTCAGAGATACGAAGGCTATAGCAAAATGGAAAACCCATGGGATTATTACACATAGCTATCTTTTCTTTGTATCAAAATTTTCTTTTTTTATGACAGCATTCTCCTACTAGAGTGTTTGTCTCCTTGTACAAAATACTTACTCAAAGTCAATACAAAGATATCTCTTTGAAAGTGCAAAAACTATCTATTTCTATTTACGCTTGTATTTTGTTTACAAAAACGTCCAATGATTCATTGTTGAACATATGCATTTGAACATGATTACTGTTTACAAATAAACAAAATGAAAAAGGCAATTACTGATAGGTTGAAAAGGGATAGGGAATTACCTCTAGGCTATTCCATAAGAAATCCCCACAGTACATCGTTTAAATCCCCAGCAGAACAAATCTTCAAATTATCAATCCCCAGTAGAAATCACCAAAATTCTCAGGATTCCCCAACGGGATTTTACAGGTAGTACACGGTATTTCCCTTACAACAGAGTTTATTTCTCTAAAAGGAGATTTATCAACACTTCAAAACATGGAGACTTAGACTCCATATCCTTAGCAGTAGTCAGGAATTTATCTAACAACAGTGCGACAGATCAGTTCACCTACACATACATCACATTCATATATCATAAACATTGATAATACGAACACATACAACATAATCCCATTATGCATACATTTCATGTACCATGACTTTGCATTTTAGGTAACATTTCACCCTTTTCAGGATAAGGTTAACAAGATACCATTAACAATATTCAAAACCTTTTGATACAGTTCAGATACGCTCTAGACACGGATTCCATCCTGATACTCATTCATATTTAGCCTTCAGATACAGGTCAGATACGCTCCAAACACGGATGCCATTCTAATACTCATTCAGACTCAACTTTTAGATACATTTCAGATACGCTCCAGATACGGACGCCATTCTGATACTCATTCCGATCCTCTTTCAGATACAATACAGATACCTTCCAGATACGAATGTCATTCTGGTACTCATTCAAAAGCATCCTTCAGATACAATTGAGATACGCTCCAGACACGGACGCCATTCTGATACTCATTCTTTCTGCTTACAAATTACAATTCAACAATCATTCCTAGATGGCATCTATAAGCCCATCTCCAACAAGTTTCTATCACCTCTCCAAATGGCATCTTTAAGCCCATTCCATCGACTCTCACATCACCAAGTGCAAATTTCTGGGAACTCTAGTGTCCAATCATCTTCCACCTTCGAGTCACAAATGGTAAAACTTGCCAATCTACCTCTCCAGGCATAAGAAGATTTAATAGGGGCAGTTGTTGTACCCCAAAATTTTCCCTCTCAATTATCAAGAATTTTCTCACAAGATCTCATTGGGCTCAAGACTGCACTAGGGTTTGACCAGCTCAAGACACCTCCTTATGCACTGATGACCAAAATTAGGGTTTGAGTTTGCACGAGGATTTTTGAACTATCAATGCTTCATATGGATTTCATGGATCATTATGGACTCCCAAGATCACTCATGTCAAGTTTCAAGTCTTGGATCACACTTTTGATCAGTCAATTAAACAATTGACCTAAAAATCAGTTGTATTGGGGAAAAAGTCAACCATGGCCAATTTATAGTCAAACTTCATAATTTTTTATCCACATCAACATTTTAAACCCATATGTATCATTTTATCAAGTTTGTACCATAATTCCTCAAGAAATTTGATCAAATCTCCAGAAGGGCAAAATGGTCAAAATTAGGGTTTTGACTGGGAAAGGGCAATTTCTGATTTTTGACCAAGCAAATGATCAATTGGTTTAAGGCATGATCTCAAGAATTCAATTGCATCATTTTTCCCTAATAATATGATTCAAAACATTGCAAGACCATTGGATTGACAGATGAATTTTGTAGTCAACTGATCAAAAGTCAACTGTATATTGAAAAGTCAAACTTTGACTTTTTGGTCAAATTCAAGTACCAAAGATCATAATCCATCAAAACATGTCAAAATATGAAACTTATTCATCAATAAATCAAGAAATCAAGATTTCATTTTGAAAAGTCAAAATTTCTAAACTTAGAAATTTTTGTAAGTGTTGAAAATTTCTTATCTTTTCATAACTTTGAGCAATTTTTTCATTATGATGCAAGATGATTCAAAGGAAACTTCCAACATGAAAGTTGTATATCTCCATAAAATCTATAACTTTTCTTCACACAACTTCTCCTAAAATTTCTTGGATCTCAAGTTATAATTTCGTGAATACATGCTCATGAACTAAAAAAGACTTAGTGAAATTTTGCCCTAGTTAGGCAGATTTTTGACCTAACTTCATGACACTTTTTCATATAGTTATAAGGGGAATCTTCAAAAGCAATTCAAATATGGGTTTTATAGCACATTTCAAGCTTTCCAAAATGTCCAAGAACTCCTTGATATCATTCTTGAGTAGGGAGAATCGAAGAGATGAAGTTAGGGTTCCATTCTTGTTTTTCAAGCCATTTTCATGATGAATAATGGATCAAATCTTCAAGCATGATGTACAAATCTCACTTTGTAGGCTTCTAACTTGACTTTCACTCCATAATTAAGTGTTTTCACAGCTGTTGGGAGCTTTAATCCAAGCATTCAATGCATTGTACAAATATAATTCCATTTTGGGAAGAAAGGGAACATTGCCATTTTAGAAAAGCAAGCTTTATGCAAAGTCAGCTTACATTGAGCCTTGAATTTGTTCTTTCTGCACAAACACACTCTACACAATCAGAACAAGTGCATTTAAAGGTTTCAGCCACCCTACAAGCCTTGTACCTTACATTGAAACCATGCTTGTCAACTTTGCATCAAAAATAAGTAACCAAGCCATAACATGTGAGTTTCAAATTCTGAGTTGTGACAAGCCTCAAAAACTCTTGCTTATAAGTATACACACTATTTGCAAGTTTACACATGGATGCTAGTGCCCTGAAACTACCTCAAACACTCAAAAACCATAAACTTGTTCAAGAAAACCATTAACACACAGTTCTGAACCAAAACTCATGATCTTCATTTCCACTCGTGCATTTTGAAAACTAATCACTCAAACACCTTATATACATCATACCAAAGCAACCCAGGCCCCTGTTTCAAGACTGTAGCTCATCCATCACCATCCACCATTTTCAAATATCAAGCTTGCAGGTTGACTTGAGTAGAGAGATTCAGGGACTTTCAAGGCAAAGTAAGAGTTGGAATACACTCAAGGAGGTCCAGGCAAGCTAAACAGATCCACGGGTCATCTCAAAAGTTGCTCAAACTCTATTCACGACTCCAGCTGCAAGAGGTAAAAACTCAAACTTATATCTCTTCATGCAAGCATCATTTGATCCTGATTTGTGAAAACAAAATGTAGATATCTTTTCTCTAAAGTTGACCATGTTCATAGTTCCCATTTATATTGATTGTGTATAGAGAATTTTGGATTTGAAATTTCTGAGAAAATTAGGTTTCAATTTAGGGCCAACAAAATTAGATTTTATCTTTGACTTTTAGCTTACATAAGTTATATGGTTAAATTCATGGGAAGAAACACCACAATTTTCATGTTTGGACTTTCCATTTTTGTGGAGAGATGAGGAAGATACAGGTGTTCCGGCTAGGCGTGAGGTTGAACATGAAGTTTCCTTCAGAAAGCAGTTTCTAATATATATTTATGCTTTGATTATATGACAGATGAAACAGCCACCCCAGTGGCAAGCGCGCGCATACTAAGTCATATGTTACCTAAAGGGTGAGGGTTCGAACCAATGTGAACCCCCCTTTTGCATTTTTTCATTTTTTCTGATTTCCTAACACTTTTTTTGCAGCCACTGGGCCCTTTGGGCCTGGCATTTTTTTATTATTTCTGCAAGCATACTCCCCTGTTTACTTGTGACACCCCTTGGCCCATTTTATTTTTATTTATTTATTCATTTCTTTTTCTTTTAAATATACTTTCTAAAAATACAAAAAAAAAATCATATGATGTATAAAAATAATAGATTTATGTTTTGACATAATTTAAATATTTTTCTACATAAAAAATTATTTTATTCATTATACTTTATTTACTATTATTAATTTCCTTGTAAATTAAAATAAATACAAGATTATTATTTATCTAAATATATTTATTTTAATATAAAAAAGACCAAAAATATTTCATAACACCACATATTATTTTCAAGACAAAAATACAAAAAAAAAATACTTTTTCTTTAAACTTATTTTCTTTTAATCAACTAAAATAGATTTAGGGTTTTATTCAAAAATCTTTTCTTAATTAAAATATTTTCTTAATTAATTTCTTTTCTTAATTAACTTAAGTTAATTTAATTTAATTACTTTTTACTCTAATTAGGTTTAGGATAAAACCTCCTTCATACAAAAAATTCAAACACAAAAACCATTTCTTTCAATTTGCATTTGTACTTTATATATGTCTTCAATTATTCGTACAATATTCAATTTGGTTGTAATAGATTAATTAGGTTTATATTATTGTAATCCCCATTCATAAATTGTATACCCCCCCTCCCACAAGTGTTGTAATAGTGTAGTAACTTTAAATTTCACAATTTATCGCTTTTACATAATATACTAGTAATTAGGGTTTGTATGGAAAGAATAAAATCAATCAAGTAGAAAACCCTAATTCAAGACAAAATCAAGCATGAAAACAAATCACTTGCACACAAACACCCTTAGGGTAAAATCAACTTGGTTGCCTTATACAAAATGGCCATATTATGCATGTAAGGTATCTTAGCAAAAACAAACAAATACAAGATCATAGTCCCTTGATGACGCTATCTAAAGTTGTCTTACAAATGATCTTAGTCCCTCAAAAAAAAGAGTGCTAAGATACCTTGCAACGTTGCTAATCATGGCTATACGATGACCCACGCCCGTCCCGTTTACATCCAAAGATAGGGTTGCTTACCAAATCAATGGTAAGACAACAATGTCAAAGGAAGAGAAAATGAACAAGAAAGACATTTAAGTAGGTAGTTTGCTTCTAATTACTTGCTCCATTTCAAAACAAACATCCTTGCTATTTTCAAAACAAACACTTACACTTTCAAAACATCTTACAAAACTTGAAAACATTTTCAAAAGACCAAACATCTTTGTATACATTCTTACGAACAATAATCATTACAAAGATTGCCTAAACAATGGCCTTTTTACAAAATACTTTCAAAACCACACAAAGCACAATTTCAAACAAAAGCAAGTGATCTAGTAAGTAACTAAGAGTCCATGTAAAACCATGGATAAAAAGGGTTCTAATACCTTCCCTTTTTATAATCTACCCCCCGAACCTAAGAAACAATCTCAAAGGTCTTTCCTGTACTTTTTCACCTTTCCTTTTGGATAAAAGAAAAGCCGGTGGAGACTCTTGCTAACCGCAACATTTGCGATAAAACGCAAAACCCTAAAGTCAGTTTTCCCACCGTATCACACCTTAAAAAGTCCTAATTGAAGCATGGGTTAGATCGAAAGCATACTATTACAAAAGGTATTCTGACTCCTGTAAGGCTTTACTCTAAATTTTGAGTTGAATTCATATTCTTACAAAACTCCTTACTTGCTGAAACACATTTTCAAAATTTCAAGACAAGCATAAACTTTGCATTATTTGAATAATCACTGTTTTCATATGACTATTTGTTTGACAGCAGAGAAATTCACACAACGAATATCCAATTAACGAAAGCTCTATCAGTGAACAAAACCACTTCAAGTGGGATGACACTTTCAATGATAAATATCCTATCAACAAGGGGGTATGACATGTCACTATCCATCACACCTGGGGAAATCCAGTCAGTATTCCAAGAAATCTATCAAGAAGTGTTGAATAACCAGGGGCAGGTCTCCATCTTCATCACTTGGGGGCATTAAACGTAAATCCCCACAAAAGGTTACGTACAGTCAATTAGTTCCTGGCAGTGCCACAAACACTTGCTACTAGGGGCAGTGATAAATATCCCTGAAATCCTTCTCATAGGATGACTCCCAACCAGAGTTTAATCTCTCGAAACCTTTTTCCCAGCCGAGTCGACCTCAAGAATCCTTGACGATTTTCCCCAGTGAACTCACCACCTCTCCAACAGACTGGCAACAGGGTTTATTTCCCCAACAAACGGTAGAATTCCCCAGCTTGAGTTTGCCTCTCTGACTACTACAAATTAGAGGACCACAACTTCTCTTCCCCAGTAGGCTACTCTACAATCCCCAACAAGTTATTGTGAAGCCTGGAAACTGAACAGATAATAGATAACTTCAGTAAGTTATTATGAAGCCTGGACCCGACCAGATATCAATTCAACTTCATCCTTTCAAGAATTTGTTATGAAGCCTGGAATCTGACCAGATAATAATCAAATTCAGTAAGTTACCGTGAAGCCTGGAAGCTGACGAGATAATAGACAACTTCAGTAAGTTGTTATGAAGCCTGGACCCGACCAGACATCAGTTCAACTTTGAATCCCTAGTAGAGCCACGGACAACCAAGACTCCTGAACTCTTTTCCCCAAGCAGGAATCAACACTCTTCACAAATTTTTCAATATTCCCCAGCGGAGTTCTCCTCAAACAATAAAATAGGAACCCCCGATGGAAACATTCTAAGCAAAGTTTGAAGACACACCCACTCTTTAACAGCAGTCCAGGATTTAATGACTCCCCAGCATTTGTCAAGGATTTATTTTCCCAGACAAAAAATACATTCATTAACATTTCACATTTCATACATCCTGGTTATATACATGACAAGTGCATACGACACAATCTCATTTATTTTGAGAACATCATTGCACCATGCATTTCATGCATCATGACATTGCATACAACTAACATTTTACCTTTTCAGGAAAAGGTCAATCAACAGATGACTATCATCAACCATTTTCAATTTCCATATTAATACTTGTAACTAGCCAGGAAAACTATTTGTGGACGAGTGATTGTAGATTAATACCTATAACAAGCCAGGAAAACTATCTACATGAAGAGATTGAAGATTAATACCTGTAACAAGCCAGGAAAACTATCTTTCTTTCTCAAGCCAGATATTAATACCTGTAACAAGTTAGGGCAATTATCTACACGACCAGCTGAAGCAACCCTACACAGGTTCCTTCTCATACGTTTCTAGATGAAGTTTTACATGGACTCATCATGAAGCAACCCTACACAGGTTCCTCCTATTTCCAATATGAAGTTTTAAACTAACTCATCATGAAGCAACCCTACACAGGTACCTCCTCTTTCCAAGATGAAGTTTTACACGGACGCATCATAAAGTAACCCTACACAGGTTCTTCCTCTTTCCAAGATGAAGTTTTACACATACTCATCATGAAGTAGCCCTACCCAGGTTTCTTCTCATTTCCAAGATGAAGTTTTACATGGACTCATCATGAAGCAACTCTACACAGGTTCCTTCTCTTTCCAAGATGAAGTTTTACATGGACTCATCATGAAGCAACCCTACACAGGTTCCTTCTCTTTCCAAAAAGAAGTTTTACATGGACTCATCATGAAGTAATCCTACACAGATTCCTTCTCAGACAATTCCAGATGCAGTTTTACACGGACTCATCATGAAGTAACCCTACCCAGGTTCCTTCTCAGAAAATTTCAGATGAAGTTTAACACTGACTCATCTTCAAGCAACCATACCCAGGTTCCTTCTCATTTCCAGATGCAGTTTCACACAGACTCATCATGAAGTAATCCTACCCAGATTCCTTCTCAGACAATTCCAGATGCATTTTTTACACTGACTCATCATGAAGCAACCCTACCCAGGTTCCTTCTCAAAAATTCCATATGAAGTTTAACACGGACTCATCATAAAGTAGCCCTACCCAGGTTCCTTCTCATTTTCCAAGATGAAGTTTTACATGGAATCATCATAAAGCAACCCTACACAGATTCCTTCTCTTTCCAAGACGAAGTTTACACTGACTCATCATGAAGTAATCCTGCCCAGGTTCCTTCTCAGACAATTCCAAATGCAGTTTTACACAGACTCATTATGAAGCAGCTCTACACAGGCCCATCATAAATTGAAGAATATCCAAGACTTCTGTTGGTTCAGTTTAAATCTCTCAATGGGTTATCCTGATATTTTTTGGTAGGTATTTCCTCTGGTTCAGATAAATCGCTCCAAAGATTTATTCTGATTTCTTTTCCAGTTGAAGTTAGAATTTAGACTTAATCTAATTCTTGTCAACAATCACCTCTAGATGGCATCTATAAGTCCATCTCCAACAATTATCCATCATTTCTCCAAAAGGCATCTTTAAGCTCATTCCCTATACAATCAAACACCACATCATCGAGTGCAAATTTCTGGGCACTCTAGTGTTCAATCATCTTTCACCTTCAAGTCACGAATGGCAGATTTGCCCATCTAACTCTTCAGGTGTAAGAAGATTGAACAGGGGCAGCTGTTGTACCCCAAAATTTACCCTCTCAATTTTCAAGGGTTTTCTCATAAAGATTCTCAGGATCCAAACTTGCACAAGTGCATTGGGATTTTCCAGTACCAAAATTAAAAGGAAACTATCAAAAAGGGAAAAAACAGATAAAAATAACATTTTGACAAATTTGGAGAAAATAGGCCTCCTTTGATTCAGCCTTTCGATTGTACAAGTGTGTTGCCTGTATGCTTGCAATTGAAGGCCATGACTTGCTGGCCATATGTGCCCCCTGCAAGGCAAACCCTTTGATTGAACTTTTCACCTCCTTCGACTGCTCAAAAGTTGCTGCTACCGTGCCTCTTTCGTCTGGGCATGTGACTTTTTATTGCAGGCTTTGTTTATGCCTCTTGCTGCCTACATGCTTGTTTTGAGTACCAAATTTTCTTCCACAAGTGTCCCCTAGAAGGCAAGCCTTTCGATTGGACAAGTATGCTGCCTGCATGCTTGCAATCAAAGGCCGTGACCTGCTGGCCACATGTGCCCCCTGCATACAAGCTTTTGTTTGGGCATTCACCTTCTGCATGCCTGCATTCAAGTCTTCGTTTGGGCATTCATCTCTTGCCAAGCCTGCTTCAATTTGGACAAATTTACTGTCTGCCTGCTTGCTTCTATTTGACAAGTATGTTATATGCATGCTTGCTTCGATTGGACAAATATGTTGCCTGCATGCTTGTTTCATTTGGGCATGAATCCTTCAGCACAAGGTCAAACCTTTCATTTGGGAATTTAACTTCCCTCATGCTAAACAGTCACAAGACAGGGACCCTCCCATTTAAACTCTTTCGTTTGGCCACACACGACCATGGGAAGGCAAACCTTCAATTGGGCAAAAGTTACTTACTTATAAAGCTTCGATTGGAATGTTGATTCCTTTCGAATCAGCTTACTTCGAATCCCAGGCTGAACCATTCGAAGCAAGTTTTATTTGAAGCAAGTCTGAGAAAATATCATAGCCTTACCCTACTTGTCAGGATACTTTGCTTCTAAATCTTTGCATAATCAAAAACAAAAAGGGTTCAAAATGGTACATGCAGTTTGAATATGGCCAAATCGAAAGACAAGCCATTGTTGGGAACATTCAATTTCGTTTGCTCTTATAATTGGTCGAAGGCTAGATCTGTAGGGCTAATACGAAAGACAGGGTATTCGATCCAAGGGTCAAGTTGTCCATAGCTCAGGCTACATAGGCCTCCAACTTGTGCCTCACTCTATATTATATTGTTCTTCAAGCCAACTTGCTCTTGATGACATCACTACCTTTTTAGAAAGTTTTTGAGCCTTGCGCCTTTCTCTTCTGCATATTTTCCCCCTATAAACTAGGTGCCACCCATCTAAGTCTTTGATTTTGTTACTTTTATCTTGGGATTATAAAAAGTTGACACAAGTGGATGTTGGCCTTTAGAAGAAACTATATTTTATTTCTTTCACCAAGCTGCACATTTCAATTTTTTCCTCTATAAATAGAGAGTTCATTTGCACATTTAAGGGGGATCTTTTGGACCAGGGGAACAAATTTCCAAAATTCATCAAACACAACAAAAAACTCTCAAATCCTTAAACACTTGTGAAGAACAAACCCAGAATCCTTGTCACCTCCTTCAATTCTGAGGAACAGCACACTACAGTCTCTTTCGAACCTAGTGAAAAGAAGCATCACACTTGCTCTGTTCCTCCTTCGAATCCAGTATCCCAGGTTTTGTTTCAGGCCCCCTCTTTCGAATACAACACCTAGGTCCTCCACTCAAGGTCCCACACCCATTCAAGGCTGAAGCAAGGTAAGTCACTCTTACCCTTGCATCATTCGTTTCAATCATAGCATGTATATAATATTTTTCCTCCCTTTCGTTTACACCCTTTGAATCTATTTTTCTGGATAATCTTTTTGTTCCTTGTTGCTTGAGTTCATTAAATATACTTTAATATTTAGTTTGGATACAAGACAAAGGTTAACATGGCCTTAGGCCATGTTGCCATTTTATGTCCCAAACGAAAGAGACAGGGGGAAGAAAGACATGAAATGAAGCCTTGGGCTTCTGTGCTAGCTTCTAGGCCCAGCCAGAATGCATGCTCATGCTGACTTACAATCCCCAGAAAGGCAAAAATCAGAAGACACATTTGCACTTGGTCCAGCCAGGATCGAAAGCCATGACTTGTTGCTGTCAGTCTCAATCGAAGAAGGCAACAAAGCAACAAGGCAGGACCATAAGGCACGCCCAGCTTCTACCAGGCCCCAAACGAAAGGCACAACATGCTGGCCTCCAGGCCCCAATCAAAAGACACAACATATTGTCCTCCAGGCCCCAATCAAAGGTCATGCCTTCACCCTTTTTCAGGCCAGATCGAAGAGAGCCAAAAAGTGCAGAATTGAAGGATTTGCTGCCCTAAATTGAAGGAGCTCATTTTTCTTGCCTTTACCTCATTTTTTCCTTTATATTTCCATGCAATTCAATATGGTTGTAATAGTGTAGGATTTATTTTTTGCACTCTTTTATCACTTTCACATAAGTGTTAGTAATTACGTGTGTATGGCAAGATAAAATCAACAAGTAGACAACCCAAAAATCAAAGACAAAATGCATGCAATTAAATACACTTTACACACATGCACCTTTAGGGTTAACTCCACTTGTTTCCTTATGAAAAATGGTCATGTTATGCATGTGGGATATCTTAGAAAAAGCAATCAAAAATACAAGATCATAGTCCCTCGATGATGCTATCAATGTTGCCTTACAAGTAATCTTAATCCCTCAAAGAGATATGCTAAGATATCTCACAACACTGCTATCATGAGTATACGATGACCCACGTCTGTCCCTTTACATCCAAAGATAAGGCTTCTTACCAAATCAATGGTAAGATAGCAATATCAAAGGAAAGGATGAAATGAACTGAGACTTTCTGAGTAGGTAGATTGTTCCTAGTTGCTTGCTCAATTTCAAAACAAACACCAACACTTTCAAAACACTTTCCAAACTTGAATCATTTTCAAAATCTCAACACTTTGTATACATTCTTACGAACAAGAACTATTACAAAGTTTGCCTAAACGAAGGCGCCTTTTCAAAATACTTTCAAAAACCACACAAAGCACATTTTCAAACAAAAGCAAGTGATCTAGCAAGTAAGTAAGATCCCATAGATAACTATGGATAAAAAGGGTGCTAATACCTTCCCTTTTCATAATCTACCCCCCGAACTCAGTAAACATCTCTAAAGGTATTTCCTGTTCTTTTCAGCCTTTCCTTATTGGATAAAAGAAAAGGCGGTGGTGACTCTTGCTAACGGCAACATTTGCGATAAAAATAAAAACACCCAAGTCAGTTCTCCCACCGTATCACAAACACCCCGTAGCATTGGGGGGTTTAACTACTCATATTGTTCAAAATAATCACAAGACAAAATATAGACATTACAAAGATTGGGATGAACTTTGATCTTCAATTGCTTTCGCGCATAAAAATATCCCGCTCTCCGAAAACCTTGACTTCTCCAATCTTCAGTCGTGTAAAATATTATTCATCACCAAAAAGTCCTTATTTTCATTGTGGAAACTTGGCTAAATAGTGAATAATCCATTTGTCTTGGTCCGAAATTCCCAAAACGTCCCTCTAGGTTCCAAATAGTGAAAAATCATAAAAATACTCAAAATTAGCGTCAATGGCCAACACGGCCCGTGTCAGGTGACACGGGCACCCATGTGAGCCCCCTTATTTTCCCCTTTGACAATAGCGCTCATCCTAACATGGCTTGTGTCAGGCATCCTGTATCTTAGTTTTGGAGACTTCCTCCGAAACTCTGAATTCTCGCTTTTCGCACCGAATTTCCTGGTTTTATTCCTCTGAGCATGAAAACAACAAAATACACAACTAACATATAAAACATAGAAGAATGGCATGAAACACTTGACAAAATAAAGAAGAGATAGCTAAAATAAATGTTAAATGTCTGTGTAAAAACCACTGATCAAACTCCCCCAAACTTAAATCGTTGTTTCACCTCAAACGACCATTACAAGAACTCATGAAATTCACAGCAGCCTGATACTCATACGTGAGACATCCGTTCAAATTGACCAAAAAGAAGTTTTTCTAATGTTCACATGACACGAAGAGTTTGTTTAAGAATCTTTAAATCTAGAGCTTCCTCTTCAGATACCTCTCTAACTATGCTTTGTACTTAAGTCTCTTTCTGATTTTCCTTCTTTTTCATTCGGACAGTCAAATTAAGGCAATGAGAATTATGATGATCATCACATGCACATGACTAATCAAGACTTTTTTCTTAGGCACCAAATAGCAGCATTAGCTACTTTTAATTATCGATTAAATTTTCAAACTTTGTAGTTATATATTGTCCTTTTGGACGACGTTTGGGGATCAACCTCCTTTGGGCTGAATAACCGGATGAGGGCTACCCAACTTAGCGAGCCATTTTCCTTTTACCGCCTTTTCATCATTTGGTGCCAAATTTATTTATCTCTACATCAATCATACATGCATGTGAATCTATGGTATGCCAGAATGTGAGGATAAACTACTTTATGAGTACTTCTCAGGATTCAAGCATTATGGTACAAATCTACACGTTAGACTCGGATCACTTTCATATTATTTCAAACTTCCTACCTCCAAATAACCATCCCTTTATCTCTATATACTATTCCTGAACTCTATGAGAAATAAGTTCTTGAACAAAATAAATATTTTCGACACAATTTAGGAAGGCCTTCAACTCGTGGGTTTACACAATACCTAGCATAAAACCAACAAACAGATCCAACAACAAAGCTGTAAAAAGAAAAAACAATAACCCCCCCCCCCCCCCCCCCCCCAAACTTGAACTAAACATTTACTCCAATGTTTCAGAACAAGCAGAAGGAAGGTGACTCGTAGAGGGAATGCAACATATGATGTTTCCTCCTAGATTTCACCAGTAAGACTCCCTTTTTATTACCTACAGATGAAATTAAACAAAAACTAAGTTAAAAGAGTGGGTTGCCTCCCACGAATCACTCCATTTAACGTCACATGGATCGATGGTTCATCCCCTTATGGGGGTATTTCCTCTTCTACACCTTGTTGCTTGTCTCTTCCATAATCCAGAACTCATTCAGATCAAAAATATCAACCAATTTATGCTTCCAGCAACTTCCAACTTCCATCTTCTCATCTCGGTGTTCCTTCTTCTTTCTCTTCTTTCCTTCTTTACTGAGCTTAGGAGTTTTCATAGATGCCACATGAGAGATTTTTTCTGAGACTTCTTCTGGGAGTAATTTTGAACTGTTGCTTTCTCCTTCTACTTTGATCATTCCGACTGAAGATTTATTCTTTCCACTTGCACCTTGCTTCTTGATTTCCAACACCTTCAAGGTTATCTCTTCATCAAATGATTTCAGTGTTAAATTACCTGTCTTGATATCAAAATTACATTGACTAGTCAGCATAAATGGTCGACCAAGAATGATAAGAGTCTCTTCATCTTCAGGTATGTCAATTTCCACTAATACATCTTCAGCTATCCCATATTACTGCTTGATGGTGTGATCAACAAATTTCAATTTTGTCCCATTCCCGCTTATCTTCTCAATGTCGAGCTTCTTGAAAATTAATAATGGCATTAAACTCACACTAGAGCCAAAATCAACTAGAACCCTCTTGAAAGTTTTGTCTTTTATGGTGCATGGTATTGCAACTGACCCCGAATCCTTCTACTTGATAGGTATTTTCCTCTCGGGTGCAATCACATACAATTTCTCATCACAGGGTATTGATCCCCGTCATGTTGACCTCTTCTTACATAATGCCTCTTTCATGAATTTGTGATACAAAGGCATTTTCCCGAGTGATTCAAAGAATGGTATATTGATCTCTAACTTTTTGAATAACTGGACAAATTTATCAAACTCTTTATATTTTCTGTCCTTCTTTGCCACTCGAGATGGATAAGGTAACTTGATAACTGGTTTAGTTTTCTCTTCAACTGGCTTAACGGGTGAGGCCACTTCTTCCTATTTTTCCATGCTCTCTCTCACTTCCAACTCTAGTTCTACGATATCACCATCAAATTTTACCTCATCTTTATTCTCTTCAGCAAATTTCTCATTCCTTGTTGTGACAACATTAACGTTCACATGATTTTTCTGATTTTCGTGTGCTCACATCCTTACTTGTTGTGCAATATGTCCCATTTGAACTTCCAAATTTTTTATTTCAGTTGTGGTATTCATGTGATTACTCCTTGTCTCTTCTTGAAATTGAGAGGTGTGGGCAACAATATTTTCAATACCCACCTCTCACTCTGCCTTCTGAGGAGCTTGTTGTTGATATTTCCAAGAGAAGCTAGGATGTTGCTTGTTGCCTTATGGGTTATTTTGCCTCAAGAATTTTATCCCCTCAATTTGTTATGGAGTTGCAAGACATTGCATAGTAAGGTGCGGTCCACTACAAATTTTACAAGCAACCTTCTGTACCTGTTGAACTTGAGCTACATGTTGAGTACCCATGTTCATCACTTTCAACTTTTTCTCCACTTCTGCAGTAATAGCCTCTTCAATTTTCAGTTTCTTATTCACTTCCAACTTCAAATCAATCACTCCCTTTGGTTTGCTTACAACTCTGTCATATAAATCCATATGCTCATTTGCAACAATGGCTTCAATAATCTTCTTCACACCAGTGGTTGTTGTAAAGTTAGATGAGACACCAGCTGTTGTATTAATTAGCTGCTTTGTCTTTATTCGAAGGCCATTTTTATAAACATTTGCATTTGCTCAGTTTGACCCATGTTGTGAGTGGGACATGATACTAATAACCTCTTGAACCTCTTATAAGCATCGCCTAGCGACTCACATTCCTTCTGCTTAAAATTCACAATATTATATCTTTTGCGAATATAAATAGAAGCTAGAAAGTACTCATCAAGAAAAGTCTTCTCCACCTGTTCCCAAGTAGTGATACTTCCAGAAGGCAATGAGTAAGACCACTCTTAGGCATCTTCAGAAAGCATGAACGGGAACATCCTTAATTTCTTGGATTCTTCAAAGTGACCCTCAATCTTCAAAGTAGTACTCATGTGAGGAATCTATGCAAATTCTTATTGGCATCTTCATTGATCTTTCCGATGAAAGATCTGTTCTTGAGCTGGCGGATGGTTGAAGGATGCAGTTGAGAATTTGCAACATTTACTGGTTGATTCACAATAGTCAACCGACCTGCTGGAGCATTTGCTCCTCCATAATCCCCAAGAGGTCTCTCTGGTGGTGGTGGGTCTTCAGCCATTGTTTCTTTCTTTTCAGACTCTGAACCTGAATGATCTGATAAACCCTCTGATTCTTGTCTAACTAACTGAGTTTGTCTGCGCCTTGCGTGAAAAGTTCTTTTAATTTCTGCATCAAAAGTAAATTCAGCTGAGGGCTTTCCTCACATGCAAAGGTTAGGAAAAATTAGGAATAACAAAAATATAAAAATTACAGAAAAGAAATTTTGGTTGTAGAGCAACAAAATTTTAATTAAACTCAAATTACACTCAATAACTCAGCAGTCCCCCGCAACGCCGCCAAAAACTTGATGGGGAAAATAGTAAGTGTACTATTTTTGTGTTATAGTAATAATGGGGAATTCCCCAAATGTCGATCTCAAGGACTGCATGCAATTATCGAGTTCAATTCACGTTTAATTAAACAAAAACTTTAACTGGGGTTTTGGTTAGGAATTTGTCACTTAGCAGAAATAAAAATAAGCAGAATGTAAATTAGGGCTTTTTCATAAATATGAGGAGTATGCTAGGCTATGGTGTATAATTTGCCCTGTAACAACCTTGAATCTTGATCTCTTCAACAAGTTCATGTCCTTCAATTACCAGCCCTTTAGATTATCTTACCCTAAGTCCTTAGTGGAAAAACCTTTAACCATCCATCCTAAATCCTAAGTCCTTAGAGATATCTGATGGAGTTTAGCCTTTATTTTATCAAGGGTTAAATCCGGTAACTATATGGTATCCCTAGTCCTAGGTGATATCTACAATTGCCTAATTATACAAAAACCTTAACAACTATGGTCCAGCTGGTTGTTAACCGTAAATCAATCCTAATTTGTCCGATCAAGAAGGCATAAAAACATTGTACAATTAAACCGAATAGAGAAGACTTTATTAAAGAACTCATAAATTCATAATCATTACAGATTCAAATCAGGGACACCCCCTATCATTGGGGGTTTAGCTACTTATATTGTTCAAAATAATCACAAGACAAAATATAGACATTACAAGGATTGGGATGAACTTTAATCTTCAATTGCTTTCGCGCATGAAAATCTCCCGCTCTCTGAAAACCTTGACTTCTCCAATCTTCAGTCGTGTAAAATATTCTTTGCCGCCAAAAAGTCCTTGTTTTCATCGTGGAAACTTGGCTAAATAGTAAACAATCCATTTGTCTCGGTCTAAAATTCCTAAAATGCACCTCTGGGTTCCAAATAGTGAAAAACATAAAAACAATCAAAATCAGCGTCAATGGCCAACACGGCCTGTGTCAGGTGACACGGTCGCCCGTGTTGGCCTTTTGATAAATAATTTTTTGACTTTTGGTTCAGGCACCCTGACACGGGCCATGTCAGGTGATACAGGCACCCGTGTCAGCCCCCTGATTTTTCCCCTTTGACAATAGCGCTCATCCTGACACGGCCCATGTCAGGTGACATGGATAACCGTGTTAGGCACCCTGTATCTTGGTTTTTGAGACCTCCTTTGAAACTCTGAATTTTCACTTTTCGCACTGATTTTCCTGGTTTTATTCCTGTGAGCCTGAAAACAATAAAATAAACAACTAACACATAAAACATAGAAGAATGACATAAAACACTTGACAAAATAAAGAAACGATAACTAAAATAAATGCTAAATGTTTGTATAAAAACCACTGATCATGTTACAAACAACATGACAAGGAATAAACAGTTAAAAATAGATACTAAAAAGTAAAGTGCACACATAATTGTGAACCCAGTTCGGAACAACCTTTCTACTCTGGGAGCATACCAAGCCAGAGACAAATCCACTAATAGTAGTATCAATTCATAGACCCTACAACAAATATATAAGTTTATAGTCTAATCACTTAATCACTACCCTCAATAGATTTCTATCTAAGACTCACCTAGATATGAGGTTCTCCTCAATCCCTCATCAATCACAGACATCGATTGGACAATTCTAAGACACTTAGAAAAACAAAAAGACACACTTCCATGATGAGAAGAATCACTTTTATGATGGGCAGGAAGATATACTTCCCTCTAAACTCAGCCAATACTCTTAACTAAGAACACCAACTTGGAGTTGATTAAAAACTTCCTCCGAGAATAATACTCACTCTTACTTCACAACTTCGAGGAGAACAAAGTGGCCATCTCACAACCCGGGGGGTTCATTTGCACCAACTCTCCTAGAGAGTAGCTACAACCTCAGCCCTAATGAATACATCTTGATAATTCACGACTGGTCCTTAATCATAGGTTACAATTCTTCTATTTATAACCTAGTATCCAACTGGATTTGGGCTTCTAATCACAACAAATATGTTGTTACAAATCTGCAGAAGATTCTGTTGTAAAATAGGTCTTCAGTCAAATCTTCCTAATTAATCTCCATAATTATAAAGTTAATATTCTTCCTGATTCTGACTTGAATCTTTCAGATCTAATAAGATAGCTCCACATATGATTGCATAATATTCCAAAATTATTTTGCATCTGTTGAATCATAACAAAAACATTTAATCCAGCTATATCAGTCACAATGTCGTATCAACCTACATAGGACATCTTTTTCGACATGTTGCTCCAGATGATGAGACATCTCGTCTCAACATGTTTCTTCATCAAATAGAACTTCAACATGCTTTCTCCTACAAGTTACAAATCCTATTTAACCTATTTTTGCTATATTAGTTTTACCAAACATAATGCCAACCCAAGTAATCGAGAATTAACAAAAATAAAAATTGAAACTTAAATTAAAAATTGAATTCACGAATTTTTTTTGGAATAACGAGTTATTGAAAAAAAATACATCAACAACCACCTTTCAGAAAAAATTACCCAAATAACCATATTTTAGAAATGGTTTAAATGGTCACGCCATATGAGATGGTGCCTGCATATAATTTTATAAGGTGTTGTACCCTAATTTTTTCCCCTAAGATCCCTGCATCATACCATATTGTTTCAATCACCACAAAATCACATTAGGAACTTTGGTTCTTCTACTTATCTTTAGCTTTGCTCTTTGAGGAGTTACCAAGCACCTTGATTTGCTTGCTTTTGTGATCATGGATATTGTACTTTGATTTTTTTTCTCTCTCTAATTAAAAAATTCAATATTGGTTTGTCTTACTTGTTGATAATGTAGGTAAAAGCAATGAGGTTTAACAAGTTGCTTCATGGGTTCATGAGTTTATTTCCATGCCCTAGTCAAAAACTTGAGAGATTCAAACCTCACCATTGAAGTTGTTTTGAAGTTGATATGAAATTGGTTTTTGTGGCCATGAGTCCTTATCATCATCCTCAACAAACTTCTATTCACAAAGGAAGAATATTGGCACAAAAAGTTTGTTCAAACTTGGCAAAGTTCCACCAAGCATTCTCTTGATCTAGAGGTTAGGGTTTTGGACTTCAAAGAGGCATATCTTACTCATCTTTTGTTATTTTTGAGTGATTACAAAAACATTCTTCTCTTCAAAGAGTTACCAACAAATCACTTCAAAAGTTCCAAAGAGTTTTCATGTGGAAGGAACTTGGTGAAGAAGAAAGATCACAAGTCATCTAGCTGAATCCCTAATTTTTCATATGTGACTTCAAATTGTCATAACTTGGTCAATTTTTATCACCTTGAGCCCATTCTTTTTCCATGATGATCTTAATGATGTGTACTTCATTCCTTCTTTTATGTGCAAAGTAATAAAATGGATGTAAGTTGACTTAAGAATGCAAAAGATTATAGGTCATTTCATGATTTTTGGCCAACTTCAACAAGTCATAACTTGCTCACTTTTTGGAGATTTTGAGTGGTTCAAATTGCAAAATGTCATTCATAAGATCTACTTCATTCCATCTTTTTGGGTCAAGAGCAATTTCTAAGTGGAAATCCATGTTTGGATGCAAGAGATTATAGATCATTTTTAAAGAAGAATTTGAAATATTTCTAAGTATGGAAAGTCAACTCTTTTCTCCAATTTGACTCCATGTAATTTTCAGCTCAAACCTCCAATTGATTTCATTCTTTTTCCATTGCAAAGTTTGTTACCTCATCTTTCCAAAGCATCAAGAATCATGCCTTAAGACTCCCTGAGGTGGAAATGCCATTGTTTCAAAAGTGGTAACTTAGAATTGAAGTTTCCCTACAAGTCAGAATTTGAATTTCATGTTACAACCTCTAAACCTCAAATTAGCACGCGTTTTGGGTCTAAACATGATTACCCAACTTTCCAAAGTGGATTAGTGCATCAAAACGCAAGAATTGGATGAGTTTTGGTGAAGTTTGGATCACACTTCACTCGTGCATCAGGTTTGCACGAATTCCCTCCAAAACGCATCATTCACTCTTCCTTTTGATCCCATTTGCTTCTCCTATAAATACATGTACTATCCCATTCATTTTCTCAAGCTTAGATAGCCAGAATCATCCTGCCAAACTTTCTTTACAACTTAGAATTCAGCTACTTCGAATTCTATTCTTAAGCCTTTTTCAATCCATTTTCTCCATCAATTCACCTTCCTTGATCTTGCATGAACCTAACCATACCATTACATTTAAGAATCGCGCCCTACATTGCTCCATAGAAGCCCAGTTTCAGAGCTCTGCAACTCAACTTCAATAGGTAGATTCCTTCATCAATTCTTAAAAACTTTAGTATCATTGTGTTTCTCTCATTGCCCTGGTTCTAGTTGCAACAGTTACTTTTATCTGGAAACACGTTTTGACCATGAATTTTCAAATCCCCTTTCAAAACTTTCTTTCCAAATTGCTTGAGTTACAGTTTATATAAAAATGGCGCGAGGGTATGGTTGTCTTCGTCTTGAAGAGACGAAACGAATGGCATAGGTCTGAGCTTCTAATTTAACAGTTTGAGAGATCTGCAATTCGTGAGACTGGAGATTAAAGATTACCAACATGTCACCTTCTAACCAATGAAAGCGTGCCATTTATTTTTTTTTAATTTCTGATTTTACATTTGATTCAGTGCTTTATTCAGTAAAGACCATGATATGCATAGTGCGCCAGATCCATTGGATTTGATTACTAACGTGTTTTGACTCTCATCCAATGGTCCACATCTTTTTCTTTTATTTTCTTTTTCTGATTTTTATATTTTAATTGTTTTAAATTTCAAAAAATCATAGAAAATTCATTTTTAGTCAAAAAATTCTGAAAAAATTATGAAAAATATTTTTGATTATTCTCTTTCTGATTTTTATTTTTTCATAATTTATTTTTGTGTTTTGGTATTTTTTTATGAATTTTACACTTATTTGATTTGTTTAAAATGTTTAAAAATACTTTTGCACATTTTTTAATTCTGAAAAAATTATGGAATAATCCAATGATATTGTGACAAATAATGGTGACCTTATTTTATTTTTGTTTCTGACTTTACTATTTTTCACCATTTTTTTCTATTTTACCCATTTATTTTAATTTTTAAAAATAGTTTCTGACTTTTAAAAATTCCCAAAATTTTTATAAAAATATTTGAATACATTTCTGATTTTTTTATTGTTTTATTTTTTATTTCTTGATTAATTTGAACATAATTGATATTTTTCTCATTATTTTCTATTTTAAACTTTCTTTTTTTAACCCTTTATATATATATATATATATATATATATATATATATATATATATATATATATATATATATATATATATATATATATATATATATATATTATTTTGTGATTATTTTCTGGCGGTCTAGAGTTGATTTTTTGATCGTGACTTTATTATTATCATTGGATCTTGGGTATTGAGTTCAACTCCACCAAAATGGATGAATGATTTTAATAATAGTTTCATTAAATATTAATTCAAATGTGGTTTTCTTTTTTACCCTAATTCCCCTTCATCTCATCCCCTTCTTCTTGCACTAAATGTTATTGGAGCATGATCTCTATATCATGTCTCAAAACAAATGGTGCATAGATTGCTATTGACCAGCCTCAAAATACGTGCGACTTCTATATAAGTCCACTTACGATTGCTTAACATAGCGCTAAATTTTGTCCCAATTCGAATAAATGATCATTCGTGGCCCAAACTTATGATTGCAAGCCCAAGTATGTTAATTTGATCTCTTTGATCCAATAACCTTGAGATTCATTGTGTGGAGGCTTTGGTTCTACCAATCCTCTAATGGATCTACAACACCTTTGGTCAACGCAGATCACTTAAACATCGTTGATCATTAAATGATACTTGTGAGAATTTCAAATGGATGATATACTTGACAAAAAGCAAATGTAACTTGTTGTGTGGAGGCTTTGGTTCTACCAATCCTCTAATGAGTTCCAAATGCAAGTTTCAAGATGGTCATCCAACTAACCACTAATTATTGACTTGTTTTATCTTATGCTTTTATTCTTTTTATGCTTTATGTACTATTTATTTTTTTAGCATTTTACATTTCATGCCATTTTCATCTTTGCTCATTTGAGCATTTATATTCTTGTCATTTTTTACTTTGCTCACTTGAGCATTCCTTTTCTTTTCTTAAGATACTTAATAACCAACATAAACCCTAAAAAACTCTTAATGGTACTTGGACTATTTGGTTATTATCCTTGGCATTATGGAGCAGTGGACTTTTCTGGACTTAGGAATAGAAACCTTGGCCTATCTTGGAGACCTTAAGATTTTTATCTGATCATTTTTGTCTAGAGCTCTTGAGGTTTACATCAGGACATTGGGTTTCTTGTTTGTTTTTGTGTGCAGGTTTTTGTGATTGTATCCTTTGTTTGTAATCTGGAATTCACCCGTATACAGCCGTTACTCTGCCCAATTTTTGTGAAGACTTAATACACTTGAAGAGGTCTAGTATCTTTGCTTGCTTGGTTTCAATCCAAAGAATGAGAATTCTATCTTGACTCGTAATGTCAAGTTTTTGGATTCTTGTTGGTTAGATGATCCTTATCCTTAGATTTTACCTTATGCTTTAGGATAGTCTCTTCTTCTCCTCCCATCTTCTTTGATTTCAAAAATCTTCTCCCTCCTTTTGAAAACTCTTCTTGTTTTTGAAACTTAAACACTTTCATAATAAACTTGGACTTAGGTCCATGCATTTTCAAAATATTTTCATAAATAAACCTCAATGAAATTAATAATACTTTGACATTTTTTTTATGAGAAGACTAAAAGTCAATCAATCTCATTTCAAACCATTTTTCCACTTTGGCTTTTACCCTTAAACTTTTTTCTTAAAAGATTAGACTCTTGTCAATCCTTATAGTGATGCAAACAACTATACTTCCACAATATGTAGTGAAGAGAGATATTTTCCACTTGGGTGTTGAGTGAGGCATTGTTGATTTTAAAATCTAAGCCATATCCACCACTTTGAGATGATGCAAATTCTTATTTCTCATGATTGTGGGTAGTAAGTATGTTTTCCACACGGACAATGACGATGATGTATTATCTCTTAAAATTAACCAACACACTTGTGTTTCAAACTTTTTAAAAGAGGAACTACGTGTACCCTGGTCCCCTATTACATGAAAGGTGGTACGTAGGCACTAAAGGTTCGCAACCGCGGCGGGTGCAAAAATCATAAAAATATATTTATTTTCTCAGCTCCACCATCCATTTTATATATAACACATTTTTTTATAGCCAAAATATACAGATTTTACAAAGAGGCTCCTGCGGAGTACCGTAGATGTTTAGGGTGCTAATACCTTTCCTTTGCATAACCAACCCCCTTACCTTGAATCATTCCCCCTCTTTTTGGGTTATTCGTGTTAGAACATAGTTTGATTCTACAACCCTTGATTAGAGTTTTGATGATAACAAAATACAAAGAATAAATAAATTTAAAGATATATATATAGAACAAATATGCTTCTTAAAATTATGTTTTATATATACAGAAGTTCTGATGGAATCTGCATCAGAAGATCAGTAATATGTCAGCATCAGAAGATCAGTAACATGTGCTACACGCTGAAGCTACCAGATTATACGCTGAAGCTTGATAACCAGAATCTGCGCATAAACATATACACTCTGACTCTGATCAAAGATCTTTACCAAGTCATCAGCACTCTGAAGCGTTATCATAGGTTAAAGCTAAGAACACTCTGAAGCATTATCATAAGCAAATAAGACTCTAAAGCGTTACTAAGTATTCAAGACAGAATTAAATGCTAACGGCTCTCTTCAAGACAAGATCTTCTCAAAAAGGAAAGTGCGTTATTATCATTAAAATGGCTTTATGGACAACGTATCTCTGCCTTGCCTATTTAAACAAGTCTGTGTGAGAAAAGATGCACGCATGCACTCACATAATTTGCCAAGCCTTCAAACCACGCTTACTCAAACGCTTTAGCAAATTCAGTTTATTCCAAGCGCAAATTGTGTAATTATCACAGTTGTGATATATTGTTTTATTAGAAAACGTTAACACATCATTGTTCATATTATTTGTAAAAGATTTCCTTGAGATAAACCGGTTTGTGGTTATACTCAAGAAGGCTTTAACAGTTGTTAAAGTAGCTGTTGTAATCCTTTGAATATAGTGGATTAAGACCTCGTTGGAGAGAGGCGAAATCACCTTGACGGGTGGACTGGAGTAGTTTGAGATCAAACGAACCAGGATAAAAAATATTGTGTTGTCTAAGCATTTGTTTTAAGTTTTACAATTCAACCCCCCTTCTTGTGCTTTTCACATCTTCAATTCTCTCTTTTCCCATTCCTTTGGAAACAATAAAGCGTGGTGGCGATTTTTATTTTGATTTGTATAAAGTCTAGTCAATCTAATAGCTTAGTCTTGAACATTTCTACCGCTACAGAAAAATGGAGACTCCACTGGGGAAAGATTGACCTCTTGCTGATCCATCCCTAAGTGGGTTAAGCCTGTCTTTGCTTATATATGTATATGTGCTATTGTTGTTTATGTGTTATAATTTGTATATATGTTTGTCTGGATTTTTCCTGGTTTTCAGGGTGCTTGGTGATTACTCATAAGTCTTATACCCGGACTTGGGAAAACTTTAAGATAGGACGGGCGGTATAGTCATGTTAACTTTGAGGGAGTAATCCCAAAAAAGGAGGCATGAGATCCCCCACTCAGTGGAGGCCCCTTTAACTGTAGTGTCGTTTACCAAGTAACCGGGAAGACGTACTGCTTTCGACCTGGGAGCCTACTGAAACTGAGGACCATAGAATACCAAACCCATCTTGGCCTTTTAGGTGTAGTGCGGAAGCTATGACGGAGTAATCTGAAAATAGTTGTCACGTGATACTATGCTCGGACGAGTCTTTCTTGAGAATATTACTAATTACCGAGTTAATCGGGAAGTTGGTAATATCTGAAGGAAGGATTTAGACTCTGGGAACCTCTAGAACCTTGTTCGGCGGGTGATAACTCTTAGACCAACACCTTATGGGCAGTACCTTCGACCTCATGCTCGTGACGTTGAACCTATGAACCCTATATGTGTAATCTTGTGTGTGATTGTTGCATCATGCATCCATGCACTCATAAGCATCTTTTGAAGAAAACAATATTTCAAGGGATTTACAGGTTGACTATTTGTGAATATCTCAGGTACTTTTAACCATGGATTCTGGAAAGAGAAAGACCGGGAAATATAGTTTCAAGGATCCCAAGATAGATGAGATGGTCAGTCTGATTCCAGAAATTGAGTGTCCTGTAGACTTTCGGAAGAAGTATGGGTCCATTATTCCTCTCATGAAGCTGAAGATGAAGGAGGGTATTCTCTCGACCTTGGTCCAGTTCTATGATCCGATGTATCACTGCTTTACTTTTCCCGATTATCAGTTTATGCCTACATTGGAGGAGTACTCTCATCTTTTAGATTTACCTGTTATCGATCGTGTTCCTTTTACTGGTTTGGAGGGTGAGCCAAAACCACATGAGATTGCTGCTTTGATTCATCTGGGGAAGTCTGAGGTGGAAGCCCATATGACTACTAAAGTAGGGATTAGAGGATTACCAGCTCGGTTCTTATTGGAGAAAGCTTATTACTTTGCCAGAATGAAGAGTACGATTGCTTTTGAGGCCATCTTTGCTTTACTTGCGTATGGATTGTTCTTATTTCCTAATGTGGACAAGTTTGTCGACATTAACACTATCAGGATTTTCATGATTGGAAACCCGGTTCCTACATTGTTGGGTGATGCTTATTACTCTGTTCATCTTCGGAGTTCTTATCATGGAGGAATGATTATATGTTGCACGCCTTTGTTGTACCGATGGTTCGTCTCCCATATGCCTCAGTCTGATGCCTTTTGGGATGTCAAGAAGGAACCCCGTTGGGCTCCTAAGATCATGGCAGTTACTCACTCGTATATTGATTGGTATCATCAAGCTTATCATGATATAGAGATTATTGATAGTTGTGGTAGTTTCCCCAATGTACCTCTTCTTGGTACAAAGGGAGGAATTAATTATAACCTTGTTCTTGCATGGTGACAGCTTGGAGATCCGATGAGAGATAAACCGAATAGTATTCATTTGAGTGGTTTCTTTATGAAGGAGGGAGAATACCACAAGGAAGCTAGGGAGCAGATTGCGAAGGCCTGGCGTCACATCCATAAGAAGAGTAGGAAGGATTTTGGGCCTAGGGGTGTTGTTTCTTTAGAGCCATATCTTCAGTGGGTCCGATCGAGAGCCATTCAGTTGAAAATGTCGTATACTCGGGAGACACCCATGCCTGATTTGTTTGTAAAGACCACTCCTCCTTTATTAGATGATCTAGAAGAACTGCAACTCGCTTTGGTTAGGATGCATCAAGAGAGGGATGCTTGGAAGAACAAGTTCCAGACTTTAAAGAGTTCCTACAAGGCAGACTTGAAGGAGAAAGATGATTTGATCGAGATCCTTGAGAGTCGAGCGGTGGAGTCTATGGAGAGGCAAGGGGATTTATTTTCTCCTAAGCCTCAAACAGGTGTTGATTACTCACTTCCTGCTTCAGATGATTGGAAGGAGGTTGCCATCAGACAGGTGGAAGAAAACCAGAGGCTGAGGGCTCAGATTTCCAGGCTCACAGGGAAGCGCCAGCGTACAGATTGACCTCTATCAGTTTCTTTCTCTCAGGATTTTTAGATTGTATCTTTATCTTGTACTTAGGATCATTGAAACTTGTAATCCATTTTGGAGTTATTATAATTAAAAAATTTCAGTATTTCAAATGTGTTATTGTTTTGATGTTTGCAATATGTCTATAAATCTTAAATCCCTTGAAATATTAAAATGATGGAATAAAAATAATCATGTGCATTGCATGACATGCATCATATTGCACATATTTCTTGCATTTATTATGCATACCCAGATGCCTTACCCAGCTTCTTTGCTCCGTTCAGCAAGCTGACTCATCACTACAACACTCGGGCTAACTTCAAAAAGAAGATGGACAATTTAAAACAGGAGAATCATGAGCTACGCGAAGAAGTTTCTACTTTGAAGGTTGGCTTGGCCAAATTGGCTACTCTAATGGAAGCTCTGGTGGCTGCTTAGAATCAGCCACCAAGTGTTCAACCTTAACCAACAAGGGCAAATGTTGAAGTTCCTGCTATTCCCGTATTTGCCACTCCAACTATTGTTCAGAACTGTATGCCTCAGGGTTATCCGTGAGGAATGTAGGAGAATTATGCACCTGAAGGTTTCAATTTGGGCCCCCAAGATGCTCCAGTGGTTCCAAATGTTGTTACTCCAGCACCTCATGTGCTGCATACTGTTCCTGCTGCACCTCCTTCGTTGAATTTGGTTCTATTTGTTAACGAGGATGTGTGTCGTCCTTTCCCTCCTCCGAGTGAAGATTTGTGTCTTTATGACAGAATGGATGATTTCCAAGAGCAGTTTGATAGAATGCAGAGAGAGATGAAGGCTCTTAGGGGAAAATAATTATTTGGGCAGAACGTGAATGAGTTATGTTTGGTCCCAAATGTTAAAGTGCCTGCTAAGTTTAAGGTCCCTGAGTTTGAGAAGTACAAGGGCAACACTTGCCCTCGTACTCACTTGGTGATGTATGTAAGGAGAATGTCAACCCACACCGATGATCAGCGTCTGCTGATTCACTTTTTCTAAGATAGTCTGACCGGCGCAGCATTGAAATGGTACATGAGTTTAGACAGTGCCAACATCCATACCTTTAATGATTTGGGAGAAGCATTCATAAAACAATATAAGTACAATGTGGACATGGCACCCGATCGTGACCAGCTTAGGGCCATGGTTCAAAAAGACAGAGAATCGTTCAAAGAGTATGCGTAGAGATGGCGCGAAGTGGCTGCACAAGTGATTCCTTCCATGGAGGAAAAAGAAATGACTAAATTTTTTCTGAATACGCTAGGCACTTTCTACTACGAAAGAATGGTAGCAATTGCCCCAAGTGATTTTACAGAGATGGTAGGAATGGGTGTCCGCCTAGAAGAGGAAGTAAGAGAAGGTCGTTTGACAAAGCGTGAAGGATCAGGAGGTATGAAGAAGCCATCTTATGGGTTTACCAAGAAGAAAGAGGGGGATACCAATGTTGTCATACAAGAGAGGAGAGTGAATGCTCCTAGAAGGAATTTTCAACGTCACCAGCAAGTTGCTTCAGTGACTCCTATTGTGAATACCGCTCCAGCTACCGTTGCTTATCAAAGACAGTCCCAGCAGGGAAACCAAGGGAATAATCAGAGAAGGGAGAACTATGACCCTATTCCCATGAGTTATACAGAGCTACTACCAGCATTGATTCAGAAGAAGTTGGTCCAGACACGACCACCTCCAGCAGTACCATCACCTTTGCCTTGGTATTACAAAGCAGACCAGGCGTGCACCTTTCATCAAGGAGCACCAGGGCATAGTGTTGAGAATTGTTATCCTTTAAGGACCGAAGTGCAAAGGTTGGTGAAGTCAGGAATTTTATCTTTTAAAGACATGGGACCTAATGTGAAAGACAATCCTCTACCCAAGCACGGGGGAGTGAATGTTGTGAACATGGTGGCCTGTTGTCCAGGTGACTTCCGAATTTTTGACATCAATTTGGTTAGAGGGGATTTGGTGAAGATGCACGCAGACCTCTGTGAATTCAGTTATTATACGCATGACCATGCCGGTTGTGCTATTTGCAGTACAAATATCCAGGGTTGTAAGAAGATAAAGGTTGATTTGCAGGAGATGATGGATGAAGGTTTAATCCATATAATCAGGCCTAGGAAAGAATATGAGGAAGAAGTGAATATGGTTTCTGGATGTCCTGGTGAATTCAGAATTTTCAATGTGGAGCATTTGAATGAAGATCTTGTACATTTGCATGCTACATTTTGTCGTACTACTGGTCAGGTGGAACACCAATATGGATCATGCGTAGTTTGCTGTCAAGACCCTCGAGGATGTTCTATTATGAGAGAGGGTGTTTAATTACTGTTAGATAATGGGACTATTAAGATCATAAGACAGGGAGATGATTATCACGAGATTGATATGGTTGAAGTTTGCTTGATGGAAGAAGAGTCAGAGGAAGAGTATGCCTCTGCGGATGAGTATTTTTCTTCAGACGAAGATTTGTTTACCGAAAATGACCGTTTGAGGGCTGTTTATGTTGATGAAGGTGTAAACGTCATTGTACCTTGCTTTGGTGCACCCGCTCATCTTGAGGTGGAGTACCATAGAAAACTGGCTATTACCCCATTGGTAATTAGCCTGCCAGGACCTGTTCCCTATAAATCAGATAAGGTTGTGCCTTACAAATACAACGCTACAATTTTAGAAGATGGGGTGGAAGTTCCCATCCAGCCAATGCCAGATGTTGGAAATATAGCTGATAATAGCAGGGTGACCCGTAGTGGTCGCGTGTTTGTGCCGGTTATTCGAAAAGATGTTATTGCTGAAAAGAAAATTGCTGAGAACGATGAGCCTAAGAAGACTGCAGGAGAGACTAGTGGAGCCACATTAGATAAAGAAGTGGATGATATCCTGAAGGTAATTAAGATGAGTGACTATAAAATTGTAGATCAGCTATTGCAGACTCCTTCGAAGATATCCATCCTGGAATTGCTGATGAATTCCTCCGCTCATAGGGAATCATTAATGAGAGTACTAGACCAAGCTTTTATAGAGAATGACATGCCATTGGATCAATTCAGCAGCGTAATTGGAAACATTACGTCATGTAACAACTTGAGTTTCTGCGATGATGAGTTACCAGATGAAGGGAGGAATCACAACCTGGCCCTCCACATATCCATGAACTGCAAGAATGACTCGTTATCTAATGTGTTAATTGATAACGGATCTACATTGAATGTTATACCAAGAAGTACCCTCATGAAGTTAAAGTATCAGGGAACACCTATGCGCCCGAGTGGCATCATTGTGAAGGCTTTTGATGGGTCGAGGAAATATGTCATTGGTGTGGTGGACTTACGCATCCACATAGGACTAGGGGTGTTCAAAACCAAACCGGCCCAATAGAAAACCGCAAAACTGAACCGAACCAAACCAAAACCGCAAAAAACCGCATTTGGTTCGGATGCGTTTGGGTCATTTTCTCGTGGAACCGCACGGTTCAGTTCGGTTTGCGGTTTGTATTTTACAAACCGAACCAAACCAAACAAAACCGCATTATGTTATAAAATCTTACTAACCAATATATATTTCTTTAATTCTTTAGAGAAATAAACATGTATTATGTGTATATTTTATCATACCTTGTATTATATTCATTTTAATTTACAAATCATAAAAAAAAAAAATATTATTCATTTATAAATACTATTTTCACAAACTATATTTTATCATATTCTTTGTATAATATTTATTTAAGAATGCAATCTTGTTTATATCATTCTTTAGATTTAGATAAAATTATAATACGCAATTTTATGTATCAAATTATAAACTTATTTTGACAATTATAAATTTTTTTATGGTAATGTACGAACAATTAAACACAAAATTATATTTTCCTCTATATTTGTTTGTATGACTTAATAATTTTTTTTGTAAAAAACCGAACCAATCCAAACCGCATTAGTTTGGTTTGGTTTGGTTCGGATTTATTTTTAAAAGTCAACCGAACCAAATCGAACCGCGTGTTTTTTCTCTTGCGGTTCGGGTGATTTTTTGTTTCAAAACTGCCCAAACCGCACCGCGAACACCCCTACATAGGACCATACTTATTCTTGATAACTTTCCAGGTAATGGATATTATTCCCGTGTATAGTTGTTTGCTAGGACGGCCATGGATACACGAAGCAGAGGCTGTCACTTCAACTCTGCATCAGAAGCTAAAGTTTGTGCGTGAATGGAAGGTAGTGATCATAAATGGGGAGCAGGCGTTGTTGATATCACATCTTTCCTCTTTCAGTATTGTAGAAGCAGATGAGGCTGCTGTTGGAACCCAGTTCCAAGCCTTATCCATTGACAACATAAGGAAGAATGAGAATTTTGTGGTTTCGCCAAAGGACGCGCAGCAGGTTATGCGCAATGGTCATAATGCAGTTTGGGGACGACTTGTGGATCCACCTGTGAACAAAAACAGAGCTGGTTTGGGTTTCTCTTTGAGGAATGGTGAAAGCGAAAGTTTGAAGTCAAAGTCTGCTGTGAACAGTTATCATGATGTTTTCCGCAGCGGAGGCTACCTCCATCCGATTGGTTCTTGAGTTAATGCTATTGAAGAGGATGAAGCAGAGCAGGAAGCACCAAATTATGTGACGCATGGAGTCCGAGTTCAGAACTAGGTCACCATCGATGTTTCTTCTTGCATACATATTTCAAAGTAATCTATTTTGTTAATTTGTTTCTTTCTTTTGAAAAGCTTTCACTCTACCCAAAGTGGAAGTATTGATGTTGTAGGGATTATCTGTTTGCTATAATTGCTAAGATCATTAATAAAAGTTGTCTTTGCTTCCAAATTATGTTTTTTATTTTCTGCCTTTTTCTTGGGAAATGGTAATAAAAAAATAAAAAAATAACCTTTCAAAATAAATAAAATTAATATGCATGATCACTTGTTATATGTGTCAGTTTCTAAAAGCAATCATAAATCACATGTGCAGATTAATTTAAAAAACTATTGAATACAATGACCCTGCACCCTCTCCCAAATTTGATTGTCATGTGTTTGGGGCTGAAGAAGAAGATTATGATGAGATTCCATAAGAGGTCTCACGGTTGCTTGAGCACGAGGAGAATACCATTCAGCCATATAAGGAGCCTTTGGAAGTGGTTAATTTGGGTTCAGAGGAAGATCCGAAGGAGGTTAAGATTGGAGCATCGTTGCATCCTGATGTGAAGAGCGGGTTGATTGAGTTGTTGAAAGAGTGCGTGGATATTTTTGCTTGGTCTTATCAAGATATGCCTGGTCTAGATACATACATTGTCGAGCATCGTTTGTTGTTGAAGCCAGAGTGTCCACCAGTTAAACAAAAGTTGAGAAGAACTCATCCAGATATGGCAATAAAGATCAAGGAGGAGGTCCTAAAGCAGATTAATGCTGGTTTTCTTGTGACATCAGTGTACCCTCAATGAATTTCCAATATTGTCCCTGTACCGAAAAAAGATGGAAAAGTCCGGATGTGCGTAGATTAAAGAGATCTAAATAAAGCTAGTCCAAAAGATGATTTTCCATGGCCTCATATTGACATGTTAGTGGATAGCACAGCAAAATTCAAGGTATTCTCGTTCATGGACGGATTTTCCGGGTATAATCAAATAAGAATGGCTCTAGAGGACATGGAAAAAACAACGTTTATCACACCCTGGGGAACATTCTGTTACAGAGTGATGCCCTTCGGGTTGAAGAACGCTGGTGCAACATACCAGAGGGCTATGACAACCCTATTCCATGATCTGATGCACAAAGAAATCGAAGTATATGTTGATTATATGATTTCCAAATCCCAAACTGAAGAAGGGAATATAGAAGATTTGTTGAAGTTGTTTTGGCGTTTAAGGAAGTATCGTCTCCGCTTGAATCCAAATAAATGCACCTTCGGAGTTAGATCGGGGAAATTGTTGGGTTTTATTGTTAGCCAGAAAGGAATTAAAGTTGGCCCTGACAAAGTCAAGGCAATTCAAGAAATGCCAGCGCCAAGAACTGAAAAGCAAGTCAGGGGTTTCCTCGGGCGTTTGAATTATATCTCCAGATTTATTTCCCACATGACTGCAACGTCTGAACCGATCTTTAAGCTGTTAAAGAAAGATCAAGGTTGTGTGTGGACAGATGACTGCCAAAGGGAATTTGTAAGTATTAAAGAGTATCTGCTTGAACCTCCTATCTTGCTCCCTCTTGTAGAAGGAAGACCGTTGATTATGTATCTGACAGTGTTAGATAAATCCATGGGTTGTATTCTGGGACAACAGGATGAAACAGGAAAGAAAGAGTTCGCCATTTATTATCTCAGCAAAAAGTTCACTGATTATGAGTCACGGTATTCTATGCTAGAAAAAACATGTTGTGCTTTGGCCTGGGCGGCAAAGAGTTTGCGGCAGTATATGTTGAATCATACTACTTGGTTGATCTCCAAAATGGATCCAATCAAGTATATTTTTGAAAATCATGTTCTTACTGGGAGAATTTCCCGCTGGCAGATGTTGTTATCTGAATATGATATTGAATACCGCACTCAAAAAGCTATCAAAAGTAGTGTGTTGGCAGATTATCTTGCTCACCAGCCGGTGGAAGACCATCAGTTTACAGAATATGAATTCCCCGATGAAGATGTGATGTTCTTGAAAGTGAAAGATTGTGATGAACCATTTCCCGATGAGGGCCCCGACCCTGAATCTCGTTGGAGTATGGTATTTTATGGAGCTATAAATTCTTATGGTAAAGGAATTGGTGTTGTGATTGTTGCTCCTCATGGATCGCATATTCCTTTTACTGCAAGGTTAACAATTGATTGCACTAATAATATAGCAGAATATGAGGCTTGCATCATGGGTCTTGAAGAAGCTATTGATCTAAGAATCAAAATTCTAGATGTTTATGGTGATTTAGCTTTGGTAATAAATCAGATTAAAGGAGAATGGGACACTCGTCACCCTGGCTTGATCCCTTACAAAGATTATGCTAGAAGATTACTACCCTTCTTCAATAAAGTTGAATTCCATCACATTCCTAGAGATGAAAACCAAATGACAGATGCTCTGGCAACTCTGGCTTCCATGTACCAAGTAAATGCTTGGAATGATATACCCCGAATTACAGTTCGACAGCTAGATAGGCCCGCTCATGTGTTTGCGACAGAGGAGGTAGCAGATGAAAATCCTTGGTATTATGATATCAAACATTTTCTTCAGACTCAGGAATACCCGTTTGGTGCGTCAAAGAAAGATAGAAAGACACTGAGAAGATTGGCAGGCAGTTTCTTCCTCAGTGAAAATGTGTTATACAAGAGAAATTATGACATGGTCTTGCTCAGATGCGTGGATAGACACGAAGCAGACATGTTGATGCATGAGATTCACGAAGGTTCATTTGGCACTCATGATAATGGGCATTCAATGGCTAAAAAGATGCTAAGGGCAGGATATTATTTGTTGACAATGGAATCTGATTGTTACAAGTTCGCAAAGAAGTGCCATAAATGCCAGATTTATGCATATAAGATCCATGTGCCTCCGACACTTCTCAATGTGATTTACTCCCCATGGCCTTTCTCTATGTGGGGTATTGACATGATCGAGATGATAGAACCTAAGGCTTCGAATGGACATTGTTTCATCTTGGTAGCAATTGATTACTTTACCAAATGGGTAGAGGTTGCTTCATATGCCAATGTTACCAAACAGGTGGTGGTGCGTTTCATAAAAAACAATCTTATATGCCGATACAGTGTGCCAAGCAGAATCATCATTGACAATGGCTCAAATTTGAACAATAAGATGATGACAGAACTGTGTGAAGAATTCAAGATTGTCCATCATAATTAATCTCCATACAGGCCAAAGATGAATAGGGCTGTTGAAGCTGCTAATAAGAATATCAAGAGAATTATCCAGAAAATGGTTATCACTTATAAGGATTGGCATGAAATGCTCCCTTTTGCTCTGCATGGATATCGAACATCTATTCCCACTTCAACAGGAGCGACCCCATTTTCCCTGGTGTATGGAATGGAAGTTGTACTCCCTGTCGAGGTAGAGATTCCCTCGCTGTGTGTGATAATGGAAGCCAAATTGACAAAGGTTGAATGGGTTCATAATAGGTTTGACCAATTGAATTTGATCGAAGAGAAGAGAATGACAGCTTTGTGTCATGGGCTGTTATATCAGAAAAGAATGAAAAAAGCATTTGATAAAAAGGTCAAACCTCGTGAATTCAGAGAAGGCAACCTCGTGCTCAGAAAGATCATGTCTTTCAACGTTGATTCTAGGGGCAAGTGGACTCCCAATTTTGAAGGCTTGTATGTTGTCAAGAAAGCCTTCTCTGGTGGTGCATTAATTCTTGAAACTATGGATGGAGAGGAGTTCCCACGTCCCATGAATGCTGATGCAGTCAAGAAATACTTCGCCTAAAGAAATAAAAGAATAACTCGCTAAGTTGAAAACCCGAAAGGGCGGCTTAGGCAAAAAGGAGCGTCTCGGTAGGCCGAAAACCCGAAAGGGCGGTCTAGGCAAAAATTAGAGACATAAACAGAATAACTTTCCCGCTAAGTTGAAAACCCGCAAGGGCAGCTTAGGCAAAAGTTAGGGATTTTCTTGGCAAGTAACTACGTCATACGGAAATTTGATCACCGAAGCAACAATCTTCTCATATCCTCACCATACTTCAATGGAGGCTGCTGCTCAGGATTTCAAAAGTTGTTAGGGGGGATAGTGGTCATTGTATCTCAATGTATCTTTTCCATTATGTATTACCATTTCCCAAACTTTGTAATCATCCATGGAGTCTCGTCATTCGCAGACTACCATTCTATTAATTAAATTCGAGTTTTTGCCCAATTCTTTGTATTATTAATTTTATTTAGCTTGCAAAGACTTCATTTATTACTGATAATAACTTTTAAAGCAAAGAGATTAAAAATAAAAATTGACTTTTCAAAAAAAAAGAGAGATCTTTAAAATTCAATTTACTTTGGGATTTGTGATGAAACAATGACAACAAAAATGGTGATCCCAAGGATGAACAAATTTTGGTTGCTTTAAGAAGATTTACTTCCTTCATAAAGGTTTTCTCAGGTCATTTTGCTGGTATGTGCGCAATCTTTGTGTGTTTCCCAGATAGTTAAAGACGATAGCAGTGGGTACAAAGTACAGTATTTGGGTTGGTGATCCCATTATCCCCAGTCAAGTCTTGATTCGCTTTTGATTTCGGGTTTGCATGGTCAGAAGCCTTCGTCCCAGCTTCCCCAGCAAAGTCTTCCCTCATATGATGAAAGGTTTTATTCCCTTGGTATGCTGAGGTGTCGCTCTTTTTACAGTATCGGCACTAGTGTTGACTTCTTGATCTCCTGGGAGGGTTACCTCAGGGCATCTCTTGTTGGAATGAGGGTTCATGGTGAAGATTTTCAACCCGCAGTTTCTTTTCTCTTGGGAGGTAGGCTTGAATTCCCCAGTGAGGTTTGGTTGTTCGACGTCAGTTTGCTTTATTCAAGGTTGATCTTACAATCTCCAATAGGCATGTTGCTTTTAGAAAACTGTTTCTCCGATGAAACCGGAAGCAGGGTGTTCTATCCCGATGTCTGTTTGATTTAAGCTACAGTCAGATTATGTTCTCCTCAGTGAAGTTAATGCAACAGGTTTGGTTTCCACTGTCGCTTTCACCTTTCCTGGACTGATCTTTCTGATTGAGGTTTATCCCAATGTTGTTAGTAACTGAGGCGGTTTCATTTGTCTGCACTGATTATATATCCTTTTTATCAGCATATGCACAATAGCACTCGTACATTCATACATGCATCATACATTGCTAAAATCATCATTCACGGACATTGTGTTTCTGACCTTTACTGCAGCGCTCTTTTGAATTTGGTCTTCCCTCTTGAGTTTATTTCTCAAAGGATGAATATGCTTCGGCCGTCTTGCTCCGATATTTTTCTGATTTGGATTTGTGGTTGCATGACAATGTCGTGTATTATGGATTTCTGAAAACTTTGAATTTTTGCTTGTGCATTTATTTTGCACGAAGAGACTTTATCTCCTCAGCGGGAATATCATGGCATTTCTCTGGGAAGTCATATTTCTATCCCTGGAAAGCCATCTTTCTTTGCATCTCCCTTTTGGTAATAAGTGGAAGTCTCTTTATTTGAGACAGGTTACCCTTTCCAGGCAGATATCCTTGGTTAAAGAAGAAGTTGAGATCCGTTCTTGGCAGAACACCAGAATTCTGGAAAACATGATATTTTCTCTTTCTACCTTCAGTGAACGTTGGTAGTACATCGGTAGTGAACGTCGGTGTTTCTTATCTTTTTGCTATCTTCAGTGAACGTTGATAGTTCATCGTCAGTGAACGGTGGTGGTATGATATTTTCTCTTTCTACCTTCAGTGAATGCTGGTAGTACATCGGCAGTGAACGTCGGTGTTTCTTATCTTTTTGCTATCTTCAGTGAACATTGATAGTTCATCGTCAGTGAACGGCGGTGGTATGATATTTTCTCTTTCTACCTTCAGTGAATGTTGGTAGTACATCGGCAGTGAACGTTGGTGTTTGTTATCTTTTTGCTATATTCAATGAATGTTGATAGTTCATCGTCAGTGAACGGCGGTGGTATGATATTTTCTCTTTCTACCTTCAGTGAATGTTGGTAGTACATCGGCAGTGAACATCGTTGTTTGTTATCTTTTTTCTATCTTCAGTGAATGTTGATAGTTCATCGTCAGTGAACGGCGGTGGTATGATATTTTCTCTTTCTACCTTCAGTGAACGTTGGTAGTACATCGGCAGTGAACGTCGGTGTTTCTTATCTTTTTGCTATCTTCAGTGAACGTTGATAGTTCATCGTCGGTGAATGGCGGTGGTATGATATTTTCTCTTTCTACCTTCAGTGAGCGTTGGTAGTACATCGGTAGTGAACATCGGTGTTTCTTATCTTTTTGCTATCTTCAGTGAACGTTGATAGTTCATCGTCAGTGAACGGAAGTGGTATGATATTTTCTCTTTCTACCTTTAGTGAACGTTGTTAGTACATCGGCAGTGAACGTTGGTGTTTGTTATCTTATTTATATCTTTAGTGAACGTTGATAGTTCATCGTCAGTGAACGGTGGTGGTATGATATTTTCTCTTTCTACCTTCAGTGAATGTTGGTAGTACATCGGCAGTGAACGTTGGTGTTTCTTATCTTTTTGCTATCTTCAGTGAACGTTGATAGTTCATCGTCAGTGAACGGCGGTGGTATGATATTTTCTCTTTCTACCTTCAGTGAACATTGGTAGTACATCGGCAGTGAACGTTGGTGTTTGTTATCTTTTTGCTATCTTCAGTGAACATTGATAGTTCATTGTCAGTGAACAGTGGTGGTATGATATTTTCTCTTTCTACCTTCAGTGAACGTTGGTAGTACATCAGCAGTGAACATCGTTGTTTCTTATCTTTTTGATATCTTCAGTGAATGTTGATAGTTCATCGTCAGTGAACGGCGGTGGTATGATATATTCAGAGAACTTTGATGCTCGTTATCCTCCTCTCTAATTCTATTCTCTTGGTTTACCAGTGATTTATTTTCCTGGTGGTATTGCTCTTTTGCTTCTGCATTTTGTGTTGCCTCCCCAATGCTACTTTGTGTCTCTTCTGTTCATATGCATTCATATGCATAAACATTTGCGTGGCATCTTAGGGCCAAAAACAGGGTTTGTTTTATATTTAAGTGTCTTCGATCACGTCGACAGGAAGATTTTTTAACCTTCGTATCTACGGATAGAAGAAACTTAAATAAGGGCAGTTGTTGTACCCCAATTTTTCCCCTAAGATCCCTGCATCATACCACATTGTTTCAATCACCACAAAATCACATTAGGAACTTTGGTTCTTCTACTTATCTTTAGCTTTGCTCTTTGAGGAGTTACCAAGCACCTTGATTTGCTTGCTTTTGTGATCATGGATATTGTACTTTTATTTTTTTCTCTCTCTAATTAACAAAATGAAATATTGGTTTGTCTTACTTGTTGATAATGTAGGTAAAGGCAATGAGGTTTAGCAAGTTGCTTCATGGGTTCATGAGTTTATTTCCATGCCCTAGTCAAAAACTTGAGAGATTCAAACCTCACCATTGAATTTGTTTTGAAGTTGATATGAAATTGGTTTTTATGGCCATGAGTCCTCATCATCATCCTCAACAAAATTTTATTCACAAAGGAAGAATATTGGCACAAAAAGTTTGTTCAAACTTGGCAAAGTTCCACCAAGCATTCTCTTGATCTAGAGGTTAGGGTTTTGGACTTCAAAGAGGCATATCTTACTCATCTTTTGTTATTTTTGAGTGATTCCAAAAAAATTCTTCTCTTTAAAGAGTTACCAACAAATCACTTCAAAAGTTCCAAAGAGTTTTCATGTGGAAGGAACTTGGTGAAGAAGAAAGATCACAAGTCATCTAGCTGAATCCCTAATTTTTCATATGTGACTTCAAATTGTCATAACTTGGTCAATTTTGATCACCTTGAGTCCATTATTTTTCCATGATGATCTTAAGTATGTGTACTTCATGCCTTCTTTTATGTGCAAAGTAATAAAATGGATAGAAGTTGCCTTAAGAATGGAAAAGATTATAGGTCATTTCATGATTTTTGGCCAACTTTAACAAGTCCTAACTTGCTCAATTTTTGGATATTTTGAGTGGTTCAAATTGCAAAATGTCATTCAATAGATCTACTTCATTCCATCTTTTGGGGTCAAGAGAAAATTCTAAGTGGAAAGCCATGTTTGGATGCAAGAGATTATAGGTCATTTTTAAAGAAGAATTTGAAATATTTCTAAGTATGGAAAGTCAACTCTTTTTCTCCAACTTTGACTCCATGTAATTTTCAGCTCAAGCCTCCAATTGATTCCATTCTTTTTCCATTGCAAATTTTTTTACCTCATCTTTCCAAAGCATCAAGAATCATGCCTTAAGACTCCTTGAGGTGGAAATCCTATTGTTTCAAAAGTGGTAACTTGGAATTGAAGTTTCCCTGCAAGTCAGAATTTGAATTTCATGTTACAACCTCTAAACCTCAAATTAGCACGCGTTTTGGGTCTAAACATGATTAGCCAACTTTCCCAAGTGGATTAGTGCATCAAAACGCAAGAATTTGATGAGTTTTGGTGAAGTTTGGATCACACTTCACTCGTGCATCAGGTTTGCACGAATTCCCTCTAAAACGTATCATTCACTCTTCCTTTTGATCCGATTTTCTTCTCCTATAAATACATATACTATCCCATTCGTTTTCTCAAGCTTAGATAGCCAGAATCACTCTGTCAAACTTGCTTCACAACTCAGAATTCAGCTACTTCGAATTCTATTCTTAAGCCTTTTTCAATCCATTTTCTCCATCAATTCACCTTCCTTGATCTTCCCTGAACCTAACCATACCATTACATTTAAGAATCATGCCCTACATTGCTCCATAGAAGCCCAGTTTCAGAGCTCTGCAACTCAACTTCAATAGGTAGATTCCTTCATCAATTCTTCAAAACTTTGGTATCATTGTGTTACTCTCATTTCCTTGGTTCTAGTTGCAACAGTTACTTTTATCTGGAAACACGTTTTGACCATGAATTTTCAAATCCCCTTTCAAAACTTTCTTTCCAAATTGCTTGAGTTATAGTTTATATAAAAATGGCGCGAGGGTATGGTTGTCTTCGTCTTGAAGAGACGAAACGAATGGCATAAGTCTGAGCTTCTAATTTTACAGTTTGAGAGACATGCAATTCGTGAGGCTGGAGGTTGAAGATGGCCAACGTGTCACCTTCTAACCAATGAAAGCGTGTCATTTATTTTTTTTGAATTTCTGATTTTACATTTGATTCAGTGCTTTATTCAGTAAAGACCATGATATGCACAGCGCGCCAGATCCTTTGGATTTGATTACTAATGCGTTTTGACTCTCATCCAATGGTCCACATCTTTTTCTTTTATTTTCTTTTTCTGATTTTTATATTTTAATTGTTTTAAATTTCAAAAATTCATAGAAAATTCATTTTTAGTCAAAAAAATCTGAAAATATTATGAAAAATATTTTTGATTATTCTCTTTCTGATTTTTATTTTTTCATGATTTATTTTTGTGTTTTGGTATTTTTTATGAATTTTACACTTATTTGATTTGTTTAAAATGTTTAAAAATGCTTTTGCACATTTTTTAATTCTGAAAAAATTATGGAATGATTCAATGATATTGTGACAAATATTGGTGAGCTTATTTTATTTTTGTTTCTGACTTTACTATTTTTCACCATTTTTGTATATTTTACCCATTTATTTTATTTTTTAAAAATAGTTTCTGACTTTTAAAAATTCCCAAAATTTTTATAAATATATTTGAATACATTTCTGATTTTTCTATGGTTTTATTTTTTATTTCTTGATTAATTAGAACATGATTGATATTTTTCTCATTATTTTCTATTTTAAACTTTCTTTTTTTAACCCTTTAAATATATATATATATTAAATATATTATTATTTTGTGATTATTTTCTGGCTGTCTTGAGTTGATTTTTTGATCATGACTTTATTAACATCATTGGATCTTCGGTGTTGAGTTCAACTCCACCAAAATGGATGAATGATTTTAATAATAGTTTGATTAAATATTAATTCAAATGTGGTTTTCTTTTTTACCCTAATTCCCCTTCATCTCATCCCCTTCTTCTTGCACTAAATGTTGTTGGAGCATGATCTCTATATCATGTCTCAAAACAAATGGTGCATAGATTGCTATTGACCGGCCTCAAAATAGGTGCGACTTCTATATAAGTCCACTTACGATTGCTTAACATAACGCTAAATTTTGTCCCGATTCGAATAAATGATCATTCGTGGCCCAAACTTATGATTGTAAGTCCAAGTATGTTAATTTGATCTCTTTGATCCAATAACCTTGAGATTCATTGTGTGGAGGCTTTGGTTCTACCAATTCTCTAATGGATCTACAACACCTTTGGTCAACGCGGATCACTTAAACATTGTTGATCATTAAATGGTACTTGTGAGAATTTCAAATGGATGATATACTTGACAAAAAGAAAATGCAACTTGTTATGTGGAGGCTTTGGTTCTATCAATCCTCTAATGAGTTCCAAATGCAAGTTTCAAGATGGTCATCCAACTAACCACTAATTATTGACTTGTTTTATCTTATGCTTTTATTCTTTTTATGCTTTATGTACTATTTATTTTTTTAGCATTTTACATTTCATGCCATTTTTATCTTTGCTCATTTGAGAATTTATATTCTTGTCATTTTTTACTTTTCTCACTTGAGCATTCCTTTTCTTTTCTTAAGATACTTAATAACCAACATAAACCCTAAAAAACTCTTAATGGTACTTGAACTATTTGGTTATTATCCTTGGCATTATGGAGCAGTGGACTTTTCTGGACTTAGGAATAGAAACCTTGGCCTATCTTGGAGACCTTGTGATTTTTATCTGATCATTTTTGTCTGGAGCTCTTGAGATTTACCTCAGGACATTGGGTTGCTTGTTTGTTTTTGTGTGCAGGTTTTTGTGATGCATCCTTTGTTTGTAATCTGGAATTCACCCGTATACAGCCGTTACTCTGCCCAATTTTGTGAAGACTTAATACACTTGAAGAGGTCTAGTATCTTTGCTTGCTTGGTTTCAGTCCAAAGAATGAGAATTCTATCTTGACTCGTAATGTCAAGTTTTTGGCTTCTTGTTGGTTAGATGATCCTTATCCTTAGCTTTTACCTTATGATTTAGGATAGTCTCTTCTTCTCCTCCCATCTTCTTTGATTTCAAAAATCTTCTCCCTCCTTTTGAAAACTCTTCTTGTTTTTGAAACTTAAACACTTTCATAATAAACTTGGACTTAGGTTCATGCATTTTCAAAACATTTTCATAAATAGACCTCAATCAAATTAATAATACATTGACATTTTTTTTATGAGAAGACTAAAAGTCAACCAATCTCATTTCAAACCATTTTTCCACTTTGGCTTTTACCCTTAAACTTTTTTCTTAAAAGATTAGACTCTTGTCAATCCTTGTAGTGATGCAAACAACTATACTTCCACAATGTGTAGTGAAGAGAGATATTTTCCACTTGGGTGTTGAGTGAGGCATTGTTGATTTTAAAATCCAAGCCATATCCTCCACTTTGAGATGATGAAAATTCTTCTTTCTCATGATTGTGGGTAGTAAGTATGTTTTCCACACGGACAATGACGATGATGTCTTATCTCTTAAAATTAACCAACACACTTGTGTTTCAAATTTTTCAAAAGAGGAACTACGTGTACCCTGATCCCCTATTGCACCAAAGGTGGTACGTAGGCACTAAAGGTTCGCAACCGCGACGGGTGCAAAAATCATAAAAATATATTTCTTTTCTGACCTCTACTATCCATTTTATATACAACACATTTTTTTATAGCCAAAATATACAGATTTTACAAAGAGGCTCCTGCGGAGTACCGTAGATATTTAGGGTACTAATTCCTTCCCTTTGCATAACCAACCCCCTTACCTTGAATCTTTCCCCCTCTTTTTGGGTTATTCGCTCTTTTCCCATTCCTTTGGAAACAATAAAGCGTGGTGGCGATTTTTATTTTGATTTGGATAAAGTCTAGTCAATCCAATTGCTTAGTCTTGAATATTTCTACCGCTACATAAGGCTGACGCCATATGAGATTGGCTCCTAGGTGCATCTGTTTTACCCTAAGCCACCTCATATGGCGCCTATGTGCATTTTCTTTTATATTTTTTTTATATTTTTTTATAAATAATAATAAACAATTTGATCATAAAAAACTTTGATTTTTAAGAATAATGAAACGATTACATTTGAGAATAAAAATTACATATTATTTAATTTCCACCCAGGAGTCGATAACGACCAGTGGTTCTGCACCCGCGTCCTCTTCTAACTCGTTGTGTGACTCTACGATTTTTCTCTTGTGATTGGGTCAAGGGCCCTACGAAGTCAATACGTCCAGTGTCCATGAAATCCGTCATATCACCATATACGGAAGACCTACTTTCAAACAATTGGTACCCATGTTCTCAAAGTTTGGTTGTCTTGGTGGGGGGTGGGTTCTATGGGTGGTCGATAGCACTGGTCATCTGAATAAGTGGGGTAAAAAGGAAATGAATCTTGTGGAGTTTGGTACTCATATGTTTGTTGGGTCCTATGGTGATATGATGAATGTGATGGTTGAAGGTATATTGGGTCGATTGGGGAATATTCTTCAGGTAGGCCCATGTCTAGGCTAAGGTGAGATGATGAGGGACCCACATTGAGATGTCAGATGTATGGTCTTTGTTCTTGGTACTGTGATTGCATGTAGGGCATGTGTGTGTATTGATATTGGTATTGGTATTGGGATTGGGGTTGGGTTCTTGTGGATCTGTAACGTCGTTGTGTTGGTTAAGAGGTTGTTGTGTGTTGGGTTTGTTGTTGGGTGGTGTATGATTGTTGGTAGTTTTGTTGGGTATTTGAATACGATGCAGATCGTGTGCGTGGGTCAATCAAATACCTCGGGTCAGACACAAACATTTCAGGGTTAGTTACTTATCTACCAACTCAAATATTCATATGTGTGTCGCATTGTTTGGTTCGCGGGGGCAATAGGGAATCGTAGCACATATCGCTAACACCTCTTCCACACCCCACACCACTCCATATCATATTCTTTCTAATTGTTAACATTCCACTGGGATAAACAAGTTAGGGCACACGATATTTCTTGATGCATACCGAACTGCATTTTGACACGGTCGCTGTGGTGCATCTCCATAATGTTGAACCGTATGATCGTAGTTTTTGCAGCCCAAACTTCTGCATCCTCAAGGTTGGGTTGATGGTCAAGATCCATATATGTCTCCAAATAAATTGCAGATAAAATTTTATTATAATAATAATATCTTTAAAAATAAATAACTTAAAAGAAGAATAGTTTAGTGGTAATACGTCATCTGGTCTTATATGATCCAAAAGATTACGATATAAACTGGCATTTCGTCTCATATTTTTGTTGTAATATATCCCTCTTACATAAAACCTAAAGCATAGAGAGATTAAAAGAATTATGTACATCCATTTAGCATAAAGTGAGAAAATGGAAATAGCATTATATACTTACTTTGTTGCATAGGGGAACATGAAGGTGTTGTTGTTGATGGGGGGAAAGGGACTCCATTCTCCACTAGCCCCATGTTACGAGATTCAACTGACATAACCACAAGTTCATTGTCAAAGAGACAATTGACCACGACGAGGGGTTACTAAGACAAAAGTATAAGGTTCTACTACCATCTTGTTTGTGCGATTGCAGAAAGTTTAAGGCCTTTCGTATGCCTTGCTCCCATGTCATTACAGCATGCATGTATGTTCATCAAGATGCATTACTACTTCTATCTTTCGCTTACAAGGCCGAGACCTTGCTCAAAGTATACAACAATGGCTTTCTAGTGAAAGCAAAAGAGGATTATTGGTTTGCGTACGAAGGGAAAATAGTTTGGCACAACGACCAAATGCGAAGTAATAAAATGGATAATTCCAAAAGCTAGAAGAAAGTGTATTACAACTGAAATGGACGCGCTTGACAAGCTAGAAGAAAGTGTGGTATATGCCGTCAGGTCGGACATAACCGAAAAAATTGTCCCACTTGTGCTACTAGCTTGACAACATAAAAATTATACGCACACTATGTGATTTTTTTTAGATCTAAACGAAACTTTTTTTCATTAAGAACGTTTGTTGCAACAAACCGAATGCAAAGAAGAAATAAAATGACATCAAGACAAAACAACAACACAATGAATAAAGTTAGTTAACACGACAAAATATCTAAGAAATTACAATCTTCAAAACAATTTCATCTGATCCATACATCATCACTATTACGCCTGTGTCTGTTTTGACATCCTCCCGTCAACTTTGAGGTTTTTCCGATTGCAAGTGAGGTGGTCGTTCATTGTCTCTGAATTCTTCTAATTTGTTCGCTATCTTGGATGTCCTCGTCTAACCATCAGATCAACTCTCTCTTAAGATGCTCCAAGAAATGGATGTGCCAAAATTTCATCTTAATTGGGAGTTTGGTAGTCGAGAAATAAACATATTCATCTCTTGTGAAAATCATGTTGGGTGTCATGATGAAAAAATTATGGAGAAAGTGAGAAAATGAATGAAGAAGTGTGGAAAAATGAGAGTTTTATTTATAGAAAATACATATACATGTAGGAGTCAAATGAGATGACGTCTCCTCTTAAAATTAGAGTGCATGCGTCATCTCATATGACTGATAGACAATGCACGCATTATCTCATATGATGTCTACATACAATTTTAGATGCATATACCATATGAGATGACGTAATCATGTTAACCATTTCTAAAACATAATTATTTGTGTAATTTTTTCAAAAAAGTTGTTATTAATATATTTTTTTCAATACCTTATTATTCCAAAAAAAATTGAATTTCACATATCAAAACAAAAATTAATTTTAATAAATCCAAAGCTTAAAATATAAAACCACCTCAAATGGAATTGCATATTTACATTTGTGAATTTCCTTAAAAACTGAAAATAATAAAAAGATCATTTTAATTCCAATTACCCAAACATATTTTATTTAAAAAATTCACAACACTACAAACGAGGCTTTAAATACTTCATTTAAAATAAAATCTGGATAAAAATTTGAATCATGAACTCTTCTAACAACACATCAGACATGAGTTATGATGCTACTAGTACTTACTGCATCGAGCCCCAGCAGTAGATTTGTTGTGCGGGAACAGCAGGGCATGATTACAAAGAAGATCCGTACAAACATGGAGACAAGTCTGTCAACTACTTAACTTAAGACTATGCATCTGTCTAATTACCTTTTATACACCTCTATCTGTTTAATTAATATACATAAATTAATTTTTATACATTTATATTAGATAAAAGATCACGGCTAAAATAATATTTAAAATTATCTACTTATAAAAAAATGAATAATTATGCATGATGAGTGTAAAAATTTAAACACTATCAATTTATCACCATTATCTATTTATATTAACTTATACTCCCTCCGTTCTGTTTTATATTATAAAAAAAATTTATTTTTTAAATTTATTAAATAATTAATGTATTTAATTTATATATAAATTAAATTTAATAATTATTTAATAAATTTAAAAAAATAATTTTTTTATAATACGAAACAGAAAGAATAAGTGATTAAAATAAAAATTAAAGTTCTTCTAAAATCCAACTTCCATGATTAATTAAATGTAGATTTTAATAAACTGTAAACTAGTTTAAGAACATATTTATATATCTACGCCTTCATTTTCTTTGTATTTGTAATTTTTATATTTTAGAAACATACCAAAATGATATGTAAATTTTGTTATTTTCAAAAAATATATAATTAATATAATTGAATTTTTTAAAAAATAAATATTTATAAACGAAAAAGTTATTGCAAATCTGATACTAAAATGAAAGAAATAAAAAAATGTATTATATCAACTTAGTATTCTCTCTATTTTAAAATAACTACAGTTTTAATAAATAAATTATCTTTTAAAATAATTGTTATTTTCATTTTTTAGTGTAATAATAATAATTATTTTTTAATTGTGTTATTTATTTTTTACTTTTTACACTATTTCTAATATATTAAAAAGATTAATTTTATAAAATTATAATATTTTATAACAATATCATTGTATTATTTAATTTGTGTGTAAAAATTTTAAACGATAATCATTTTAAAATGGAGAGAATATTTATTATTACTGACTCGTATTATTATAATAAAATATTTTAATGTTAAAATAAAATATTTTAAAAATTAATTGTAATTTTTAATTTATAAACTTATTTAAAAATTATCAATGCACAATTAAGACATATAAATTAACTAAATCTAATTATAATTAATGCAATTACTTTATATTTATTAAGAAAATAAAAATAATTGTTTCGACATGCCAAATTTGACTATTATATCTGAGATATTGTTCATTTTATATTTGAAATTTTTTAAAATAAAAAAGTAGTCTTGTTGAATGAATTAGTGTATTGTCACAAGTTTTTTTAAATGTGTTTCATTGGATTAGTTTAGATTATTAAATAATATGAGATGGTAACCATAGTTTTTTTTATTACGTAAATACTCAGTATTTTCTATACTATTGATTTTTATTTCATTTCAAAAAATTAATGGATACTTTTTTCACTAGAAATTTTATCTATGCCTAAATTTAAAATGTTAAAAAACAATAAGTGACCTCGAGAGCAAGGAAGATCGGCACTCGCCTCGAAAATTGAAATGAAAAAAAATAATACTAGTAATAAAAATATACACTCTTTGTCAAGATTTTTATTTACTTTTAGTAAAAAAAGTACTAGTACTTCTGAATATACATAAATGTAAAAGTATTTTATATATTACTACATATATTCGAGAAAAAAATACAGTATTATTGAAAGTAGAGCTTATTCAAAAACCAAAAAAAAAAAAAAAAAGTTAAGGTTATTCACTTAGCCACCTAGCCACCTAGCCCCACCCATCCGTGCAATGCAAAGATGAAAAATAAAATAAAAAAGTCCACAGCAAAACAACAAAAATAGGAACAAGCCTTTTCCAGAAACAAACCAAACCAGCCAGCCACACCATATCTCTCTCTCTCTCTCTCACTCTCAAATATCTCTCACACCACACCAAACCCAAAACTTCACACAAACCCAAAAACATGAAGCTACCATCCAAAACCATTTCAAGCCCAGCTCGCACAGACAAATTCCCTCCACCATTAATGCGTTTCTTAAGAAGCAATGCATCAAGTCGGAGCAGAAGATCAAAATCAAGCCCCATGTTCGTTCTACGCAAGAAAAACAACAACAACAACATTGAAACAACTCAAGAACCTTCTTCCCCTAAAGTCACTTGCATGGGTCAAGTCAGAGCCAAACGCTCCTCCAAATCAAATCCCACTCACCGCACCTGGATTAAAAAGCCCAATACATGCAGTTGTCGCCCCGTTTGGCCCATATGGGCTTTCTTCCACAGAAAATCACCTAAACCAAAACAACCAGATGAGTTTGTTTCTATTTCTATTTCTAATAGTAATATTAAGAAAGAGATTTTTAGTGTTGGTAATTATAATCAAAATCAAAATCACAATCACAATCACAATGCTATCCCTTCAGCTTCAACTTCAACTTCAAACGCTTGTTCTCCTCCCAAGAACGCTTTACTGTTAACACGCTGTAGATCCGCTCCGTACAGATCTTCTTCACTTGCCAGTAGGTTTTGGAGTTCACCTTTAAGGAACGAAGAAACGGAGTCTACTTCCGATAACGAGAAATCGAGTTCGCAATCGCTGAATAGAGACTCGGTTTCTGAGGATTCCGTAGGTACTGAGAGATTCGGTTCTGTTAGGGATTTCGAAAATGTTGAAGAGTTGTTATTGAAGGGAAGGGTGAAAAAGGAAGAAGATGAGGATTCTGCGGTGGTGGCGCGTCCGCTTGTACTCACTCGGTGCAAATCGGAACCGGCGAGAGTAGATTACAGAATTGACCCTGAGGTAAATAGTATGTGGAAAAAGACAAGGTTGGGTTTTGCTGTTGCTTCTTCTCCTCTCCACGTACTTTCTGATTAATATTTATTATATTATTATTACTTTATCTGCAATTAATTTTTTTTCATTTTTATTATTACAAAATCAGTTGAATATAATAATTAGTTTTTTTTTTCTTGTTGCTTTGTGTTGATATAATTGCTTGCTTTGTACACCTGAAGGTGTGTACGAGTTTATTTAATCTGTTTCTTCTGGAAACGTAAAAAGGTAGTGATGTAAGTACGTTTAGAAAAGTCACACACAATACTTACAGCTTTACATTTAAAATTTCAGATATATTTGTACTACAATAATTCAAATGTATTAAATTGGAATAAACAAATTAATAATTTCCCTTATTTTTACTTAAAAGTAAATCTCTTTTATATTCTCTTTTTACAATTTGGTGCATCTTTAATATTAGAGTCAGTTATAAGATCGTAGTATAATCGTTCGCATAACTATTGATTATAGTTCATAAGAAAAACTATTGTTTATCGATTAAAATACTAAGTAGAACTATATTAATTAAGAGTATTTTTGAAAATAATAATAATAATAATAATAATAATAATAATAATAATAATAATAATAATAATAATAATAATAATAATAATAATAATAATATATCTATTAATTTAAAAATAACATGCATTTATATTTGGGAACAATTTATTTAGAAAAAAAGAATTATGCTTTTTTTAAACCAAAATAATATAGACTTATGTTTTATGGATACACAAACAAGAGTTGTCATCAAATTTACATCAAGTGGAGTCGACTATATGGACTTGTACCATAATGTTCTATTTAGAATTGTCATCAAATTTATTAATCCAAAACATTTTTAAGAATTAAATATATTTTAGTTCATGCAATTATATAACTTTTTATTTTAATTTTATAAAAATATTTTGTTTGTTTGTTTTAGATTTTATAAATATCGTTAGAAATCTATCAAAATTTATAGAGAATTTCTATCAATTTTGATGAATGATGTTGTTATCACTACACAATAACGATAAAAAGAAAAGAAAATTAAAGACGAAAAAAGATTAGAATTTCTGTAGAGTTTCTCTCTGTCTACAAACTGTGGAAAATCTTTGTTCACTTACAACTGTAAATTATGTGATTACTCTTTCTGAGTTGGTTACAAAAAATAGAATTTACTCCCTCTATTTATAATGAACATGTTTTTTCCTAAGCCAAAAAGCCCAAAGTTACAAAAGTCTAAAATACCTATTTCAGACCTAAATCGAAATACTGTGGAAAACAACCTGCTTCGACACTTTGACGGCTAATACAACTCGACACACTTCGATACAAATTAGTTTTGACACACCTTGTGTCAAGTAACATGCTACTTCGACACAAGGATTTGCACTTTCAACACACCACTTAATTCATTGTATCTAAGCAATTTATATTCATCATAACTCTTAGTCTTCTGAACACTTCAACCTGCACACCTTTCATGATGTTTGTAATCTGATTCTCAGTTTGCAATGTTTCGAGTTCATCTTCCCATCTGCTACCTGGTCTCAAAGATAATAGAACCTCATCTCGATGTGCTTGCTTCGACCATGTAATATCGGGTTTTTCGCCAGGTTGATAGTTGATATGTTATCGATCTTCATGGTAATTGCTCCATCATTTTTCTCTGTGATTTCTTCGACCAAGTTCACCATCCATGTTGCTTGACATACACAAGGAGAACCGACCATGTATTCTTCTTCATACAATGATAATGCCAGTACTGGTTCTTTTCTCGAACTCCAAGCAACTAGTGCACCGCCTAGCATAAACACATATCCTGTTGTGGATTTTCGGTCTTTAGCATCACTACACCAACTTGAATCAGTGTACCCCACTAACTTGCATTCTTTTCCTTTATCATCTACAGGAAATAAAATGCCATAGTCAAGATTTTCTTTCAGATACCCCAATATCCTCTTCGTCGCTGCTAGGTGTGATACCTTTGATTTCTACATGAATCTACTTACCATACCTACAATGTATGCTAAGTCAGGCCTTGTGTGACAAAAGTGTTTTAATGACCCAATAAGTCTTCTGTATTGGGTTGGGTTGACATCATCTTCCTCTGCATCTTTCGACAGTTGTAACCTTGGTTCAACAGGTGTCGAAGTCGAGTTGCACTCTTCCATCCCGAATCTCTTGAGAATTTTTCCTGCATATCTTCTTTGATGCATCATCAAACCTCTACTACTTGTAGAATTCGATGCCAAGAAAATATGAAATGTCACCCAGATCCGACATTCAAATTCCTTGCTGAGATCACCTTTGAAGTCTTTAATCTCATTCTTACAACTACTTGTTATGAATAAGTCATCGACATAGAGACATAGTATAAATAATTTACTATTGCTTCTTCTTACATATACTCCATGTTCAGTTGTGCACTTCACAAATTACTTTTTCCTTAGAAAATTATCAACTTTCTTATTCCAAGCTCTTGGAGCTTGTTTCAATCCATACAAGGCCTTATGTAGTTTATACACCTTTCTCTCTTTGTCATGCTTCACAAACTCAATTGGTTGTGCAACATAAACTTCTTCGTCTAAGGATCCATTCAGGAATGCACACTTCACGTCCATCTGACATATGTGCCAACTGTTCATTTATGCTAGACTAACAATCAACTTGATTGTTTCGATTCTAGCCACAAGTGCAAACACTTCATCAAGTCGATTCCTTCTTTCTGAAGAAATCCTTTTGCCACAAGTCTTGTCTTGTGTTGAGTTACTTCCCCCATGGAATTGAACTTCACCTTGTATACTCAATTTACATTGATTGCCTTCTTGCCTTGAGGAAATTTGACAAGTGAATAGGTGTTGTTGTCTTCGATGGGATTTACTTCTTCATTCATTGCTTTCACCCATTTCGAATCCTTTAATGCTTCAGCTGCATTGACTGGTTTGACATTTGCACAAAAAGCATAATATACCAGCTCACCTTCATCATCGACTACATCATCTAGTGTAATCACACATTCTTGCAACCTTGCAGACATGTGTCTTATTCTCTGAGGCCTGCTTGTACTTGGTTGATCTCTAACTTCCTCTTGTTGAACTTCTCTTTCGACTTGAGTTTCTGGTTCTTCAAGTAAGGTTCTCACTAAATCTTTCTTGACATTTTCAGTCCAATCTCATTCTTTAAGCTCATCTATGATCACGTCTCTGCTGATCACAATCTGCTTGTTCACTGGATCGAATAACTTGTAACCTCCTGTCAAATGATATCCAACTAGGATCATTTGATTCTACTTGTCATCAAGTTTTCTTCTCAACTGATCTGGCACATGTCTATATGTTGTAGATCCAAACACTTTCAAATGACTTAAGTTAGGTTTAACACCAGACCAACATTCTTCTGGAGTAATTTCTTCTAGCTTCTTCGTCGGACATCTGTTCAAAATATATGTTGCAGTCAACACAATTTCACCCCAAAACTCTTTAGGTAAATGCTTGCCTTTCAATATAATTCTCACCATATTTATGATGGTTCAATTCTTTCTTTTTGTAGTTCCATTCTATTGTAGAGTGTAGGGTGGCAGCACCTCATGCATAGTCCTTTCTTTCTCACACAACCAATCAAATTCTTTCGACACATATTCTCTACCACCATCATTTCTCAAAACTTTGAGCTTTCGACCACTTTGCCTTTTGACCATGGATTTAATCTTGACAAATACCTCGATCACTTCACTTTTCTTCTTGATCAGGTAAGTCCATAATTTTCGACTGAAATAATCTAGGAATGTGACAAAGTATTTGATACCTCCCATCTAATCCACTTGGATTGGTCCACATACATAAGAGTATATGACTTCAAGGATTGCCTTCGACTTGCTTCATGCATCCTTGCTGGAGTTTCTTGTGTTGCTTTGCCTGCACACATTCCTCACACACCTCATTTGGAATGTTGATTTCTGGTAATCCTAAAACCATATTTCTTCTTTTCAAATCTCTGATGTCTCTGAAGCTCAGATGGTCAAGTCGATAATGCCATATTCACTCATCTCTGCTAGCTGCAGTTTCTAGGCCTTTGTACTTCATAATATTTAGTTTGATCTTTAAGGTCTTATTCTGAGACATAAGAGCCTTCAAGATTAACCTTCACCTTGCATCGATGACTCTCATCATCTTGTCTTTGACTGACACTTTGTAATTCTTTCCGACCAACTGCCATATGCTGAGCAAGTTGCTCTCCATGCATGGTATGTATAACACGTTATAAATTACCGACCTTTTACCATCTTTCCTCATAATCAGAACATCTCCAATACCTTCAGTTGTTAGAGTATTGTCATTTGCAAATTTTACCATGTTCTTGATTGAGGGTTTTAGGTGGACAAACCAATCTCTCCTTCCAGACACGTGTGATGAGCATACTTAATCCAAGTACCATTGGTTCTTGAATTTCTCTTCATCTCTTGTTGTGACCATCAATATCATCTCTTATTTTTCATACTTTACGAACTTTGCATCACTTTCTTGATTATTTCACTTTTCTGAATAATCACTAGAATAATGACCATACTTCTGATAATTGTAACACTGAATGTGACTCTTGTCAGGTTTTCGACCACCATCTCTTCCTCTATATCCAACACCACCTCTTTGGTTGCCTTGGTATGAGGGTCTTTTCTGACTCGACACAATTTCTTCCTGCTAGTTTCTTCTATCAGTCGAATTGTTGTAGCCACCTCTATCTTTATCGAACCACTTTCCTTTGCCTTTACTTTGTCTTGTTGACTGCGCATGAAAAGCCACATCACTCTTCGACTTGTATGTAACTCTTTTAGCCATTCTTTATTCATGAGATTCAAGCGTCCCTTGAAGCTCTTTCTTCGATAAAGTTGACATGTCCTTCGACTCATCTATGTCCACTGCCACATGGTCGAACTTCGAAGCCAAAGATCTCAAGATCTTTGAAACAACAACTCTTGTTGTTAACGTCTCTTCATAAACCTTGATTTGATTCACTAGTTTTGTAACTCTAGTGAAGAAATCAAATATGCTCTCACTATCTTCCATCTGAAGCAATTCATACGTTCTTTTGTGAGTTTGTAACCTCACCTCTTTCACCTTTACTGCACCTCCAAAAGATTTCTCAAGAATCTCTCAGGCTTATTTTGTAGTTTTTGCATCACTAACCTTTTCAAAGTTTTCTGGACTAACACATTGGTGAATTATAAATAGAGTTTTATCATTCTTCTTCTCCAATTCTTTGTGTTCAGTCTCTTCATCATCTGAATGATCTTTATCAAGCGATTTTAACCCATCTTTTACAAGATCGCAAAGACCATGATAACAGAATATAACATTCATCTGTTTGCACCAATTCTCATAGTTATCAACTTTTAGAATTGGAAGACTTGCTAGAAAATTCTCATTTGCATAATTCATCGTCATTGTGATTTTCTTCTTCTCTTAATCGCTCAACCATAGCTCTTGATACCAGATGTTGGAAATCCATCAAAATCTATGGAGAATTTCTACCAATCTTGATAAACAAAATTGTTATCACTACACAATCACGATGAAAAGAAAAGAAAATTAAAGAAAATAGATTAGGGTTTATGCAGAGTTTCTCTCTGTCCACAAACTGTGTAAAATTTTTATTCATTTGCAACTGTAAATTATGTGAATACTCTTTCTGAGTTGGTTATAAAAATAAGGATTACTCCCTCTATTTATAATGAGCTTGCTTTCTCCCTAAGCCAAAAAGCTCAAAACTATAAAAGCTCAAAATACTTATTTTAGACCTAAATCGAAATACTGTGGGAAACAACCTGCTTCGACATTTCGACGACTAACATAACTCGACACACTTCGATACTGACTAATTTCGACACACCTTGTATTGGACAACATGCTGCTTCTGTTAGAGATTTAGGGTGTGATAATCCTGGATAACTTCGATGAATCGTGTTCGTACACTTTCCGAACAAAGTATTTCGACCCTATTCTTGTCTGGGTTCACGAAATCTTTGTGGGGATAATTCTCGAAGAAATTCTGTTTCCGACAAAAGAAACGAATTGTAATTATAGAGAGAAGGATGCGTTTTTCTGTGTATTCGAGACCGAGGCCGAACGACTCCTTATATAGGAGAACAGTAATTGAAACGAAGAGACACATTTGTTCGAAACGAATATGTCAGTTGGGAAACAGTTATGTCCGTTGGGAAACAGTTATGTCCGTTGGGGAACAGTTATGTCCGTTGGGGAAAGGATTCAAAATTTTTGCACGGGGCGCTGCCCCGCACCCCGCCAGGGGCTTCGCCCCTTGGAACCCCGTTTCAATTATTCGTATTCAATTATATATTGGCTCGACGAGCGTGCACTCCGCACTTCCCTAACTCGTCTCCGAACTTAACGCATAATTGCATCGGCCTTTAGAAATCACATTACTACTAAAATACATTGGTGATACAAAATCGCCAACAGCTTCAACACAAGGAATACACTTTCAACAAATATATCACTTTTTACTTTTAATTATTGATGTTTTATTTTAGTTTTTTAGTTTTTTTTCACTTTTTCTTCTAATATGTTAATTGTCTCTTTACTCTTTGCACCTTATGTGGAACAAGAATTGGTTTGAGAATTTACAATATTTGGAATGAGTTAATGAAATCCATCGGTATTTGATGAGGAATGGGCAGCTAGTTATTAGTTAATGCTTGCTTGTCCACTGACCACTACACAGCCCTGTATTTCTTTTTTCATTTTCAACAAATATTTATTATTTAAACTTTTCTTATTGAGTTCTGCTGCAATAGCCTTTCACGTGGTGATTTTTTTGTTTGTTTCTGTAATAATCAAGTCACTTTTATTTTTTTTCATACTTGATCTATGCTAAAATACAATTTGATTAAAAAATGCAACAGCACTGTTCAGACTAAGATTTGGAAACTTTCTTTTTAGAATAATGATTCTCTTGCATATATAGGCGGAAAAGTAGATGAGATTGATAAACAATTCAATGAAAAGGGAAACAAATGTGTAAAATTAATATAGAAAAGAAAATAATATTATTATTCTGAAGACAGTGAGACAGCATCACACTCGTACAAAGTATCCTTGGATGCTATTAAAATATGTGTATTGTTTGTTTTGTTTTTATTTTAGGAGAAAAAAACAACTTAAAAATTTTAATTTAATTTTGATTTGTTTAGTTCATCAAAAATAGTATTATTATGTTTTAAAATTAATTTTATTTAAAGTTAAAATTTAATATTTTTAAATTTAAACTTGTTTTTTATATTAAAATTTAATTTTTAAATTACTTGCATAAATGTCTTCATACATAAACTAATTTATATTTCAGTTACTTTTAATCATAATCAATTACAAAAATTAATTAATTCAAAATTAATTTTATGACTGCATACATAATATAAGTTTTGATGCCAATTGTTTGATTAGAAATTATAAATGAATGAAAGGTGAATGAGTGAAGTTGTTTCTTGCTATGATGGATATGTATTTTGATGTGGTAGAGAGTAGGCTAACATTTCAACGTTCAAATTCATGAGAAAAATCAAAAGTAATGTGTAAGCAGAGATGAGTTTTGTTAAGTATGATTTATATTGTCGAGATTATTATGGATATTATTGAGATAATTATGAGTAGAGATTACTGTTTGTTGAGAGTAACTGAGGATTCGAGTTTAAGTAAATTGAACCTTGATATTATACATATGGCTTGTAACACTGAAATCCTAATTCAAAAAACATAAATAAAGGGAACTATGCATGCTTTATATTTGCAAATGTATGCATCATTGACTTGATTATGTTAAAAACTTGATTGTGTTCATTGCCTTTCAAAAAATATAGTGGTTGTTATTCTTACGATTGGTATCAGATGATGATTAACTCTAGTGCAAGTTTCAAAGTAACAAGGTTCGAAGGGATATGTAATTTCGAATTATGGCAAAGGAGGGTTAAAGATTCATTGGTTCAACAAAGTTTAAAGAAGGCCCAATGTGAGATAAAACAGAACGACACGGAGGATATATAACACCCTAAAAATTTTAATCATAAGTATTATTATTACTATTATTATTAGTATTATTATTAGTATTATTATTATTATTTCTAAATTTATTTTACACATTTTTTTTTAGTACCTATTAAATAATTTATTTATTATATTTATAGAGTGAATTTGTGAAAAACAACTTTAAAAATAAATCATAAGATTTCTTTGTATATAATAATTAATTATGTTTTTAGTATATATTAAAATCGTATAAGGGATAATAAGGAACAATTTTAGGATAAGTTTTACAGCTATTTGATGACATCAAGGACACGTGTAAAATTTTTTCACCAAGTATTGTAAAGGTCTTATACTGTACATATGATATGCTGTCAAATTTTCTACCAAGTAAGATAATACCACTCCTCTATAAATAGAGTTGATGCATGCTCAAATAACTCATTCACAAAACTCTTATATCAAGCATTAGCAACACACATAAGTGCTTACTGAAGGTAAATAAAAAATAAAAAAATACTTGACTTCTTTTTCATTCTTGTATAGAAAAGCATAACAACAACTTTATAGGAACATACACACTTAAATGATTATTTAGTATTGAATAATTATGTGAATCATGATATCTATTGATGTTTGACAAATATTTATTCTTTTTGAAAATATTAGAACCAAGTAGTGTAAATCAATTTTTGTACTGAATATTTATATGTAAGATTTTCATTTCAAAATTTAATGACCAATATACAGTTACGTTTTTTTTCAATTTAATTAGTTAACCTAGTTTTCAAAAATATTAATTACTGGTCACTTTAATTTATACTATGTATAATAAATCAAATTGTTAATATAAGTTCTTCGTTTTATTAAATATAAACAATATATTTATAATACTTTTATAGATATGATATTCATCTTAGAAAATTAAAACTTATACTTATTTATTTATTTCAAAAATACGTATGATGTATGTATGTATATAAAAATAATTTAAAATTTAATTAGTTCATTAGTTAATTCTATTTTGTCCTTTAAATTTAATACTTGTTAGAATTTTTAATATTTAAGATTAGTAATTGAAATATAGTTATGTTGTTGAGTAAATAGGTATCGGGGAAGTGATTACTCAAGTAGATTGAGAAAGCTCAAAGGTAAGGGGATTTACTAATAATAAGTTTCGATGAGCACAAGAAACGTGATAATTGTACATATATATATTATTAGTTATAATTAGGAACTTTTGATATTGACAATTTTAGATTTTTTTATCAAATATGTGTTTTGAAGTGTATATTAATGGTGTTGGTGAATGTGATTATTAATTGTGGTAAATAAAGTGAAGAAATGTATAAAGAATTTACTAACCACTTAATTTAAGAGTAAAACAGGTTGTTTCTTATAATACGATGAAGTTTATAAGACTGAGGATAGGTTCGGTTGGATCGACTACAGACCTTCTGGGGGTCACATGTGTTTTGAACTCCTACCAAAGGTCAGTGATAGCCACTCTGACCGGAGGAAATCATAATACCCGACACAGTGATACCTGACTGTACAGGACTATCTAAAATAAGGTGTAGCGCTCAGGCCAGAATGGTTGGAGTAGAAGTTAGATATCTACTCATTGCAAAACAATCATGATATGGCAGTTGAAACGGTCTTATGCTCATGTTGGAATAGATGTCTCCATGGAGTAGGGTTGAACAAGATGATTAAAATTTACACTATACTGCCAATAGAAATATGGATTTTTATTTTATCATGACTAACATTTGTCTTGCGATCATTGACAGGATATTCTATATTCTTAATGGATGAATGTTTTGTGATTAAATGATTCTACGTGACTATTTTATTTTGTTTATATATATATATGTGAAATTGAATTATTTAATATATGATGTTCTATTTAGCAAAATATTGCATATAATTGTATAATATTATTTGTAACCTTGTGTGATCATCATGATGTAAACTTGTGTACGAGTATTTCATCCCTTACATTACAGATGATGATGGGGGAGCCACTGGATCATTCGGGTATGCGGAAAATTGAGTGTCTCGAGGAACAGGGGGATGCGGTTTGGGAAATTGATAGAAATGCCCAAACTTTAAAGTTTACAGGACATGTAAGAACTACCGAAGGAATAAGAGGACTAGCAGTTTCCTCCATTACACATCACATCACTTTAGAATTGGTACTGCCAATGGAACGGATGATAAGAGCACTCACATTAGATAGTGTTGGGGAGAATTCTACCTCTGCTAGACATAGGGGACCTAGGCCTCTCAACCGTCCTTCTCCACGTGTTAGAGTTCATGGTCCACATGTTCCTCAATATGATAACGCTGGTGCAGGTGAAAATGGATTTGCAAGGAATGGTCGTGTTGAATCAGAGGAGGATCCTTCTGAATACTTAGGAGATAGTAGTGTCAATGGGGATTTTCCCAATGGACACTAATGACATTCTGATGGGTGACTCTTAGTGGTGGAAAGTTTAGGAACCATTTTGGGATAGTTTGTAGACTAGATATGTCTACGTTTCTAGACTTTTCTTTTGATAGTACTGACTTTGAATGATGTGAATATAACTATGACTAAGGTGTTGTCTTGCTGGTGATATAAGAATAATTATCTAGGTTTGATGTTAGTATAATATGTAAGCCTACGGGCAAAATAAGCAGTACTGGTGTGTATTATAAAATAATGTATAATATGTGTGTGTATTCGCTTGACTTTAACTTTTAGATTAATTTCAAATAATTTTAAATTTTTTTTAATGAAACTAAGAATTTTAAAGTATTTTTTTTAATAACTATTTAAGATATAATACTATATAAGAAAATTTTGGGGTGTTACATTAAGTGGTATCAGAGCACGGTTTGATCTTCCATAATAACTTTGGGTTAGGGTCTATTATGTTTTGTTGTGTTGAAACTCGATTAGTTCTTTAATTTCTAAGAGAATTTGATTGGTGTTACTTTTTAGGAATCAAATGGCTCGTAGAAATACGCGTATAAACACTGGGGGTGTCGAAGGTAACAATGACGGTGGTGGCAATAACATGGATAGGGCTATCCAAGTAATGGCTGACATGGCAGTTTCGATTGCACAACAAACTGCTGCGAAGAATCAGAGAGATCTTCGAAAACAACAGAGGGAGGAACAAGCAGCTGAATCGAAAGGGTTAGGGAACTTTAGACGTCATGATCCTCCACAGTTTCACGGAGATGCGGAGCCAGAAAAAGCTGACTTGTGGCTTCAAGAAATCGAGAAAATTTTTAATGTACTAAAGTGTCCAGATGGGGTAAAAGTAAACTATGCATCCTATTTGTTGCTCGGAGATGCAGAGTATTGGTGGAAAGGAGCCAAACAAATAGTTGAAGCTAACAATCAGGAAGTTACCTGGGAGGTATTTCGTACTAAATTTTTAGATAAGTATTTTCCCAGAAGTGCTAGGACTGCAAAGGAGCAAGAATTTCTTACCCTGAAACAAGGTGGAATGACGATTGGAGAGTATGCAGCTAAGTTTGAGTCGTTGGCGAAATATTTTCGTTTTTTTCAGGAGCAGGTTGACGAGGATTGGTTATGTGAAAGATTTGAGGGTGGATTAAGACATAACATCAAGGAATCTGTCTTGCCTTTGGAGATTCGTCAATTCCAACCTCTGGTGGAAAAATGTAGGAAAATAGAAGCGATGAAGGAAGGTGGAATCAGCCGAGGAAATGCTGGGGGACCATCTAGGTCTAAGTATCCAACTTCGGGATGGAGTCAAAAGGGAAAACAATTATTCAAAAAACCATATTCTCGACCTTTGGGAAATGATCAGAATCGACGACCATATCGTCCAGTTGCATCTGCAATTGGAAATGGGTTAGATAGGAATCAAAATCAAGAAACTACTCGGAGGTGCTTCAAATGTGGGAAACAAGACCATTTGGCTAACACTTGTCCTGTGAAAGGAATGGTGTGTTTCAAATGTGGAAAGATAGGACACATGGCTAGGGAATGCATGGATGCGAAAGCTGAACCAGTGATGAGTAATGTGAGAGCTGCAAAGCAAAAGGAGAAAGGAAGGGTTTATACTATAAGTGGCGTTGAAGCTTCTCAGTCTGAAAATCTTATACAAGGTAGATGCGAGATGTCTGGTAATCTCTTAACTGTGTTGTTTGATTCGGGAGCAACTCATTCTTTTATATTTCAGGATCGCGTGAAACAATTAAACTTACCTATTTCTTTATTACCTTTTGATTTAATTGTTTCTACTCCTACGTCAAAACCCATAGTTACAAATTCCATCTGTTTGAATTGTCCTATTGTCATCCATGATAGGAAATATCTTGTTGACTTGGTATGTTTGCCTTTAACACAATTAGATGTAATTTTAGGCATGGATTGGTTATCTTCCAACCATATCCTTTTAGATTGTGAACATAAAACTTTAATTTTTCCTAATCACGAAATTTCTAGACTTCTATCTGCTGATCACGCTGCAACTTCTTTAAAAGAAGGAGCTCAAGGAGATATGTTAATATCTTCCTTAGAAGTTTCGAGTGAGACAATTGTGGGTGAAATTCCTGTAGTGAAAGAATTTCCTGGAGTATTTCCAGAAGATGTTCCAGGTTTACCTCCAGTACGCGATATTGAGTTTTCGATTGATCTGATCCCTGGATCAAGTCCGATCTCTATCTCACCGTATCGGATGTCGCCTACTGAACTAGCCGAGTTAAAAGCTCAACTTGAAGATCTATTGTCAAAACAGTTCATCCGACCAAGTGTTTCACCTTGGGGAGCACCAGTGTTGTTGGTAAAGAAAAAGGATGGAAGCTCAAGACTTTGTGTGGACTATCGCCAACTAAACAAGGTGACAATCAAGAACAAATACCCACTTCCACGCATTGACGACTTGATGGATCAACTTCGTGGGGCTGTTATCTTCTCAAAAATAGATTTAAGAACAGGATATCACCAAATCAGAGTGAAGAACGAAGATGTTTCAAAAACGGCGTTTAGGACCCGTTATGGACATTATGAATATCTCGTAATGCCATTTGGTGTGACGAATGCTCCAGCAATTTTCATGGACTACATGAATCGGATTTTCCATCCATTCCTTGATAAATTTGTCGTTGTGTTCATTGATGACATTCTCATTTATTCCAAAACCCCTGAAGAGCATGAGGATGATTTACGACAAGTTTTGCAAATTCTACGTGAAAAGAAACTATACGCAAAACTATCAAAATGTGAATTTTGGCTTCAGGAAGTAAAATTCTTAGGGCATGTGATAACAAAGGATGGGATAGCTGTAGACCCTACAAAAGTAGAAACTGTACTTTCATGGGAGCGACCAAGAACAGTAACCGAGATTCTTAGTTTTGTTGGTTTGGCTGGATACTATCGAAGATTTATCGAAGGATTCTCGAAGATAGTGGCACCCTTAACACAACTCACAAGGAAAGATCAACCATTTGTATGGATCTACATTTGAAGTCTTCAGTGACCATAAAAGCCTGAAGTATCTTTTTGACCAGAAAGAACTTAACATGAGACAAAGACGATGGATGGAATTCCTCAAGGATTACGATTTTACCTTACTATATCATCCAGGAAAAGCAAACGTAGTAGCAGACGCATTAAGTAGAAAGGCGATTCACATTTCTTCCATGATGGCTAAAGAACTAGAATTGATAGAAAAGTTTCGAGATCTAAATTTAGCCATGAAATTTTCTACTGGAAAAATTTGTTTAGGAATGGTCAAGGTTTCAAATGATTTTATGGAAGATATTCGTCATCAACAAGAAAATGATGAATATCTACAAGAGAAAAAGAAATTGATCGGACAAGAAAACACCACTGAATTCAATTTAGGAACTGATGGAATTCTAAGATGTAATGCGAGGGTTTGTGTTCCAAATGATTTAGAAATGAGGAAAAAGATTTTGGATGAAGCACATAAGAGCATGTTGAGTATCCATCCAGGAGCCACAAAGATGTACAAAGATTTGAAGTTAAATTTTTGGTGGCCAGGAATGAAGAGGCAAGTCGCAGAATATGTTGCATCGTGTCTGACGTGTCAAAAAGCAAAGGTTGAACATCAAAGGCCAGTTGGTATGCTTCAATCATTAGACATTCCAGAGTGGAAATGGGAGAGTATCTCGATGGATTTTGTTGTGGGATTGCCAAAAACCCGACTTAACTATGATTCCATATGGGTGATTGTAGATAGGTTGACAAAGTCAGCCCATTTCTTACCTGTAAACATAAACTATAAAGTGGAAAAGCTCACTGAGATTTACATCAGGGAAATTATAAGACTCCATGGAGTACCGTCGAGCATTGTTTCTGATCGAGACCCCAAATTCACATCTCATCTTTGGAAAGGCTTACATAAGGCCTTGGGAACAAATTTACGATTAAGCTCTGCTTATCACCCTCAGACAGATGGACAAACAGAGAGAACAATTCAATCTCTAGAAGATTTGTTGAGAGCGTGCGTTTTAGACAATAGGGGAAGTTGGGATGACCTGTTACCATTGATTGAGTTTACGTACAACAATAGCTTCCACTCAAGTATAGGGATGGCACCCTACGAAGCTTTGTACGGGAGAAAATGTCAAACACCATTGTGTTGGTATAAGGATGGAGAAAGTAGTTTGCTTGGACCAGATATCGTACAACAAACAACTGAGAAAGTAAGAATGATTCGCGAAAGGTTGAGAATATCACAAAGTAGACAAAAGAGTTATTCTGACCAAAGGAGAAGACCTCTCGAATTTCAGGAAGGTGAACACGTATTTTTAAGAGTCACATCAACGACTGGGGTAGGTAGAGTTATTAAGGCCAAAAAACTCACTCCAAAATTCATTGGACCCTACCAAATCATTCGTCGTATTGGTCCAGTCGCCTATCAGATTGCTTTACCACCTTTTCTTTCAAAAATCCATAATGTCTTACATGTTTCACAACTAAGAAGATATGTTCCCGATCCATCTCATATAATTCAACCCGATGAAGTTCCTTTAAAAGAAAATTTGTCCTACGAGACATCTCCTGTAAGGATTGAAGATAGAAGAGTCAAACAACTAAGAGGGAAACAAATTTGCTTAGTTAAAGTAGTATGGGATCAAGCAACGGGAGATTCAACATGGGAATTAGAAGATAATATGCGACAACAATATCCAAATTTATTTTAAAGGTACACAATTTCGAGGACGAAATTTTTTTTTTGTAGGGTAGTAATATAACACCCTAAAAATTTTAATCATAATAATTATTATTACTATTATTATTAGTATTATTATTAGTATTATTATTATTATTTCTAAATTTATTTTACACATTTTTTTTTAGTACCTATTAAATAATTTATTTATTATATTTATAGAGTGAATTTGTGAAAAACAACTTTAAAAATAAATCATAAGATTTCTTTGTATATAATAATTAATTATGTTTTTAGTATATATTAAAATCGTATAAGGGATAATAAGGAACAATTTTAGGATAAGTTTTACAGCTATTTGATGACATCAAGGGCACGTGTAAAATTTTTTCACCAAGTATTGTAAAAGTCTTATACTGTACATATGATATGCTGTCAAATTTTCTACCAAGTAAGATAATACCACTCCTCTATAAATAGAGTTGATGCATGCTCAAATAACTCATTCACAAAACTCTTATATCAAGCATTAGCAACACACATAAGTGCTTACTGAAGGTAAATAAAAAAAAAATATATATACTTGACTTCTTTTTCATTCTTGTATAGAAAAGCATAACAACAACTTTATAGGAAAATACACACTTAAATGATTATTTAGTATTGAATAATTATGTGAATCATGATATCTATTGATGTTTGACAAATATTTATTCTTTTTGAAAATATTAGAACCAAGTAGTGTAAATCAATTTTTGTACTGAATATTTATATGTAAGATTTTCATTTCAAAATTTAATGACCAATATACAGTTACGTTTTTTTTCAATTTAATTAGTTAACCTAGTTTTCAAAAATATTAATTACTGGTCACTTTAATTTATACTATGTATAATAAATCAAATTGTTAATATAAGTTCTTCGTTTTATTAAATATAAACAATATATTTATAATACTTTTATAGATATGATATTCATCTTAGAAAATTAAAACTTATACTTATTTATTTATTTCAAAAATACGTATGATGTATGTATGTATATAAAAATAATTTAAAATTTAATTAGTTCATTAGTTAATTCTATTTTGTCCTTTAAATTTAATACTTGTTAGAATTTTTAATATTTAAGATTAGTAATTGAAATATAGTTATGTTGTTGAGTAAATAGGTATCGGGGAAGTGATTACTCAAGTAGATTGAGAAAGCTCAAAGGTAAGGGGATTTACTAATAATAAGTTTCGATGAGCACAAGAAACATGATAATTGTACATATATATATTATTAGTTATAATTAGGAACTTTTGATATTGACAATTTTAGATTTTTTTATCAAATATGTGTTTTGAAGTGTATATTAATGGTGTTGGTGAATGTGATTATTAATTGTGGTAAATAAAGTGAAGAAATGTATAAAGAATTTACTAACCACTTAATTTAAGAGTAAAATAGGTTGTTTCTTATAATACGATGAAGTTTATAAGACTGAGGATAGGTTCGGTTGGGTCGACTACAGACCTTCTGGGGGTCACATGTGTTTTGAACTCCTACCAAAGGTCAGTGATAGCCACTCTGACCGGAGGAAATCATAATACCCGACGCAGTGATACCTGACTGTACAGGACTACCTAAAATAAGGTGTAGCGCTCAGGCCAGAATGGTTGGAGTAGAAGGTAGATATCTACTCATTGCAAAACAATCATGATATGGCAGTTGAAACGGCCTTATGCTCATGTTGGAATAGATGTCTCCATGGAGTAGGGTTGAACAAGATGATTAAAATTTACACTATACTGCCAATAGAAATATGGATTTTTATTTTATCATAACTAACATTTGTCTTGTGATCATTGACAGGATATTCTATATTCTTAATGGATGAATGTTTTGTGATTAAATGATTCTACATGACTATTTTATTTTGTTTATATATATATATGTGAAATTGAATTATTTAATATATGATGTTCTATTTAGCAAAATATTGCATATAATTGTATAATATTATTTGTAACCTTGTGTGATCATCATGATGTAAACTTGTGTACGAGTATTTCATCCCTTACATTACAGATGATGATGGGGGAGCCACTGGATCATTCGGGTACGTGGAAAATTGAGTGTCTCGAGGAACAGGGGGATGCGGTTTGGGAAATTGATAGAAATGCCCAAACTTTAAAGTTTACAGGACATGTAAGAACTACCGAAGGAATAAGAGGACTAGCAGTTTCCTCCATTACACATCACATCACTTTAGAATTGGTACTGCCAATGGAACGGATGATAAGAGCACTCACATTAGATAGTGTTGGGGAGAATTCTACCTCTTCTAGACATAGGGGACCTAGGCCTCGCAACCGTCCTTCTCCACGTGTTAGAGTTCATGGTCCACATGTTCCTCAATATGATAACGCTGGTGCAGGTGAAAATGGATTTGCAAGGAATGGTCGTGTTGAATCAGAGGAGGATCCTTCTGAATACTTAGGAGATAGCAGTGTCAATGGGGATTTTCCCAATGGACACTAGTGACATGCTGATGGGTGACTCTTAGTGGTGGAAAGTTTAGGAACCATTTTGGGATAGTTTGTAGACTAGATATGTCTATGTTTCTAGACTTTTCTTTTGATAGTACTGACTTTGAATGATGTGAATATAACTATGACTAAGGTGTTGTCTTGCAGGTGATATAAGAATAATTATCTAGGTTTGATGTTAGTATAATATGTAAGCCTACGGGCAAAATAAGCAGTACTGGTGTGTATTATAAAATAATGTATAATATGTGTGTGTATTCGCTTGACTTTAACTTTTAGATTAATTTCAAATAATTTTAAATTTTTTTTAATGAAACTAAGAATTTTAAAGTATTTTTTTTAATAACTATTTAAGATATAATACTATATAAGAAAATTTTGGGGTGTTACATTAAGTGGTATCAGAGCACGGTTTGATCTTCCATAATAACTTTGGGTTAGGGTCTATTATGTTTTGTTGTGTTGAAACTCGATTAGTTCTTTAATTTCTAAGAGAATTTGATTGGTGTTACTTTTTAGGAATCAAATGGCTCATAGAAATACGCGTATAAACACTGGGGGTGTCGAAGGTAACAATGACGGTGGTGGCAATAACATGGATAGGGCTATCCAAGTAATGGCTGACATGGCAGTTTCGATTGCACAACAAACTGCTGCGAAGAATCAGAGAGATCTTCGAAAACAACAGAGGGAGGAACAAGCAGCTGAATCGAAAGGGTTAGGGAACTTTAGACGTCATGATCCTCCACAGTTTCACGGAGATGCGGAGCCAGAAAAAGCTGACTTGTGGCTTCAAGAAATCGAGAAAATTTTTAATGTACTAAAGTGTCCAGATGGGGTAAAAGTAAACTATGCATCCTATTTGTTGCTCGGAGATGCAGAGTATTGGTGGAAAGGAGCCAAACAAATAGTTGAAGCTAACAATCAGGAAGTTACCTGGGAGGTATTTCGTACTAAATTTTTAGATAAGTATTTTCCCAGAAGTGCTAGGACTGCAAAGGAGCAAGAATTTCTTACCCTGAAACAAGGTGGAATGACGATTGGAGAGTATGCAGCTAAGTTTGAGTCGTTGGCGAAATATTTTCGTTTTTTTCAGGAGCAGGTTGACGAGGATTGGTTATGTGAAAGATTTGAGGGTGGATTAAGACATAACATCAAGGAATCTGTCTTGCCTTTGGAGATTCGTCAATTCCAACCTCTGGTGGAAAAATGTAGGAAAATAGAAGCGATGAAGGAAGGTGGAATCAGCCGAGGAAATGCTGGGGGACCATCTAGGTCTAAGTATCCAACTTCGGGATGGAGTCAAAAGGGAAAACAATTATTCAAAAAACCATATTCTCGACCTTTGGGAAATGATCAAAATCGACGACCATATCGTCCAGTTGCATCTGCAATTGGAAATGGGTTAGATAGGAATCAAAATCAAGAAACTACTCGGAGGTGCTTCAAATGTGGGAAACAAGACCATTTGGCTAACACTTGTCCTGTGAAAGGAATGGTGTGTTTCAAATGTGGAAAGATAGGACACATGGCTAGGGAATGCATGGATGCGAAAGCTGAACCAGTGATGAGTAATGTGAGAGCTGCAAAGCAAAAGGAGAAAGGAAGGGTTTATACTATAAGTGGCGTTGAAGCTTCTCAGTCTGAAAATCTTATACAAGGTAGATGCGAGATGTCTGGTAATCTCTTAACTGTGTTGTTTGATTCGGGAGCAACTCATTCTTTTATATTTCAGGATCGCGTGAAACAATTAAACTTACCTATTTCTTTATTACCTTTTGATTTAATTGTTTCTACTCCTACGTCAAAACCCATAGTTACAAATTCCATCTGTTTGAATTGTCCTATTGTCATCCATGATAGGAAATATCTTGTTGACTTGGTATGTTTGCCTTTAACACAATTAGATGTAATTTTAGGCATGGATTGGTTATCTTCCAACCATATCCTTTTAGATTGTGAACATAAAACTTTAATTTTTCCTAATCACGAAATTTCTAGACTTCTATCTGCTGATCACGCTGCAACTTCTTTAAAAGAAGGAGCTCAAGGAGATATGTTAATATCTTCCTTAGAAGTTTCGAGTGAGACAATTGTGGGTGAAATTCCTGTAGTGAAAGAATTTCCTGGAGTATTTCCAGAAGATGTTCCAGGTTTACCTCCAGTACGCGATATTGAGTTTTCGATTGATCTGATCCCTGGATCAAGTCCGATCTCTATCTCACCGTATCGGATGTCGCCTACTGAACTAGCCGAGTTAAAAGCTCAACTTGAAGATCTATTGTCAAAACAGTTCATCCGACCAAGTGTTTCACCTTGGGGAGCACCAGTGTTGTTGGTAAAGAAAAAGGATGGAAGCTCAAGACTTTGTGTGGACTATCGCCAACTAAACAAGGTGACAATCAAGAACAAATACCCACTTCCACGCATTGACGACTTGATGGATCAACTTCGTGGGGATGTTATCTTCTCAAAAATAGATTTAAGAACAGGATATCACCAAATCAGAGTGAAGAACGAAGATGTTTCAAAAACGGCGTTTAGGACCCGTTATGGACATTATGAATATCTCGTAATGCCATTTGGTGTGACGAATGCTCCAGCAATTTTCATGGACTACATGAATCGGATTTTCCATCCATTCCTTGATAAATTTGTCGTTGTGTTCATTGATGACATTCTCATTTATTCCAAAACCCCTGAAGAGCATGAGGATGATTTACGACAAGTTTTGCAAATTCTACGTGAAAAGAAACTATACGCAAAACTATCAAAATGTGAATTTTGGCTTCAGGAAGTAAAATTCTTAGGGCATGTGATAACAAAGGATGGGATAGCTGTAGACCCTACAAAAGTAGAAACTGTACTTTCATGGGAGCGACCAAGAACAGTAACCGAGATTCTTAGTTTTGTTGGTTTGGCTGGATACTATCGAAGATTTATCGAAGGATTCTCGAAGATAGTGGCACCCTTAACACAACTCACAAGGAAAGATCAACCATTTGTATGGATCTACATTTGAAGTCTTCAGTGACCATAAAAGCCTGAAGTATCTTTTTGACCAGAAAGAACTTAACATGAGACAAAGACGATGGATGGAATTCCTCAAGGATTACGATTTTACCTTACTATATCATCCAGGAAAAGCAAACGTAGTAGCAGACGCATTAAGTAGAAAGGCGATTCACATTTCTTCCATGATGGCTAAAGAACTAGAATTGATAGAAAAGTTTCGAGATCTAAATTTAGCCATGAAATTTTCTACTGGAAAAATTTGTTTAGGAATGGTCAAGGTTTCAAATGATTTTATGGAAGATATTCGTCATCAACAAGAAAATGATGAATATCTACAAGAGAAAAAGAAATTGATCGGACAAGAAAACACCACTGAATTCAATTTAGGAACTGATGGAATTCTAAGATGTAATGCGAGGGTTTGTGTTCCAAATGATTTAGAAATGAGGAAAAAGATTTTGGATGAAGCACATAAGAGCATGTTGAGTATCCATCCAGGAGCCACAAAGATGTACAAAGATTTGAAGTTAAATTTTTGGTGGCCAGGAATGAAGAGGCAAGTCGCAGAATATGTTGCATCGTGTCTGACGTGTCAAAAAGCAAAGGTTGAACATCAAAGGCCAGTTGGTATGCTTCAATCATTAGACATTCCAGAGTGGAAATGGGAGAGTATCTCGATGGATTTTGTTGTGGGATTGCCAAAAACCCGACTTAACTATGATTCCATATGGGTGATTGTAGATAGGTTGACAAAGTCAGCCCATTTCTTACCTGTAAACATAAACTATAAAGTGGAAAAGCTCACTGAGATTTACATCAGGGAAATTATAAGACTCCATGGAGTACCGTCGAGCATTGTTTCTGATCGAGACCCCAAATTCACATCTCATCTTTGGAAAGGCTTACATAAGGCCTTGGGAACAAATTTACGATTAAGCTCTGCTTATCACCCTCAGACAGATGGACAAACAGAGAGAACAATTCAATCTCTAGAAGATTTGTTGAGAGCGTGCGTTTTAGACAATAGGGGAAGTTGGGATGACCTGTTACCATTGATTGAGTTTACGTACAACAATAGCTTCCACTCAAGTATAGGGATGGCACCCTACGAAGCTTTGTACGGGAGAAAATGTCAAACACCATTGTGTTGGTATAAGGATGGAGAAAGTAGTTTGCTTGGACCAGATATCGTACAACAAACAACTGAGAAAGTAAGAATGATTCGCGAAAGGTTGAGAATATCACAAAGTAGACAAAAGAGTTATTCTGACCAAAGGAGAAGACCTCTCGAATTTCAGGAAGGTGAACACGTATTTTTAAGAGTCACATCAACGACTGGGGTAGGTAGAGTTATTAAGGCCAAAAAACTCACTCCAAAATTCATTGGACCCTACCAAATCATTCGTCGTATTGGTCCAGTCGCCTATCAGATTGCTTTACCACCTTTTCTTTCAAAAATCCATAATGTCTTACATGTTTCACAACTAAGAAGATATGTTCCCGATCCATCTCATATAATTCAACCCGATGAAGTTCCTTTAAAAGAAAATTTGTCCTACGAGACATCTCCTGTAAGGATTGAAGATAGAAGAGTCAAACAACTAAGAGGGAAACAAATTTGCTTAGTTAAAGTAGTATGGGATCAAGCAACGGGAGATTCAACATGGGAATTAGAAGATAATATGCGACAACAATATCCAAATTTATTTTAAAGGTACACAATTTCGAGGACGAATTTTTTTTTTGTAGGGTAGTAATATAACACCCTAAAAATTTTAATCATAATAATTATTATTACTATTATTATTAGTATTATTATTAGTATTATTATTATTATTTCTAAATTTATTTTACACATTTTTTTTTAGTACCTATTAAATAATTTATTTATTATATTTATAGAGTGAATTTGTGAAAAACAACTTTAAAAATAAATCATAAGATTTCTTTGTATATAATAATTAATTATGTTTTTAGTATATATTAAAATCGTATAAGGGATAATAAGGAACAATTTTAGGATAAGTTTTACAGCTATTTGATGACATCAAGGGCACGTGTAAAATTTTTTCACCAAGTATTGTAAAAGTCTTATACTGTACATATGATATGCTGTCAAATTTTCTACCAAGTAAGATAATACCACTCCTCTATAAATAGAGTTGATGCATGCTCAAATAACTCATTCACAAAACTCTTATATCAAGCATTAGCAACACACATAAGTGCTTACTGAAGGTAAATAAAAAAAAAATATATATACTTGACTTCTTTTTCATTCTTGTATAGAAAAGCATAACAACAACTTTATAGGAACATACACACTTAAATGATTATTTAGTATTGAATAATTATGTGAATCATGATATCTATTGATGTTTGACAAATATTTATTCTTTTTGAAAATATTAGAACCAAGTAGTGTAAATCAATTTTTGTACTGAATATTTATATGTAAGATTTTCATTTCAAAATTTAATGACCAATATACAGTTACGTTTTTTTTCAATTTAATTAGTTAACCTAGTTTTCAAAAATATTAATTACTGGTCACTTTAATTTATACTATGTATAATAAATCAAATTGTTAATATAAGTTCTTCGTTTTATTAAATATAAACAATATATTTATAATACTTTTATAGATATGATATTCATCTTAGAAAATTAAAACTTATACTTATTTATTTATTTCAAAAATACGTATGATGTATGTATGTATATAAAAATAATTTAAAATTTAATTAGTTCATTAGTTAATTCTATTTTGTCCTTTAAATTTAATACTTGTTAGAATTTTTAATATTTAAGATTAGTAATTGAAATATAGTTATGTTGTTGAGTAAATAGGTATCGGGGAAGTGATTACTCAAGTAGATTGAGAAAGCTCAAAGGTAAGGGGATTTACTAATAATAAGTTTCGATGAGCACAAGAAACATGATAATTGTACATATATATATTATTAGTTATAATTAGGAACTTTTGATATTGACAATTTTAGATTTTTTTATCAAATATGTGTTTTGAAGTGTATATTAATGGTGTTGGTGAATGTGATTATTAATTGTGGTAAATAAAGTGAAGAAATGTATAAAGAATTTACTAACCACTTAATTTAAGAGTAAAATAGGTTGTTTCTTATAATACGATGAAGTTTATAAGACTGAGGATAGGTTCGGTTGGGTCGACTACAGACCTTCTGGGGGTCACATGTGTTTTGAACTCCTACCAAAGGTCAGTGATAGCCAATCTGACCGGAGGAAATCATAATACCCGACACAGTGATACCTGACTGTACAGGACTACCTAAAATAAGGTGTAGCGCTCAGGCCAGAATGGTTGGAGTAGAAGGTAGATATCTACTCATTGCAAAACAATCATGATATGGCAGTTGAAACGGCCTTATGCTCATGTTGGAATAGATGTCTCCATGGAGTAGGGTTGAACAAGATGATTAAAATTTACACTATACTGCCAATAGAAATATGGATTTTTATTTTATCATGACTAACATTTGTCTTGTGATCATTGACAAGATATTCTATATTCTTAATGGATGAATGTTTTGTGATTAAATGATTCTACATGACTATTTTATTTTGTTTATATATATATATATGTGAAATTGAATTATTTAATATATGATGTTCTATTTAGCAAAATATTGCATATAATTGTATAATATTATTTGTAACCTTGTGTGATCATCATGATGTAAACTTGTGTACGAGTATTTCATCCCTTACATTACAGATGATGATGGGGGAGCCACTGGATCATTCGGGTACGTGGAAAATTGAGTGTCTCGAGGAACAGGGGGATGCGGTTTGGGAAATTGATAGAAATGCCCAAACTTTAAAGTTTACAGGACATGTAAGAACTACCGAAGGAATAAGAGGACTAGCAGTTTCCTCCATTACACATCACATCACTTTAGAATTGGTACTGCCAATGGAACGGATGATAAGAGCACTCACATTAGATAGTGTTGGGGAGAATTATACCTCTTCTAGACATAGGGGACCTAGGCCTCGCAACCGTCCTTCTCCACGTGTTAGAGTTCATGGTCCACATGTTCCTCAATATGATAACGCTGGTGCAGGTGAAAATGGATTTGCAAGGAATGGTCGTGTTGAATCAGAGGAGGATCCTTCTGAATACTTAGGAGATAGCAGTGTCAATGGGGATTTTCCCAATGGACACTAGTGACATGCTGATGGGTGACTCTTAGTGGTGGAAAGTTTAGGAACCATTTTGGGATAGTTTGTAGACTAGATATGTCTATGTTTCTAGACTTTTCTTTTGATAGTACTGACTTTGAATGATGTGAATATAACTATGACTAAGGTGTTGTCTTGCAGGTGATATAAGAATAATTATCTAGGTTTGATGTTAGTATAATATGTAAGCCTACGGGCAAAATAAGCAGTACTGGTGTGTATTATAAAATAATGTATAATATGTGTGTGTATTCGCTTGACTTTAACTTTTAGATTAATTTCAAATAATTTTAAATTTTTTTTAATGAAACTAAGAATTTTAAAGTATTTTTTTTAATAACTATTTAAGATATAATACTATATAAGAAAATTTTGGGGTGTTACATTAAGTGGTATCAGAGCACGGTTTGATCTTCCATAATAACTTTGGGTTAGGGTCTATTATGTTTTGTTGTGTTGAAACTCGATTAGTTCTTTAATTTCTAAGAGAATTTGATTGGTGTTACTTTTTAGGAATCAAATGGCTCATAGAAATACGCGTATAAACACTGGGGGTGTCGAAGGTAACAATGACGGTGGTGGCAATAACATGGATAGGGCTATCCAAGTAATGGCTGACATGGCAGTTTCGATTGCACAACAAACTGCTGCGAAGAATCAGAGAGATCTTCGAAAACAACAGAGGGAGGAACAAGCAGCTGAATCGAAAGGGTTAGGGAACTTTAGACGTCATGATCCTCCACAGTTTCACGGAGATGCGGAGCCAGAAAAAGCTGACTTGTGGCTTCAAGAAATCGAGAAAATTTTTAATGTACTAAAGTGTCCAGATGGGGTAAAAGTAAACTATGCATCCTATTTGTTGCTCGGAGATGCAGAGTATTGGTGGAAAGGAGCCAAACAAATAGTTGAAGCTAACAATCAGGAAGTTACCTGGGAGGTATTTCGTACTAAATTTTTAGATAAGTATTTTCCCAGAAGTGCTAGGACTGCAAAGGAGCAAGAATTTCTTACCCTGAAACAAGGTGGAATGACGATTGGAGAGTATGCAGCTAAGTTTGAGTCGTTGGCGAAATATTTTCGTTTTTTTCAGGAGCAGGTTGACGAGGATTGGTTATGTGAAAGATTTGAGGGTGGATTAAGACATAACATCAAGGAATCTGTCTTGCCTTTGGAGATTCGTCAATTCCAACCTCTGGTGGAAAAATGTAGGAAAATAGAAGCGATGAAGGAAGGTGGAATCAGCCGAGGAAATGCTGGGGGACCATCTAGGTCTAAGTATCCAACTTCGGGATGGAGTCAAAAGGGAAAACAATTATTCAAAAAACCATATTCTCGACCTTTGGGAAATGATCAGAATCGACGACCATATCGTCCAGTTGCATCTGCAATTGGAAATGGGTTAGATAGGAATCAAAATCAAGAAACTACTCGGAGGTGCTTCAAATGTGGGAAACAAGACCATTTGGCTAACACTTGTCCTGTGAAAGGAATGGTGTGTTTCAAATGTGGAAAGATAGGACACATGGCTAGGGAATGCATGGATGCGAAAGCTGAACCAGTGATGAGTAATGTGAGAGCTGCAAAGCAAAAGGAGAAAGGAAGGGTTTATACTATAAGTGGCGTTGAAGCTTCTCAGTCTGAAAATCTTATACAAGGTAGATGCGAGATGTCTGGTAATCTCTTAACTGTGTTGTTTGATTCGGGAGCAACTCATTCTTTTATATTTCAGGATCGCGTGAAACAATTAAACTTACCTATTTCTTTATTACCTTTTGATTTAATTGTTTCTACTCCTACGTCAAAACCCATAGTTACAAATTCCATCTGTTTGAATTGTCCTATTGTCATCCATGATAGGAAATATCTTGTTGACTTGGTATGTTTGCCTTTAACACAATTAGATGTAATTTTAGGCATGGATTGGTTATCTTCCAACCATATCCTTTTAGATTGTGAACATAAAACTTTAATTTTTCCTAATCACGAAATTTCTAGACTTCTATCTGCTGATCACGCTGCAACTTCTTTAAAAGAAGGAGCTCAAGGAGATATGTTAATATCTTCCTTAGAAGTTTCGAGTGAGACAATTGTGGGTGAAATTCCTGTAGTGAAAGAATTTCCTGGAGTATTTCCAGAAGATGTTCCAGGTTTACCTCCAGTACGCGATATTGAGTTTTCGATTGATCTGATCCCTGGATCAAGTCCGATCTCTATCTCACCGTATCGGATGTCGCCTACTGAACTAGCCGAGTTAAAAGCTCAACTTGAAGATCTATTGTCAAAACAGTTCATCCGACCAAGTGTTTCACCTTGGGGAGCACCAGTGTTGTTGGTAAAGAAAAAGGATGGAAGCTCAAGACTTTGTGTGGACTATCGCCAACTAAACAAGGTGACAATCAAGAACAAATACCCACTTCCACGCATTGACGACTTGATGGATCAACTTCGTGGGGCTGTTATCTTCTCAAAAATAGATTTAAGAACAGGATATCACCAAATCAGAGTGAAGAACGAAGATGTTTCAAAAACGGCGTTTAGGACCCGTTATGGACATTATGAATATCTCGTAATGCCATTTGGTGTGACGAATGCTCCAGCAATTTTCATGGACTACATGAATCGGATTTTCCATCCATTCCTTGATAAATTTGTCGTTGTGTTCATTGATGACATTCTCATTTATTCCAAAACCCCTGAAGAGCATGAGGATCATTTACGACAAGTTTTGCAAATTCTACGTGAAAAGAAACTATACACAAAACTATCAAAATGTGAATTTTGGCTTCAGGAAGTAAAATTCTTAGGGCATGTGATAACAAAGGATGGGATAGCTGTAGACCCTACAAAAGTAGAAACTGTACTTTCATGGGAGCGACCAAGAACAGTAACCGAGATTCTTAGTTTTGTTGGTTTGGCTGGATACTATCGAAGATTTATCGAAGGATTCTCGAAGATAGTGGCACCCTTAACACAACTCACAAGGAAAGATCAACCATTTGTATGGATCTACATTTGAAGTCTTCAGTGACCATAAAAGCCTGAAGTATCTTTTTGACCAGAAAGAACTTAACATGAGACAAAGACGATGGATGGAATTCCTCAAGGATTACGATTTTACCTTACTATATCATCCGGGAAAAGCAAACGTAGTAGCAGACGCATTAAGTAGAAAGGCGATTCACATTTCTTCCATGATGGCTAAAGAACTAGAATTGATAGAAAAGTTTCGAGATCTAAATTTAGCCATGAAATTTTCTACTGGAAAAATTTGTTTAGGAATGGTCAAGGTTTCAAATGATTTTATGGAAGATATTCGTCATCAACAAGAAAATGATGAATATCTACAAGAGAAAAAGAAATTGATCGGACAAGAAAACACCACTGAATTCAATTTAGGAACTGATGGAATTCTAAGATGTAATGCGAGGGTTTGTGTTCCAAATGATTTAGAAATGAGGAAAAAGATTTTGGATGAAGCACATAAGAGCATGTTGAGTATCCATCCAGGAGCCACAAAGATGTACAAAGATTTGAAGTTAAATTTTTGGTGGCCAGGAATGAAGAGGCAAGTCGCAGAATATGTTGCATCGTGTCTGACGTGTCAAAAAGCAAAGGTTGAACATCAAAGGCCAGTTGGTATGCTTCAATCATTAGACATTCCAGAGTGGAAATGGGAGAGTATCTCGATGGATTTTGTTGTGGGATTGCCAAAAACCCGACTTAACTATGATTCCATATGGGTGATTGTAGATAGGTTGACAAAGTCAGCCCATTTCTTACCTGTAAACATAAACTATAAAGTGGAAAAGCTCACTGAGATTTACATCAGGGAAATTATAAGACTCCATGGAGTACCGTCGAGCATTGTTTCTGATCGAGACCCCAAATTCACATCTCATCTTTGGAAAGGCTTACATAAGGCCTTGGGAACAAATTTACGATTAAGCTCTGCTTATCACCCTCAGACAGATGGACAAACAGAGAGAACAATTCAATCTCTAGAAGATTTGTTGAGAGCGTGCGTTTTAGACAATAGGGGAAGTTGGGATGACCTGTTACCATTGATTGAGTTTACGTACAACAATAGCTTCCACTCAAGTATAGGGATGGCACCCTACGAAGCTTTGTACGGGAGAAAATGTCAAACACCATTGTGTTGGTATAAGGATGGAGAAAGTAGTTTGCTTGGACCAGATATCGTACAACAAACAACTGAGAAAGTAAGAATGATTCGCGAAAGGTTGAGAATATCACAAAGTAGACAAAAGAGTTATTCTGACCAAAGGAGAAGACCTCTCGAATTTCAGGAAGGTGAACACGTATTTTTAAGAGTCACATCAACGACTGGGGTAGGTAGAGTTATTAAGGCCAGAAAACTCACTCCAAAATTCATTGGACCCTACCAAATCATTCGTCGTATTGGTCCAGTCGCCTATCAGATTGCTTTACCACCTTTTCTTTCAAAAATCCTCAATGTCTTACATGTTTCACAACTAAGAAGATATGTTCCCGATCCATCTCATATAATTCAACCCGATGAAGTTCCTTTAAAAGAAAACTTGTCCTACGAGACATCTCCTGTAAGGATTGAAGATAGAAGAGTCAAACAACTAAGAGGGAAACAAATTTGCTTAGTTAAAGTAGTATGGGATCAAGCAACGGGAGATTCAACATGGGAATTAGAAGATAATATGCGACAACAATATCCAAATTTATTTTAAAGGTACACAATTTCGAGGACGAATTTTTTTTTTTGTAGGGTAGTAATATAACACCCTAAAATTTTTAATCATAATTATTATTATTACTATTATTATTAGTATTATTATTAGTATTATTATTATTATTTCTAAATTTATTTTACACATTTTTTTTTAGTACCTATTAAATAATTTATTTATTATATTTATAGAGTGAATTTGTGAAAAACAACTTTAAAAATAAATCATAAGATTTCTTTGTATATAATAATTAATTATGTTTTTAGTATATATTAAAATCGTATAAGGGATAATAAGGAACAATTTTAGGATAAGTTTTACAGCTATTTGATGACATCAAGGGCACGTGTAAAATTTTTTCACCAAGTATTGTAAAAGTCTTATACTGTACATATGATATGCTGTCAAATTTTCTACCAAGTAAGATAATACCACTCCTCTATAAATAGAGTTGATGCATGCTCAAATAACTCATTCACAAAACTCTTATATCAAGCATTAGCAACACACATAAGTGCTTACTGAAGGTAAATAAAAAAAATATATATATACTTGACTTCTTTTTCATTCTTGTATAGAAAAGCATAACAACAACTTTATAGGAACATACACACTTAAATGATTATTTAGTATTGAATAATTATGTGAATCATGATATCTATTGATGTTTGACAAATATTTATTCTTTTTGAAAATATTAGAACCAAGTAGTGTAAATCAATTTTTGTACTGAATATTTATATGTAAGATTTTTATTTCAAAATTTAATGACCAATATACAGTTACGTTTTTTTTCAATTTAATTAGTTAACCTAGTTTTCAAAAATATTAATTACTGGTCACTTTAATTTATACTATGTATAATAAATCAAATTGTTAATATAAGTTCTTCGTTTTATTAAATATAAACAATATATTTATAATACTTTTATAGATATGATATTCATCTTAGAAAATTAAAACTTATACTTATTTATTTATTTCAAAAATACGTATGATGTATGTATGTATATAAAAATAGTTTAAAATTTAATTAGTTCATTAGTTAATTCTATTTTGTCCTTTAAATTTAATACTTGTTAGAATTTTTAATATTTAAGATTAGTAATTGAAATATAGTTATGTTGTTGAGTAAATAGGTATCGGGGAAGTGATTACTCAAGTAGATTGAGAAAGCTCAAAGGTAAGGGGATTTACTAATAATAAGTTTCGATGAGCACAAGAAACATGATAATTGTACATATATATATTATTAGTTATAATTAGGAACTTTTGATATTGACAATTTTAGATTTTTTTATCAAATATGTGTTTTGAAGTGTATATTAATGGTGTTGGTGAATGTGATTATTAATTGTGGTAAATAAAGTGAAGAAATGTATAAAGAATTTACTAACCACTTAATTTAAGAGTAAAATAGGTTGTTTCTTATAATACGATGAAGTTTATAAGACTGAGGATAGGTTCGGTTGGGTCGACTACAGACCTTCTGGGGGTCACATGTGTTTTGAACTCCTACCAAAGGTCAGTGATAGCCACTCTGACCGGAGGAAATCATAATACCCGACACAGTGATACCTGACTGTACAGGACTACCTAAAATAAGGTGTAGCGCTCAGGCCAGAATGGTTGGAGTAGAAGGTAGATATCTACTCATTGCAAAACAATCATGATATGGCAGTTGAAACGGCCTTATGCTCATGTTGGAATAGATGTCTCCATGGAGTAGGGTTGAACAAGATGATTAAAATTTACACTATACTGCCAATAGAAATATGGATTTTTATTTTATCATGACTAACATTTGTCTTGTGATCATTGACAGGATATTCTATATTCTTAATGGATGAATGTTTTGTGATTAAATGATTCTACATGACTATTTTATTTTGTTTATATATATATATATGTGAAATTGAATTATTTAATATATGATGTTCTATTTAGCAAAATATTGCATATAATTGTATAATATTATTTGTAACCTTGTGTGATCATCATGATGTAAACTTGTGTACGAGTATTTCATCCCTTACATTACAGATGATGATGGGGGAGCCACTGGATCATTCGGGTACGTGGAAAATTGAGTGTCTCGAGGAACAGGGGGATGCGGTTTGGGAAATTGATAGAAATGCCCAAACTTTAAAGTTTACAGGACATGTAAGAACTACCGAAGGAATAAGAGGACTAGCAGTTTCCTCCATTACACATCACATCACTTTAGAATTGGTACTGCCAATGGAACGGATGATAAGAGCACTCACATTAGATAGTGTTGGGGAGAATTCTACCTCTTCTAGACATAGGGGACCTAGGCCTCGCAACCGTCCTTCTCCACGTGTTAGAGTTCATGGTCCACATGTTCCTCAATATGATAACGCTGGTGCAGGTGAAAATGGATTTGCAAGGAATGGTCGTGTTGAATCAGAGGAGGATCCTTCTGAATACTTAGGAGATAGCAGTGTCAATGGGGATTTTCCCAATGGACACTAGTGACATGCTGATGGGTGACTCTTAGTGGTGGAAAGTTTAGGAACCATTTTGGGATAGTTTGTAGACTAGATATGTCTATGTTTCTAGACTTTTCTTTTGATAGTACTGACTTTGAATGATGTGAATATAACTATGACTAAGGTGTTGTCTTGCAGGTGATATAAGAATAATTATCTAGGTTTGATGTTAGTATAATATGTAAGCCTACGGGCAAAATAAGCAGTACTGGTGTGTATTATAAAATAATGTATAATATGTGTGTGTATTCGCTTGACTTTAACTTTTAGATTAATTTCAAATAATTTTAAATTTTTTTTAATGAAACTAAGAATTTTAAAGTTTTTTTTTTTTAATAACTATTTAAGATATAATACTATATAAGAAAATTTTGGGGTGTTACAGGATACCAGTTGGAAAGAGATGAAGGAGAAGGCCATGTGATTGATACACCTATACAAATTAGACGAGATGATGTATCATGTCCCAAACTTGAGGATTCCAAAGGAGGTTTGAGTCAAATTGAAGAGTCAATATATGTCAAATATGTTGATGAACAAATTGTTCGCAAAATAACGATTATATAGTTTGAAGATGCATGAAGGATCTAGTTTGCCACATGTCAATATCTTCAACATAATCACCAATACAGTGAGTCTTAGAGTGAAGATTGATGACGAAGATAAGACAATTACCTTTCTTTGCTCGTTACTAGGTTCTTATGATCACTTGGTAACTAATCTTACATACGAGAAATACATTGTCACTTTTGATGTGATAAGTGCGAAAATTTTGTCTCATTATCGAAGGAGACAAAGTATGGAGGAAGGAACTCAAGGTGACGACGATCTATATGTGAAAGGGGGCCAACATCGTAGGCAGAATAAGGGTAATAGAGCTTCTGGAAATAAGAGGGTGTGATACGGTGGCAGAACCGACTGTTAATACTGGTTTTACGTTTTTTGTTCGAAAATGTTGCGGTAAGCAAGAGTCGCCATCGAATTTTCTTTTATCCAAATTACGGAAAGGGTGAAAAGAATAGAAAAAGACCTTTTCGAGAATTTTCTGAGTAAGGGGGTAGATTATAGAAAGGGAAGGTGTTAGCACCCTTTTCATCTGTGGTTTTCCACGGGCTCTTAGAGGTTTGCTCATTTTTAAAATACCTTTGTGCTTTGTGTTTGAAAATGTTTTGAAAACGTCTTAGTACGAAGAACTTTGTAATGTTTCTCGGAATAGTGGAGAAAGTATACAAAGTGTTTGAAAATGTCTTTTGAAAAGAATAGTATTTATGTGTAAGTGCAAAAATAGTTTTAGCAAACTTCTAACAACTATTTACTTTTGTACTCGAAAAGGTTGTTATTTTCCTCTTTTCCTTTAGACAGTCCTATCCTACTATTAGTGAGTAGGTAGCCTTTCCGTTGGATGTTTTGAGGGATAATTGGAGGGACGTTACAGTCACGAAGGTAACTTATGGAGATGCTTTAGCAATTTTGTTTTAGGGACTAGATCATTTACTGAGAAGGCAACTGTAGGGTCATCGAGGGACTATGATCCTTTGATTTATGGGTCTTTTCTAAAGCATTCCTTCCCCATGACTGTTTTTTTTAAAGGCAACCAAAGCGGGATACCCTAGAGGTGCTTGTGTACAACTGTGTTCAATTCAGTTATTTATCTTTTTATCAAGTTTGTTAACGTTTGATTTCAGTTTTGTCATACAAACCTAGTTACTAACAGTTAATATATTGCATAATATTAAAGTGCAGGAATTTAAATATACGCTATTACAATGCTTCGGGGAGGGGATTTACATTATACAAGGATAAAGGGGTATAAACCAGTAAATATCCTAATTTTTATCTATTACACCCAGTAAACAGATACAATAATAGTAAAAATACGAAATTAAATAAATGCGCACAAAGTTGAAAACACATCTAAAAATGTAAAAAGAAAATCTTTTTGTTGTTTTTAGTATAAAAGAAAATAAAGCCTAAGTCTATTTAATTTTAATTTTAAGAAAAAGATGTTAAAATAATTAATTAATTTATTCATAAATTAATTTGATTAATAAAACACTAACCTAATTTTTTTTTTTGTGATTTTTGATTTTAAGATTGATTCAAATGATAAAGTAAAAAAAAACAACAAAGAATAGGAACATAAAAGGCCTCTTTCGATTGCAGGAAGGAGTGGGCCTTTCGATTGAAGTGAAAAATTGGGGTTTCGATCCAAGACATGTTGTCTTTTGATTGAAGAGTATCATCCTTCAATCCAGGGAGAGGCTGCCTAGAAGTCCTTGCTGGAAACTGTTTGATGGGTCCCTTGTGAGGACGTTATACCTGCAAACATGCTAGCAAACAAAAAACATGACCTGGGTGCCAAACCCAAGCCCTTTGATTCTGTCTAGAATGACAAATTGAATGAAACAACAAATATGGATATGTTATGTAAATACAAAGTTTGACATTTTACCCTCTCTTACCAGTAGTTAGAACCTTCGATTTGGCATTTTCTGGATGTGGGTACCTTCGATCTGGGACTTCTGGACGTGGATACTTTTGTTAAAGGGTTACTTTGGCTTGGATTAATTATGAAAATTTTGACAACCTTTGGTGGGTTTGTGGGTAGCATATCTCTAATCCCCATCCCGTTGTAATGCGTCCTTGGCCTCGTATTTATAGGAGTGTAAGGGTGCAAAAAAATGGCAAGGGAAATCCATTTAACCATGCCTTTAAAGCCATGAGACAAGAATAAGACATATTAAAAGATTTCCTTTTTGAAATGTTCATGTCTCTTTGGAATCTTTAATGAACCTGGACAACTTTGATTTTCGAATGCCTTCAGGCCATTCTCTTCGATTGGCCTTGAGTTGCCTCCTTCGAATGGACTTCTTATGTACCCTTCGAATGGGCCTTCTGAATGCTTCTTGGAATGGACCTTTACATGTTCTTCAAATGGAAACTTTGAATGCTTCTTTGAATGGACATTTACATGTTCTCTGAATGAGTCATTTACATGCTCTTCGAATAGGCCTCTTGCCTGGTGTGCTGGAAGGTTGAGGGGCCTTTGCTTTTGTGAATCAAAACAAACTTGTAGGAGATTCTTTCCTCGTGAATCAAAGGCAAGCCTAAAATAGTTAATGCATAGTCGAAGCATTGTGAAATTGACTTGATCGAAGGGGGTTTAGCGCTCAATCAAAGACTTGCAGACCAAAGCTTGATCGAAGGGTTCCAAACACCCAATCGAAGCTTACTAATCAAAGCCCGATTGAAGAGTTCCAAATGCCCAATCAAAGACTTGTGAGTCAAGCCTCTATCAAAGGATTTTAGATACCCAATCGAAGACTTTGCCCAGATGCCAATCGAAAGATACTTTGTTCATCTTCAAAAAACTTTATTTTCTTTAGGCAAGTGTTTGTGACCAACTATGTAAGGGAAGACCTTGGAAAACATGAAAGGGTAAATTTTAGGGTACAACAGCTACCCCTGTTCAATCTTCTTAAACCTGGAGATGTAGATTGGCTTGTCTGCCTTTCGTGATCTGAAGGTGGGAGATGATTGAACACTAGAGTGCCCAGAAATTTGCACTCGCATGACATAACACTAATGGTTGACGATGTCGGGAATGGGCTTACAGATGCTATTTGGAGAAGATGACAGAGAGTCGTCGGAGATGGGCTTAAAGATGTCATCCAAGGAATATGATGGAGAGTCGTTAAAGATAGGCTTAAAGATGCCATCCAAAGTAGATACTGACTTCAGAAGAAGTCTCTTTGTGGGGATTCCTGTTCCTGTTGTCTGAGGAGGAGTCCACTGGGGGATGTTGATTTATGTTGTTTTCTTGTTTGAGGAAAACTCTGTGGGGAATAGAGTCTATGAACTTCAGTTGTCCATGGCTCTACTGAGGGGTTATCTCTGGATTGGAGAGATGAAAGTTTGTTATATTCTGGTTGAAGTCCAGGTTTCCAGTGATTTGCTGGAGATAATGGAATTAACTGTTATCTGGAAATGTATTGGCAAGAGCCTGTGTAGGGTTGTTCCAGGATGAGTCCGTATTGGACTGCCTCTGGAGGGTTATGTGAAGGAATCCTTGACGATTGCTGCCTTAATATATGGTGAAGGAATCTTTGACGATTCCTACCTCAATAAATGATGAAAGAATCTTTGACGATTGCTATCTCAATGGATAATGAAGGAATCTTTAACGATTGCTACCTTAGTAGATGATGAAGGAATCTTTGACGATTGCTACCTCAGTAGATGATGAAGGAACCTTTGACGATTTCTATCTCAATGGATAATGAAGGAATCTTTAATGATTGCTACCTCGGTAGATGAGAAGTAATCTTTGATGATTTCTACCTCAGTAGATGATGAAGGAATCTTTGACGATTGCTACCTCAACAGATAGTGAAGGAATCTTGAACGATTGCTACCTCAATAGATAATGAAGGAATCTTGGACGATTTCTACCTCAACAGATGATAAAGGAATCTTGGACGATTGCTACCTCAATGGATAATGAAGGAATCTTTAATGATTGCTACCTCAGTAGATGATGAAGGAATCTTTGACGATTGCTACTTCAGCAGATAGTGAAGGAAACTTGAACGATTTCTACCTCAATAGATGATGAAGGAGTCTTTGACGATTGCTACCTCAGTAGATGATGAAGGAATCTTGGATGATTGCTACCTCAATGGATAATGAAGGAATCTTTAACGATTTCTACCTCAGTAGATGATGAAGGAATCTTGAACGATTGCTACCTCAGTAGATGATGAAGGAATCTTGGATGTTTGCTACCTCAACAGATAGTGAAGGAATCTTGGACGATTGCTACCTCAATGGATAATGGAATCTTTAACGATTGCTACCTCAGTAGATGATGAAGGAATTTTTGACTGCTACCTCAATAGATATTGAAGGAATCTTTAACGATTGCTACCTCAATAGATGATAAAGGAATATTTGACGATTACTACCTCAATAGATAGTGAAGAAATCTTGAACGATTGCTACCTCAATAGATGATGAAGGAATCTTTGACGATTGCTACCTCAGTACATGATGAAGGAATATTGGACGATTTCTACCTCAATGGATAATGAAGGAATCTTTCACGATTGCTACCTTAGTAGATGATGAAGGAATCTTTGACGATTGCTACCTCAATAGATAATGAAGGAATCTTTAACGATTGCTACCTCAGTAGATGATGAAGGAATCTTTGACGATTGCTACCTGAACAAATAGTAAAGGAATCTTGAATGATTGCTACCTCAATATATAATTAAGGAATCTTTGACGATTGCTACTTCAGTAGATGATGAAGGAATCTTGGACGATTTCTACCTCAATGGATAATGAAGGAATCTTTAACGATTGCTACCTCAATAGATGATGAAGGAATCTTGGACCATTTCTACCTCAACAGATGATGAAGGAATCTTGGACGATTGCTACCTCAATAGATAGTGAAGGAATCTTGAACGATTTATACCTCAATAGAGTACCAGAAATTTGTCTGGTCAGATGAAAATTCGTCTATGTATAGACTTTACTTGAAAAGATAAAGGTTTAGCTGCATGCAATGTCATGATGCATGGAGTGCAAATGGTGTCCTTCAAAAAACTAGATTGTGATATATGCATTCATACTGCGTATGTTATGACATCTGTAAAATGATGCATGAATGCAATGTATGAACGTGTCAGTCATTCCATTGCTGTATTGTTGAACTAGGGAAAATGAATCCCTAATTGTTGCTAGAGAGTACCGGGAAGCTGAATCCCGGACTGCTGTTGGTGAGTGTAGAAAGTGATTCTTCAATTTTTGTTGGGGATAATGAATGGAGATAGTTTTATTGGCGATTCCCTTTCTCTGCCGAGGATCTTCGACTTCTGTTTGAGAATGATTTCACCGTGGGGAAGAGTTCTATCGGGAGACTTCACCAATCTGGAGAACAAACTTTGCTGGGGGATGAACTTCCGCAGCTAGAGAAATAAACTCTACTTGGGATAAGGCTTTATAAACTACTTGAGATTTATAAAACTTTGTTGCAGAAGGTGAACTCCATAAACTGCTTTGGGGATTTTGTTGAAAATCCCATAGGGGAATCTTGAGAAGCTTTGCGACTTCATTGGGGAATTTGGAGCAGTAATTGGAGATTTTTGCTCTACCGGGGATGTGAAAACAACTGACATCATCAAGCTGCATGCTGAGAATATGGCAGTGACCCTTTTTAGGAGGATGCCCCTGCCTCTGTACCTGTCGGAGAAAGCATCTGATGGGGAAGGTATCTGTTGGGATTTTGTAAACGGGTTTGACTGTTATCCCAACATCTGGAGTCCTTGGTGTATGCTGATCAGGGAGTGTTCTACTGATAGACCAATGAAAAGATGATGAGACATAATCGTATGTTTTAATCCCTAAATTTTTCCTGGAATGTCCTTTCAGGTTTTAATTCCACCGGGATACCCTTTTTTCCCAAGTCTCCTTTTCAGGTTTTCGACTTGTCGGGTGTACAGATTTTTTTAAACGTATATCCCTAATTTTTGCCCGAACCTTTTTTGGTTCGCCGGGATGCCCTTTTTTGCCCAGGCCAGTCAACCTAGCGGGTCTTTGTTATGCATCTTATTTTCCGACTATGTCCGTGTTCATCGGGTACGGAGAATTGTCATTGTCCATAGTAGTAAGTGTTGTCACACTTGCTAGAAGGTGTTTGTTTGATCGTACATGATTCGTTGCTGGAATTCATGTCCAATGCCCCAAGTGATTCAGATGGAGATCTGCCCCTGGTTATTTGGCATTTTTGAGAGATTCCTTGAACCTTGACTTGACTGCCCCAGGTCAGCTGGACACCATGTCGTGCCCCTTGATTATGAAAGGCCTATCACTGGAATGTATTTCTATCTGAGGTGATTCTGCTCATTGAGAGGATTTCTGTTCATTGAATATTCGTCTACGAATTTCTCTGTTGTTGAAAAAATAGTCATATGCAAACAATGGTATTTTAAGAATGCAAAGTTTATGTCTGTCTTGAAAGAATTTTTTTTTGAAAATGCGTTTTTTGTAGTAAAAACAGAATGTGATATCAACTCAATATTTATAGAAAGTCCCACAGGAGTCAAGATACCTTTTGTAACAGTATGCTTCCGAACTATCCCATGCTTCAGTTAGGACTTTTAAGGGTTGTAGTGTGGCCTGGTTCACGGTTTAAGAAACAAAGGATAAATGCTCAAAGTCTATTTGTACCCACCCGTTCTTCGTGATTTTCTTCAGTCATATACTCAGTTAATTGTGCATTTCAAATCCCAGTTCAGTTTGGCATCTTGTCCTTGATATTCTGGTGATGGTTCAGAAATTGAACATTTTTTTGAGAAGGCAGTCATTTTTGTAACCTTTTCTTTTGCTGAGTATTTGTAGGACCTCTTCCTTTTGATTTTGCTATCCCTGTCTTTTGCTTGAACTGTTTCTTTTGTGATTACAGCCAACGGGATATCCCAGTTTTTTTCTTAAGTCTCCTTCATAGGTTTTGACTTAATGGGCTTTTATTTTGAGAGATAATGACTGTCTCTCTTTAATGATTATGTGGAACCATCACCATATTTTGGAGAACATATTCTACACTATTTGTCGTACATGAAGGGAAAGCTTGCGACTGAATGCACATCTGAATTAACTGAGGAAACTACCCTACCCCAGGTTATGAGTAAGGGTTTTAATTTGTGTGAAAAGAAAACTCCTAATTCTTAGGAAAGGGGTTGACTAGGGATTATCTTCCTTATAACTCCATTGTTTAGGATTTGAAATAACGCCTGTACATCGTCAGCGGGGTCTGTTCAAAAGCATACTGTAGAGATTGTGGTATCGTTCTTGTCATCCTCCCTCTAAAGGCTTAGAGCTTTTTAACCAGGAGTTTGAATATCATAAAAAGGAAATAAAAACACAGTTTGAATATAATGAATACAAATGAAATAATTCAAGACAAACATATACAATGAATTAATATGAATAACCAAAGTTTGACATAAAGATAAATGTTTTAAGCAATAAAGGAATTACAACTGATAATCCAAATGCAATAAACGCTCTCAATTTTGGCCATGAATTGGCATGGGAGCAATGGTCACACTGGGGTCTTCGGAGAGTCAAATTCGATCTCCTTGTTGTCGATCAAATCCTGAATCTTGTTCTTCAAAGTCCAACAGTTTTCGGTGTCGTGCCCATGGCTATCAGAATGGTAAACACATTTTACATTAGGATTGTACCTAGGAGAAGAGGTATCAGGTTTTTGAGGAGGATCCTTTAGTGTAATCAGCTCTGGTTTTAGAAATTGTTGTAATGCTTGAGACAAAGGCATATTAATATCAGTGTACTTCCTCTCTTGATATTTTATCCTACACCTATTGCCCCGTTGATGTTGAACGGGTGTAGGATCAGACATTAACACTGCTCCCACGGACTGATGGTGGTTATTTGTATTATGGCGCCTTTGACCATAAACATCATTAGTTTCTTTTCTACAACCAAATGGCTTCCTCTCAGCATTAGAGGATACCTCCATTGGAATCTTCCCACTCTTGATATCGCTTTCAATCCTCTCCCCAGTCAGAACCATTTCTGTAAAACCGGATGAGGAACTTTCAATCAGCAAATTGAAGAATGGGCCTGTCAGAGTGCCCATGAACATGTCCACCATTTCCCGATCAGTCAGAGGAGGTTGAACCCAGCCAACTAAATCCCTCCATTTCTGCGCATATTCCTTGAAGCCTTCGTTAGAACCCAGAGACATGCTTTGAAGTTGTGTACAAGTTGGAGCGAGGTCAACATTGTATTGGTACTGCTTGTAGAAAGCAGCAGCCAGGTCCTCCCAGGTATGAATGTATGTTCTTTCTAGCTGATAAAATCATTCTAGTTGCGTGCCAGCTAAACTTTCTTGCTAGAAATGGACCCATAACTTCCGGTCAGCAGTGTGAGGCTGGATCTTTCTGACATATGACCTCAAGTGAAGCTTGGGACAGGAAACACCGTCATATTTTTCAAAGATAGGGACCTTAAACTTAGGTGGGACGACCACCCCTGGAACTAAACCTAATTCTTCAAAATCCAGACCAGACACCCTTTGGATCTCCATGGCATTGAGCCGATCCTCCAGCCGTTTGTATTTATCGTCAGCGGGAGATATTTCTCCTCAAAATAATCAGGTTCATCTTCTTCAGATGCTGGATTATTGTCTTCTTCCTCTGATTCCTCGTCATCTTCTTCTTTATTATCCCCTTCCTTTGATGGGGTTGCGAAATCTAGAGCTCGGTTAGCTAGTCTTCTTCTTCCCACACTTAAAACACGAACTGGTTTCTTTGCCTTCTTAGTCTTCTTTTTGACGATCAGAGCTTTCAGGTCTTCTTGCCCTTGGGTCAGAGTCAGGAACATTTGTTGGAACTGAGTGTTTTGAGCCTGAAGGTCTTTGATTGTTTGTTCAAGAGCCATTTCTTCACTTGTTGAATAAATAGCGAAGAAGATGAGAACCCTTCTTTGAAACCTGTTTATGTAATGACATGTATGACATGCGTATACAATGTTTTCAAGGTCTCGCGGGGTAAACAAGAAGATGTCAGAAGTTGAAACTTGCAACTTTGATTGAAGAAACTTCGTATTGTTGGACGTCCTTCTATGAGAATCAAGCTCACCATATCAAGTGGGTCATAGCCCCTGGCTCAAGTTGTTGAGTTTTGATCTTTTGACGACATTGGATAGAGGAAAATGAATCCCCTTTTCCCTTGCTAGACGTCTGATTTATCATAACCTGCATCTCAAACCCTTGAGATCCTTGAAATGGTTAAGGAAATGATGTGGCATGATGCTATGATGTGTATGCTATGCATCAAGCAAAAATGCAGGGTAAGAAACCAAATTATTAGATTTATGCAAATAAGGTCCTGCAAGGAATACAAACAAAGCCCTGCAATGAGTTCAAATTGTTAGGCAAAGGAAGCAAACAAGTCACACAAGTAGCCTTAGGTTTAGGCTTGCATGGATTCCATAGGTAACTACCCTCTTGAAGTTTAGTTGGCTCAACCTGTCTTAGAAATAGTAACCTGATTCTAAGGGATCTCAATATCATTGGTCTTTCTTTATCGGTATTATCTCAGCTTAGCAATCTTTTCTTGCGGCTGAAAACATCCCGAAAGTCCGATCTCAATGAGTGTAGTATAGAGTATCAACTGATTCCCAACTTTACACCGAGACCAGCTATCTCACTACTTTCTAATGGCCAAGTTTGTTCAACTAAGGTTCTAAGATCGGTTAGTGCTTCAAGACACCATACGGCGGCCCCGTATTCTCCTCGATTGAATACAAGGGATACCAGTACCAACCAAAGTGTCACACCAATATAACTATTGCTTCAACCATATCGGTCTATGTCGTACAGTCTTCACGATCTATTGTTGTTTACCTAAAAGATGCCCCCAGATCCGGGTGTAGGATCTATAGTAACAACCCAAACAACCCTCCAAGGATAAAGCAAACAAAGCAAGCCATTAAAACAGTTTTAAAATGAACTAACTCTTAAGGTAAACCCCACTTTTTTATGTCAATCCTCAGCAGAGTCGCCAATTCTGTGTTACGGTGGCAGAACCAACTGTTTAATACTGATTTTTCATTTTTTGTTTGCAAATGTTGCGGTAAGAAAGAGTTGTCATCGACTTTTCTTTTATCCAAATTATGGAAAGGGTGAAAAGAACATAAAAAGACCTTTTCGAGAATTTTCTGAGTAAGGGGGGTAGATTATGAAAAGGGAAGGTGTTAGCACCCTTTCCATCCGTGGTTTTCCACGGGCTCTTAGAGGTTTTCTCATTTTTAAAATACCTTTGTGCTTTGTGTTTGAAAATGTTTTGAAAACGCCTTAGTACGATGAACTTTGTAATGTTTCTCGGAATAGTGGAGAAAGTATACAAAGTGTTTGAAAATGTCTTTTGAAAAGAATAATATTTATGTGTAAGTGCAAAAATAATTTGAGCAAACTTCTAACAGCTATCTACTTTTGTACTTGAAAAGGTTGCTCTTTTCCTATTTTCCTTTAGACAGTGTTATCCTACTATTAGAGAGTAGGTAGCATTGTCATTAGATGTTTTGAGGGACAATTGGAGGGACGTTACATTCACGAAGGCAACTTATGGAGATGCTTTAGCAATTTTGTTTTAGGAACTAGATCATTTACCGAGAAGGCAACTGTAGGGCCATCGAGGGACTATGATCCTTTGATTTATGTGTCTTTGCTAAAGCATTCCTGCCCCATGGCTGTTTTTTTAAAGGCAACCAAAGTGGGATATCCTAGAGGTGCTTGTGTGTAACTGTGTTCAATTCAATTATTTATCTTTTTATCAAGTTTGCTAATGTTTGATTTCAGTTTTGTCATACAAACCTAGTTACTAACAATTAATATATTGCATAATATTAAAGTGCAGGAATTTAAATCTACGCTATTACAATGCTTCGGGGAGGGGATTTACATTATACAAGGATAAAGGGGGATAAAGCAGTAAATATCCTAATTTTTATCTATTACACCCAGTAAACAGACACAATAATAGTAAAAATACGAAATTAAATAAATGCGCGTAAAGTTGAAAACACGTCTAAAAATGTAAAAAGAAAATCTTTTTGTTATTTTTAGTATAAAAGAAAATAAAGCCTAAGTCTATTTAATTTTAATTTTAAGAAAAAGATGTTAAAATAATTAATTAATTTATTCATAAATTAATTTGATTAATAAAACACTAACCTAATATTTTTTTGTGATTTTTTATTTTAAGATTGATTCAAAGGATAAAATAAAAAAAAAGAACAAAGAATAGAAACATAAAAGGCCTCCTTCGATTGCATGGAGGAGTGGGCCTTTCAATTGAAGTGAAAAAATGGGGTTTCGATCCAAGGCATGTTGTCTTTCGATTGAAGGGTGTCATCCTTTGATCCAGGGAGAGGCTGCCTAGAAGTCCTTGCTAGAAACTGTTTGATGGGTCCCTTGTGAGGACGTTATACCTGCAAACATGCTAGAAAACGAAAAACATGACCTGGGTGCCAAACCCAAGCCCTTTGATTCTGTCTAGAATGACAAACCGAATGAAACAACAAATATGGATGTGTTATGTAAATACAAAGTTTGACATTTTACCCTCTCTTACCAGTAGTTGGAACCTTCGATTTGGCACTTTCTGGATGTGGGTACCTTCGATCTGGGACTTCTGGGCGCAAATACTTTTGTTGAAGGGTTGCTTTGGCTTTGATTACTTATGAAAATTTTGACAACCTTTGGTGGGTTTGTGGGCAGCGTATCTCTAATCCCCGTCCCGTTGTAATGTGTCATTGGCCTCGTATTTATAGGAGTGTGAGGGTGCATGAAAATGGCAAGGGACAACCATTTAACTAGGCCTTTAAAGCTATGAGACAAGAATCATACATATTAAAAGATTTCCTTTTTGAAATATTCATGTCTCTTTGGAATCTTGAATGAATCTGGACACCTTTGATTTTCAAATGCCTTCAGGCCATGCTCTTCGATTGGCCTTGAGTTGCCTCCTTCAAATGGACTTCTTATGTACCCTTTGAATGGGCCTTCTGAATGCTTCTTCGAATGGATATTTACATGTTCTTCGAATGGACCCTTTGAATGCTTCTTTGAATGGACCTTTACATGTTCTTCGAATGAGCCATTTACATGTTCTTCGAATGGGCCTCTTTCCTGGTGTGCTAGAAAGTTGAGGGGCCTTTGCCTTTGTGAATTGAAACAAACTTGTAGGAGATTCTTGCCTCGTGAATTGAAGGCAAGCCTGAAGTAGTTAATGCATAGTCGAAGCATTGTGAAATTGACTTGATCGAAGGGGGTCCAGCGCTCAATCGAAGACTTGCGGACCAAATCTTGATTGAAGGGTTCCAAACACCCAATCGAAGCTTACTAATCAAAGCCCGATCAAAGAGTGCCAAATTCTCAATCGAAGACTAGTGAGTCAAGCCTGTATCGAGGGATTTTGGATACCCAATCGAAGACTTTTCCCAGATGCCAATCGAAGACACTTTGTTCATCTTCAAAAAACTTTATTTTCTTTAGGAAAGTGTTTGTGACCAACCATGTAAGGAAAGACCTTGGAAAACATGAGAGGGCAAATTTTGGGGTACAACAGAGGGCTATATCCAAGAATCGTAAAACAACTATGTGTTATAGTTGCTAATATATTGGGAATTAGAAGAAGGATCGTCCAAACAAAAAGTAGAGCATATCCATTTCTATAAATGTGGTTCACACAGATGATTATGGAAGTGAAGCAGATATACTGCATGTTTCATCCGACAAGTTCACAGATACAGGTATTCTTAACTCTGGTTGTTCTTACCACATGACGTCGCACCAGGGATAGTTTAATACATTCAAGTCGCGTAATTTTAGAGTTGTTTTTTTCTAGGTGATGATAATTCATGTATTATTTCTGGAATGAGACAAATAAAATTACCATGGACGATAGTGGCATGAGAACATTAAACGAATTCAAATATATTTAAGAATTGTGAAATAACTTGATTTCCCTAGGTACTCTATAGGAAAATGGTTTCTCATATATGTCTGATGGACATACGAATATTATGAAGGTTAGCAAGGATACATTGATTGTGATGAGAGATAGTAGGACTGCAGGTATCATCTGCAAATTATTAGGGAATATTGTTATAGGTGATGTTGCAACAGTTGAGTCTTATAAGATATAACCAAACTCCAACATACGTGTCTTGGTGATCTTAGTGAACATGGGGTGATGGAACCTAATAACAGAAATCTATTGAAGGGTGTTAGTAGTTGAAAGTTAGAGTTGTATACATATTATATACTTGGGAATTAGTGTCGTGTTCGGTTCAAGACTGGTGTTGTACCCCAAAATTTTCCCTTCCATATTCTTCAAAGTTTTGACAAACATCCTCTTCAAATGCTTCAAAGTCTACTCAAGGGCTACACAGTCAACCTCTCTCCTAAGCCAGTCAAATTAGGGTTTTGGTTCCTTCAAGGAAGTTGAGGTTTTCAAGGACTCAATCAAGTCCCACATGCTCATATACATTGTCAAGCACCTACATGACAAGTTTCAAGGCTCACAAGGTCAAGTTGCACAGTCAAAAACCCTAATTGCCTCACAATCAATTGTAGGGGCAAAATGGTCATTTGGCAGTCAAAAGTCAAAATTTTTGGTCAACATCTTATTTTGAAGCCACAATCATCATTTGGTAAAGTCTTGACCATGATTTCACAAGAATGGCTCAAAAATCATCAAGGTGTCAAAAGTTTCTATTTTTGGACAGTTGAAAAGTCAACTGTAACTTGACCAAGGCATAACTTTTTCATGGTTCATCAGAAAAATCCCATCCAATGCTCATCTTGAAGGGGAAGACATTTCCTACAACTCATCTTCACATTCCAAATCCAAGAAATGCTCTCACAAAAAGTTATCAATTTCAACATTATAGGTCATTTTCAAAAGTCAACAAAAAGGCACTTTAAGTCAAAGACCATAACTTGAGATTGGTAAATCAAAATGACATGGGACCAAAGACATTGGTTATAGGACTTCAAGACCTTTCCAAAATGTCCAAGAACATGTTCATAGCTTCAAAATTGAGCAAGATATGCATTGGAGAAGTTGGGAAATTTTTGTGAAATGGCCAAAGTCAACTATCCTTGAAACTCCATTTTTGACAAAAGGGGCCCACTTTTTCCACTTGATTCAGCTTGGCCATGCCTCCCACGTGTCCCACAATTTATTTCAAGATTAAAAATTAATTTTTCCATTTTTATTTAATTTTATTTGATTTAATTTATTTTAAATCTTTAAAATTCAAATAAAAATCAAAGAAATTAATGGAGGGATATTTTGTGGTTTGAATAGCTTTGATACACCATTATTTACATGCCAAATTCGTGCAAGGCCTATTCCAAGCATAAAAATTCAAATTTTGACAAGAATGGTAAGTTGCTTAAATGGTGTTCATGGCAAAATCAAGAACATAATTGCAAGGCTTCAATGACCATTATTCTGATTGATACTCATTACAAAACACATGTGCAAGCCTTCCATATGTCGGATACGACCTAGAAACACTCATACAGCATAAGCCATTTCAATTTTTTCAAGAGAAAAGTGACAAATCGAAAACCATCTTCTAGCATATTTCAAGCCTCCATTTTAATCCAGACACACTCCGTACATTGCCAGGGACGATTTGCAAGCACAAACAAGCCCTAACACCATCAGAATCGAAGCACACAACTCATACAGTTTGCATATATTTCCCAATTTACATATCACATTCCATGCGTTTTTAATACATTCTCTTGATTGATTTGTGTTGCTGACATCCTTCCAAAGCTATTGGCATTGTCTAATTTCATTATCATGTACAGAACCACGATTTGCCATTAAAACACTTTAGGGTTTTCAAGGTTTAGAATTAGGGGTTTTGCTATACTGTAAAATCAGGACTCCAAACAGGCATGGACGAATTCAGCTGGACGAGACGAACAAAATGGACCTATCGCGCCCTTTTTATGTTATCCCTATTCCTATTCGCTATTTTCTGTCATTGCATTTAGTGGGGGTTAAAACCCCTCGCTATCTTGTTTCTTTTTTGCAGGTATGAAGAAGACGACAATGACGTGTTTGTATATGTCTGGTGGATTTGAATTAAAGCGCGCGTTTTTGTTAGCTCCAGCGTATATTGTTGCTTTTGCATATTATTTTGATTATCCATGATATTGACAAACACACGCAGATGGTGGAGCGGTTGGTGATGTGTTGGTTCACCACTGGGACCTGGGTTCGATCCCAGGTCCCCACCAAAATTCATATTATTTTTCTCTCTATGCTTGTGTGCAGCATCTCATCCAGGATCCACCATAGACCTCATCCAGGAGCGCTCCAGGTGTCCATCAGCGCAGATCCAAGGGCCAAGCATGAGGAACACCATACTCTGGAGTCAAGCATGCTGCAGGCAATCAAGGAAAGTCAAACGTGGCTTGCTCAAATGGGCCAGAATTCCAATCACACCCTCCTATTTGGCCCACACCCCCTTCCATGGGTTTATTCTTTTTCTTTCATTTTTTATTTTCCAATTTAATTCCTACCCTTTTTTTATTTTATTTCTTATTAACATAATTAACCAATTAACATATTTTCATAAAAAAATCAAAAATAGAACTAACATTATTATTATTATTATTATTATTATTATTTTATTTTGTAAATAAACATTAATTGAAATAGTTTAATTAGGCAATTTTGACTTTTCTTTTAACAATTAAAATAATTTAGAATTAGGTTAACTTAGAATTTTAATTCTTTTATTTTATTTCATAAAAACATAAAAAAACAAAAAATACTTTCTTTTAATTAATTAATTAATTAGATTAGGTTTATTTAATTAATTGCATTTAATTCCAAAAAGACCAAAAAAATCAATTTCTTTTCTTAAAAGGGTCAAAACCCTTAAGACATTCCCGATTCTTTCTTTCGCGTGCATTTTAGTTTTAATTCTTTATTTTGATTATTTCTGTAACTGCTTCCGGATGTAATAGTAATTAGGATTTTACTGCTTTATTTCTCGCACTTTATTTTACCAAAACGGGTCTTTGTATTTTTGGCGATGTATAGACCCGCGCCTTGTAATAGCGTAGGATTTATGTTTCCGCAATTTACTTTCCGCACCCCCTAAACTGTTAAATGCATGAAAGAATGTATGGTAAATAAAAAACAACTCGTAGCTCACCAATAACATGTGCAAAAACATTAACTGAATACAACACACAATGCACACACTACTTCTAGGGTACGCCTCATTGGTTGCCTCGAAACGTGGTCATCAAGTATAGGACGTCTTAGAGGTCACCCTTTGTCTAAAGATCCAGTTGCCTCGAAACAGTTGCCTCGAAACAATTGCCTCGGATTAAAAAGGATCTAGGACGTTAGGGTTACTTCTAAGTTGTCCTACTATTGCTTCGGTGACCACACTGTCCCTATAATCGAATTGGCCCGAACACCTCCAACGACGGTGCTACCTACCTCTCAATGGTGGGATAACACTATCTAAAGGACTCTTACACAGCCTAATTCCTTAGAGTAGGTAGATCTCATGGGTACTTGCTCTCTTCAAACAAACAAAACAACTTTTTGCACCTACACTTTCAAAAGTTTTCAAACAAATTTTTCATACACTCTTGAGGACAGATACAAGAGTTACTTAGAAATTTTTCAAACGAAACTTTTTCAAAACCCACACACATTTGAAAAGCAAACAATTTTGAAAACATAAGAGCAAGTACCTAAGAGCCCGTGGATAACCACAGATAGAAAGGGTGCTAACACCTTCCCTTTCTATAAATCTACCTCCCGAACCGAGAAACATCTCGAATAAGGAATTTTGCTGTGCTTTTGTCCTTTCCATATTGGAGAACATAAAAGACGGTGGCGACTCATGCTTACCGCGACATTTCGCGAAACCAGCTAAAAAACAGTCAGTTCTATTTCCACCGATCACAACTGGAAAACACAAAATAGAGAAAATTTTAGACTATGTGCATTCTGGCATGCAGGGACCTACAAAAAAGGTTTCCATGAGTGGTTCTAGGCATTTTGTGACTTTTAAAGATGATTTTTCCTGTAAGGGGTTTGAGTGTATTTTTTGAAGAAGAAATCTGAAGTTTTTACCAAATTCAAGTTGTGGAAGGCAGAGGTAGAAAATCAAACATGCATAGAAATCAAGTATTTACAGTCATATAATGAGACATATCACGTTGATTTAAAATTCAATAGGTTTGTGAAGAACACGTTATTTAAATACCTTTCTTAGTTCACAAGACAATATAACAAAATTGTTTGAGGAGAGAATGTATAAATCTCTAACTGAAAGGGAAAGATGTCTCTTGCAAAATGTTGGAATATCAAAAGGTTTATGGGAAGAGGTGTTTAACATAATGTTCTATCTTATCAATAGGTCACCCTAGGATTCATTGAAGGGGGAGGTTGTATAGAAGGTATGGACAGGTAATTCAACTGATATTTACAATTTAAAGATTTTTGTATGTCCAACTTATGTACATATATACAGTAAAGATCGATCCAAATTCGATTCAAAGTCGAAGAAGTGTGTCTTTATCGATCACACAAAATGTGTGAAGGGGTTTAAGTTATGATATCCGATTAAAAGAAGATAGTACTCAACATAGATGTTGTTTTTTATGATTAGTTAATGTTGAAGTAGACATTTGCAACAAATGTATCAACATCTGAAGGAGAAACTTACAACAAACATGTAATTTAGGTGGATGTTGATCCGCTACTAATAAGTTATATGTAGTAGTGTCTGACCCATTGAAGAAACCAGGATTTGATACTGAAATTAACCACAAACCTAAAGTTTTAGGTTGAGTAAATGATAATATTCTTGTACGTGACAGAGAGTACCATTCAACAAACCACCAGAAAGTTATGGGTATGAAGACTTGACAACCTATGCACTTCTTACTAGCAAGGCTGGCCCAACGCGTTTTGAGGCCTAAGGTGAAATTTAATTAAAGTTATTTTTAAAAAAATATTTAATTAAAAATTAAATCAATTTTTTAAATAAATATTTTTTAATTTTATATATAATTATAATTTTTATTATTAATGTTAATTTTGTTGTATAAAAAATTATAAAATTTGTTTTGACACAAATGCAATTGGATTGATTCATTTAATAATGTACAAAATAAAAGATATACATAATTTTTATAATTTATTTGAAATTACCAACTGAAAATAATTTAACATTACTGTTACCTAGGGTCAAACTCGTTTCCACAATGGTATAAGGTACCACCTAATTCCACTTGGCTATTCTATTTTGTTGCAAGTTTTATGAAATAGTTAGTAATTATATATAATATGAGGCCACATTTTCAGCATTTAAGGCCTATTTTAAAGGCCCAGAATTTTGAGGCCCAAGGCCATAACCTCACTCGCCTTGTTTTTGGACCGCCCTGCTTACTAGTTATAAGGGCCCTCAGTGGCGGAGCCAGAAAAATTATGAAGGCTCGGCAAAAATGATTCTTTGAAATACCTCTAGTGAAAGATCATAGTTTTTTGATACTTTTTTAGCCAAGTAAGAAAGTGGAGGAGGATCCTGCATTTTACCATTCATCAATATTCAATAGTTTATTCATTTCAAATCTGTAACAATGACATGATGTAGATGATCAAAAACTCATACAACCTAAATGATTGTCAGAAGCCGTATATTAACATAAACTAAGACAAAAAATTAGCATGTTTCTCCATAGCAACGATTTCTATGCAGAACTTAATTGAAAGAAAACAAACTACGATATATTTGTGTGGTACGGTGGGAGAACTGACTTGAGGTTTTGCGTTTTGTATTCGCAAATGTTGCGGTTAGCAAGAGTCGCCACCGACTTTTTATTTTATCCTAAGGAAAGGTTAAAAAGCACAGCAAAAACCTTTTGAGATGTTTTCTTGGGTTCGGGGGGTAGATTATAGAAAGGGAAGGTATTAGCACCCTTTCTATCCATGGTTATCCATGGGCTCTTAGTTACTTGCTTAGATCACTTGCCTTTTGTTTTCAATTGTTTTAAATGGTGCTTGAGTGTGTGGGTTTGAAAATGTTTTGAAAAGAGGCCAATGTGGTGGCAACCTTTGTAATGATCCATGTGGGGATGTATACAAAGATGTATGTCTTTTGAAAAAGTTTTCATTTGTTTTTGAAAGTTATTTTGAAAGTGTAGTGATGTGTGATTTTGAAATTAGGCAAGTGTTTTGTTTTGCAAATTAATTCAAGTAACTAAGAGGTTATCTACTCCTAAATTTCTCAAAAGATCATTGCTATACTTTAACCCTTTTAACAAGTTTGCTCCACCATTGTATTTGGTGGGCAACCTTGTGTTAGGATGTGAAAGGGACAGGCGCGGGTCATCGTATGGACCATAATTGCAACGGCGTTAAATGTCTTTGAGCAATTTCTCTAAGGGACTTGATCATTTGTTTTTGTTTGTTTTTTTTTGAAAAGTTTTGTCGAGGGACTATGATCATTCAAATTGTTTGCTTTGCCCAAAGAAGTTCAACATACAATATGGCCCATTTATTTGAAGGCAACAAGTGGAATACCCTAGGGGGTGCAAGTGTGATTTGTGTGTCCATTTTCATGCTTGTTTATCTTGGATTAGGTCAAACTATTTTTTATCATTTTTCGCATACAAACCCTAATTCTAACATGTTATCATTAGAAAGCAATAAAGTGCGAAATTAAAATTACTAAGCTATTACAAAACCAAATATGGGAAGGGGGGTACAAATGTTCAAATGGGGGATATTGACAAGAATTTAAATCTAAATTATTACATCATTTTGAATATTTGCAAGATAAATAATGTACAAAAATTAAATGAAAATGCAAGATGCACAAAAATGTTTTGTATATGTATGAAAGAATATTATTTAGGTAAAAGAGAAAAGAAAATAAAAATGTATTATTTTTGGAGTATTTTGAACTTAGGGTAAAAACCCTAATTTTAAAGAAAAAAGGTATTATTTTCTAATTTAATACAACTATTTATTTATTATTTATAAAAATAAAATAAAATGAAGTGTATTGTGAAAAAAGGTATTTTTATATCAAATGTTAAAAATAAAATAAAAAATCAAGTATTTTTATATTTTTGTCTTAAATATATTAATAATCACATATATATATATATATATATATATTAAACCCTAAATATGTATTAAACACAAAATAAATATTTATTTAATATTTTAATAAAATAAATAAAAGAGTATTTTTTGTGTGAAATATTTTCAGAAAGTAAATAAAAATACAAATGTATTTACACCTTTTTTTCTATTTTATTCTAATAATGGTATATATATATATATATATATTTGTACAAACAAAGAAAATAAACAAATAAATATGCAATAAATGCAAAAAATGATGAAAAAAATATTTTTTTAATTTTTAAATGCCATGAGAAAAAATAAACAAAGCTAATCAAAAAAGAAAAAGTCAAAAATGTTAAAAAATGAGCAAATGGGCTCAGGGGGGTGTAAACCAAAAAAGATGGTGTGAAAAGTGAAATAACACAGGCCCAGCCCACTGATCATTGTCTTCAACCTCCAGCTTCAAACATTTGAAAAACGCGCACCCCTGCTCTTCAATGTCTAACTCCTGATTCTTGGCTTTTCAGCAAAAACTCATAACACAAGAAATGTTCAGCATGAAGAGACGGTTTCAACCATATAAATAACTTGACCTATCTCTCTAAGATGAGGGAGAATTTATCCTCCCCCAATTTCTGACCTAACTTTTCATCAATGTTCAGACATGAAATTCTCTAAGCACACGAAACATAAATGAAATCTAATCATATGAGCATGTTCAGGGCTATGATTGTGACATGTTTTCTTCAAAAACCTAAAGCTAACAATGCCTAATAAGAGAGATAGAACTCCATGAATATACCTGTTCAGTTGGAATCGAGCTTGGCAATGGAGGATGTTTCAGAGTGAAATGATGACTTGTACAGCTTCCTTGAAGTGTAAGGATGCTTTTCCAATTCCTACTTTGTCTTGAAACTCCCTGAATCGAGCTAGTGAACTCCAACTGCAAAACAAAAAATTAAAAATGGTGAAGTGGCTTGGAGGTGTTACAGGTCTGTTTTTAGGACATGGTTAGCTTGCATATGTTGTAGGGAAGGTAGAGGAAAAGGTTTGGATCAAAATGCTCGAAGGGATTGGGAGTTTGCACTCAAACTGCAGGGGCTCCCCTGTTTGTGCAGTTTTGAGGTGATTAGAGCAATGGAAGTGTTTCAGATGGCAAGGGCTCGTGTGTTAGCTTGGATTTGGTCTATGGAATGTGTTTGATAGCTTTTGTGTTGTGTGTCTAAGCTGAGATGAGAGATGGCATCAGTTATGGACTTTTCTTCTATCTTAAGCAACAAAAGCAAGCTGGTGGTTTTAGGTTAGTAGGGGGCCTCCTAATGTGCTGCATAAACATCTCTTGATCAGTGTGTTATGCACATAATCTTGTGCAAAGCAGATCTTTCATGTACTTGTTGGATTACAAACTTGACATAAAGCTAAACTTTTTCAAAAATGGAAATTTCACTTTATCTAGTTTAGGATTAAACCATTATGCAATGTTAGAACACAAAGAACATGACCTTAACACATTGAATATGCATTAAATTATTGAGTATGAAATGGTTCAAGGACCTGTAATCAAGCATAAAGCAAACTGATTTCAAATTGGCAAGATTATGAACATGTCTTGATGAAGAACAAAAAGTGAATTTTTGCCAACTTGTGAAATTCGAATCTCTCAAGTTATGAGGTTGTTTGATGAGTTCTTGGACATTTTGGAAAGCTTGGAATGTGTACTACAATCCATCTTTGAAATGCAAATCAAAATTCCAAGTGGAAGGGTATGAAAAGTGGCCTTGAAGTAGGGTAGAAAACCTTGCCAAAATAGGTCAAATTTCACTAAGTTAAAAGATGGTTTAGTGCCCTTATTCAAAAAATTATAACTTGAGATACAAGCTTCAAATGAGAAACCTTTGTGAATCAAAGTTGTAGATTATGCAACAAGCTACAACTTTCATGTTTTGACTTTTGTTTGAATCCAAATGGATCATGGTGAAAAGATGGGGCAAAGTTGGGAAAAAATTAGGGTTTTTTATAACTTAGAAAAATTCTAAGTTATGAAAAATTCCATTTTCAAACCCTAATTTGCATTTTGAGATTTCTTGATGAACAAGTTTCATGATTTGGCATGTTTTGATGAAAAATGAATCTTGACTCTTGATTTTGACCAAAAAGTCAAAGTTTGACTTTTCAGTATACAGTCAAAATTGATCAATTGACTGGGAAATTCAACTATCAATCTTGTGTACTTGGGATCTTTTGAGCTTGATGAACATGTCAAGATAATTCCATGGGGTCCTTGAGTCCATATGTGAACTTGGTGTGCCATTGGCTAGGTCAAACAGTCAAAAATTGCCTTTGTGCAGTCAAAACCCTAAAAATGACCATTTTGCCCTTTTGATGATCTGATCAAATTTCTTGGAGAATTGTGATCCAAACTTGATCAAATGGTCCATATGAGTTCATAATGTTGATGTGGATCAAATTTCATGAGATTTGACTGTCAATTGGCCACAGTTGACTTTTTCCCCAATACAGCTGATTTCTAGGTCAACTGTCCAATTGACTGGGCAAAACTTGGAATCAAGACTTGAAACTTGGTATAGGTAAGCTTGGGAGTCCAACATGAAGCATGAAAGTCATCTTAGGAATTTCAGGTCAAAACATCCTTGGGCAAACACAAACCCTAATTTGAGTCCACAGTGCAAGGAGAAGTCTCGAGCAGAGGAAACCATAACTGTATCTTGATCTTCAAAGGTCTTGTGATGAGAAAATGTTGAGGAAATGGGAGGGCAAATTTTGGGGTACAACAATTTGTATAAAACTAATGTTACCGTTTGGATTCTCAAGGTGCTACAGATGAATTTGCACAAAGCTCTTAAGTCAGGGATATACAGTATCAAGACTTCAATTGAAAGAGGACAAAAATATATTTAGCCTAAGATAATGGGACATAAATAAGAAACCAATTATTGTCAGCACTCAACATGCTTAAGTTGTACCAGGAAAGCAAAGAAACCTATCTTAGTGAGTGTTTAGAAACTCCTTTGACACAAAACTCAATCAAATTCAACATAAAATAATGTTGTAACAATTGACCAATACGACAATTCAAAAGTCTCAGGTCAAAAATTTTATTTTGAGGAATTCCTTTCTCACAAAGGGGTGTCATTGAATTAGGTAAACAACCTTATACAAAACTACAAATCATGCAGAAAGTTTATCTACTTAATCTACATAGCTATGCTTTATCCAAACACTAGAATTCTAAGTGCATATAGGTGTGAAATTAAGATAATGAAATTAGAAATTCCAACATTTCAATCCATAAAATCAAGACAATGAAAGTAAACTCAACACACCTATCATCAGGTACAAAGCCGGTGCAATGTCCCATTCACAAGTTCAGCAAGTTAAATAATCAACAATAACAATTCACCTAATAATTCTTAAAAAACAGAAGCGAAAAAGGAAAACAAACTTGGTTGAGGCAATTTACTGAACACTTAGTGTGCAAGTTGCAAAATGGTGGTAACAACAACAATTTGACACCGATTCATAAACCATAACCTGCAATAATAACAATCATCAACAAAAATAATTCAACATCATGAAGTGAAATAATTGAAGCGAAAAGAGGCGAGAAAATGGTTAAAGCATTCTATCGAACACCTTGTGAGCAAGACTAAAAGCTGTTTCTTTTCCTGCAAAACGGGAAAGACAAAAACAAGACTACCAGTGGCGACAATGGGCGGATTCTAGTGGTGACTCGTGGAGGGATTGCTCGACTATATGGTGTGATGAAAGTGAGGAGTATTAATGTGAAAGTGAGGAGATTTAATGGAAGTTTGATGGTTGTTTAAGTTTTTGGAAGTGGTTTTAGGGCTTGAGGTTACACGAGGAAGAGCCCGGGCAGGTGCCCAACCTCGTCGGGCCTTGGCTCCGCCACCGGGGACCCTTCTAATTTTCGAGAGGCTATAGCTAGCCATAGGAAAGACAAGTGGATGGGTGAAATGGTGGATGAGATAGAGTCCTTTAAGAAAAATCACACATGGGAACTTGCTCATCTATTTACGTAAAAATGGCCCTCAATTATAAATGGGTTTTCAAGAGAAAACCAACACTAACAAAAAAGAAGTGGAAAATTTCATGGATTGCCTTGTAGAAAAAGGGTACTCACAACTGTATGGGATCGATTATGGTGAGATTTTCTCCCTTTTCATTGTATACTTTATTTATATGGCGAGCAAGGATAACAAACTATTAATTATCATTTCCCATAATTCAAAATCAAAACTTCGAATTAAGATTTTAAATCTTGTTTTCCTTAGTTCCAACATATCAATATTAAATAATAGAGGTGTACTTAGGAAAGATCTCTTGTTAAGATTAGTGTTGGAAGTTATCCTTCTATTGAGACGGTTAGTCTTTGAATAAGATTTAGAATTTGATGCTACTTGTTGAACATGTAACTCCACACACAAGAGAGAAGGGTGAATTGTGGGGGTTTTAGAAATGTTGGTTTAAAACAAAATTGTTTTATAAATTAGAGTTTAAAAACATTTTCAATAAAACATTTGAATATTGTAGTAGAGAATCAGAGTAAAGAAAATATGTGGAAAGTAAAGAGATAAGGGAAAAGAGACAATTCAGTGATTTATTAAGGTTTGGTCTGCATGAAGTGAGCTAATCCTCTCCCCAGTAATTGATCTTGAGAGTTTATAATAATTATTACGAGTTTTCATAAGTTTAAGCTAACGAATCCCCTTATACAAGGAAAAATAAAGTTTCAGGTTTACTTCCAACCAAACAACAAATAATGGAATGAATCGGTTAGTCGTCTGGTCAAACACGAACAAAGCTTTAAGCGATTAATCTCCAAGCTAAACTGAGATTTTGTACAGACTTATCTTGAACCAATGCAGAGTTTTGAATTAGATATCCTCCAAGACAAACTGAGGTTTGACACAGGGAGACCATGAATTGAACCGAGATTTTACACCAGGCTGATCTCAAACCAATCGAGCTTTTACACGCGGCTAAGCTCAAGAATGAATAAGAAGATTTTTCACTGGTCATCTTCAAAAACCTAGAAAGAGATATTTTCCTTATGTATCTCAACTCAAGAACCAAAATGAGACTTAACTTTAAATCCCCAACCAAAGATTTTAATGAATTTAGTTTCGAACTCAAGAGGAAAAATAGCTCTTGGTGAATGAACAATAACATTCTTTCTAGAAATATTCCATCACTTAAACACTAGAATCTTACTCAAAGCACTATGGCCAAATTTATGTTTGAGAAAGAGAAAAATATTTTAGAGAGAGAGAGAGAGAGAGAGAGAGAGAGAGAGAGAGAGAGAGAAAGTAAAGTGAGAAATATCATGTTTTTGGATGTGAAAAGTGAAGGGGAAGGACTCTGTTTATGTGCTAAAGGATGGTGCAAAAATGGAAAGATCAATGGGAAAAATTAATTGCCTAATTGATTGATTCTTTATTCCAATCGACTACACTACAAGAAAACCATGTTTTTGCCTCTAGAATTTAGCATTGGCCCCAACACTGATGCTTTTAGCGTTACAAATACGACCGCATACACCGACGTTTATGGGAAAAATCATTGTTTGATTTGGTTTATTATGTTATTAACTATAGTGTCGGCTTTGATCGAGGCTACATATATATTAATTTATTAAATTTATATATATATAGCGTAAACGATTCCTTAAACCGACGCTAGGTTGTATTTACAAATTATTTTATTTACTTATGCGTTATTTATTTATTTTTTGATAGCGTTGCCATAGGCCGTCGCTAACATTTGGTATGGAAATTTTTCGTTTCTCTCCTATACAAATTTTGTTTGCCTCCATTTTTATTGAGAAAATAAATATTTGTTTCTTTATATATAGTGTCGACCAAAGCTGACACAACACTTTTTTAATGATAGCGACGCCATTAATCGACGTTAATATTGTTGCTAAAAGTTTTTTCCCTCCTATAGTTTTTGTTTGCCTCCTTTTTAATTGTTAAAGCTTGAATTTAAGTCTATTATTTATAGTGTCGATTTTGACCGACGCTATTGTTGGTTCGAAAAGTTTTGGCTTCCCCCTTTAGTTTCGTTTGCCTCCTTTTTTGTTAAAGATTGAATTTAAGTCTTTTAATTTTAGTGTCAGTTTAGATCGACGCTACCGTTGGTGCGAAAAGTTTGGCTTCCCCCTTTAATTTCATTTGGCTCCTTTTTTAATAATAAAATAATATTTATAATTAATATCTATAAGTTAAACTAAATAAATTAATATCTATACAACTAAATTAATATAGTTGAACTAAATAAATTTAGAACTATAAATTAATATACTATCAATTAAAAAAATCAAATAAATCTAAATTCATAAAATAAAAATATAAAATAATAAATTATAAGTAAAACTCAAAATTATAAATTAAAAGTAAAACTCAAAATACATATTAATACTTTATAATTATACATTTATAAAAATTGATAAAATAATTATACAATTATTTATTAATAAAATAAATTAAAAATCAGATGAAAGGGTAAACACGATTACCCTAACACTCCATTCCTCTATTCCAATCTTCGAAACACCGTTTCTCTGTGATTTTTCGAAACACCACAAATACGATTCTCCATGAATACGATTATGAAGAGGATTTGAAGAAGATACTCTCACAGTGCTGCGATTCTTTGATTCCTCTATTTTCACGGTTTGCATCAGCTCTTCAAAAGGGTAAGTTTGTTTCCAATCTAATTTCGATTCCTCTCAATCACGGTTTGTGACATTTAAAGTTTGACAATAATTTATACTAAATAACCTATCCTGGACCAACTGTTTCTATCACGAAACCTAACACAATATGAAACCAAAAACATGATGAAAACCTAAATCATAAAACTAATATGAAACCTAAACTGACTCAAACCTAAATCATAAAACAAACCCGTTGAAACTTAAATGTCACAAATAGTGATTGAGAGTTGTTTGAGAGTTATTTAAGAGTTATGATTGAGAGGAAACCTAAATCATAATTTGGAAAGGATATCTAAATTTTGATTTCTACAAACTTCTCAAAACTAACTTTTGAGAAGTTTGTATTCACCAAGACTGGAAAATACACGAACTGAAGGTAAGCAACAAAGTTTGAGAAACAATCGTCATGCTATGAAGTCAATTACTTTGTGTGATACGATGGCAGAACCGACTATTTTAGGAAAATGCTGGTTTGCGTTTTGCGTTTTTTGTTTACAAAATTTCGCGGTAAGCAAGAGTCGCCACCAACTTTTATTTTATCCAACAAGAAAAAGGAAAAAGAACAGAAAAAACCTTTTTCGAGATGTTTCTGAGTACGGGGGGTAGATTATAGAAAGGGAAGGTGTTAGCACCCTTTCTATCCATGGTTTTCCATGGGCTCTTAGGTACTTGCTCATTTTGAACTTTCTTGTGTGTGCTTTTTTTGAAAAGTTTTGTTTTACTTCGTTTTAACCTTTGTTTATATGCTCAAGAGTGTTACGAAGTGTTTTTGAAAACTGTTTTAAAAGTGTTTGTGTGAAAAAGTTTGATTTGAGCAAGTACCTACTAGCATCTACCTACTCGAAAAAAAATCGTTTCTATTCCTGTTCCTTTAGACATCGATATCCTACTATTGAGAAATAGGTAGCACCGCCGTTGGAATTTGTAAGGGTCAATTCGAAAGGGACGTAATGGTCATTGAAGGCAACATGTAGGGATACCTTAGCATTTTGAAGGGACTATCATCATATATTCGTAGGCAACATCGAGGGACAAGATTATATACCGTAGGCAACTTCGAGGGACATCGAGGGACCATGATCTTTATGATGATTTTAACCGAGGGCCTTTGCTAAGGGTATCCCTATGTTCGAGGGACATGACCATTATTTTCCGAGGCAACCAAGTGAGGTATACCCTAAGGGTGCATATGTGCAAGGTGTGTTATGTTCAGTTATTTTAGTCTTGTGTTAAGTTTGCTAATGTTTGATTATTCTTGCCATACAATCCTATTAGTCATACATCTAGTAGTTAATAATTGCAGTAATTTAAAAGTGCAGAAATATAAAATCTAGCTATTACAAGGCTTCAGGGAGGGGGATTATGTACATATCCAAAACTGGGGGGAAAATAAATAAAAGAGGTAAAGGTTCTACTAATCATCTATTACATCCCAATATACAGTTACAATAATAAAATGAAGTGCGAAAGAATAATAATGCGCAAATTTGAAAAGACATCTAAAAATCCTAAGATATAAAAAAATCCTTTTGTTGTTTTTTGTTTTAATTTATAAAAATGGTTTAAGTTAAAAAATAATTGATCTAGATCTATATTTAAAAAGATAATTATTAAACAAACATGAAGTTTTAATAAAAGAAATTAATTCTATGTTTTTTTGGTATTTTTGTTACGAAAAGGAAAATGAATTAAAATGAAATTAAACCAAAGTTCTATTAATTTTAATCTTAAAAAAAAAGTTAAAGTGTTTAGTTAATTAATTTACCAAAATTAAAATTTAATTAAGAAAAAATCATAAATCTATTTTTATGTGATTTTTATATTTGTTTATTGATAAAAATAAAAAAAGGGATTAAAAGAAATAAATAAAATGAATAAAACAAGAAAATAAAGATTGGCCTAGTAGCAAAAGTAAACAGGGGGTGCAATCATCAGAAATCCATAGGCCCGAATCTTCGAAAGCTTCATGCTCTAACTATGGTGTTTTTTGATTCTTGCGTGGAACCTATGATTCAACCATCCATAAATATTCTATATAAACTCAAACAAACGTTAGCATACCATAAAACGTGATTAAAATTAGAGATTCGAAGTTTAAAATTTTACCAAACCGGTATTGTCAAATGGGGGCGTGCTAGGCGTGTGATGGATTGCTCTTGGGCCTTGTAAGACTCCGGAGGACTTCAAGAGGATGGTTTGAGGCTTGATGTCAATTGAGAGAGACCGGAACCTTGAGATATGACTTGCACCAATTCTTTGGTTTCTGGAGAGCTTTTTTGAAGAGCTTTTGGAGAGCTTTTTGAAGAGCTTTTTAAGAGATTTTTAGAGAGGAATTTCGTGTCTTTCAAGCTTGTATGGCTCTATATTTATAGTGGAGAATGAGGAGACAAGAAAGCATGGAAATAATCTCCCTCATAATGTTGTGTTTTAAGACCATGATCAAGATTTGAAAAAAATGCCATATTTGATGATTTTATGTCATTTTCACATGTGGATGAACCTGGACATATTTGAAGGGTTATTGCACAAAATAAAATGAAATAAACCAGCATAAAACTTTCCAAAAATGGATTCACATCAAAATTTACATTATTTCTATTATTTATTTATTTAATTCTTAATTTTAATGAATAAAATATCAAAATAAATAGCATAAATAGTAGAAAAATGTATGGGTGGGCTTAGAGGTCGTGGACCATGTTAAGAATGAGTTTAAAACTTGAAAAGATAGGCCCATTTGAAAAATATCCAAGTTTGGTCAATATTTGCTTCATGCATTTTTTCAAAAATTGTCCAACTTTGACAATGCATATCTCTCTCAATTTTAACCTTATGAGGGTGTTCTTGGACTTTTTAGAAATCTTAGGATGTCCCATAAGCAAACTCTTTGGTTTCATCTCAATTGGATCTTCCATGTTCATGTAAGAATCTTTGACCCAAAATGTGTTTTTGTTGACTTTTCAAAATGACCTATAATGTCCAAATTTATATCTTCTTGGGAGTGAATATTTTGAACTTGGGAGATGAAGATGAATTGTAGGGAATTACATCCTCTTCAGAATGAGATTTGGATGGGTCATTTATAATAAAGTATGAGAAAGTTATGCTTGGTCAAAGTTGAGTTGACTTTTCCTACAAAACCCTAATTTAGCAACTTTTGGGTTTTGATGAATTGTGAGCAATCCTTGAGGAATTATGATCAACCCTTGATCAAATAATGAATAACACTTCAAAATGAGGATGTTGACCAAAAATCTTGAAGTTTGACTGTATGTGGGCCACAATTGACTTTTGCCCTAGCACAATCGACTTTCAGGCCTTTGAGCAATTGACTGAGCAAACTTCCTCTGCAAGGCTTGAAACTTGACATGGATGATATTGAGAACATATTAGGACAATAGTGAGCATTTGGGACCCTTTGGACTCAAACATCTTGATGCAAAATGAAACCCTAATTTGAAGTAGACTGCCTTTAGGAGAGAGTTTGTCTGGTTAACTCTTGGACTTCCTTGGGCAATTTGAAGACCTTTCTTGAAATGTATTGAAAAATACGGGAGAGAAATTTTTTGGGTACAACAGCTGCCCCTGTTCAATCTTCTTAAACCCGAGGATGTATATTGGCTTGCTTGCTTTTCATGATCCGAAGGTGGAAGATGATTGAACACTAGAGTGCCCAGAAATTTGCACTCGCATGAAGTGGTACTGGCCTTGCGATTTCGGGAATGGGCTTATAGATTCCACTTGGAAGTTAATGAAGGAAAATAGGCTTAAAGATGCCATCAGAAGAAATGTTGATCACATAAGAGATTCCTTTGCGAGAGCCCGTATACCTGTTGTTGAGGAGGATTTCACTGGGGAATGTCGGTCTCTGTCTTGAGAGAAATAGAATTTTAGGAGCTTCAGTCGTCCATTATTCTACTGGGGAATCATCTCTTAGTCGGGGAGGTGAAAATGAACTGCTATCTGGTCGTGTATAGGCTGCATCGTGACCTATTAGGGAAAGGTGAAACTGATCGTGTTTGATCAGGTCCAGGTCTTACAGTGTTGTGGACTGCTGTCTGGAGATAAGTGAAAAGAAACCTGTATGGTAAGGTTATGAGAAGGAACCTAGATAGTAGGGCTTATGGGAAGGAACCTGGATAAGGTTGCTTCGTGAGGAGTTTGGATAAAACTGCATCTAAACCGAGAAGGAACCTAGGTAAGGTTACTTTGTGAGGAGGTTGGGTAAAACTGCATTTGAACCGAGAAGGAACCTGGGTAAGGTTGCTTTGTGAGGAGTTTGGGTAAAACTGCATCTGAACTGAGAAGGAACCTAGGTAAGGTTGCTTTGTGAGGAGTCTGTGTAGAGCTTTAGGAGGAACCTGGGTAGGATTACTTCAGGATAAGCCCGTGTAAAACTTCGGCAGGAACCTGGGTAAGGTTACTTTGGGCTAAGTCTATGTAAAACTTCAAGAGGAACCTGGGTAAGGTTACTTTGTGATAAGTTCGTGTAAAACTTCAAAATGAACTGGGGTAAGGTTACTTTGAGATAAGTTTGTGTAAAACTTCAGGAGGAACCTGGGTAAGGTTACTTTGTGATAAGTTCGTGTAAAACTTCAGGAGGAACCTGGGTAAGGTTACTTTGTGATAAGTTTGTGTAAAACTTCAGGAGGAAGCTGGGTAAGGTTACTTTGTGATAAGTTTGTGTAAAACTTCAGGAGGAACCTAGGTAAGGTTATTTCAGGATAAGTTTGTGTAAAACTTCAAGAGGAATCTGGGTAAGGTTACTTTGTGATAAGTTCGTGTAAAAGTTCAGAAGGAACCTGGGTAAGGTTACTTTGTGATAAGTTCGTGTAAAACTTTATTTGGAAATGTATGAGAAAAGACCCGTGTAAGATTTTTCAGGATAAACCCGTGTGAAGCTGCATTTAGGAGAAACCCGTGTAAGATTTCTTCGTGACGAACCCGTGTAACGCTGAATTTAGGAGAAACCCGTGTAAGATTGCTTCGTGACGAACCCGTGTAAAGCTGCATTTAGGAGAAACCCGTGTAAGATTGCTTCGTGACGAACCTGTGTAAAGTCTGTTTAGTTTCCGGAGCTAATCTTGAACTTGCTGGAAGTTGTTGATGATAACCATCTTTCCTGAAAAGGTACATGATTAATCATATATGATGCATGACATGCATTGTATGATGATGTTCTTAAAATAAATGAGATTATGCCATATGCAATATGTATGCGCATGTCATGATATATGAACATGAAATGCTATTGTGGCACGTCCGAGTTTGGGAAAATAAATCCCTGACTGTTGTTGGAGAGTAATGGAAATTGAGTTTCTGACTGTCGTAGAAAAAGTGGTTCTTCTACTTCCGCGGGAGATGGTGAACCAGAGATGACTATGTTGGGGATTTGCCCCTTGTTTATGGATATTCTGCCGAGGAGAGACTCTGCATGAGAACAACTCTGCGGGGGAATAATTCTGTTGGAGAGAGAAGCTTCCATAGCTGAAGGGATAAACTTTGTCGGGGATTGAGCTTCTGTATTAAGAGAAATAAACTCTGTTCAGGAGAAAACTTTATGAACCGCTTGCGATTACAAAATTCGGTTGGGGAATATAGATGTCGGCTCTCCGAAAGAGCTTGGATGGGGAAAGTAACTCTTGTTTGGGGAGGCAGAGATCAAAACTTTGGTTGCCTCTACTATGTGGGGAGTGTAGATGTTACTAGTACGCATGCTAAGGATACGACAATGACTTCGTATCAAGACTTTTCCGCCCCTGTACCTGCTGGAGAAAGTGCCTGCGGAGGCCTTGTGGCTTGAGTGTTATCCCAACTTATGAGGTGCTTGGTAACTGCCGATCGAAATGATAAGTCTTCTAATGATAGGAAAGTGACGAGATGATCGGACATAGTCGTACGCTTTAATCCCTAACTTTTGCCTGGACTGTCTTTTCAGATTTTCAGTCCACCGGGATACCCTTTTTTGCCCAAGCCGCCTTTTCAGGTTTTCGGCTTGCCGGGTGTACATATCTTTTTTGTTTTTATCCCTAATTTTTGCCCGAACCCTTTTGGTTCACCGGGATGCCCTTATTTTTTCCTAGGCTAGTCAACCTAGAGGGTCTTTGTTCATGCGCAATATTTTCTGACTATGTCCACGCTCTCAGGGTGTAGCGAGTTGTCACTGTCGGTAGTGTTGTGTTGCCACACTACCAGAAGATGTTTGTTTGATCGTACATGATTCATTGCTGGAATTCATGCCCAATGCCCCCAAGTGATTCAGATGGAGATCTGCCCCTGTCTATTTGGCATCTTTGAGAGATTCCTTGAATCTTGACTTGACTGCCCCATATGATGGACAATGATCATGTCGTGCCCCTTGGTTGGAAGTGTTTTTTCCACTTGAGGTGATCCTTTTTATTGAGAAGGTTTTTGTTCACTAGATATTCGTCATGCAAATTTCTCTACTGTTGAATAAATAATCATATGCAAACAATGTTATTTTAAGAATGCAAAGCTTATGTCTGTCTTGAAGTTTTGAAAATGCAGTTTTTATTTATAGAAAAAATACAATTTTGCAAAGATGTGATATCAACTCAGGATTTATAACGGACCTTCAGGAGTCAGGATACCTTTTGTAACAATATGTTTTCGAACTAACCCATGCTTCAGCTGGGACTTTTAAGGGTTATAACATGGCCTGGTTCACGGTTTAAGAAACAAAAGATAAAGGCTCAAATTTTATTTGTACCCACCCGTTCTTCATGATGTTCTTCGATCCTAAACCCAGCTAATTGTGCATTTAGATCCCGTTTGAATCTTTTCTCTGATATTCCAATGATGGTTCGGATACTTACAGTTTATTTTGAATAGGAATTCATTTATTTTTTGTTGAGGGTTTGTAGGACCTCTTTCTTTTTGATTTTATTATCCCTGTCTTTTGCCTAAACTGTTTCTTTTTGTGATTACAGTCAGCGGGATGCCCCAGTGTTTTTTCTTAAGTCTCCCTCATAGGTTTTGACTTAATGGGCTTTTATTTCGAGAGATAATGACTGCCTGTCTTGATGATTATAAGGAACCATCACCATCTTTTGTTTCGGAAGGACGTCTTTGATGCCATTCATTGTGTACGAAGCGGCAGATTGTGACTGAATGTGCCTCTGAATTAACTGAGAAAACTACCCTGCTCCATGTTATGATTAAGGGTTTTAATATGTGTGAAAATAAAAACTTCTACTTTTTTGGCTCGAATGGGTTGACTAGGGATTATCTTCCTTATAACTCCACTGTTTAGGATTTGAAACAACGCCTGTACATCGTCAACAAGGTCTTTTCAAAAGCATACTGTAGAGTTTGTGGTATCATTTTCGTCATCCTCCCTCTAAAGGCTTACAGTTTTTTAGTCGAGAGTTGAATATCACGAAAAGTAAATATAAAGAAATTTAAGCATAATAAAAAAAAATTAATTCAAGACAGACACATGTAATGCATTAATGAAATAAAAAAGTTTGACATGACAATAATTGTTTGAATAAGCAAAGAAAATACAACTTCAGAATTCAAATGAACAAAAATGCTTTCAATCCTAGCCATGTTTTGGCAAGGGAGCAGTGATCACATTGGGAGTCTCAAGAGGGTCGAATTTGATCTCCTTGGCGTCAATCATATTCTGAATCTTGTATTTCAGCGCCCAACAATCGTTACTATCGTGCCCCGGGCTACTAGAATGATAAGCACACCTTTCATCCGGGTTGTAGTTAGGAGAAGAAGTCTTAGGGTTCGGATGAAGGTTTATCACCGTAATCAGATTCATCTTCAATATGTGTTGCAATGCTTGTGACAATGGCATGTTGATTTGGGTGAACTGCCTTTGAGGTCTTTTCACCCTTGGCTGATTGTTTCGTTGTTGTGGTTGTTGTGTGCGTGCCGAATTAGAGATCAACACTGCCCCCACAGATTGGTGGCAGTCTGCCTTGCTACGCCTCTTCTGGACGTACACAACATTGGCTTCCCTCTTGCCACCAAATGACTTCTTTTCTGTACTCGAAGAGGTATTTTTTCGGATCTTACCACTAAGGACCCCAACTTCTACTCTTTCTCCAGTCAGAATCAGTTCGGTGAAACCCACTGACGAGCTTCCGATCAAATGATTAAAGAATGGACCAGATAGCGTCCCCAGAAACATATCAACCAACTCCCTATTAGACAACGAGGGTTGGACTCTTCCAGCCAAGTCTCTCCACTTTTGGGCATAGTCTTTAAATCCTTCACTTGCACCCATGGACATACTCTGAAGTTGAGTACGAGTAGGAGCAAGGTCGGCATTGTATTGATACTGTTTGTAGAAAGCAACAGACAGATCTTCCTAGTTTCAGATATTTGCTCCCTCTAGCTGGTAGAACCATTCAGGTTGAGTCCCTGACAGACTATCTTGAAAGAAGTGAACCCATAGATTTTTATCAGCTGTGTGGGGTTGGATCTTCCTGACATAATAAAGGAGATGGAGTTTTGGGCAGGACACCCCATCATACTTAGCAAAAACTGGAGCTTTGAACTTCTGAGGGATCACCACTCTAGATACCAGTCCTAAATCTCCGAAATCCAAACCAAGGATCTTCTAAATCTCCATAGCACTCAGACGGTCTTCAAGTTGTTTGTACCTATCCTCAGCAGGAGGATACTGTTCCTCATCATAATCTGTATCATTATCAGAAACTGCAGGACTGGTGCCCTTTTCTTCTTCTTGGTCCTTCCCTCCCTTGGATGAAAAGGACATATCAGCTTGCTGTTTCAACCTATCCCCAAACCTTTTGTCCGTAATCAGCAGAACAACCTTCTTCTTCTTCTTCTTCTTATTCTTCTTCTTTTTCTTCTTCTTCTTCTTCTTCTTCTTCTTCTTCTTCTTCTTTTCTTCTTCTTCTTCTTCTTCTTCTTCTTCTCTTTCTCTTTCAGAATGAGAGCTTTCAAGTCCTCTTGTCCTTTAGCCAAGCTCAAGAACATCTCTTGGAATTGGGCATTTTGTGCCTGAAGATCTTTGATAGCTTGATCAGAAGACATTTCGTGCTGAAATAAACAGCGAAGGAGATGAGAAACCTGTAATGACACCTGTAATGATGTGCATGATAATGGAATGCGTATGTAATGATTTCAAAGACTCTGGGAGATTTAAATTTGTAAAACAAAAATAAAGTAAACTTTATTAGATTAACTTGTAAAAATGTATAACAATGCCTTTAAGGCATTTACAAAGAAATAACTGAAAAGAAAATCTAAACTAGAAAAAAGAAAAAAAAATTAGAAATCCCATGGACGCTTCCCCTTCGTGTTGACGTAGTCATTGATCGTCCTTTCATTCTCAAGTTGTCTCGTGAGCTTCAAGATCTTCCTCTCTTGCTCATGGTACTTCTCCCGGTAGGTATCCCTCTCCTCTTTCAGCTGAATCCAGGATCTCTTCAATTCTCCAAGATCAGTGGGCATGTAGGGATAAAGGACTGTATAAGGAATGCCCTCTTCATTGGTGGGCTCCACAATCACTGGCAACACAGCTTCATAAGGCATCCCAAGCTTCTGGGCTCGAGCTCGGACCCATTGGAGATAAGGTTGCATAGGAATATAAGTCTTTGGTCCTAGCTCTTGAGGGTCACACCTGTTCACCATGCCCCCGGCTCGTATAAACCTTCGGCGATGCTCATCAATGTCCCTCTTGTAGTCAAAGATAATATCTGTAAGAAGTAGCTCATGAGGACCGTCTCTCCGAGCGTGACCAAACTGTCATAAAGCCAAGCAAGGACAGTAGATTATTCCCCCTATGATTCCAAGCAAAGGGACATTAGGGTATCCCCCACAACGATCAATGACAACAATGCTTTCTATAGCCTTAGAACTCTAAAGAATGTCTGTATGGGCAAGGGACATTATCCTGTAAGACCATCATAAACCTTCCTCATTCTTCAACACAGATTTGGGGAGGTGCAAAATAAACCACCTCTCCAGAAAAGGCATGTAACACATGAGGGTCCCTCTTCTACGCACAGTACGAGTGTAGAGAGCATGCAAAATTTAACCCAGAAGAGCAGGCACATGATTGCGAGACAGGAAGATCTTAACCACATTCACATCTATGAAGGAATCTGGATTCGGGAAAAGAACCAAACCGTAGATAAGGAGAGCCAAGATGTCTTCAAAATCCTGAAAGTCCAAGTTATCCCAGAATAGTTGAGCTTGATCTATCAGAAACTTAGCTAAGAAACCTTCAACCCCGCTTCGTGTCTCCCAGTTGGATACTACATCAGCCCTTTTCAAATGTAAGGCTGAAGCAATATCCTCTGGTCTATGAGTCTCTTCCAAACCTGTGAAAGGCATCTGCTCAAGGATGGATATGCCCAATAAGTGAGAAAACTCTTCCATAGTGAGAACTAGCTGATAATCCGGGAAAGTGAAGCAATGATGCACCAGATCGAAGAACTGGAAAAGCACACTCACCATCTGCTCGTCAAACTTTTAGGTAGCCAAGCTAAGAAGCTGACCATGTCTCCTAATGAATGAAGAAGTATTAGAAACTCTCGAGGCTAAATCTTTGAGTTGAGCAGGTATTTGCACAAAGTTAACTCGGATGGTGTTTCTGCGCATGAAAGCCATAATCTGCAAAACAGAACAAAGATAAATCCCCTCGGTCTTTGAAATGGTTAGTATAATGAAGTATGCATGCTATGTTATGATGCATGATGTCATGATAAAACACACAACAAGTATAGCAGATAACAGACATGGTAAAGGCAAACAAGTCACAGAATAGCCCTTAAGTTTCAGGCTTGCATGGGGTCTAGGTACTACCCTCTTGAAGTTCAGTTGGTTTCAACCTGTCCTAATAATAGTAACCGGGTTCTAGAGGTTCTCAATATCACTGACCATCATCCATCGGTCATGGTTTCAGCTCATGCAATATTTTCTTGCGGCCGGAACTATCTCGAGAGTATGGTCTCAATGAGTGTAGCATCGAGTATCAACCAGTTCTCAGCTTTACACCGAGGCCGGTTATCTCACTACTTCCTATGGCCAAGTTGGTCAATTATAGGTTCTAAGGTCGGTTGATGCTTAACGACACACATAGCATCCCCGTATTCTCCTCGTTTCTCCACAAGGGATACCGGTACCAACCAATGTGCCACATCAACGTAGCTACTGCTTCAACCGTATCGGTCTACGCCGTACAATTCCCTCACAGTTTATTGCTACTTACCTAAAAGGTGTCCCCAGATCCGGGTTAGGATCTATAGTAACTCCCGATACAAAACCCTCAAAAGTAAAGCAATCAAATTAAACAAAAGAAGAAATTTATGATGAACTAATCCTAAAGTATACCCCACTTAACAGTCCCCAGCAAAGTCGTCAGTTCTGTGATACGGTGTCAGAACCAGACTGTTTTAGGAAAATGCTGGTTTGCATTTTGAGTTTTTTGTTCGCAAAATGTCGCGGTAAGCAAGAGTCGTCACCGACTTTTATTTTATCCAACAAGGAAAAGGAAAAAGAATAGAAAAAACCTTTTTCGAGATGTTTCTGAGTACGGGGGGTAGATTATAGAAAGGGAAGGTGTTAGCACCCTTTCTATCCATGGTTTTCCATGGGCTCTTAGGTACTTGCTCATTTTGAAATTGCTTGTGTGTGCTTGTATTGAAAAGTTTTGTTTTACTTCGTTTTAACCCTTGTTTATATCCTCAAGAGTGTTACGAAGTGTTTTTGAAAACTGTTTTGAAAGTGTTTGTGTGAAAAAGCTTGATTTGAGCAAGTACCTACTAGCATCTACCTACTCGAAAAAAAGGTCGTTTTTATTCTTGTTCCTTTAGACAATGCTATCCTACTATTGAGAAATAGGTAGCACCGTCGTTGGAATTTGTAAGGGTCAATTCGAAAGGGACGTAATGGTCATTGAAGGAAACATGTAGGGATACCTTAGCATTTCGAAGGGACTATCATCATATATTCGTAGGCAACATCGAGGGACAAGATCATATACCGTAGGAAACTTCGAGGGACCATGATCTTTATGATGATTTTAACCGAGGGCCTTTGCTAAGGGTATCCCTACGTTCGAGGGACATGACCATTATTTTTCGAGGCAACCAAGTGAGGTATACCCTAAGGGTGCATATGTGCAAGGTGTGTTATGTTCAGTTATTTTAGTCTTGTGTTAAGTTTGCTAATGTTTGATTATTCTTGCCATACAATCATATTAGTCATACATCTAGCAGTTAATAATTGCAGTAATTTAAAAATGCAGAAATATAAAACCTAGCTATTACAAGGCTTCGTGGAGGGGGATTATGTACATATCCAAAACTGGGGGAAAAATAAATAAAAGCGGTAAAGGTTCTACTAATAATCTATTACATCCCAATATACAGTTACAATAATAAAATGAAGTGCGAAAGAATAATAACGCGCAAATTTGAAAAGACATCTAAAAATCCTAAGATATAAAAAAATCTTTTTGTTGTTTTTTGTTTTAATTTATAAAAATGGTTTAAGTTAAAAAATAATTGATCTAGATCTATATTTAAAAAATATAATTATTAAACAAACATGAAATTTAAATAAAAGAAATTAATTCTATGTTTTTTTGATATTTTTGTTACGAAAAGGAAAATGAATTAAAATGAAATTAAACCAAAGTTCTATTAATTTTAATTTTTAAAAAAAAGTTAAAGTGTTTAGTTAATTAATTTACCAAAATTAAAATTTAATTAAGAAAAAATCCTAAATCTATTTTTATGTGATTTTTATATTTGTTTATTGATAAAAATAAAAAAAGGGATTAAAAGAAATAAATAAAATGAATAAAACAAGAAATAAAGATGGGCCTAGTAGCAAAAGTAAACAGGGGGTGCAATCATCAAAAATCCCTAGGCCCGAATCTTAGAAAGCTTCATTCTCTAAATATGGTGTTTTTTGATTCTTGCGTGGAACCTATTATTCAACCATCCATAACTGTTCTATATAAACTCAAACAAACGTTAGCATACCATAAAATGTGATTAAAATTAGAGATTCGAAGTTTAAAATTTTACCAAACCGGTATTGTCAAATGGGGGCGTGCTAGGCGTGTGATGGATTGCTCTTGGGCCTTGTAATACTCCTGAGGACTTCAAGAAGATGGGTTGAGGCTTGATGTCAATTGAGAGAGACCGGAACCTCGAGATATGACTTGCACCAATTCTTTGGTTTCTGGAGAGCTTTTTTGAAGAGCTTTTGGAGAGCTTTTTGAGAGATTTTTAGAGAGGAATTTCGTGTCTTTCAAGCTTGTATGGCTCTATATTTATAGAGGATAATGAGGAGACAAGAAAGTATGGAAAGAATCTCCCTCATAATGTTGTGTTTTAAGACCGTGATTAAGATTTGAAAAAAATGCCATATTTGATGATTTTATGCCATTTTCACATGTGGATGAACCTGGACATATTTGAAGGGTTATTGCACGAAATCAAATTACATAAACCAACATAAAACTTTCCAAAAATGGATTCACATCAAAATTTACATTATTTCTATTATTTATTTATTTAATTCTGAATTTTAATGAATAAAATATCAAAATAAATAGCATAAATAGTAGAAAAATGTATGGGTTGGCTTAGAGGTCGTGGACCATGTTAAGAATGAGTTTCAAACTTGAAAAGATAGGCCCATTTGGAAAAAATCCAAGTTTGGTCAATATTTGCTTCATGCATTTTTTTAAAAATTGTCCAACTTTCACAATGCATATCTCTCTCAATTTTAACCTTATGAGGGTGATCTTAGGCTTTTTAGAAATCTTTGGATGTCCCCTAAGCAACCTCTTTGGTTTCATCTCAATTGGATCTTCCATGTTCATGTAAGAAGCTTTGACCCAAAAGGTGTTTTTGTTGACTTTTCAAAATGACCTATAATGTCCAAATTTATATCTTCTTGTGAGTGCATATTTTGAACTTGGGAGATGAATATGAATTGTAGGGAATTACATCCTATTCAAAATGAGCTTTGTATGGGTCATTTCTAATAAAGTATGAGAAAGTTATGCTTGGGCAAAGTTTAGTTGACTTTTCCTGCAAAACTCTAATTTAGCAAATTTTGAGTTTTGATGAATTGTGAGCAATCCTTAAGGAATCATGATCAACCCTTGATCAAATGATGAATAGTACTTCAAAATGAGGATGTTGACCAAAAATCTTGAAGTTTGACTGTATGTGGGCCACAATTGACTTTTGCCCTAGCACAGTCGACTTTCAGGCTTTTGAGCAATTGACTGAGCAAACTTCCTCTGCAAGGCTTAAAATTTAACATGGATGATCTTGAGAACATATTAGGACAATAGTGAGCATTTGGGACCATTTGGACTCAAACATCTTGATGCAAAATGAAACCCTAATTTGAGATGGACTGTCTTTAGGAGAAAGTTTGTCTGGTCAACTCTTGGACTTCCTTGGGAAATTTGAAGACCTTACTTGAAATGTTTTGAGAAATATGGGAGGGAAAATTTTGGGGTACAAAACTTTGGTATTGTGTTATACTGTAGTACCTAGTGACAATGGCTATATAAATCTAACATGATTGTTGATGTAATAGATATGTAACCATGTTTATAGGTTAGTCTATTATGCATTTCGGTCTTTGAAAACCTTGTTTTTTTTTGCCCACATTCATGCCAATTATTCTATTTACTTTAACTTATGAGCTAATTCTTTACTGTTTTAGACAATAAGTAATGGTGTCACCTTTAGCTAGATTATAAAATGAAGAGTTTATGTGTCTTTTTTATGTTATGGGTGAAAGTAGATCTGGTGTATATCTCAATTACATCAGCTAGTGTTTTGCATCAATAGGCAAAAGATTCGACTATATTTTGAAACATTCTCACGAGCCACAAACATTATGTGATGCATTAGTAGTTAAGAAATAGACTCAGCCATTCTTTATTTAAGTTCTACATAGTCAAGCCTGAGCATAATGTATGATACACATTAAGAGTGGCAAGATCCTGAGAATAGTTAAAGGTTTTGATCTGCCACATAAATTTTTTTGTTTGATAAGTAGTAGCTTTATTGACTTCTTGATGGTTGAGCATTTGTGCTTATTTATTCTTGTGGGATATTGGATCGAACTCTAGTATGATCGAAGTACATGCTGTAGTCGAAGAAAGGGTCTAGCATGTATTTGTCGAAGATGCTTATTAAATTAGGTTTTAGTGTTTAAACCCTAATTTGTTAAGTTAGCTTGTTTATTAAGTTAGCTTGTATAATGGGCCTTGTGGAAAAAGCCCATTAGTTAGTATGTTAGGTTGTATTATAAATAGCATACTAGTCTCTCATCATTGCATCACAGCAAATCCTAATATAGGGTGAGAGGGTTATTTGTTATTCTTGTAAACTTGTAACCTTGTTTCCTAAGAGAAAGTAAAAGAATAGCAGTTATAACCAATTCTTGTGTTCTTCTTCCTTGTTCTTTATTCTTCTCCCTAATTCTATACTTTGTTATTGGCATTGAATTCACAACAAATTGGTGCGGTGAGCGTGGAGAAGATGCCTTCAACAAAGTATGAGATTGAAAAGTTCACCGGAGTGAATGATTTCGGTCTATGGCGCTTAAAGATGAAAGCCCTACTGGTTCAGCAGGGTTGTTTGGAAGCGTTGAAGGGAGCGACGGCGATGGACGCTGCGTTAACAGAAAGAGAGAAGACGGCCATGATCGAGAAAGCACACAGCGCAATTTTGTTGAGCCTTGGTGATAAGGTTCTTCGACAGGTATCAAAGGAGACGACGGTATCAGGGTTATGGGTGAAACTTGAAAGTTTGTATATGACCAAATCTCTGGTAAATCGACTCTACCTAAAGCAAGCTTTGTATTTGTTCAAGATGATTGACGACAAAGTGTTGGCTGAGCAGTTGGATATGTTCAACAAACTGATTCTTGATCTTGAAAATATTGATGTAAAGATTGATGATGAAGATCAAGCGCTGTTATTGTTGTGCGCTTTTCCCAGATCACATGCTCACTTCAAAGAAACCCTCTTGTATGGAAGAGAGTCCCTGACCTTTGAAGAAGTTCAATCAGCCTTGTACTCTAAGGACTTGAACGAACGCAAGGAGCATAAACCTTCGACGGTTGGTGAAGGTTTGGCTGTTAAAGGAAAATTCGACAAGAGGAAAGGTAAAAATCAGTCGAAGTCTTATAGTGGTGACACATCTGGTATTAGATGCTATCACTGTAAGAAAGTAGGTCACACAAGAAAGGTGTGCCCTGAACGCCTGAAAGATCATGGAGGTAAGGATAATGGCAATGCAGCTATTGTCCAAGATGATTTCGAATCATCTGATGTTCTTGTGGTTTCAAGCAACAACTCGTCGAAGGAGTGGATTATGGATTCTGGATGCACTTGGCACATGACTCCAAACAAAGACTTGTTTGAGGAATTATGTGATCAAGATGGTGGATCTGTATTGCTGGGAAACAACAAAGCTTGCAAGATTGCAGGCGTTGGATCTGTGAGATTCAAGCTCCATGATGAGTCAATAAGATTGTTGACTGAAGTCAGGTATGTACCTGATTTGAAGAGAAATTTGATTTCTCTTGGTGAATTCGACAAGAAAGGATATGTGTTTCAAGGAGAGAAAAGTATCCTGAGAGTCATGAAAGGGTCGAAGGAAGTCTTGAGAGGCGTGAAGAAACAAGGCTTGTATACCCTTGAGGCTGAAGTTGTAAGTGGTTCGACAAATGTTGCATCCACGAAACCTTTGTCGAAGACAGAAATTTGGCACATGAGATTGGGCCATGTCAGTGAAAGGGGTCTGGTTGAACTAGAGAAACAAAATCTGCTTGGTGAAGATAAAGTCGAAAAGCTGAAGTTTTGTGAACCCTGTGTACTTGGAAAGTCCTGTAGAATGAAGTTCAACAAAGGCAAACAAAGAACACATGGATCCCTTGATTACATCCATGCTGATCTTTGGGGGCCTGCAAGGTGTCCATCACATTCAGGAGCAAAGTATTTTCTATCCATAGTAGATGACTATTCCAGAAAGTTATGGGTATTCATCCAGAAGACTAAGGATGAAACTTTTGAGAATTTCAAAAGTTGGAAGACTCTTGTCGAAAATCAAACTGGCAGAAAGGTAAAGAGGTTGAGAACCGACAATGGCCTTGAGTTTTGCAATGAGGCGTTCGACAGTTTTTGTGTTGCCTCTGGTATTGCAAGGCACAGAACTACCGCAGGTACTCCACAACAAAATGGTTTGGCTGAAAGGTTTAATCGAACTATTTTGGAGAGAGTTAGATGCATGTTGACTAGTGCGGGATTAAAGAAGGTGTTTTGGGCTGAGGCTGTTTCGACAGCAGCATATCTGATAAACAGATGTCCTTCGACAGCGTTAGATATGAAGACACCTGAAGAAGTTTGGTCGGGACATCCACCAGATCTCGACAAACTAAGAGTATTTGGCTGTGTAGCCTATGCTCACATTAGGCAAGACAAGGTCGAACCTAGAGCTCTGAAATGCATGTTTATGGGATACCCTGAAGGAGTGAAAGCTTATAGGCTATGGTGCCTAGAGCCAGGTCACAGGAGGTATATCACCAGTCGAGATGTAGTTTTCAATGAAACTGAAATGGCTTTCAAGAAAACTGATGATGTTGACGAAGAGCTGGAACAGGTAGAGATTCCTGTTGAGGTGGAGCATGTTGATGCTGAAATGCATATCCCAGATGAAGTCGAAGAAGAAACAGAAGATTCTGTTGATGTTGAGGAAACTGTTGATGACTACCTATTGTCGAGAGATAGGCAAAGAAGAGTCATAAAACCACCTCAGAGACTTGGATATGCAGATCTTGTAGCTTATGCCTTAATCTCTGCAAGTGAAGTTCTAGACGAAGAACCTAGAGATTATAAGGAAGTTATAAGGAGTCGAATGAAGACTGAATGGCTAAAGGCCATGCATGATGAGATGAAATCTCTCCATGATAATCACACTTGGGAACTAATCAAGAAACCTGTTGGGGCAAGGTTAGTCAGCTGTAAGTGGATTTTCAAAGTTAAGGAAGGAATTGAAGGAGTAATGTCGAAGAGGTACAAGGCAAGATTAGTTGCAAGGGGTTTCACTCAGAAAGAAGGTGTCGACTTCAATGATGTATTTTCCCCTGTTGTGAAGCACAGATCCATTCGAATGTTGCTTGCCATGGTGGCTCAGTTCGACCTTGAACTGGAACAAATGGATGTGAAGACTGCGTTCTTGTATGGTGACTTAGATGAAACAATTCTGATGAGGCAACCTGAAGGGTATGTCGAAAAGGGGAAAGAAGATTATGTGTGCAAACTGAAGAGATCTTTATATGGACTTAAACAATCTCCTCGACAATGGAATAAGAGATTCGACAAGTTCATGGAACACATAGGTTTCATTAGAAGTCAGTTCGACCATTGTGTTTACTCCAGATTTCGACCTGAAAATTCATTTGTAATTTTGTTGCTTTATGTTGATGATATTCTGATAGCAAGCAACAATGTCGAAGATGTTATGAGGGTGAAGGCTGAACTCAATAAGGAGTTCGACATGAAGGATCTGGGAGCTGCATCTAGGATTCTTGGAATTGACATTCGAAGAGATAGAAAGCAGTCGAAATTATGCTTATCTCAAGAGGCATACCTACGAAAGATTCTTGACAAGTTTGGTATGTCGAATTCAAAGCCTGTTGTGACTCCAACAAACCCTCAATTCAAGCTGAGCATTGATCAATGTCTCAGTACTGATGTCGAAAGAACCTATATGAACAGCATCCCATATGCTAATATAGTTGGTTCTTTGATGTATGCTATGGTCTGTACTAGACCCGACATAGCATATGCAGTAAGTCTTGTAAGCAGGTACATGGCAAATCCTGGAAAGGCTCACTGGCAAGCGTTAAAGTGGATTGTAAGGTACATAAATGGGTCTCTGAACAGAGTCTTAATTTATGGTGGAGCCTTGGGTGAAGATAGTAAAGCAGCAGTCGAAGGCTATGTTGACTCTGATTATGCAGGCTGTATGGATTCCAGAAAATCTATTTCTGGATATGTTTTCACTATGTTTGGTACAGCAATTAGTTGGAAAGCAACTCTTCAGAAGGTTGTTGCCTTATCAACTACTGAAGCAGAATATATTGCCCTAACTGAAGCTGTGAAAGAAGCATTGTGGCTTGAAGGTTTTGCGAAGGAGCTGAAACTTCAAGGTCAAGGTATCACTGTTAAATGTGATAGTCAAAGTGCAATACACCTGTCAAAGAACTCAGCCTATCATGAGCGAACCAAGCACATAGATGTGAGGCTGCATTTCGTCAGAGGGGTAATCGAGCGTGGAGAAGTCCAAGTGCTGAAGGTCTCGACAGAACACAATGCCGCTGATATGATCACCAAAACATTGCCAAGTTGCAAGTTTTTCCACTGTATGCAGTTGATAAAGCTGCATGAAGAAAGCTAGTTAATGTCTCTTGATGCTGTAGAGTTAGGTCCAAGGTGGAGATTTGTGGGATATTGGATCGAACTCTAGTATGATCGAAGTACATGCTGTAGTCGAAGAAAGGGTCTAGCATGTATTTGTCGAAGATGCTTATTAAATTAGGTTTTAGTGTTTAAACCCTAATTTGTTAAGTTAGCTTGTTTATTAAGTTAGCTTGTATAATGGGCCTTGTGGAAAAAGCCCATTAGTTAGTATGTTAGGTTGTATTATAAATAGCATACTAGTCTCTCATCATTGCATCACAGCAAATCCTAATATAGGGTGAGAGGGTTATTTGTTATTCTTGTAAACTTGTAACCTTGTTTCCTAAGAGAAAGTAAAAGAATAGCAGTTATAACCAATTCTTGTGTTCTTCTTCCTTGTTCTTTATTCTTCTCCCTAATTCTATACTTTGTTATTGGCATTGAATTCACAACAATTCTTATGAATCATCCTCCTTCATCACATTGCCATTTTCTCCTTACAAGTCTTCTATATTGTTGCAGTTGGAAAAGAAGAGCAATCATCCTCGCTTTTCAATTTGCTTCCTATTGGATTGATCGCTTCAAGAAGGTTCTTATCTTCAATTTACAAGTTATTACGATTAAGTCCCTAAAAGGTCATGAAAAATTCTGACTTACTCATTTGATGATCTGAACTAGTATATTGAATGAATGTTAAACTTAAATCTGAATCTGTCCCATTTTTCTTGTCTTGAAAAACTTTCTGTGGCATGATTTTTTTCCTTTGAATTGAACATAGATGTAGGCTGAGTGGTATGGACTGAATTGAACTTACTTTAGAAAACTGGATTGTATAAACTGTTTTAGTCTTTTCAATGAATCTGGTTTTGTTATTGGTTTTTTTTTTTTGTATGAACTGTTGGTTATTTTCATTGGATTTATTTGAATTGGTTCATTGTTGTAGTATTGTTGCTGAACTTATTTTAGTATAAGTATCATGGCTGATCTTTTTTTGTTCTGAATTCTAACTGTCTTGCATCTGGTTTGGATATTGGATTATGAGGTGTTTTGATTGATGAGCTATTTTTGTGTTGAATTACTTTGATTTCTTGGACTGATATGAGTTGTGTCGTCCTTGCTTTGTCTCCTGATTATTGTGTGGTGCAGATATACTTTCCTTCTGATTCTGGTGGGCAAAGGTCGTTGATTACAGCGGTGGGCCATGGGTAAGAAAAGTAGTAGTTTAAGATTTCTATATTAATTTGATATATTAGTAATAAAAGTAGTGCCTGTATATTTAACATTATATCTTAAATGGTAGAATTAATGTTGCAATATACTTTGGACAAATAGGCTCACTGGTAGAAGTAATGTTGTAGTATATTATAGCTTAACTATAGCTTAATTGGTAGAAATAATGTTGCAGTATAACTGGTATAAGTAAGAGAAGCACTATATTCTTTGCTTGTATAATTGATTTAGTAATAACAGATGTGTGTTTGTAGGTTACATCCAAGCGATTTTGTTGGAATTATTCAAAAAAAATTCATAGAAAAATACCGAGGAACTTTTATGAAGTACAACGAGCTTAAAAATGAGAAGAGATCACATGAGAGGGATGAATATTTTGACATGTGATAACACATAAATGTATTGCATATTTAGCTTGATTTAATTAAATTATTTTCCATTTTATTCTAAATTAAATTGCTTTGTAGTTGATATTTGGCTATTTTGCAGGTATCAAATTAATTATGAGAAAAAGAAGAAAAAGAAGAAAAGGGGTACAAAACAAAAAGAAGAGTCAAAGGATAAGCCCAAGCCCAAAAGCGTGGCCCGCTTGAAGTAGCAAGTCTGTGACGACCGGCAGGGCATGCGTGACGACCGACGGTGCATATGACCAAGTAGTGACGAACGTCACTAGGACCATGACGAACGACAACACACTTTCTCCTACTATTTTGCCCACGTTTCAAGCTTGCAACGAAAATGTCTCACTTGGTATATTCACGTTCCAAGTTACGCAGGATCCAACAGCCCTACAAACTCTCCTACAAATTCTCACATGCAGTTATTCAAGACCAATATGAATAGTAGACTTCACACATTCAAGTGGGGCTCTCTGTTTTTCGCCTTTCTTGCATTATTTTCCAGAATTATTATTCTTCCTTAATTTTAAGCAGTACTATTTTCCCAACCCATTTAAGCAATAGAGTTCTGCACTGGAAATCTATTGCCCCGTAGTTTATTTCGAGACCTTCAGAATTTTTGTTTAAGTTTATTATTTTATTTCTTTGCAATTGTTTCTCTTCCGGATCAAAGCAAAACCTGCCAATCTGTGGAGGAGTGCCTCTCGTTAGAGCCGAACGAATTGTTACCGTTTTCCAGTCGTATTTATTTTCAGGTTTTCATTTTAATAAATTATTATTTGCCTTTAATTCAATAATCATGTTTACTTTGTTGTCTGCCTTTTATTATTCTGTGATTAAGTTTTATAATATGCTAGGCTAGATTTCTATACCGGTATGTAAGGTCATAAAACTAAGGGAATTTGGTAATACTATTGGTTATTTATTTGTTGAACTATTTTCTGGACTAGATTACTTTGTTTTTAATGATGAACCGTTTTGTTACGAGAGTAAAAGACGAATAGAAGTTAGGTTCAATAAAGCGAGAGCTTGAGGATCTTTAACTGGACAATAGTAATTAGGCATTGGCTTAAAAATAACGAGAGCGCTTTAAGGCGAATTAGAGTTTATTTGTTTTCAAAAGAATGTTTCTAACTCCGACGGGATAGCAAGAGCTTACGTTAGGACTTAACTGCATAACCTGAATCAACACCCACGATAGTGTGAGATGAGGGTTTTTAAACTGATAAATTTCTACTGAGAATTGTTGGAAACTGCGAGTTACCAAATATGTCACTAATTCCCAAAGTCCGATCATTACGTACTGGTTGTTTCCCCGCTCTGATTATTTAATTAGATTTAAACTTAGTTTTAGTTCTCCTAATCTAAACCAAATATGTTTAGCCTTGGATTTACACCGTAACACTAGGTAACGGTACATTTGACTTTTGGTCCTTTGGGTTCAATAATCTTTAAAACTACGCGATAAGACTGTGCACTTGCATTCCATATTATTTAGACTATCATATCCATCGATCAAGTTTTTGGCGCCATTGCCGGAGATCAATTTAGTCAATATCGTAATTCTGCTGTTACACCGTATAGACTAAGGCAACATTTTTCCTTTCCTTGAACGATTGTATGCCAAATACTCATTTACAAGGAGGGGAATTAATACAATGAATCAACGAAATTAAAAGTTTTATTAACATAAGACGTCGAATCCACGATCTTCCCGAAGTAGCTCCAATTCCAATTCCCATTCTTGAAGAACCAACTCCGAAACTAGACATGGCTGAACTAGGTAATCGACCTCTTAAGGAGTATGCTGCTCCTTCTCGAGTTGAACCGCACTTGAGTATTTCTCCTCCTGCCATCGAGGCGAATAACTTCAAGCTTAGACCTCCATTGTTGCAAGCCGTGCAACAAAATCAATCTCTGGAGGCCCTACGGATGATCCAAATCTCCATTTATCCGTGTTCGCACAATATGCCGACACAGTAAAAGCTAATGGTGTTAATCCCAAAGTAATTCGATTACGTCTTTTTCCCTTTTCTTTAAGAGATAGAGCCAGAGCGTGGCTCCAATCCTTACCTTCAAACTCCATAACTACATGGGACGAATTGAAGAAAGTCTTCTTAGCAAGATATTTTCCACCTAGCAAAACTACAATGCTGAGAGGCCAAATCAACATATTTACTCAAAAAGACGACGAATCACTTTCTGAAGCTTGGGAGAGATACAAGGACATGCTGAGACTTTGTCCATATCATGGACTTGAACCATGGCTAATCATCCACACCTTATATGGGGGTCTCCTATATAACACCAAACTATCTCTAGACGCTGCCGCTGGTGGTGCACTAATGGACAAACCCTATAATGAAGCTTATCAACTAATTGAAAACATGGCGCAAAACCATTATCAATAGGGAGGAGAACGAGCCTCCACACGAGGATTGCACGAAGTCAGTGGCATAAACCACGTCAATGCTAAAGTTGAGGCCCTGACTCAAAAGATCGAGAGTTTAGCAGTAACCCCCGCAGCCACCGTGGCTGACGTAGCTCGAAACTGTGACCTATGTGGAATACCTGGACATATCGTTTCCGAATGCCAATTGCTAGCTGGAATACCTCCTGACCAGATGAACTACGCTCAAGGAAACTCGTATTCTAACATCTATAACCCAGGTTGGAAGAATCATCCTAATTTTTCCTATAAAAATAACAATGTGTTATACGCCCCTCAAGCACCTCCTGGTTTCCAAAAGGCACCCCAAGCTGCACCTCAAGCTACACCTCAAGAACCCCGTAAGTCCAACCTTGAGATAATGATGGAAAACATTATTGCTGCTCAAACACAACAAAATAAGGAATTTATAAACCAAAACGTACACACCTCTGAACTAGTAAAACAATTAGCAACCAAAGTAGATGCCTTGGCTACACATAACAAAATGCTAGAAACCCAGATTTCTCAAGTAGCCCAACAACAAGTAATAATAGTCGCTCCAGCTGGGGTGTTTCCTGGTCAACCACAACCTAACCTGAAAGGTCATGCTAATGCCATTACATTAAGAAGTGGGACTGAATTAGACGGACCAGTAGATCCAAGAATCTCAACTAAGTCGATGTCTCAACAAAATGAAAATGAAACCGAAAAGGCAAAAAGCAATGGCGAACTAAATAAATCTATTGAGTCAGAAATCGTAGCTAGAGACGAAGCTGAAAAGGAAAAACCATACGTACCTCCACCACCATATAAGCCACCTATCCCATTTCCTCAGAGATTAGCTAAATCTAAAACCGAAGGACAATTCAAGAAATTTGTAGAACTTCTGAAACAATTAAACATAACAATACCATTTATAGAAGCCATAACACAAATGCCATCTTATGCCAAATTTTTAAAGAAATATTGTCTGATAAAAAGAAACTCGAGGATAATGAGACAATGATGCTTACTACGGAATGTAGCGCTATTATCTAGAACAAAATACCGCCTAAGCTGAAAGACCCTGGTAGTTTCTCCATACCCTGTGTGATAGAGAAGTTCGTAATAGACAAAGCACTCTGAGATTTAGGAGGTAGTGTGAGCTTGATGCCCCTTTTAATCTGTGAAAAGCTGCAACTAGAAGAACTGTGACCAACTAGGATGTCCTTACAATTAGTCGATCGATCTGTGAAATACCCAGTGGGTATGCTAGAAAACATTCCCGTTAGAATAGGTCAATTCTATATTCCCACAGATTTCATTATAATGGACATTCAAGAAGACTCAAACATTCCCATCATACTAGGAAGTCCTTTCTTAGCCACCGCTGGCGCCATCATTGATGTGAAACGAGGGAAATTGACTTTTGAAGTCGGAGAAGAGAAAATTGAATTCATTCTTTCTCAATTCCTTAAATCCCCTGCAATAAGTGACACATGTTGTTTTATTGACATCATCGATGAATGTGTGAAGGAAATAAAGTCAGAACCAACAAAGGATATCGAAATCCTAAGAATTCCAATACCGCCTATTTTTAAAAACGGCAACTGGCGTGGCGAACGTCAGGATGACCACCTAAGTGAATGCCTAGCACTGACTCCCGATCCCATACCTGACCCCAAGAAACCTGTTGTAGAACTTAAAACATTACCAAATGATCTAAGGTACGAATTCCTAGACGAAGAATGTAAACGACCCGTCATAGTCAATGCTAACTTAGGATGAACTGAAACTGAAAAGTTACTTAATGTCCTGAGAAAATATCCAACCGCTCTAGGCTATAACATCTCGGATCTGAAAGGAATAAGTCCTTCAATCTGTACGCATCACATTATGCTCAAGGAAGATTGCAAAACCTCTAGAGAGCATCAAAGACGAACCAATCTCATTCTAAGCGATGTAGTTAAGAAGGAAATTCATAAGTTGTTGGAAGCCGGAATCATATATCCTATATCCGACAGTAAGTGGGTTAGTCCTGTACATGTCGTACCTAAGAAAGGAGGAGTCACCATAGTCACCAATGAAAAAGGCGAATTTGTAGCTCAACGCACTCAAACTGGATGGAGAATGTGCATCGACTATAAGAAGCTAAACAAAGCCACTCACAAGGATCATTTTCCTCTATCTTTCATAGATCAAATGCTCGAGCGTTTGGCCAGACATTCCCATTTCTGTTACTTAGATGGTTATTCTGTATTTTTACAAATTCCTATCCACCCCGATGACCAAGAAAAAACCACATTTACATGCCCTTATGGTACATTTGCTTATAGATGAATGCCTTACGGAATTTGAAATGCACCTGCAACCTTCCAGAGATGCATGATGGCGATCTTTGCTAATTTCCTGGATGGAATAATGGAAGTCTTTATGGAAGATTTCTCTGTCTATGGAGAAATTTTTGAAGGATGCTTAGCAAACCTTGAAATGGTACTCAAAGGATGCGTGAGCGTCAATCTTGTACTCAACTGGGAAAAATGCCATTTCATGGTCCGACAAGGGATTGTACTTGGACACATTGTGTCCGACAGAGGAATCGAGGTGGATAAGGAAAAAATAGAAGTGATAAAAAAACTTCAACCTCCTAAAACTGTTCGAGAAATAAGAAGTTTTCTAGGACACGCCGGTTTTTACCGATGTTTCATCAAAGATTTCTCTAAAATAACCAAGCCATTAACTTTGTTGCTGATGAAAGACGCTGAATTAATCTTTGATGACAAATGTTATGAAGCGTTTCAAACGCTTAAACAAGCACTAATCTCTGCGCCAATTATGCAGTCTCCAGATTGGAGCGAACCGTTCGAGATAATGTGCGATGCAAGTGATTATGTTGTAGGTGCCATTCTAGGACAACGAAAAGATAAAAAACTCCATGTAATATACTATACGAGTAAAACCCTGGACGAAGCCCAAATGAATTATGCTACAACAGAAAAGGAACTTTTAGTAGTTGTGTTTGCATTAAACAAATTTCGTTCATACTTGGTGGGAGCTAAAATTATCATCTACACCGATCGTGCCGCTATTAGATACCTCATAACTAAGAAAGATGTCAAACCTAGACTATTGAGATGAATCCTATTATTACAAGAGTTTAATTTGGAAATCAAAGACAAAAAGGGAACCGAAAACATCGTAGCAGATCATCTTTCTAGACATGAAAATCTGAAGATCAAACTAATACCAATTAACGACGATTCCCCATATGAGAGACTTATAGCTCAGTTGGAAGACAATGAGGTTGAACATTATCAAGCCAACTATCCTTTAGAAATATAGGCCTAGCATTAGCTCACTCAGCTGCACCATGGTATGTCGATTTCGTAAATTACCTAGCCGCTGGTGTCCTTCCACCTGAGCTAACATACCAAGAAAATAAGAATTTATTCCACGACCTTAAACACTACTACTGGGATGAACCCCTCCTCTTTAAAAGAGATTCTGATGGGATTTTTCGTCGCTGCATGCCCGAGGAATAAATCGAAAGTATTATAGACCACTGCCACGCTGCACCTTTTGGAGGGCATTCAAGTACATCAAAAACCTATGCGAAAATCCTATAATTTGGTTTCTTTTGGCCTAATCTATGGAAAGATGTGCACATTGCTATTTTAAACTGTGACCGTTGCCAACGCACTGGAAACATCTCCAGACGCGATGAAATGCCTCAGAAAGGTATTCTAGAAGTTGAAATCTTCGATGTTTGGGGAATTGATTTCATGGGACTCTTCCCATCTTCCTTCGGTAACAAATACATACTCGTAGCTGTCAATTATGTATCCAAATGGATCGAAGCTATAGCCTCTCCAACAAATGACACAAGAGTAGTAATCAAGCTTTTCAAGAACATAATATTCCAAGATTCGGTGTGCCGAGACTCGTCATCAGTGACGGAGGCTCCCACTTCATCTCCAAAATCTTCGAAAAACTCTTAGTGAAATATGGAGTTAAACACCGTGTACAAACACCATACCACACACAAAAGAGTGGTCAAGTAGAGGTCTCAAACAAAGAAATTAAGCAAATACTTGAGAAAACTGTCGCCACATCTAGGAAAGATTGGTCCTCTAAGTTACACAAAGCATTATGGGCATATAGGACAACTTTTAAAACACCCATAGGGACCACACCTTTCAAGTTAGTCTATGGAAAATCATGTCATCTTCCGGTGGAACTCGAGCATAAAACTTATTGGGCTATTAAAACCCTAAATTGAAATTACCATGCCCTCGGAGGAAACATAATCCTAGATATCAACGAATTAAAAGAGCTTCAATTAGACGCTTACGAGAATGCCAAGATCTACAAAGAAAGAACGAAAAAATGGCACGATAAACTCATTTATAGGAGATAATTCAATGAGGGGGATGTAATACTCCTATTTAATTCCCGACTTAAACTTTTTCCCAGAAAACTACGCTCTAGGTGGTCTGTCCCTTTCTAATTCACTAAGATTTTCCCAAGTGGCGCCGTAGAAATTAAGAGTAAGTCTAGTGATCCATTTATTGTAAATGGGCAACGTTTGAAGCATTACCATTTTATCGAAAACAACGATTACTCAGCTATCCTAAAGCTTCTATAACCACTGGCTGAATCAAACGACTAATTCATAATTGAAAATGTGTTGAGCTTGTGGCATTAAACAAAGCGCTTTGTGGGAGACAACCCACAGTTTTATCTTTATATTTTTCCTTAACTTTTAATTTTTACTTAAAGTTTTATTTATTCTCCTTATTTCTCTTATTCTCATCTTTCTTTTCTTATCGTCACTTTCTTATTATATATATATATATATATTTTTCTTCTTCTTCTTCTTATTTTTACTCTAAAGGCATTTGGCCAATGCTAACTGGATGTTTATATAATCTACTTACTTTTCAGGATAATTTACTTTTTAGCTAGTGACTAACTCTCTAAATGACAAGAGTAGATTATATGAGTATTACTTTCAGGGGAAAACATCAAATGAGGAGGTTTGAGGACTTGGTCGATAGGGAGATGACCCCCACCATCTATGCTGATGACCGTGATATGACCGCCTTAGGCATTAGAGAAAGTGTCTTATACTTGCTGAACCAGATGGTTTGGGATACCTCCCCTATTCATAGGAGGTTTAGTTCATATTGTAGGCTTACCCTAGAGTTCCTAAGTTCTATGAATTATGTGCCTAACCATGGACTAGGGTTTAAACGTGGCCTGATCCGGTTTAGACTATTTAGCATTGATTTCCGTTATAACAATAGTGACTTTGATAACTTTTTAGGTTTCCCCAGTGACCCTGATGTCTTTACTATCGCCCAAGAGGATATCCTCTCCAACCATGAGCTTAATTACTTCTGGGGTAGCATAACTGGTAACAACCATCCGGAGCCTGAAGATATGCATTCTGAAAGTATCCATAACCCTGCTATAAGATACTTCCACAAAATCCTGGCCCACACCCTGTTCGGAAAAGAGAAAAAAATTTCTTTGGTGTCTCGTGATGAGCTTTTCATTTTGTTTTGTGCTTCACAAAACTGTCCTGTCAATGCGGCTACCTTTATGTTAGCCAATTTTGTTCGTATTATAGATATTGCTCATACACCTATCCTTATAGGAGGCCTGGTTACAATGATTGCAAATGCTATTGGAATGAGACAACCACTTCTAAGATTAAACCCCTATGGAGGAATTCGACCCATGAACATCCATTTCTGTTTCAACACTCACCTTATAGGAAACCTTGGACCACTTCAGTTTGACTTGCTCATTAACCATAACACTGTCCACCAATTTGTTTTACCTAATCCTATAATGAGTGTTCACAATAGAGATAACTGGCTTTATCACCTGGATCACCCACCTGCCCCACCCTCACCCGAAACACCTCAACCTTATGAGATCTCTGATGATTTTGACCCTCAGACTCCTCCTTATTATTATGATCATCCTTCCCCTGATCGTCGTGAAGTTACCCCTGATGCTTATCCCTTGTCTACACCGTTTCTATTCCGACTAATGCTGGACCTCCGCCTCCTGATTTTACTACCGCTATTGCTAATTTAGAGACACAGATTGAAGGTTTACACGGAGAGTTCACCACTTTGCATTTGGACTTTCACGGTTTCATGGATAACGTAACAGAACATTTTGATCATCTATATCAGCACATCTATTCTGTTAATGCACCTCTTGGAGGCCCACATCGTGGCTAGATAGCTCCTGCTATTTTTATTTTTCCGATCCTTCTTCTTAGAGCAGTGAGGACTTTGTCTATTTCATGTATGGGGGAGGGAACATTATTGTTTTACATTACTGTTTTCTTTTCTTGTTTTCAGATATTTTGTTATTTCATTTTTTGGCTTTTGTACCCTTTCACATTCATTTATTTACCCAATAATATTATTTTATTCTTTATTATTCCTATTTTTAATGTTTTTGGTTATTTAACGTTATTGAGTTTTTATTATCTTTATTTTATTATGCCTCTTATCAGTATACTAAATAAATATTTCCTATCATTTCTTAATCTAAGCTGACCATTAGAGATATCTATTGTTGTTATCATATATATGTATACCAAGCTTTAAAGTACAATTACTCATTATATATATATATATATATATGTATATGTATCAGTAGCATTAGACATTATTGCACTACCAGATTATTTGGTCCAATGAAATTGCATGCATAGCCTTGCTATCGACCGTGAAACTAGTTGTCTGCCAGCCTTGTCCGCCACGCATCTGACGTTCGTCAGCCTTATGCATGTGACGTTCATCAACCTTATCTGAAGTTCTTCAGCTTTGTGTATGTGACGTTCGTCAGCCTTATCTGACATTCGTCAGCCTTGTCTCCCACGCCTAAATGACCTCGTGGCCATATGCTTTGACTGCAAAACCACACCGTTTCACCTTTTCTTTTTCTATAACTTCCATCTTCTACCATTTAAGCCCCATAATTCCCATCACTCCATTATCTACCACCATTACCACTCATTCATTTCTTATAACTCATATAACCTCCCACTTTCAAAACCATAAATACCATTCATTACCCACTCATAATTTCCACCTATTTAAACCACTTCTTCTATCATTCTAATATCACTACCATTCACCATCTTCTTTGCACTACACAAACACCTTTCCTTTTCCTCTTTGTCAAACATACCATGGACGCTCGTGGAAATCAACCCAATCGAGGAGAACCCGATATGACTCATCTCGTGCTCCAACAAAGCGAAGCTGGCGAACTCCAACAAAAAAAATACCGGAAGTTTTATCAGCGAGGACTGGCACCCATACAATATGTAGACAACGACTGTTTACGCAATTTAGGGATGTATAACATTATGCAAGGTTTGCTAAACAAAGTAGGCCTGAGATTTGTAAGCACGATGGGCTTACCCACCTACGAGGCTCTAACTTTGGAGTTCTTAAGCTCTTACTTCTACATCACTCCCACCAACGCTGATGCAAATCTCTTTGGAGCCGCCACATTTCATATGTTCAACCAGGAATACACGGTGAACCAGGATGCTTTGAGTGACATGTTTCGTTTCCCTCGTGGAGACAATGTGCAATACCGAATTCCCCCTGAACTGGATTGGAATAGAAAGTCATATGAATTATGGGAAAGAATATCCGGTGAGTAAAATGTCGCCCCAAAAGCGCGCTACTCAACTCACATCCATAATAGGAACATTCGCTACCTTCACCGCACCTTGGCCAGCACTATTTTCGGAAGGACTAACAACAACAAGGTCAACACCAAGGAGTTGTATGCTCTCTATTGCGCCTTCGCGCTAAACCTCCGTTTGAACCCAAGTACCTTCCTGATGGCTCACATTCAAAATCTTGTAACGAGAGACGGGACTGTGCCTTTCTGTATTAGAGGTATCGTCACCGTGATAGCAGTTCACCTGAACCTGGGAGGGAGAATCCTGAATCTACCTTCATTACCAACAGTGTTCTTGGACATTAACAACTGTCGAGCTGGTCACCTTATTAAGGTAAGAGAAGCAGGAGGATATCATCTAATGGTGAGGAATAATGAAGTTCGTAGTGTCATTTTTCCAAATCTAAATACTACGAACTTAATCATTACAAACAACTGGTTATACGACCTCAACGCCCCCGAGCCTGGTGTGAATGCACAAGGAAACCAAGGCGAAGCCAATAATGTTGCGGTTGATGAAATGGAACAAGAATTAGAGAATCAAGCACCTCAACCTAACATTCAACCTCCCGAAGCCCAAGAGCCACAAAATGCCAATCTACCTGCCACACTCGACGCCATCTATGCCGCAATACTGCAGCAGAACGAATTGTCTAACCAGCGCTACCAGAGCATTGAGACGCGCCAAGAGGAAATGATGCATCTTGTCCAACAAATGCAAAGAGATGAACATGATTACGCTCACTGGCAAGACCAGAGTATGCTAGAATTCACCGCATGGATGACAGAAGACATACAGGCTTTGACACTCTGTGTTGAAGGTTTGCATGAAGTTGTTTCCAGTGTGGAGGGTCAAAGATATGAAGCAGAATCTTCCAGAAGGGGTGAGCAAGCGCGTAGAAGATCTAGACCAAGGATGCGTGGTAGATTCCGTGGCCAAGGCGAGGAAGAATGAGTATTTAGTTTTTCACTCTCCTTTTTCAATATATTGAGGACATTGTATGATTTAAGTATAGGGGAGGAAGTATTTCCACTTTTTCTAGTAAATTTTTATTATCTAGTAAATTTTTATTATCATCTCCCTTCTTGTTATTTCCCTTCAATAAAAATCTTTGTTTCAAGTCATTTATGCAATATTTGTGTTGCTTTTCCGATTCCCTCACTTTATTGAGCCCCAACAAAATTTTTTCAATTTAATACATAACTTGACTCACTCGACGAGTATGTAGGTTTCCAATTTAAAAAAAAAAACTTGTTAGAAATTTTTGCAAGATTTGACGAAATCACTACCATCTTGACACTCTAGAACCCCAGAGTATAATAGACTAGTTAAAGTACCTATTATTCTGAAACCTAGAGCTTTAGTTTTGAAGTAACCCTGAGTAGTTCATCTAGCAGTCAGCACCATCTTAAACACAAACTACGCAGAAAGTCGATGAATATAAGTGGATGATCTCGGTAATTTATTTAGAAAGTGTTACAGGAAATGCACTTATTAAATTAGGCGATCCTCACACGATCATTTAATCCAATGGATGTAATCCCTACAAAGTAACATAAAATCCATTTTAGGTGGTTCAGAGGCATATGGTACTGAACTTGGTAGGGCAGACTACGGCTTGATCCCCCGCATCATGCAAATGGGTAAAAAGAAGGTTACCACATTATTGTGCCAAAAACCACTGTGCTAAAAAGGTCATAACCACTAATCGACTATTCTTCTATGTACGTGTTAGGATAAAAGGCTTAATGTGATTGCGCTCGAATGAAAATGGGTGAAACGAGACGACTACTTGGGGTGAGCTATAATAGCATTTGCAACCAATTTACATAAGACGGGATTATCTAGTGTCGTTACCGTAGTGCTGGAGTATAGATTAAGCTTTTGATTCTCTAACAAAAACACCATGCAACCGCGTATAAGTTGATTTGTGTCATACATTTGCACCTGACCAATGTTTAGACAAACATCATACTGAGCACTTGCTTGAGGACAAGCAAAGATTCAAGTATGGGGGAGTTTGATAACACATAAATGTATTACATATTTAGCTTGATTTAATTAAATTATTTTCCATTTTATTCTAAATTAAATTGCTTTGTAGTTGGTATTTGGCTATTTTGCAGGTATCAAATTGATTATGAGAAAAAGAAGAAAAACAAGAAAAGGGGTACAAAACAAAAAGAAGAGCCAAAGGATAAGACCAAGCCCAAAAGCGTGTCCCGCTTGAAGCAGCAAGTCTGTGACGACCGGAAGGGCATGTGTGACGACTAGAAGTGCATATGACCAAGTAGTGACGAACGTCACTTGGACCATGACGAACGGAAACACACTTTCTCCTACTATTTTGCCCACGTTTCAAGCTTGCAACACAAATGTCTCACTTGCTATATTCACTTTCCAAGCTACGCAGAGATCCAACAGCCCTATAAAATCTCCTACAAATTCTCACATGCAGTTATTCAAGACCAATATAAATAGTAGACTTCACACATTCAAGCGGGGCTATCTATTTTTCGCCTTTCTTGCATTATTTTCCAGAATTATTGTTCTTCCTTAATTTTAAGCAGTACTATTTTCCCAACCCATTTAGCAATAAAGTTCTGCACTGGAAATCTATTGCCCCGTAGTTTATTTCGAGACCTTCAGAATTTTTGTTTAAGTTTATTATTTTATTTCTTTGCCATTGTTTCTCTTTCGGATCAAAGCAAAAGCTACCAACCTGTAGAGGAGTGCCTCTCGTTAGAGCCGAACGAATTGTTATCATTTTCTAGTCGTATTTATTTTCAGGTTTTCATTTTAATAAATTATTATTTGCCTTTAATTCAATAATCATGTTTACTTAGTTATCTGGATTTTATTATCATGTGATTAAGTTTTATAATATGCTAGGCTAGAGTTCTATACCAGTATGTAAGGTCATAAAACTGAGGGAATTTGGTAATACTATTGGTTATTTATTTGTTGAACTATTTTTTGGACTAGATTACTTTGTTTTTAATGATGGACCATTTTGTTACGAGAGTAAAAGACGAATAGAAGTTAGGTTCAATAAAGCGAGAGCTTGAGGATCTTTAACTGGACAATAGTAATTAGGCATTAGCTTTAAAAATAGTGAGACTGCTTTAAGGAGAATTAGAGTTTATTTGTTTTCAAAAGAATGTTTCTAACTCCGACGGGATAGCGAGAGCATAGTTAGGACTTAACTGCATAACCTGAATCAACACCCGCGACATTGTGAGTGAAGGGTTTTTAAACTGATAAATTTCTACTGAGAATTGTTGGAAACTGCGAGTTACCAAATAGGTTACTAATTCCCAAAGTCCGATCATTACGTACTGGTTGTTTTCCCCTCAGATTATTTAAATAGATTTAAACTTACTTTTAGCTATGCTAATCTAAACCAAATATTTTTAGCCTTGGATTTACACCATAACACTAGATAACAGTATGTTTGACTTTTGGTCCTTTGCGTTCGATAATCTTTAAAACTACGCGATAAGAATGTGCACTTGCAGTCCAGATTATTTAGACTACCATATCCATCGATCAACATGTTTAAAGTAAGATATATAATTACTTTTTTTTGTAGTTTGATGATAGTGTATATTTTTTAAAGTTTAACCAACAATGTTTCTTTTTTGCAAGTCTCTTGTTTGGTGGGAGCCGCGTGACGATGCCAGAATGAAAGATGAGTTTCATAAGCAATATGGCATAAGAATAAAATATATATTTTATAAGATAAGGAAATTGATGAAAAATTCGTAATGGATATGATCTTACCGGATCAGAGATGGACCGTCACAGCGGGCTCGGGCAAAAGTTGAATGAGATGGGGGGGGGGGGGGGGGGGGGAGGGGGTACTTGCAAGACACTCCGATGGCAAAGTAAGTGGTAGAATGAGCAAGCAAGTATGAGTTTAGAGATATGAATTGAATACTTGACCCTCTCTCTCGAGAGGGTATTTATAGCCCCCAGCGTTGGCCCAAGGTTCCCACTCTTGGGCCACGTTGAGGCCCAATAACAAGAACTGCCAGGGCTTACATGTGTATGGAGTCCAGCAAGTGGGCTCCCCCTAGTCAACTGCTCCACGAGAATAGGATTAGACCCATGATTTCCAGAGGGCAGTTTAAGATGGATGTCATGGGCACGTGGGCCACGTCCCCTAACCGTCGGATGGGGAGTTTCCCAACGGTCCCTAAGTTGGGTTGTATTTGGGCTTCCCGTTGGAAGGGAAAGTGTAGGCCCAATCTAGATCAGGAGCCCCCCAAGTTATTTCCCTTGAGCAAGAGGGCGGTGACTTGAGTTCAGCTCTCGATATCAGAGACTTGATCAACGTCGACAGCCAAAGCCCCCCGAAGGGAGTGAGTTGTTACCCACGTGGGGGACAACCTCGAGTGCATAGGGGGATATCATGGATGAGCGGGCAGTGAGACCGAAGGGGTCAACCACTTGCTTGAGGGGACATATAAGTGACAGGGAGCCCCTGCAAGATTCCCTTTGACATGCCCGTCTCGAGGGAGTTGTTGGTCTGTCAAGCATTACTTCGTCCCCAAGGTGGTCGAATAGAAGTGTTCCTACGTACATTTTAATGTTTACCATTTCCTCGTGTGGGTATCTTCCTAGTGCGTGTCTGGGGACGACACGTTAGAGTCGGGCGTATGCTCGTCAGTCCAGAAGGGACTCGTGGTTGATAGTTAAAACACGTGGATAATGCTTTGGGGTGCCACCCTGTGATACGGTGGCAGAACCGACTATTTAACTGGTTTGCATTTTTCATTCACAAATGTCGTGGTAAGAAAGAGTTGCCACCGACTTTTATTTCATCCAACAAAGGAAAAGGAAAAAGAACAAAAAAACCTTTTTCGAGATGTTTCTGAGTACGAGGGGTAGATTATAGAAAGGGAAGGTGTTAGCACCCTTTCTTTCCATGGTTTTCCATGGGCTCTTAGTTACTCACTGATGTTTGAAAATTGCTTTCGTGTGTGTGTGTATTTTGAAATATTTTTGTTTGCTTTATGGTAACTCTTGTATCAGTCCTCAAGAGTGTGATAAAGCGTTTTTGAAAAGAATTTTGAAAGTGTATGGTGTAAAAGTTTACTTGAGCAAGTACTTAAGAGTTTCTACATACTCGAAAAAAGTCTGTTCATTTTCTTATTTTCTTTAGACAGCGCTATCCTGTTATCAAGGAGTAGGTAGCTCCACCGTTGGAGTTTAAGGGACAATCGAAAGGGACGAAAGGGACAATTACGATCACTAAAGCAATGGTTTGGAAACCTTAGTAATTACCCTAGAGTCCTAAAGATCTTTCCGAGGCAACATTCAAATGGGTCATTTTTTTATCTTTTGGGACTAGAGGACAAGCACTAAGACTCCCTATACTTCATGATCGTTTACGGAAGGCAACCAAAGTGGGGAAAACCCTAGGAGTGAGCATGTGCAAGTGTTTATTTTTCAGTTTATTTATCTTTGCACAATTAGGGTTTTCTATTGTATTAATTTGATTTATCTTTTGCATACAAGCCTAATATTCATACATCTAGACAGTTTATAGTTGCAGAAAATTAAAAGCAGAAAAGTAAATCTACACTATTACAAGGCTCCAGGGAAGGGGTTACATAACAAAAAAAACTGGGGATTGAATAGTAAAAATATAAGCAGTAAAATAAACCCTAATTTAAAGCTATTACAAACTTTAAGCAAATACAATAATTGGAATAAAATATTGCGCGCACGATGAATTAAATACGGGAATCAAAGTCTAAATTCAAAGGGAATCAAAGAAAATATTTTTGTTATTTTTTTGATTGAGAAAATTAAATATTTGCAAATTAACCCTAATTTTCTAATTGATTTTAATAATGGAAAAAATAATTTAGATTGCCCTAATTAAATTAATCTAATTAATTAATTAAATTAATTATATAAAAAAACCTAATTCTAATGTTTGATGATTTTATGATTTTATGATTTTATGATTTAGTAAAAAGGATATTTGGTTTTGTAAAAATAATTAAACAAATAATTAAAACAAATCAAAGAAATTAAAAAGGAAATAATGGGCCTGGTGTGAAAGTAATTCTGGAGGTGTGAAGAAGAACTGGACAAGCCCAGATTGATGCAAGCCCATATCCTGCACTAGATCTAGTGTGGTGACTTCTGGGAGGTCCACCATGTGACTGCTTCCTGGAGGCGTGAGATCTGGTCAGGACATGATATGATGGTGGTGAATCTTTGGTGTACGGTGTACATATGGGGGCACCATACACTGGAATCTATAAGAAATATTAGGAAAATGCAAAATTGCTGGTTTCTAGGATCAAACCCAGGTCTTTGGTTTTGCATACTTACCCATTTTCCATCTGCGCTGTTAACTCTTTCATGTATATAATAGAAAGATTATAATATAATGAAAGAACAATCCAAATGTCAAACATTCAAAGTGCGCCCAATCAACTTTGACATGGACTAATAATGTGATGACACACAAGCCAATGGAATTCAAACCGGTCAACGGTGCCAGAGCTCAGCTCCAGTCACCTTCTCCGGCAGCTTCAAAATGCCAAACCTGCCAAATACAATGGATCAAAGTGCAAATGGTACCCTACCCCCTATTTCGAGGGTTGCGATCACGATAATGGCGATGCCTACAAAATACAGATACGAAAAACAAAAACCTTCACGCCCTAGCAATGACACCTTATTGTTTCTGCGTGCATGCTTGCAGCTAATGATTCAAAACATCTTAGAATAACATTATGAACATATGATAATGCAAAGATTTAATTTATATCGCCTGAATCACAAGGTTGAGTTTGAGAATTTTACCAAATCAGAGGGATTGCGTGAGGGACTTTCTGGGCGTGCTGGGCTTGCTTAATGATAGGGAATGCTTCCTGGAGTCTTCAAGAAGCAGACTTAATGCTTGGTTTGTCTTGAAAATAGCTGAGATCATTTATATGAATGACACTTTTCTTTGGATTTTAGAGAAAGATTTTAAGGTTTGTGGAGGCAGCTCTACTTGTCCATTAGGGTTGGGATTGTTGTGTTTATATATTGAATCACTTTAGGTCAACAAAAATGCCAAGAGATCAAATATAATCATGTTGTTTAATATCATGAATATTTAATCCAAAATGAGAAAATCTTTCCCATATCTTGCCTTGTGCGTTTTTCCCTTGATTTGCCAGCTTATCTTATCCATTATTTGATGAGAAAAGATTTGAAAATCATATCTTTCATTATTTGTTTTATTTATTTATTTATTTAATTTTGTATTTTAATGGATAAAATCTCAAAATAAATAATATAAATAAAATAATGATGTATGGATGAACTCAAAAGTCGTGGGCCATGTTAGAAACAAGTTTCAAGCATGAGAAGATGGGCCCATTTGGAAAAATTCAAGTTTGGCCAATATTGGCTTCATGCACTTTCCCAAAAATTGGTTAACTTTAGAAATACACATCTCTCTCAATTTTTACCCTAAGAGGGTGTTCTTGGACTTTTTAGAAAACTTAGGATGTCCTCTAAGCAACCTCTTTGGTTTCATCTCAAATGGACCTTCCATGTTCATGTAAGAAGTTTTGATCCAAAAGGTGTTTTCGTTGACTTTTTGAAATGACCTATAATGTCTGAATTTATATCTTTTCATGAGTGCATTTTTGGAACTTGAGGGATGAAGATGACTTATAGGGAATTGGATTCTCTTCAAAATGAGCCTTGGATTAGTAATTTCTGATAAAGTATGAGAAAGTTATGCCTGGTTAAAGTTTGGTTGACTTTTCCTATAGAAACCCTAATTTAGCAACTTTTGAGTTTTGATGAATTAGGAGCATTACTTGAGGAATCATGATCAACCCTTGATAAAATGATGTATATCACTTAAAAATGTTGATGTTGACCAAAAATCTTGAAGTTTGACTGCATGTGGGCCACAATTGACCTTTGACCAAGTATAGTTGATTTCAAGGTATTTGAGCAGTTGACTGAGCAAACTTCTTGTACAAGGCATGAAACTTGACATGGATGATCTTAAGGACATATTAGGGAAATAGAAATCACTTAGGACCCTCGGAACTCAAACATCTTGATGATGAGTGAAACCCTAGTTTGAGACTCATTGTCTTAGGAGGAGGATTTGTTTGGTCAATCCTTAGTCAACTCGAGCAATTGAGAACCTCTAGGAGTATGTTTTGAGTAAAAATGGGAGGGAAAATTTTGGGGTACAACAACTGCCCCTATTCAATCTTCTTAAACTTGAGGATGTAGATTGGCTGGTCTGTCTTTCGTGATCTGAAGGTGGAAGATGATTGAACACTAGAGTGCCCAGAAATTTGCACTCGCATGAAGTAATACTGATCGATAATATTGGGAATAGGCTTACAGATTCTATTTGGAAGGCGACGGAGAATCTTCGGAGATGGGCTTAAAGTTTCCATCAAGAAAAAGATATCAGTCACATAAGAGATTCCTTTGCGAGAATTCCTGTACCTGCTGTTGAGGAGGACTTCGCCGGGGAAATGTTAACTTATGTTCTGGGAAATAGAGTCTAGGAGCTTCGGTTGTCCATTACTCTACTGGGGAATCAACTCTTGATAGATGAGAAAAAAGTGAGCTGTTATCTGGCCAGGGTCCAGGCTGCACAACGACTTACTTGGGAAATGTGAAATCGACCGTATCTGGTCGGGTCTAGGTTTTACAGTGTTGTAAACTGTTGTCCGAAGATAAAAGAGAAGGAACCTGGATAGTAGGGTTGCTTCGAAATGAAAGCCTGGGTAGTAGGGCTTATGGGAAGGAACCTGGATAGTAGGTGTTGTACCCCAAAATTTGCCCTCCCATATTCTTCAAAGTTTGTCAAGAATCATCTTCAAATGGTTCAAGACTACTCAAGGAGGGCACAGTCCAAATACCTCCTAAGCCAATCAAAATTAGGGTTTTGTTTCTTCCAAGGAAATTGAGGTTTTCAATGGCTCAATCAAGTCTCATGTGCCTATATACATTGTCAAGCATCTACATGTCAAGTCTCAAGACTCACAGAGCCAGTTTGCACAGTCAGAAGCCCTATTTGACCTACAGTCAACTGCAGAGGCAAAATGGTCATTTTACAGTCAAAAGTCAGAATTTTTGGTCAACATCTTATTTTGAGTCCACAATCATCATTTGATCAAGTCTTGATCATGATTCCACAAGCATGGCTCAAAAATCATCAAGATGCAAAAAGTTACTATTTTTGGACAGCAGAAAAGTCAACTGTATCTTGACCAGGGAATAACTTTTACATGGTTCATCATAAAAATCCCATCCAATGCTCATTTTTAAGGGGATGACATTTCCTACAAATCATCTTCACATTCCAAGTCCAAGAAATGCTCTCACAAAAAGTTATCAATTTCTACATTATAGGTCAAATTCAAAAGTCAACAAAAATGCATTTTAAGTCAAAGGCCATAACTTGAGATTGGTAAATCAAAATGACATGGGACAAAAGGAATTGGTTAAGGGACTTCAAGACCTTTCCAAAATGTCCAAGAACATGTTCATATTATCAAAATTGAGCAAGATATGTATTGGATAAGTTGGGAAATTTTTGTGAATTTGCAAAAGTCAACTTTGCTCAAAACACTTTGTTTTTGCTAATGGGCCTCAAATTTCTTCTTGAAACTTTATCCAAGGCCTATGCACGACCCATCAAGCCTATTTGAACTTATTTTCTTATTTTTATTAATTAATTGGATTTTTAATTGATTTTTAATTCATTTAATTAATTTAAATTGTAGGAAATTCAAAGATATGGTTTTTCAATCTTTTTGTGAAGCAAACAAGCTCAAGATATGTTGGCAATTCGTGTGCAAATCAAAGGGACAAGAATCTCCAAGTTTGGCAAGTTTTTCCAATCAAAAAGATTTAAAAATATATGATTGCAAATCAAATATTCAAACCATTATTTCATGGATCTTTGCCCAAGGATTTAACCTAATTCTCTTCCTCTATAAGTACACAAGCCAACCCTAATGCATTGGTCGGGAAAACTCTGCAAGAAAGCCATAACCATATTAAAAAAAAAATCAAGAAAAGTCAAAACTGTTCTTTGCATTCCAGCATGATTCAAAGCATTTTATTGTTTCTAATACCTTGCAGGAACTCCCAGAGACGTATTGGAATCAAAACCAAGTGCTAAAGCCCAAGAAATCACCAAGAACAGTCGCACGGTTTGCATACTTTTTTCAAAATCGAAACTCATATTTCATGCATAATTAACATGCTTTAATCATTGTTTTGTGTTGCTTGAATTCATATGAAGCTAATGGTATTAGTTAATTGCATTATAATGTCCAGAATCACAGGTTACCATTGAAGAAATTTATGGTTCATGAGTTCTCAAATTGGGGCTTTATTACCCAGGAAAAATTAGAACCTCTAATGCATATGGTTGAAATCATGGAATCCAGACGAACACAAATCCATACTCGCGAAATATTTATGTTAAGCATGGATCTATTCGCTATTATTCCTCATGTCAAATTGTGGGGGTTAAAAAACCCCGCTATCTAACATGTATTTTGCAGATTCAGTAAAGACGATGATGAGGTGGTGATGCGTGGTTGGATAATTCAAAAGCACGCGTGCTTTATTTGTTTCACAACATATGCGTTGATTTTTATATATTATATTTGTTCATTATCATGATATCAATAGCAGCGTAATGGCCTAGTGGAAGATGAGCTGGCTGGTAACCATTGGGACCTGGGTTCGATTCCCAGGTCCCCCAAAATGTTTCTATTATTTTTCATAACGTGATTGCATGCAGGCTTTTCAACGTATTCCACCATATACCTCCAGTGATCCAAGCGCCAAGTGGCCACAGTCATTAATCCAATGGTCAGGATGGGTAGACCACCATGTTCCCAGTTAACTATGCCATAGGGGATCTCTAAAGTCAAACGTGGCTTGGTAGCTTAATGGGCTTCAGATTGCTAATACACCTCCTAATGGGCCAGCACACCCCCCCTGGTTTATTCTTTTTTTATTCTTTCTTTTTAATTATTTTTACTAATTATTATTATTTATTTAATTAACATAATTAATATTTTTCATAATAAATTCAGACAACTAAAAAATGTAAATATTTTTATTAATATTATTATTTATTAATTCCACTTTATTTTTTGTAAATAAATTCTAACAAATTAATTTAGTTTAATTAGGTTTAATTTTGACTTTTTCACAATAAATAAAACAAATTAGAATTAGGGTTTTTTTACTAACTTTTGACTTAATTTATTTTATTTTATTTTCATTAAAACCTAAAAAACATAAAACATACTTTTTCTTTTAATTAATTAATTAATTAGTTTTAGGTTTAATATTTAATTAAATGCAAAAAAAAGGACCAAAATTCATTCTTTTCTCAAAAAGGGTCCAAACCCTAAGACTTTTCCCGATGCAATTTTGTTTCGCGCATGTTTATGCTTGATTCCTATTTTGATCATATTTATGTAACTGTTCCGAGGATGTAATAGATAATTAGGACCCCTTTTATCGCTTTCTTTATTTTCCGCATTTACTTTTCAAGGGTTATGTTTTTGGCGATGTAAATACCCGACGCCTTGTAATAGCGTAGATTTACTTTCCGCAATTTATTTTCCGCACAACTATTAACTGTTAATTATGCATGACAAGATTTGCCTGAAAATTAAAATCAAACCCGTAGCTCACAATAAACATGTGCAAAGATAATTTAAACATGAAACTGGACACACTCGCACATGCCACTCTTAGGGTACGCCTCACTTGGTTGCCTCGACGAGGTCATTGAGTATAGGGTGTTTTAGAGGTCGCCCTCTTGTCTAAAGATCCAAGTTGCCTCGAAACGGTTGCCTCGGATAAAAAGGATCTAGGACATTAGGGTTACCGCTAAGGCGTCCTACTATTGCTTTAGTGACCACATGTCCCTATAATCGAATTGACCCGAATAACTCCAACGACGGTGCTACCTACTTCTCAATAGTGGGATAATATTGTCTAAAGGACATTTACACAACTTAATTCCTTTTGAGTAGGTAGATTTCTCCTGGGTACTTGCTCTTTAAAAAACAAAAACAACTTTTCGCACCTACACTTTCAAAAAGTTTTCAAACAAACGCTTCATACACTCTTGAGGACTGATACAAGAGTTACCTAGAAGTTTTCAAAACAAACTTTTTCAAAACCCACAAACACAAGAAAAGCAAACATCTTTTGAAAACATAGTGAGCAAGTACCTAAGAGCCCGTGGATAACCAAGGATAGAAAGGGTGCTAACACCTTCCCTTTCTATAATCTACCTCTCGAACCCGAGAAACATCTCGAAAAGGAATTTTGCTGTGCTTTTGTACTTTCCTTGTTGGAGAAAATAAAAGACGGTGGCGACTCTTGCTTACCGCGACATTTCGCGAACCAACATTTCAAAAGAGTCAGTTCTATTTCCACCGATCATAGTAGGGTTACTTAGAAATAAAATCCTTGATAGTAGGTCTATGAGAAGGAACTTGGATAGTAGGGTTACTTAGAAATGAAAGCCCGGATAGTAGGGCTTTGAGAAGGAACCTGGATAGTAGGGTTACTTCGAAATGAAAGCCTGGATAGTTGGGATATGAGAAGGAACCTGGATAGTAAGGTTACTTAGAAATGAAAGCCTGGATAGTATGGCTTATGGGAAGGAACCTGGATAGTAGGATTACTTCGAAATGAAAGCCTGGATAGTAGGGCTATGAGAAGGAACCTGGATAGTAGGGTTACTTCAAAATGAAAGCCTGGATAGTAGGGCTTATGGGAAGGAACCTGGATAGTAGGGTTACTTCGAAATGAAAGCCTGGATAGTAGGGCCTATGGGAAGGAACCTGGATAGTAGGGTTACTTCGTAATGAAAGCCTGGATAATAAGGCTTATGGGAAGGAACCTGGATAGTAGGGTTACTTCGAGATGAAAGCCTGGATAGTAGGGCTATAAGAAGGAACCCGGATCATAGGGTTACTTTGAAATGAAAGCCTATATAGTAGGGCTTATGGGAAGGAACCTGGATAACAAGGTTGCTTCATTTGATCACGTAGATTAGTTGACCCGTTTGGTTTTGGGAACTGATTTTCCATTAGTTGTCTGCAGATGTGACATGTATAAATTCACAGATTTAATCCTGAATTATTAGAATTGTTGATCATAACCATCTTTCCTGAAAATGTAGAGGGTTAATTGTATGTGATGCATGAAATGTATTGTGTGATGATGTTCTCAAAATAAATGAGATTATGTTGTATGAAATATGTATGCGCATGTCATGTTGTATGAACATGAAACGCTATTATGACATATCCGAGTATGGGAAAATAAATCCCTGACTGCTGCTGGATAGTACTGGAAATTGAATTCCTGGCCGTTGTATGAAAAGTGGTTCTTATACTTCCACTGAGGATGGTGAATGGACATGACTATGCTGGGGATTTGCTCCTTGTTTGTGAATATTTTTCCGGGGAGAGACTCTGCTTGAGAATAACTCTATGGGGGAATAAATCTGTTTGAGAGAGGAGATGCTTTGCTGGAAGATTTTGCCGATTCAGAGAAATAAACTCCGCTGGGGGATGAACTTCTGTAGCTGGAGGAATAAACTCTATCGGGGAAGCATAAATCAAAACTTTGGTTGCCTCTACTTTGTGGGGAATGTAGACGTCACGGGATCACACATAATGGTGACCTGGTTTCAAAACTCTCTATGCCCCTGTACTTGCTGAACAAAGTAACTGTCGGGCTTGACATGATTTTTCTTAGTTTTAGTTTTTGCCCCTATTTCTTAAGTTACGAGCAATTGTCTTTCCGTTTTATGTGAATAATTGTGAACAACAATCATATTCAAATGCATATGTCAAGAATAAATCATTGGACGTTTTTTTGCGAAACAAAAACAGAAAAAGAAAAAACAAATGGTTTTGTAAAAATGACTTGTATTAATTTTCGAAATTGGCCTATAACAGGCGTTTTTGTATAAGGAAGCTGACGCTCTAGTAAGAGAATGCCTCTGTGAAAATGAAAGTTATACAATATTGTATACAAAGATAAGAAAACAACTATGTGTAATAATCCCATTGAGTTTCAATTCTGCTATTGTCGCTATGTCTTCGAGCGTCTCATCACTTTGCTGCTTGTCCGAAGCTGATTAGATTGATTGGTGTCGTTCGAGCTCGACAGTTGATACTGAGGTATGGTCGCAAGGTGATCCGATGGAACATAGTGATACGCTTTACATCCCTAATGTTTTCCTGGACTACCCTTTCGGGTTTTTAGTCCACCAGGATACCCTTTTTTGCCCAAGCCTCCTTTTCAGGTTTTCGACTTGCCGGGTGTACAAATTTTTTCGTTTTCATCCCTAATTTTTGCCCGAACCCTTTTGGTTCGCTGGGAAGCCCTTATTTTTTCCTAGGCCAGTCAACCTAGCGGGTCTTTAATCATGCGTAGTATCTTTTCACTATTTCCGCATTGACAAGGTGAGGAAGGTCGTCACTGTCCATGGTGGTCAGAATCGTGGCTCCACCCGAGAAAATGTTTTTGATCACAAATGACCCTTCGTATGTGGGGGTCTATTTACTCCTGGGATCACCTTGTGGCAGTATGATGCGCTTGATCACTAGATCCCCGACTTAATATTCTTGGCGTCTAACTTTTTTGTTGAAAGCCTTGATCATCCTTTTTTGATACATTTGACCATGACAGATAACAATAAGTCTCTTCTTATCGATCAGATTCAGTTGATCAAGTCGAGTCTAGATTCAGTCGCCTTTGTTCAAACCCGCATCCTTCATGATCCTTAAAGAAGGGATCTGGACCTCAATAGGTAGGACTGCCCCCATACCATATACCAAAGAGTAGGGTGTTGCCCCTGTTGACGTCCATGTTGAGGTGCGGTGCCCATGAAGAGAAAATGGTAACATCTCATGCCAGTATTTGTATGTCACTATCATCTTCTGTATGATCTTCTTGATGTTCTTGTTAGCAGCTTCAACAACACCATTCATCTTCGGCCAGTAGGGAGAAGAGTTATGATGCTGTAACTTGAACTGTTTGTAGAGTTCGGTGATCATCATGTTATTGAGATTCGTACCTTTGTCAATGATGATTCTCTCTGGCACACCGTAACGACAAATTAGGTTATGCTTGATAAACCGCGCCACAATATTCTTGGTAACAGTAGCAAAGGAGGCAGCTTCAACCCACTTCGTGAAGTAATCAATGGCCACCAGGATGAAGCGATGCCCATTGGAAGCGGTAGGTCTAATCTCTCCAATCATGTCAATGCCCCACATTGAAAAGGGCCAAGGAGCCGTCAAGACATTCAAAGGAACCAGAGGCATATGCACCTTATCAGTATAGATTTGGCACTTATGACAAGTTCGAGAGTGCTGATAACAATTTGTTTCCATAATGGACCAGTAGTATCCTTCCCGTAGGATCTTCTTAGCCATGGTATGTCCACTGGAATGAGTTCCAAAGGCACCTTCATGTAAATATGCCATAATCCTCTCTGCTTGGCTCTTGTCTACACACCACATCAAGGTAGAGTCATGATTGCGCTTGTAGAGTATTCCATTACTGAGGAAGAATTTCACGGTGAACCTTATCAGAAACTTCTTATCATTGACAGATGCCCCCTCGGGATACTCTTGAGCCTCGAGATACCTTTTTACTTCGTGAAACCAAGGTTTGTCTGCTACCTCTTCAGTATCAATCTCACAGCAGTGCGCTGGTTCATCCAACCTCTCAATGGTGATTCGGGGAGCTTCGTTGTCCTACCTGACCTTGAACATAGAAGACATCGTAGCTAGCGCATCTCCTAATTGATTCTCCTCTCGTGGAAAGTGTTCAAAGGTTACCTCCTCAAAGTGTGGGAGAAATGTCAGTACATGTTCCTTGAAAGCAATGAGATTCGGTTGCTTCGTATCTCACTCTCCTTTGATCTGACTTATCACCAAGGCTGAATCCTCGAAAATGTTTAAGAACTTGATCCTCAGGTCGATAGCAGCTTCGAGACCCATGATACAGGCTTCATACTCCGCCATGTTATTGGTACAGTTGAAGCATAGTCGGGCGGTGAAAGGAGTATGACAACCCTCATGAGATATGATTATAGCGCCAATGCCATTACCAAGTGAGTTCGAAGCTCCGTAAAAAAACATAGTCCATCGGGATCCTTCTTCAGGTCCTTCATCCGGTCCAGGTTCTTCATAGTCAGTCACTAGCATAATATTCTCGTCCGGGAATTCAAAATTCATGGACTGGTAGTCATCCACGGCCTGATGAGCCAAATGATCAGCTAATACACTTCCCTTGATTGCTTTCTGGGTTATGTATTGGATATCGTATTCGGTTAAGATCATTTTCCATCTTGCTATTCTTACAGAGAGAGCGGGCTTCTCGAAGATGTACTTGATTGGATCCATCTTAGATATCAACAAAGTAGTGTGGGTCAACATATACTGTCTTAGTCGGTGAGCAGCCCATGCCAAAGCGCAACAAGTTTTCTCGAGCAGTGAGTATCTTGTCTCACAATCGGTAAAACTTTTGCTAAGGTAGTATGTTGCATGCTCTTTTCGACCAGACTCGTCATGCTGCCCCAGCAGACACCCCATTGAGCTGTCTAGCACTGTTAAGTACATTATCAAAGGTTTTCCTTCAGTCGGAGGCATCAGAATTGGTGGTTCTTAAAGGTATTCCTCGATCCTTTCGAAAGCGGTCTGGCATTCGTCATTCCACTTTACCACTTGATCTTTCTTCAAGAGCTTGAAGTTTGGCTAACAAGTAGCAGTCAAATGTGAACTGAACCTGGAGATATAATTTAGGCGTCCCAAGAAACCTCTAACTTCCTTCTCAGTACGGGGAGCCGGCATCTCTTGTATGGCATTAACCTTGGCAGGATCTACCTGAATACCTTTGTCATTGACGATGAACCCCATAAGTTTACCAGACCTTACCCCGAAGGTGCACTTGTTCGGATTTAGTCTCAACTTGTACGTCTTCAACATGTCAAACAACTTTTGTAGATGATCAAGGTGTTCTTCCTCAGTTTGAGACCTGGCTATCATGTCATCAACATAAACCTCTATCTCATTGTGGATCATATCGTGGAACAAAGCTACCATGGCTCGCTGATAAGTTGCCTTAGCATTCTTTAACCCAAAAGGCTTCACCTTGTAATAGAAAGTGCCCCACTGTGTGACCAAGGTTGTCTTCTCCATGTCTTCAGGTGCCATCTTGATCTGGTTGTAGCCAGAGAAACCATCCATGAAGGAAAAGATTTTATGTTGTGCGGTGTTGTCAACCAGGTCATCAATGTGGGGAAGCAGGAAGTCATCCTTGGGGCTTGCCCTATTCAGGTCTCTGTAGTCCACACACATCCATACCTTACCTTCTTTCTTTGGTACCGGGACCATGTTAGCAACCCACTGCGGATAGGAGGTGACAGCTAAAAACCCAGCGTTGAACTGTTTCATAACCTCTGCTTTAATCTTTTCTGACATTTCAGGGCGCATACGGCGGAATTTTTATTTAACCGGAGGACAATCTTCTTTAGTCGGCAAACAGTGTACCACAATATCAGTGTCTAAACCAGGAATGTCTTCATATGACCAGGCAAAGATCTCAACATAGTTGTGCAACATCTGCATCAACCGCTGTTTGACATTCATCTCCAGATTTGCGCCGATCTTGAATTCTTTTATTTCTTCCTCTATGCCCATGTTTATTGTCTCAACTGGATTTACATGAGGCTGTATGGCCCTCTCTTCCTGTTGTAAAAGTCTAGCAAGTTCTCCAGGTACCTCACAATATTCCTTACCTTCGTCCTCGACTTGGCTGATCGGATTTTTGAAGTTATAACTGACAATAGCAAAACTGTTATCAATGGGATCCAGAGTGGATATGGATCTGCAGTTTAATATGTGAGTGTGTGTAAGAGCATAGCTGTATTGATAAAGTAAAAGGCATAAAAGAAAAACAGAGAGCACAAAATTTATATGCAATAAACATCCAATGTTTTATTGATGACATATGAAAATGACATATAACAACCCTCACAAATAGACCATTGTGCCTCGGGTAAGACACAAGGCCATAGAGTTTATATTGTTTATTAGAAATTCGAAAAACAAGTAAGACAATTACTGCTGAACAAAATAAATCGGCACAAAATCTTTGGCCGTCCAGTTACTAGGTCCACCGTTGGTAGTAGGGTAGATTCAACTATCAATATCAGAATCCTCATCATTGTCTTCTATAGCGTTAACCCCACGATTGCTGATGCGTAGGGGAGGTCCTCCAGCCCGAGCACGTCGAACAACCCTTTGAGCTCCTGAAGTAAAGCCCACACCAAATTTGTCAGTTTTATGAGGAAAATCAGGGAGCTGTCCTCAAATGGTATATGTTGTACCTCAAAATTTTCCCTCTCATTTTACTCAGCACATGCCCATTGAGATCCTCAATTTGCTCAAGGTTGCCCAAGAGTTGACCAGACAAACTCTCTCCTAAGGCAATGTGTCTCAAATTAGGGTTTCCATTTTCATCAGGATGTGTGTACTCCAAAGGACTCAAATGCTTTCCATAGTCCTAATATGCTTTCAAGGCCATCCATGTCAAATATCATGCCTTGCACAAAAGGTTTGCTCAGTCAACTGTTCAAATGCTTGAGAATCGACTATATTAGGTCAAAAGTCAATTGTGGCCCACATACAGTCAAACCTCAAGATTTTTGGTCAACATCAACATTTTGAAGTGACTTTCATCATTTGATCAAGGGTTTATCATGATACCTCAAGGAATTCTCATAATTCATCAAAACTCAAAAGTTGCTAAATTAGGGTTTCTTAGGAAAAGTCAACCAAATTTTGACCAAGCAAAACTTCTTCATACTTTATCAGAAATTTTCCATCCAAGGCTCATTTTGAATAGGATGCAATTCCCTATAACCCATCTTCAACCCTCAAGATCAAAATATGCACTCATCAAAAGATAGGAATTTCTACATTATAGGTCCTTTTGAAAGTCAATAAAAACACTTTTTGGGTCAAAGCTTCTTACATGAACATGGAAGACCCAATTGAGATGAGACCAAAAGGGTTGTTTATGGGACATCCTAAGATTTCTAAAAAGTCCAAGAACACCTCTTTAGGGTTAAAATGGGAGGAGATATGCCTTGGCAAAGATGGCCATTTTTGCAAAATTTGCCAAAAGTCAAATATGCTCAAAAACACATTTTTTGTCAAATGGCCCTAGCATTTCATGATTGTATATTGCTTTTAACATCGTCCACGACCCAAATCAAAATCCACACATTATTTGTTTCATTATTCATTTTATTTTGATTTTTTATTAATTAAAAGTTGAATTAAATTAAATAAAGTGCAAAAAATACAAAAGATTTATTTTTATATGATTTTTTGGCAGGAATCAAATCCAATCAATCTATGATGACCAAGTAAAATCTTGCAAAAGTGGATTGATTCAAATTGACATGATTTTTGATGAATTTGGGAAGATATGATGCAAAAGAAAAACAAATCAAATCTTCATGATTTCAAGAGATTGGAATTGTTTTTGTTGCCCTAATCTATACTACTACATATACTGAGTAAAAACAAGCAAAAAACATAAGGATGACAGTCATGAAGAACACTAGAACAAACTCAAAAATTGGACAAAAAGTGGTGGGTCGATTTCCATTCTAGAGGGAAATTCAGAGCATTCCAAGGTTACCAATCACTTCCTAGACATCTCCAGAACGTATTTCAATCATTTGCAAGCCTTTCACGCCCAGAAACCCACACTACAGACCCACGGTTTGCATCCCCTAGCTTGAATCGTATTTTACAATTTACGCATGATTAGCCATTATTGAACATAACATTGTGTTTGTATGATCATTTGGAATGTTTTGGTTTATGTAGTTTGGGGTTTTGATGCATATATCCATGACTACCATTGCCAGGGTTTGTTCTTGCGTTTTAGGGTTTTGTCATATAGGTTAAATTGGCCAATAAAAAGGGTACCATGAAGATCGTGACATCAAGACCAGTTGAATCATGGTCTTGAATCTCATTTATCATGCGTTTTGATGATTTTTGAAACTCACAGGTTATAGCCATGGTTATTTGTCCGTAGGTATAGGTTACACACCTAATACGACGGAAGAGGAAGAAGATGATGATGTTTTCAACCATCATTGGGCCATTCAAACTGGGCGCGCGTTTTTTTCTTTCAGTTTCATCCACGTTGTTTTATATATTATGTATTATTATTATTACATTATTAATTGAACAATGTAGCGCAGCTGGAAAGGACGTGTGTTGGAAAGGGGAGAGGACCCGGGTTCGATCCCAGGTCCCAACAAATTTTATTTTCTTGTTTTCTTTCCACAAATTCAATGCACTACTTGCCCAAGCGTCCCATCATACGCCCCACTGATCCAACCAATGGATCATTCTTGATCAGATCCAACGCTTCACCAAAGCAGGACTATGGTGTGCTCTCAAGCTTGCACAATAGGGAATCTCACGCATGGGATGGGCTGAGGAGTTATTGGGCCTAAGCAGTTTCAACATGCACCCCCCTGATTTCTTCTAAACAGGCCTTTTCTATCTTTTTTATTCTAATCTTTTAATTACTTTTAATTATTTTCTTTTTTATAACATAAAAAAAATCATTACATTATTAAATAAAAAATAACAAAAAACACCAAAAAATATTTTTTCATAAAAAATATTTTATTTCCTTGAATTAATTAATTAAATTTAATTAGGGCAATTAAATCTTATTTTTGTAATTAAAATCAATTAGAAATTAGGGTTTAATTTTGTATATAATTAATTTTTCTTCAAAAAATAACTTAAATATTTTATCAAATTAGATTTTTTAGGTTTTCTAATCGTCCTCGCATTTAATTCGCCGCACGTATTTTAGTTACCTTTTATTATTATTGTAATTGCTCCGAGGTTGTAATAGACTTAATTAGGTTTTAATTCCACATTTTATTTTAGTAAAAAATAATTATGTATATGCGAAAGCCATGTAATAGCTAGAAATTTAAACTTTCCAAAATTTTAATTTCCACAAATTATAAACTGCTTAGATGTATGTTAATAAGATTGTATGGAAAGATTAACTGTAAATTAAAACGGTAGAAAACCCTAAATTGTGCGAAGAGAATTAACTGAAAATTACACTCGCACATGCTCACTCCTAGGGTTTACTCCACTCCGGTTGCCTGCGGTTAAACAGTCATAAAGTATAGGGTTTATTAGTGGTCGTCCTCTAGCCCCGAAAGATCTAAAAATGACCCATTCAGATGTTGCCTCAGAAAAGATCTTTAAGGCTTTAGGAGGGTTACTAAAATTCCCTATCATTGCTTTTGTGACCGTATCTGTCCCTTCAAACGTCCCTTAAAACTTCAACGGTGGTGCTACCTATTCCTTAATAATGGGATAGCGCTGTCAAAAGGAAAATGAACAGACTTTTTTTGAGTAGGTAGATTAAATATTAAGTACTTGCTCAATCAATCAAACAAAACTTTTCACACAAACACTTTTTCAAAACAATTTTCAAAACAACTTCGTCACACCGTTGAGGACTGATACAAGGGTTATCACGAAGTAAAACTTTTTTTCAAAACAATCACACACACAAGCAATTTTAAAATGAGCAAGTACCTAAGAGCCCATGGAAAACCATGGATGTAAAGGGTGCTAACACCTTTCCTTTCTATAATCTACACCCCCGTACTCAGAAACATCTCGAAAAAGGTTTTTTCTTTTCTTTTTCCTTTTTCTGATTGGATAAAATAAAAGTCGGTGGCGACTCTTGCTTACCGCGACATTTGCAAATACAAAATGCAAACCAGTATTAACAGTCGGTTCTGCCACCGTATCATAGAACTGGCGAATCTGCTGGGGAAGAACTAAAGTGGGGTTTACCTTAGGATCTAGGTCATTTCAAAATTGCTTTCTTGTTTGTTTTCTTTATTCTTAAAGGGTCTTGCTTGGGTTACTATAGATCCTACACCCGGATCTGGGGGAACTTTTTAGGTGAACAACAATAGATCGCGGAGACTGTACGATGTAGATCGATATGGTTTAAGTGATGGTTGTGTTGGTGTGGCACTTTGGTTGGTACCGGTATCCTTTGTGGGGAAACGAGGAGAATACGGGGCCGCCACGTGGTGTCATGAAGCACTAACGGACCTTAGAACCTTAATTGAGCAAACTTGGCCATTATAAAGTAGTGAGATAGCTGGCCTCAATATAGAGCTGAGGATTGGTTGATACTCGATGCTACGCTCATTGAGATCAGACTTTCGGGATATTTCGGCCGCAAGAAAAGATTGCTTGAGCTGAAACAATGCCCGATAAAGGATGGTCAGTGATATTGAGAATCTTTAGAACCTGGTTGCTTTTCTAAGACAGGTTTGAAACCAACTAAACTTCAAGAGGGTGCTTACCTATGGAATCCATGCAAGCCTAAACCTAAGCCTACTTGTGTGACTTGTTCTCTTTCTTTTCCTAACAATTTGAACTCATTGCAGGGCTTTATTTGTATTCCTTGCAGGACCTTGTTTGTATAAATCCAATAAATTAGTTTCGTACCATGCATTATTGCTTGATGCACATCATACACATCATAACATCATGCCTTAACATTTCCTTAACCATTTTAAGGATCTTGAGGGCCTATGATGCAGGTTATGATAAATCAGACGTCTAGCAAGGGGCAATGGGATTTATTTTCCTCTATCCAATGTCGTCAGAAGATCAAAACTCAATAAATTGAGTCAGGGGCTATGAACCACTTGATATGGTGAGCTTAACTCTTGTAGAAGGACCTTCAACGATACAAAGTTCTTCAATCAAAGCTGCAAAATTTCAACTTCTGACATTTCTTGTTTACCCCGTGAGATCCTTGAAAATATTGCATACATATGACATACACATCATTGCATAACAGGTACCATTACAAGCTTCTCATCTTCTTCGCTATTTATTTCAGCAAAAAATGTCTTCTGAACAAAGCATCAAAGACCTTCAGGCACAAAATGGCCAATTTCAAAAAATGTTCATAAATCTGGCAAAAGGGCAGGAGGATCTGAAAGCCCTCGTCCTGAAAGAGAAAAAGAAAAAGAAGAAGGTTGCCGGTATTCTGAATATGGGCAGAAGGTTTAGAGGGCCATTGAAGCAACAAGTCGATCTGACCTCTTCATCCAAGGAAGGGGAGAATCAAGAAGAAGAGGCAAGGGAGAAGGATCCCAGTCCTGAAGTTTCTGGCAATGATACCGACTACAATGATGAATAATATCCCCCGACTAAGGATAGGTACAAACAGTTAGAGGATCGTCTGAGCGCGATGGAGATCCAAAGAATACCATGACTGGATTTCAAAGAGCTGAGTTTGATATTTGGGGTAGTCATCCCACAGAAGTTCAAGGCTCCGATATTTGTGAAGTATGATGGGGTGTCTTGTCCTAAACTTCATCTCCATTCCTATGTGAGGAAGATCCAGCCTCACACTGCTGATAGGAATTTGAAGGTCCATTTCTTTCAGGACAGTCTATTCGGGACTCAACATGAATGGTTCTATCAGCTAGAGGGAACCAATGTCTGCAACTGGGAGGATCTAGCTGCTTCTTTTTACAAGTAGTATCAATATAACGCTGACGTTTCCCCTACCCGTACTCAACTCCAGAGTATGTCCGTGGGTGCAAGCGAAGGTTTCAATGACTATGCCCAGAAATGGAGAGATATGGCAGGGAGAGTCCAACCCCCTTTGTATGATAGGGAGTTGGTTGACATGTTTCTTGGTACACTGTCTGGTCCGTTCTTCAATCACTTGATTGGTAGCTCCTCAGCTAGTTTCACTGAGCTGATATTGACTGGAGAAAGGGTAGAAGCTGGGATCCGGAGCGGAAAAATCCAGAAAGACACCTCTTCGAGTACTGTAAAGAAGCCATTCACGGGTAAGAAGGAGGTCAATGTCATGTATAACTCAAGAGGTCAGAGCAGAGCTGAGCGTCTTCCAACGGTAGGGGCTGTGATGATACCTAGGCCTACGGCTACTCAACAATGAAACAATCATCCAAGGGTAGAAAGACCTCAAAGGTAGTTCACCCGAATCAATATGCCACTGTCACAAGCATTGCAACACATGTTGAAGATGAATCTGTTAGAACAAAGTTTGAATCTACTACCCTATGTTTAAGTTTTGATGATAACAAAATGAAAAGATATATTATTTATATGATTCATGTATGAACTATTTGCTACCTAAAAATATTACGTTCTGCCTTGCAGAAACTCTGATAGGTATCAGCAAGAGCACACTTAATCAGCATCAGAATTTTGGTTCTTGACACCAACATCAGAAGTTGCTATATCAAAATACCAGAATCAGAAGATTAACTCACGTGTATGCTGAAGCTTGATGAACAGAACTGCGCTCAACACTCTGATAAAGAAAACAACAGTTCATCAGCAGTTAAGCAGAGTCAGAATGAGCCAAGCCAGAACATGCATTAAGTAAGCAACGGTACTGTGCATTGAAAGCAAATTATTACCAACGGCCTCATTCCAGACAAGATCTGCTCAATAAGGAAAGTTTGTTATTAGCATTGAATCAAGAATATTGCTCCAACGTTCAACAATCTCAGTGCTATATAAACAAGAATATGAAGATTGAATTGGCTAATTCTCTCCAACATTTTACACGCCTAAAAGCTAACCATAATCTTCCTTCTCTCAGTTTGCTAAACTCTACATATCTCCTTACTCAATCATTGTTTAGCAATCTAGTTTCATAAGCTTAAGTTGTGTATACATCACAGTTGTGATACAGTTTTGTAGAAAACATTCACACACTTAGATTTATCTTCTTTGTAAGAAAGTGTTTCCTTGACAAACCGGGTTGTGGTTTGCATCAAGAAGGCTTTAGCAGTTGTTAAAGCAGTTTGTAATATTCAGTTGAATATAGTGGATTAAGACCTCGTTGGAGAGAGGCAAAATCACCTTGACGGGTGGACTGGAGTAGTTTGAGATCAAACGAACCAGGATAAAAATATCTTGTTCATTGCATTGATTTTCAGTTTTACAATTCAACCCCCCCTTCTTGTGTTTTTCACTTCTTCAATTGGCATCAGAGCGCCTGGTTCTGAGCTAAAACACTTAACCGTGTCAGTACAAGATCCAGCGTCAGAAAAACACAATGGCAGGAAACTATTCTCACACCAGCAATGACAACCATGAGGATAGAGACAGATTCAGCGGCAAACCTCCAGTCTTTGATGGAGAAAACTTTGATTACTGGAAAGACAGAATTGAAAGCTTCTTTCTGGCACATGATGCTGATCTGTGGGATATGGTGACAGATGGATACACGCACCCTGTGAATGCAAGCGGTCAGAAGATTGATAGAAAAACTATGACTGATCAACAAAAGCGTGACTTCAAGAACCACCACAAGGCCAGAACCATCCTTCTCAGCGCCATCTCCTATACTGAATATGAAAAGATCTTCAACAGAGACACAACAAAGAACATTTTTGACTCACTCAGAATGACGCATGAGGGCAACGTTCAGGTCAAAGAAACTAAAGCTCTGGCGCTCATTCAGAAGTATGATGCGTTCAAAATGGAAGAATCTAAATCCATTGAAACAATGTTCTCAAGATTCCAGATTCTGGTAGCTGGTCTCAAGGTTCTGGACAAAGGATACTCTACTGCTGACCATGTCAAGAAAATCATCAGAAGTTTACCCAAGCAGTGGAGACCAATGGTTACAGCTCTGAAGCTAGCAAAAGATCTCAACAAAATTACTCTGGAGGAACTTATAAGCTCCCTCAGAAGTCATGAGATAGAGCTAGAAGCTGACGAGCCTCAGAAGCAAGGTAAGCCTTTAGCATTGAAATCTAACAAAAAATCTGAGTCTAAAGTTTTGCAGGAAGTTGAAGAAACATCTGATGGATCCTCATCAGAAGAAGACGAACTCTCCCTCCTCTCCAGAAGAGTAAATCAACTGTGGAAGCAGAGGCAAAGGAAGTTCAGGAATCCCAGAAGATCTGATCAGAACGAGTCCTCTTCCAGATACAGAAGGACAGATTCTTCCTCTGGATACAGAAGATCTGAAGGCTCCTCAAGTAGCAAAAAGCCAAACACCAAGGACATCATCTGCTATGAGTGCAATGAGCAAGGACACTACAAGAGTGATTGCCCAAAGCTTCAGAGGGAAAAGCCCAAAAAGAAGTTTGGAAGAGAAAAGAAGAAAAGTCTCATGGCTACATGGGATGACTCTGACTCGTCTGAAGCTGACTCAGAATCAGATGATGAGAGGGCTAACATAGCTCTCATGGCTAACATTTCAGAAGATAGTGAAGCTTCTGAATCAGACTCTGAATCAGACACTGAAGAGGTATTTCCTAACTTTGCTGTTAATTTTACCAAGGCTGAACTTGTTGAAAGCCTTAATGAAATTCTGGAAAGGTATCAGCAAATTAGAGTTAAATTCAGAGACCTGAAAAGGAATCTTGAATCTGACTCTAATAAGACTGAGAGTCTCAAATTGGAGAATTCTGAGCTGAGAAATAAGATTTCAAAATTAGAAAATACTTTACAAAACTCTCAGAAGGAACCAATTTCTGAAACTCCTAGCAATGCTGATGAGATCATCAAGGAGTATGATCACAGTTTCCAGAAGTTCCTTGCTAAAAGCATAGATAGAAGCAAAATGGCTTCAATGATCTATGGAGTTAGCAGAAACGGCAGGAAAGGAATAGGATACCAAGGTAAGGTTCCTACACCAAAGAATGTCATGGACTTAACCATTAAACACACTCCTCTGAATTCACATTTTGTGTATGGTCACACACATGATATTAAATACACTAGCAGTAAGTACTCTGTGAAACCAAAATTCAACCAGAGTTTTGGTAAAACTAACAAATCAGGACCCAAGAAAATCTGGGTACCTAAGGATAAAATAATACATGTTGCAGATATCTTTAGCAGCAAGTCAGAAACACCAGTCATGGTACCTGGACTCTGGCTGCTCGCGACACATGACGGGAAGAAGGCATATGTTCCAAATCCTGGAACTTAAGCCTGGAGGCCACGTTGGCTTTGGAGGCAATCAAAGGGGAAAAATAATTGGCTCTGGAGCTGTAGGTAATGGAAATCTTCCCTCTATTAATAAGGTTCTGCTAGTAGATGGATTAATGCATAATCTGTTATCCATAAGTCAATTAAGTGATAACAGTTATGATATAATCTTTAATCAAAAATCATGTAAAGCTGTTAGTCAGAAAGATGGGACTATCCTGTTTAATGGTAAGAGGAAAAACAACATTTACAAAATCAAACTTTCTGAACTAAAAAGTCAGAATGTAAAGTGCCTTCTGTCTGTTAACAACGAGCAGTGGATCTGGCTCAGAAGATTGGGGCATGTTAGTATGAGAAGAATATCTCAGATTAACAAACTCAATCTGGTCAGAGGACTTCCTAATTTGAAGTTCAATTCAGATGCTCTGTGTGAAGCATGTCAGAAAGGCAAGTTTGCAAAACCTTCTTTTAAATCTAAAAATGTTGTTTCTACCTCTAAGCCATTAGAACTTCTGCACATTGACTTATTTGGACCAGTTAAAACTGCTTCAGTCAGTGGCAAGAAGTATGGGTTAGTAATCGTAGATGACTATAGCAGATGGACATGGGTAAAGTTCTTAAGACACAAGGACGAGTCACACTCTGTGTTTGTTACCTTCTGTAACCAAGTTCAGAATGAAAAGGATCTTAGAATCGTTAAAGTCAGAAGTGATCATGGTGGAGAATTTGAAAACAAAGATTTTGAGTCATTCTTTAATGACAGAGGCATTCTGCATGATTTCTCTTGTCATAGAACTCCCCAACAAAATGGAGTTGTAGAACGAAAGAACAGAACATTGCAAGAAATGGCCAGAACCATGATCAATGAGACAAACGTTGCTAAGATCTTCTAGGCAGAGGCAATAAACACAGCGTGCTACATTCATAATAGAATCTCAATAAGACCTATTCTGGAAAAGACTCCATATGAATTGTGGAAGAACAGAAAGCCCAACATTTCATATTTTCATCCATTTGGATGTACTTGCTTTATGTTAAATACAAAGAATTATTTGAACATGTTTGACTCTAAAGCACAGAAGTGTATTATGTTAGGATACTCTGAACGCTCAAGAGGGTACAGAGTATACAATACAGAAACACAGATTGTGGAAGAATCAATCAGTGTTCATTTTGATGATAAGCTTGACTCTAAAAAGTCAAAGCAGAATGAAGTTTTTGCAGGTATGGAAATTGAATTTACAGGTTCTGAAGACAAGTCATCAGAAGCTCTCAACACAGACACTCCTTCAACGTCTGAAAGGAGCACTGCTAGAAATCCTACAACAGCTGCTGATCAACCTCAGAAGAGATCACCCAGAAGCAGCTTGGATCACCCAGAAGAGACTATCTTAGGAAGAAAGGAAGATCCAATCAGAACAAGAGCAAGCTTCAGAAACTCTGAAGAAACTCTCATGGGACTTGTGTCTCTGATTGAACCTTCTTCTATTGATGAAGCACTTCTGGATAATGACTGGATTCTGGCAATGCAAGAAGAGCTGAATCAATTCACCAGAAATGACGTATGGGATCTTGTTCCCAGACCAAAAGGATTCAACGTCATTGGAACAAGATGGGTCTTCAGAAACAAGCTAAATGAACAAGGTGAAGTCATCAGAAACAAGGCACGACTGGTTGCACAAGGTTATAGTCAGCAAGAGGGGATAGACTATACAGAAACCTTTGCTCCAGTCGCCAGGTTAGAATCTATCAGACTTTTAATTTCATTTGCTGTTAATAGAGGCATCACTCTGTATCAGATGGATGTCAAGAGTGCATTCTTAAATGGTTATATAGAAAAAGAGGTTTATGTGCACCAACCCCCTGGTTTTGAAAATACAAAACATCCAGAACATGTTTTCAAACTAAAGAAGTCACTATATGGTCTGAAACAAGCTCCCAGAGCTTGGTATGAAAGGCTAAGTAACTTTCTGTTAGAAAATGAATTCACCAGAGGGAAGGTGGACACTACCTTATTCTGTAAATCAGTTAAGAATGACATCTTAGTCTGTCAAATTTACGTTGATGATATTATTTTTGGTTCTACTAATCCTTCTCTTGGAAGAAAATTTGCTAAGTGTATGCAGGCAGAATTTGAGATGAGCCTCATGGGGGAACTGAAATTCTTTCTAGGAATTCAGATCAATCAAACTCCAGAGGGAACTTACATTCATCAGAGCAAATACATCAGAGATCTTCTGAAGAAATTTGACCTCTCAGAATGTAAGCCATCAAAGATTCCAATGCATCCCACGTGCATTCTGGAAAGAGAAGAGGTAAGCAAAAATGTAGAACAGAAAGTCTACAGAGGTATGATTGGTTCTCTCCTTTATCTGACTGCTTCAAGACCTGATATATTATTCAGAATTTGTATTTGTGCTAGATTCCAATCAGATCCTAGAGAATCTCACTTAACAGTTGTTAAGCGAATTTTCAAGTATCTGAAAGGTACTACTAATCTGGGTTTGTTTTATAGAAAATCTAGTGATTACAGTTTAGTAGGCTACTGCGATGCTGACTTTGCTGGAGACAGAGTGGAGCGTAAAAGTACTTCTGGAAGCTGCCAGTTTCTGGGAGAAAATCTGATCTCTTGGTCCAGCAAAAGGCAATCAACAATTGCGCTATCAACAGCAGAAGCTGAGTACATAGCAGCAGCAAGATGTAGCACACAAATGCTCTGGATGAAAAGTCAGCTTGAAGACTTCCAGATTTTTGAGAGTAACATTCCAATACTCTGTGATAATACTTCTGCTATTTGCTTAAGTAAGAATCCCATTTTACATTCTAGAGCTAAGCATATAGAAATAAAACATCACTTCATTAGGGACTATATTCAGAAAGGAATGTTGAATTTAAAATTTATAGATACAGACCATCAATGGGCTGATATCTTCACTAAACCCCTTTCTGAAGATAGGTTCAATTTCATTCTGAAACATCTCAGCATGAAAATCTGCCCAGAGTGAAAATGTTTTAATTCCATATATTTATCTTCAGAATGTATTTGTTTTACTGTGAACTTCTGATCAATCTCTTTTCAGAAAGATAGAACATGCAGATTGTATCAGATGCAAGTCTAAAGATATGACAGTCTAAGCTCAAAGACAGACGTGCTGATCACTACATCAAACAAGTGTCATCCAATCATCAGCAAATCTCTGAAGCAGAACACGTGCACGCTTCTGAGAAGGAAAAACGCTGATTGGGTGCATTGAGACACATGTCTGGTAACCGTTTTTAAGTATCTTTCTCAAATCCCCCAAAATCAGCAAGCATTAAATGAAAGTAATCATGTGTTTAAAACGTAATCATGATTTTATTTCTCTCTCTTAAAAACGTTTACAATTTCAAAATATTCTGAACCTTATTTAAACACGTTAAACCTCTCACTTTCATCTTTTACAGTTTCTCATTATTTCTCAAGCATTCTCTGCATTTTTCTGTGTTCATCTTTCTCAAAATCCCTAAGTGTGAACGTGGCAACCTCCAACAGTGCTTCTGCAGGTTCTCAGAAGAAAGCATCATCTGAACAGTATCAAGTGCCATTCAGAACACTCCTCACTCCTATGAAGAATCTTGAAGTGTTATCTGAATTGATCATTGATTTTGGAAGTCTGAAGGAAAACGGTTTTGATTTAACAGAAGAAGTTATGGCACAGAAATGGGAAAGGTATTTTGACAGGTTGGTTGGACCAACATTTCCAATGTTAGTCAAGGAGTTCTGGATTCATGCAACGGCTTCAACGCATCAAGTCACCTCCTACATTATGGGGAAGAAGATTGTGATCACTAAGGATCACATAGCAAAGTTAATTGGTTACAGTGGCGGTGGCGTCCGCTGTATTGATATGGCTGAGAGATGTGCTGACGTGGGCGTTATAGCAGAAAGGATTTTCACCCATGGGGTGTCCAGCAGCAAGATCAAAGATCTGAAGGATCATCACAGAGTTTGGGCGAAGATAATTCTGGGGTGTTTTAACCATAGGAAGCCAACTAGTTCCCCTGATTACATAAATGTGGATCAGCAGTTTCTGATCTACTTTATCAATCAGAAGGTAAAAATCAACTTGGCTCATCTTCTGTTTAACCACCTCAGAACAAGCGTGAAGGAAACCAGGGAAGAAGAAAGAACAAAGAGGGATTGGATACCCTTTGGAAGGTTGATATCAGATATTCTGACTGAGAATAGGCTGATAGAGCATCTGATAGAAGCTCAAGAGTTAAGCACCATTGAACCAACGGTTGGGAAGCCTCTGAACGCGAAGAACTTGAAGAAAATGAAGTTGATAGAGAATATAAAAAAGGAACCCAGCGCTACTCCTATTGCTGATATCACCAGCAGAAGAGTCCCACTGAGTGACTTTCCTTTATTTTCTGAGATAGAATTCAAGCCAGTGGTAGTTCTCAGATATCTGGACGCGTGCAAAGCTGATGGTACAGATCCCAATCTGAAGATCAAAGATCTGCACCAACCTCAACCAGAAGTGACACTGAAGAAGACGAAGAAAAGGAAGGCACCTTCAGAAGGATCATCCCAGCAGACACCCAAGAAAAGAGGTAATTTATCTGCTGCTTCTGTTTTAAATTCTTCTACTATTCCAGCATCAATTCCACCTCCAACCTCTCAGAGAATCTCAATCCCCATCCCAACAATAGATGAAACTGAACCAGAAGATGACCCTTCTGAGGCACTTCAACTCAGAAGACCCCGAACCAAACATCCCAAACCAACAATATCAACAACATCAACAATTGACAAAGTGCTGTCTGACATTGATCAACACACTTCTGATCACTCCTCCATCAATCCAAACTCTGAACCACAAATTGTCCCTTCTCCACAACCAGAACAACAGCAATCTGCTGAAGAACCAGAACAACAACAACCTCTCTCATCCATTCCAGAAGAACCTCTTATCCCTGAACAACCAGAAATTCCAACAACTTCTCCACAACCAGCAATTCCGTCTCCCTCTCCTCAACCAGAAATTCATCCACCATCTCCTCAACCTGAGTTTCATCACTCTGAAACTTCAACTCCTCCACCTTCTGAACCTCATTCACCTCAACCATCACCTCTGGCAATCCAGCTGCCATGTGGAACAACAGTCACAATGGCCCATCTGCCATCCTCGCCAGAATCTACACCACCAAATACTCCCAAAACACCAAACAGTCCAATCATTATCTCTGATTCTCCCACTCCATCTCCAAAACAAACAGCTCCCAAGCAAACCACCGAAAACCCCAGCAGGACCTTCATAGACTTAACAATCTTTGACCGTCTTGCTGATCTGAAAAATAAAATAGCCATTCCAAAACCAAAACAACGAAATGTTGGCTCTGGTATTATGAATTTTGAAACAGGTTTGCAGCAGTGGATTGCTTCTCTGAAGCAAGTCTATCCTAGAATGATTGACCCAGCTGCCTCTGACCAGCTCTGGTCACAATTCAGAATTTGGGTACGTGCTGAAGCCCTCAAGTTGCAGGATATCAACTATGAGCAGGCACAACAGAACTTCATCAAGCTACTGAAGGAAGTTGAAAGTCAGCTGCCACAGGAAGACGTGCTCCCTCTGGATAGTGAGCCATGGTCTGAGAAACAGCTAGCTTCAAAGGTGCAACCAGAAGAAGACAAGACTATTCAAGATGAAGCAAGTCAAGCAGAAGATGTTGCAGAAAGCTCTCAGAAGCTCCCTGCTTCTGGTGTTTCTTAAGCTGCCTTGGACAGGCAGACTCTGGAAGAGCTGAAGCTGAATGACATGCGTCTGCAGCAAAGGATGGATGAAAATGACCAGAAGATGAAAGAAAGGATGGATGTGCAGGATAGCAAGATAGACACAGTTGTCAGCATGGTACACAAGCAGAATGAGACTGCTGATCAGATCAAAGCCATGCTGGAGAACCTGTTCACACGCTTTCCTCCACAACCTTAGTTCTTTTTCATTCATGTCTTTTTCATGTTTTCTTTGATTATCTGTTGTACTGTTTTGTTTGATTCTGAACCTTTTAATATGACAAGTTTTTCTGCCTTAAATATTTTAGCACATCACTTACACTTTTTGATTGCTGACAAAAAGGGGGAGAACAAGAATGATATTTTAAATAATAACGGATTACTAAGACGGAAATTCTCGAACATTCTAACTCTGATATACTTGAATATGTTCTCTGTTTTGCTTAAGTCTACAGGTACAAGAAAGCTCCATGATACTCTGAAGACTAAAGCTCTGACACTCTGACCCAAAGCAAAGCTCTGACAAGAAAAGCTCTGATACGCTGATCTGAAGCTCTGCTCTAATATGCTGATCTAAAGCTTCTGATAATCAAAACTCTGAGAATCTGATGTTCAAAGAAAGGCAATAAAAAAGGGAAGCAATAAACTCAGGGGGAGTATCTCTCAACTCTTATCCCTTATCTTTGATAACCTCTTACTCTGATACATCTTATCATTTAGTTACCTCTGATACTTTTTCACGTTATTTTCAATTAAAAATATCTAGTTTTTGTCATCATAAAAAAGGGGGAGATTGTTAGAACAAAGTTTGAATCTACTACCCTATGTTTAAGTTTTGATGATAACAAAATGAAAAGATATATTATTTATATGATTCATGTATGAACTATTTGCTACCTAAAAATATTACGTTCTGCCTTGCAGAAACTCTGATAGGTATCAGCAAGAGCACACTTAATCAGCATCAGAATTTTGGTTCTTGACACCAGCATCAGAAGTTTCTATATCAGAATACCAGAATCAGAAGATTAACTCACATGTATGCTGAAGCTTGATGAACAGAACTGCGCTCAACACTCTGATAAAGAAAACAACAGTTCATCAGCAGTTAAGCAGAGTCAGAATGAGCCAAGCCAGAACATGCATTAAGTAAGCAACGGTACTATGCATTGAAAGCAAATTATTACCAACGGCCTCATTCCAGACAAGATCTGCTCAATAAGGAAAGTTTGTTATTAGCATTGAATCAAGAATATTGCTCCAACGTTCAACAATCTCAGTGCTATATAAACAAGAATATGAAGATTGAATTGGCTAATGCTCTCCAACATTTTACACGCCTAAAAGCTAACTATAATCTTCCTTCTCTCAGTTTGCTAAACTCTACATATCTCCTTACTCAATCATTGTTTAGCAATCTAGTTTCATAAGCTTAAGTTGTGTATACATCACAGTTGTGATACAGTTTTGTAGAAAACATTCACACACTTAGATTTATCTTCTTTGTAAGAAAGTGTTTCCTTGACAAACCGGGTTGTGGTTTGCATCAAGAAGGCTTTAGCAGTTGTTAAAGCAGTTTGTAATATTCAGTTGAATATAGTGGATTAAGACCTCGTTGGAGAGAGGCAAAATCACCTTGACGGGTGGACTGGAGTAGTTTGAGATCAAACGAACCAGGATAAAAATATCTTGTTCATTGCATTGATTTTCAGTTTTACAATTCAACCCCCCCTTCTTGTGTTTTTCACTTCTTCAGAATCTGGTCACGGTGATAGACCCTCATCCGAACCCGAAGACTTCCTCTCCTAACTACAATCCGGATGCGGGGTGTGCTTATCATTCTGACAGCCCGGGGCATGATACTAATGATTGTTGGGCACTGAAATACAAGATTCAGAATATGATTAATGCCAAGGAGATCAAATTCTATTCTCCTGAGACTCCCAACGTGATTACTGCTCCCTGCCAAAACATTGCTAGAATCGAAAACATTTTTGTTCATTTGAATTCTCAAGCTATATTTTCTTTGTTTATTCGAACAATTATTGTCATGTCAAAACTTTGTCAAAACTTTGTTTTCACTTTGATTAAACTTCACTATACTTCCTTTTAGTGATATTCAACTCTCGATTAAAAACTATAAGCCTTAGATGGAGGATGACAAAAATGATACCACAATCTCTACAATATGCTTTTGAACAGACCCCGCTGACGATGTACAAGCGTTGTTTCAAATCCTAACTAGGGGAGTTATAAGGAAGATAATCCCTAGCCAGCCCCTTCAAGCCAAAGAAGTAGGAGTTTTTCTTTTCACACAAATTAAAACCCTTAATCATAACCCGGGGCAGGGTAGTTTTCTCAGTTAATTCAGGGGCGCATTCAGTCACAATCTTCCGCTTCGTATACAATGAATGGCATCGAAGACGTCCTTCCAAAACAAAAGACGGTGATGGTTCCGTATAATTGTCAAGACAAGCAGTCATTATCTCTCGAAATAAACACCCATTAAGTCAAAACTTATGAAGGAGACTTAAGAGAAAAATTGGGGCATCCCGCTGACTGTAATCACAAAAGAAACATTTCAGGAAAAAGTAGGGATAACGAAAACCAAAAAAGAGGTTACTACAAATCCTCGACAAAAAGAAGATTACAAAAATGACTGCCTTTTCAAAACAAATGTTAAATTTCTGAATCATCCCCAAGTATCAGAGCAAAGATTCCAGACTCAATCGGGATCTAAACGCGCAATTAACTGAGCATAGGACTGAAGAACATCACGAAGAGCGGGTTGGATACAAATAAAATTTGAGCCTTTATCCTTTGTTTCTTGAACCGTGAACCAGGCCACGTTATAACCCTTAAAAGTCCTAGCTGAAGCATGGATTAGTTTGAGAGCATACTGTTACAAAGGTATCCTGACTCCTGTAGGCTTTGTTATGAATCCTGAGTTAATATCACATTCTTGCAAATTTCATTTTACTACACAAAACACATTTTCAAAAAAAATTTCAAGACAGACATGAGTTTTGCATTCTTTAAATGACATTGTTTGCATATGACTAATTGTTTGACAGCAGAGAAATCCACACAATGGATATTCAATGAACATACACCCTCTCAATGAACAGAACCACCTCAGCGGGAAAGACACTTCCAATAACAGGTCTTCCATAAGCAAGGGGCATGACATGATGTCTAAACACACCTGGGGCAGTCTCTCCAAAAGTGCCAAATAACCAAGGGCAAATCTCCATATGAATCGCTTGGGGAATTACGCACGCATTCCATTAATGAATCATGTGCCATCAAGAAAACATTTTTGACAGTACTACAACACAACACTATGGACAATGACAACTCTCTACATCCTGAAAGCATGGACATAGTCGGGAAATACTACGTATGGAAAAAAAAGACCCGCTAGGTTGACACACCTAGGCAAAAATAAGGGAATCCCGGAAAACCAAAAGGGTTCGGGAAAAAGTTAGGGATATACATAAAAAAAATATCTATACACCCGGCAAGTCGAAAACTCGAAAGGGCGGCTTGGGCAAAAAAGGGTATCCCGGTGGACTGAAAACCCGAAAGGGTGGTCTAGGCAAAAGTTAGGGATTTAAAACGTACGACTATGTCCCGTCACTTGTCTATCAGTGGAAGACTTATACCTTGATCAGCATTCATCAAGAGCACCAGAATCGAGAAACGGTTCAGATACGATCCAGATACGGATGTCATTCTTCTACTTATTCAAGATTTTCATACATCGAGAAATGGTTCAGATATGATCTAGATACGAATGTCATTCTACTACTTATTCAAGATTTTCATACATCGAGAAACGGTTTAGATACGATCCAGATACGGATGTAATTCTGCTACTTATTCAAGATTTACATACATCGAGAAACAGTTCAGATACGATCCAGATACGGATGTCATTCTGCTACTTATTCAAGATTTCCATACATCAAGAAATGGTTTAGATACGATCCAGATGCATATATCATTATGCTACTTATTCAAGATTTTCATACATCGAGAAACGGTTCAGATACGGATGTCATTCTGCTACTTATTAAAGATTTTCATACATCGAGAAATGGTTTAGATACGATCCAGATACGAATGTCATTCTGCTACTTATTCAAGATTTTCATATGTCGAGAAACGGTCCAGATACGATCCAGATACGGATGTCATTCTACTACTTATTCAAGATTTTCATACGTCGAAAAACGGTTCTGATACGATCCAGAGAAGGATATCATTCTGACACTCATTCGACACATGCTTCAAGTACAGTTCAGATACGATCCAGAGGCGGATGTCATTCTGACACTCATTAAACACATGTTTCAAGTACAGTTTAGATATGATCCAGAGACGGATGTCATTCTGAAACTCATTCAACACATGTTTCAAGTACAGTTCAGATACGATCCAGAGATGGATGTCATTCTGACACTCATTAAACACATGTTTCAAGTACAATTCAGATACGATCCAGAGACGGATGCAATTTTGACACTCATTAAATACATGTTCAAGTACAATCACGACATAGATCCATCCACAAAATCTCCGCATGTACTTTTTCCATCATGGTACAAGGGGCAGAGACAGTTGGAAGCGAAGTCACTATCACATACAAGCCAGTGATACCTATATTCCCCATAGAGCCGAGACAACCAAGGTCCGACCTCTGTATCCCCAAGCAGGAATTCCTTCCCCAGCAGGTTCCTTCAGAAAGCTGATATCCGCATTCCCTAGCCGAGTTTTATAACCATGAGCAGTTTATAAAGCCATCTCCCGAGCAGAGTTTATTTCTCTGACAGCGGAAGCTCAATCTCCAACATAGCTCTTCTCTCCAGCAATGAAAGTTCATCCACAGCTGAGTTTATTTCTCTAAATCAGCAGATCTTCCAATAGAGTGTCTCTCTTCCCCACAGAGTCATTTCCCTGCAGGATTATTCTCAGACAAAGTCTCTTCCGATAGGACATTCATAAACAAGGAGCGAATCTACAGTATAGTCGTCTCTGTTCACCATCCCCGATGGAAGTAGAAGGATCACAATCCTCTACCACAGTCAGGAATGCTATATTCTCCAGCAGCAGTCAGTGATTTATTTTCCTAAACTCGGACGTGTCACAATAGCATTTCATGTTCATACATCATGACGTGCGCACACATATCGCATACAATATAATCTCATTTATTTTTAGAACATCGTCATACAATGCATTTCATGCATCACATATAATTAATCATGTACCTTTTCAGGAAAGATGGTTATCATCAACAATTTCCAGCAGGTCCAAGATTATCTCCTGAAACTAAACAGAGTAATTATCTGCGCGACTAAATGCAGCCCTCCACGGGTTTGTCATGAAGCAATCTTACACGGGTTTCTCCTAAATGCAGCTTCACATGGGTTTATCTTGAAAAAATCCCACACGGGCCCCTTCTCATACATTTCCAAATAAATTTTCACATAGACTTATCCTGAAGCAACCTTACCCAGGTTCCTTCTTGGTCCCGATGTAGTTTAACCCGGACTAATCCTGAAGCAACCTTACCCAGGTTCCTCCTTACAATTTCCCGATGTAGTTTTACCCAAACTCATCATGTAGCAGCCTTACCTAGGTTCCTTCTAAAGTCCTACACATACTCATCACAAAGCAACCTTACCCAGGTTCCTCCTGAAGTTTTACACAGACTTATCCCGAAGCAACCTTACCCAGGTTCCTTCTCGATCCCGATGTAGTTTCACCCGGACTCATCCTGAAGCAACCTTACCCAGGTTCCTCCTTACAATTTACCGATGTAGTTTTACCCAAACTCATCACAAAGCATCCTTACCTAGGTTCCTTCTGAAGTCCTACACATACTCATCACAAAGCAACCTTACCAAGGTTGCTCCTAAAGTTTCACACGAACTTAGCCCAAAGTAACCTTACCCAGGTTCCCTCTGCAGTTTTACCCAAAATCCTCACGAAGCAACCTTACCCAGGTTCCTTCTCAATTTAGATACAGTTTTGCCCAAACTCCTCACGAAGCAACATTACCCAGGTTCCTTCTAAGTTCAGATGCTATTTTACCCAAACTCCCCACGAAGCAACCTTACCCAGGTTCTTTCCCATAAGCCCTACTATCCAAGCTTTCATCTCGAAGCAACCCTACGATCCAGGTTCCTTCTCTCTTATCTCCAGACAACAGTTTACAGTGCTGTAAGAGTTGGACCCGATCAGATACGATCGATTTCACGCTTCCCCAGTAAGTCACTGTGCAACCTGATACAACTTACTTCAACCTCATCAATCAAGAGTTAATTCCCCAGTAGAGTAATGGACAACCGAATCTCCTAGACTCTATTTCCCAGGACATAAGTCAACATGCCCCGACGAAGTCCTCCTCAATGGCTAATCTGGGAATTCTCGCAAAGGAATCTCTTATGCGACCAATATTTTCTTTGGATGGCATCTTTAAGCCCATCCCCGACAACTCTCCGTCTCTTTGCAAATGGCATCTGTAAGCCCATTCCTGATACCACCGATCGACACTCACTTCATACGAGTACAAATTTCTGGGCACTCTAGTGTTCAATCATCTTCCACCTTCAGATCACGAAAGGCAGACAAGCCAATCTACATCCTTAGGTTTAAGAAGATTGAACAGGGGCAGTTGTTGTAGCCCAAATTTTTTCCCTCTCATTTTACTCAGCACATGCCCATTGAGATCCTCAATTTGCTCAAGATTGCCCAAAAGTTGACCAGACAAACTCTCTCCTAAGGCAATGTGTCTCAAATTAGGGTTTCCATTTTCATCAGGATGTGTGTACTCCAAAGGCCTAAAATGCTTTCCGTAGTCCTAATAAGCTCTCAAGGTCATCCATGTCAAATATCATGCCTTGCACAACAAGTTTGATCAGTCAACTGTTTAAATACTTAAGAATTGACTGTATTTGGTCAAAAGCCAACTGTGGCCCACATACAGTCAAACCTCAAGATTTTTGGTCAACATCAACATTTTGAAGTGACTTTCATCATTTGATCAAGGTTTGATCATGATACCTCAAGGAATGTTCCTAATTCATCAAAACTCAAAAGCTGCTAAATTAGGGTTTCTCAGGAAAAGTCAACCAAACTCTGACCAAGCATGACTTCTTCATACTTTATTAGAAATTTCCATTCAAGGCTCATTTTTAAGAGGATGCAATTCCCTACAACCCATCTTCAGACCTCAAGTTCAAAATATGCACTCATCAAAAGATAGGAATTTCTACATTATAGGTCCTTTTGAAAAGTCAACAAAAACACTTTTTGGGTCAAAGCTTCTTACATGAACATGGGAGACCCAATTGAGATGATACCAAAAGGGTTGTTTAGGGGACATCCTAAGCTTTCTAAAAAGTCCAAGAAAACCTCTCTAGGGTTAAAATTGGAGGAGATATGCCTTGGCAAAATTGGCCATTTTTGCAAAATTTGCCAAAAGTCAAATATGCTTAAAAAGACATTTGTTTGTCAAATGGGCCTAGCATTTCATGATTGTATCTTTCTTGTAACATGGTCCACGACCCAAATCAGCATCCACACATTATTTGTTTCATTATTCAATTTATTTTGATTTTTTATTAATTAAAAGTTAAATTAAATCAAATAAAGTGCAAAAAATACAAAAGATTTATTTTGATCTGATTTTTTGGCAGGAATCAAATCCAATCAATCTATGATGACCAAGTAAAATCGTGCAAAGGTGGATTGATTCAAATTGACATGATTTTTGATGAATTTGGGAAGATATGATGCAAAAGAAAAACAAATCAAATCTTCATGATTTCAAGAGATTGGAATTGTTTTTGTTGCCCTAATCCATACTACTACATATACTGAGTAAGAACAAGCAAAACACATAAGGATGGCAGTCGTGAAGAACACTAGAACAAACTCAAAAATTGGACAAAAAGTGGTGGGCCGATTTCCATTCTAGAGGGAAATTCAGAGCATTCCAAGGTTACCAATCACTTCCTAGACATCTCCAGAATGTGTCTCAATCATTTGTAAGCCTTTTTACACCCAGAAACGCACGCTACAGACCCACGGTTTGCATCCCCTAGCTTGAATCGATTTTACAATTTACGCATGATTAGCCATTATTGAACATAGCATTGTGTTTGTATGATCATTTGGAATGTTTTGGTTTACGTAATTTGGTGTTTTGATGCATATATCCATGATTGCCATTGCTAGGGTTTGTTCTTGCGTTTTAGGGTTTTGTCATACAGGTTAAATTGGCCAATAAAAAGGGTGCCATGAAGATCGTGACATCAAGACCAGTTGAATCATGGTCTTGAATCTCATTTATCATGCGTTTTGATGATTTTTGAAACTCACAGGTTATAGCCATGGTTATTTGTCCGTAGGTATAGGTTACATACCTAATACGGCGGAAGAGGATGAAGATGATGATGTGTTCAACCATCATTGGGCCATTCAAACTGGGCTCACATTTATTTTGTTTCAGTTTCATCCACGTTGTTTTATATATTATGTATTATTATTATTACATTATTAATTGAACAATGTAGCGCAGCTGGCAAGGACGTGTGTTGGAAAGGGGAGAGGACTTGGGTTCGATCCCAGGTCCCAGCAAATTTTATTTTCTTGTTTTCTTTCCACATATTCAATGTACTACTTGTCCAAGCGTTCCATCATACGCCCCATTGATCCAGCCAATGGATCATTCTTGATCAGATCCAACGCTTCACCAAAGCAGGACTATGGTGTACTCTTAAGCTTGCATAATATAAAATCTCACGCATGGGATGGGCTGAGGAGTTATTGGGCCTAAGCAGTTTCAACATGCACCCCCCTGATTTCTTCTAAACAGGCCTTTTCTATCTTTTTTATTCTAATCTTTTAATTACTTTTAATTATTTTCTTTTTTATAACATAAAAAAAAATCATTACATTATTAAATTAAAAATAACAAAAAACACCAAAAAATCTTTTTTCATAAAAAATATTTTATTTCCTTGAATTAATTAATTTAATTTAATTAGGGCAATAAAATCTTATTTTTGTAATTAAAATCAATTAGAAATTAGGGTTTAATTTTGTATATAATTAATTTTTCTTCAAAAAAATAACTTAAATATTTTATCAAATTAGATTTTTTAGGTTTTCTAATCGTCCTCGCATTTAATTCGCCGCACACATTTTAATTACCTTTTATTATTATTGTAATTGCTCTGAGGTTGTAATAGACTTAATTAGGTTTTAATTCCACATTTTATTTTAGTAAAAAATAATTATGTATCTGCGAAAGCCATGTAATAGCTAGAACTTTAAACTTTCCGCACTTTTAATTTCCGCAAATTATAAACTGCTTAGATGTATGTTAATAAGATTGTATGGAAAGATTAACTGTAAATTAAAACGGTAGAAAACCCTAAATTGTGCGAAGAGAATAAACTGAAAATTACACTCGCACATGCTCACTCCTAGGGTTTACTCCACTCCGGTTGCCTGCGGTTAAACGGTTATAAAGTATAGAGTTTTTTGTTGGGCGTCCTCTAGCCCCGAAAGATCTAAAAATGACCCATTCGAATGTTGCCTCGGAAAAGATCTTTAAGGCTTTAGGAGGGTTACTAAAATTCCCTATCATTGCTTTTGTGACCATATCTGTCCCTTCAAGCGTCCCTTAAAACTCCAACGATGGTGCTACCTATTCCTTAATAATGGGATAATATCGTCAAAAGGAAAATGAACAGACTTTTTTCGAGTAGGTAGATTAACTCTTAAGTACTTGCTCAATCAATCAAACAAAAATTTTCACACAAACACTTTTTCAAAACAATTTTCAAAACAACTTCGTCACACCCTTAAGGACTGATACAAGGGTTATCACGAAGTAAATTTTTTTTTCAAAACAAGCACACACACAAGCAATTTTAAAATGAGCAAGTACCTAATAGCCCATGGAAAACCATGAATGGAAAGGGTTCTAACACCTTCCCTTTCTATAATCTACCCCCTGTACTCAGAAACATCTCGAAAAAGGTTTTTTCTGTTCTTTTTTCTTTTTCTGATTGGATAAAATAAAAGTCGGTGGCGACTCTTGCTTACCGTGACATTTGAGAATACAAAACGCAAACCAGTATTAACAGTCGGTTCTGCCACCGTATCACAGTATACCTTCCGTCTTCAACTATCGCTCTGGAGTCCTTGAGAGAAGCCATCTTCAAAGGAGGTTTGGTGATCTTCGACGCACTAGGGATAATCTCGGTTGATGCCATAATCTGGGGAACCTCTTCAAAATTTTGACAAGGGGTCTCTATGAATTCCCCATCCATCTCCACATACCTGAAAGAGTTCAGGTGGCTTACCATGTACTCTTCTTCACCATGCACGGTGATAATCTTCCCCTTTACTGGATACTTCAACATTTGGTGCAACGTAGAAGTAACGGCCCCAACTTCATGGATCCAAGGACGACCCAACAAACAAGAGTACGATGGCCTGATATCCATCACATAGAAGGTGGATTCAAAGGTATGGGAACCCACTTTGACAGGGATGTCCACCTCCCCATGCACCATTCTTTTTGACCCGTCAAAATCCCTCACCACAATGTTACTGGACGTTAAGGTCAAGCCTTCAAAATCTAGTCTATCAAGAGCCTTCTTAGGCAGAACATTCAGTGATGATCTGGTGTCCACTAGCACATGATCCATAGTAGTGCCCTTGCATTCGACCGAGAAATGCAGAGACTCATTATGCTTTCTCCCCTTTGGTGTCAAATCGGCATCTGAAAAACCCAACCCATTGTCGGCAGTCAAACTGGCCATATAGTCCTTGAATTGGTCAGCAGAGGTTTCTTGCGGCACATGCGCAGTCTTGAGAAATTCAATCAAAGCCTTTGCGTGGGCCTCGAAACACAACAGTAGAGAAAACATTGATATCTTCGAAGGGGTCTGCCCCAGCTGCTCGACCACATTGTAGTGGATCTTCTTGATTATTTTTAAGATTTCCTCCATTTCTTTCTTAGAGGATTCCAAAACAACTTTTCTAGGTGCCTCCATCCGGGAAGGCTTACCTATAGCTTCTTTGCCCCGAGTCCCAGATGAATCATCGGCAGGGGTAACAACTGGAGTAAGGATGGGAGTAGTAGCAGAAGTACTAGCAGGAAGAACAAATGGAATAACAACAGGCTTATCAACTGTCTTCGGGGAGATCTCGGGAGAGAAAACCCTTCCACTTCGGGTAACTTTGCTGGTCCCGCTAATTTTACTGATATCGGGATCAGCCTCTTCGATCTTCAAATCCTGTTTGACGCCATGGTAGTGAACGTCAGCACCATAATTCCAAGGAACAACTTTGTCTGAGGAGTACGGTACAGGGCCAGGTAAAGTGATTATCAAAGGAGAAATTCTTGGAGCAGGTGTAATCCTAACAGGTCTTTTAGAGGAGACCTTGGAAGGATAGGCGAAAATGATTATGATAGCAACATCTTCGTGTAGGACTGTCGGAATAGGAGTCTTTTCAAAAAAAATCTCTCTGTTATCCATCAGACGCTGAACACCTACTTTTAGAAAATAACAACCAGAGGGAAGAGATAAACACATGTGGAAACCTTCACCACAGCCCAGAAATAAACCGGCTAGCAACAAATTCTTCTTGACAGTCATGAGAGGAGTGGAAACTTCATCAACAGAGGTAACAAACATATCAGTATCAATGACATTAACACGACGGTTGTGCTTGGGCATGGGAGCAATTATGACATTAGGCTTCTCCGGAGCATCAAACTCAATCTCCTTGGCTTCGATCCGATCCTGTATCTTATTTCTCAGAGCCCAACAATCATTTGTATCGTGGCATGGACTCTCATAATGGTAAGCACACCAAGTGTTTGGATTATAATGAGGAGATGAGGTGTTAGGATTCTTGGGAGCCTCCTTTAAGGTTGCAAAGTTAGATCTTAGCAGATAGGGTAAAACCTCAGTCAATGTCATATTAATCCGGGTGAACTGCCTTGGCGATCTTTCTACCCTTTACTGATTGTTTCATTGTTGAGTAGCCGCAGGCCTAGGTATCATCACAACCCCTACTATCGGACGATGCTCAGATCAGCTCAGACCTCTTGGGTTATATATGGAATTGAACTCCTTTTTACATGTGAACGGATTCTTCACAGTACTTGACGAGGTATCTTTCTGGATCTTTCCATTCTGGATCCCAACTTCTACCCTTTCTCCAGTCAATACCAGCTCGATGAAACCCGCTGAGGAGCTACCAATAAAGTGATTGAAGAACGGACCAGATAACTGTTGGTGTAAGCCCTAGAGGCCAATACTTTTGGTACTTGTATCGAATTATTTATTAATAATAAAAGGCATTTCTTTATTATGTTTGCTTTCCAAAATAATAAAGTCCCTAGAATGGTTTATTTGTTTAATGAAATGTTAAGTGTGACTTAATCATGAGATCCCATTAAACATAAGACACTATTCTTAAAGTATCTGTAGTCAAGCTTTAATGTGAAGTGGGATAACATTAAAGCATTAAGATTATTATGAAGATAGATTGATGATCACATCTCATGGATCATAAATAAGGAGTTATCAAGTCTTGACATAGGTATGAATATTAGGAGTAATATTTATACTGGATTGACCCGCTATGAGAATACTACATAGAATGTTATGCAAAGTGTCATAAGTTATTCTCATGATGATAATGGTGTATACCACCCTTCGACCTGAAACCACTATGGACCCTAGATGTAGAGTCAAGTACTTTATTGCTGATCAAACGTCGTCCGTAACTGGATGACTGTAAAGACGGTTGATGGGTACTTCACAAAGCATGCTAAGGGACATGAGTGACCTAGATGGAATTTTCTCATCTTGCATAACAGGATAAATGTCTAAGGGCCCAATATTGAACTGGACAAGGGTGACACAATGTATGCCTTGTGTTCAATATAGACATGAGGGCAAAAGGGTAATTGTACAACACAAATATTATCACGGAAAAGGTTTGGTCAGATCACATGACATTTTCGTGACTTGGGTAACAATGATGTGTTGCTAGATACCGCTCACTGTTTATTATATTAAATGCGTGATTTAATATAATTGCCAACGTCGCGAAAACCTACAGGTTCACACACATAAGGACAGGTTGATGAGAGATAAAATAAATAAGGAACGCCGTAAGGTACGGTGCACTTAAGTGTAATACGGAAAATGGTAAGGTACCACGTGGATAAGTGATATATGGTACATCATAAGGTATGATGTCCATAAGCTTAATTGGGCTTTTAGCTTATAGCCTTAATTGGGCTTTTAGCTTGTAGCCCACACGAGTGATTCTATAAATAGATTCCTTGTGATGAAGCAATTTCACTTGATGCATTTTCATTTTTGACTCTCTCTCTCACTCAAGGTTTCCGTTCGTGATCAGCTAGCACTGTGACCGGAAGCGATCTGTTCGTGTGGACTGAGTAGAGGCGTTGTTCTTCATCAACGCTCGTGATCACAACATCAAAGTTCTGAATCGCCACAAGAGGTAAATATTTCTATCACTGACCATGCTCATTCGTAAGGATCGCTAAAGGAAAATTTTAAATTCCGCTGCGCTTTTGGTCGCAATTTTCCTTCAATAACATACCAAGAAATATATCCACCAACTCCCTATCAAACAAAGGGGGTTGGACTCTGCCTGCTAGATCTCTCTAGTTCTGCACATAGTCCTTAATGGGTAAGAGCAAGGTCAGCATTATATTGATACTGCTTATAAAAAGCAGCAGCCAGATCTTCCCAGTTGTGGACATTGGTTCCCTCCAGCTGATAGAACCACTCAAGCTGAGTCCATGACAGACTATCTTGAAAGAAATGGACCCATAAGTTCCTATCAGCAGTGTGAGGCTGAATCTTCCTCACATAGGAACGGAGATGAAGCTTGGGACAAGACACCTCATCATACTTCACAAATACCAGAGCCTTGAACTTTTGTGGGATGACTACCCCAGATACCAAACCCAGCTCTTCAAAATCCAGCCCTGGTATTATTTGGATCTCCATTGCACTCAGACGATCCTCTAACTGTTTGTACCTATGCTCAGCAGGAGGATACTGTTCATCATTGTAGTCTGTGTCATTATCATAAACCTCTGGGCTTGGGTTCTCCTCCCTTGTCTCCCTCTTGATTCTCCCCTTCTTTGGACGAGGAGGTCCGGTCAACCGGTTTCTTCAATGGTCCTTTGAATCTTCTGCCCAGATTTAGGACACTAGCGGTCTTTGTATTCTTCTTCTTCTTCTTCTCTTTCAGAATAAGGGCCTTCAGATCTTCCTTCCCCTTAGCCAAGGCTACAGACATTTTCTGAAATTGAGCATTTTGTGCCTGGAGGTCCTTGATACTTTTTTCAGAAGACATTATTGCTGAAATAAACAACGAAGAAGATGAGAAACCTGTTACGATACCTGTTTATGCATTGATATGTATGGCATGTGTATGCAATGATTTCAAGGACTTTGGGAAATTTAAATTTGCGAACCAAAATGAAACAAAGATTTTATTAGTAGAATTCAAAATACAATTGCCTTTTAGGCGTTACAATTGTTGAAAATTCTAAAAAAACGAAAAGAAATCAATATTCCCATGGATTCTTCCTCTTTGCGCCGAGATAAACATTAAGACTTCTTTCCTCACGAAGCTGCTTTGTGAGCTCTAAAACTTCTCCTGGGCATAGAACTGGTCTCTATAAGTATCACGCTCCTTCTTCAACTGAATCCAGGACCTCTGTAGTTCTTCATGATCGGTGGGCATATCAGGATGAAGAACCGTGTAGGGAATATCCTCTTCAGTAATGGGCTCCACAATCACTGGTAAGACGGCTACGTAGGGCATCATAAATTTTTGAGCACGAGCTCGTACCCATTGGAGATAAGGTTCCATAGGAATGGAATTCTTTGTCCCCAAAGTCTCGGCGTCATATTTGTTTACCATGCCCCAAGCTCGTATGAACCTCTGGCGATACCCTTGAACATCATCCTCTTAGTTAAACACAATGCCCTGGATAAGCATCTCATGAGGACCACCCCTTTGAGCGTAACAAAATTATCGCAGAGCCAAACAAGGATTGCAAGTTATGCCTCCCCTAATGCCAAGTAGTGGGACATTAGGGAACTCCCCGCAGCGGTCAATAATAGAAATATCTTCCATAGATCAGGAATACTAGAGAATATCTGTGTGAGAAAGCAACATTATCCTTTGCGACCAACCCAAACCTTCTTCATTCTTCAGCACCAACTTAGGGAGGTGAGAAATAAACCACTTCGACAGTAATGGCATGCAACACATAAGAACCCCTCTTCTCTTCATGGTACGAGTATGGAGAGCATGCAAGATATCTCTGAGCAAAGTAGGATAGGGTTGCGAAAGAGGAAGATCTTGATAGCATTCACATCTATGAGCAAGTATGGTTTAGGGAACAATACTAACCCATAGATTAGAAGGGCCAAAACCTCCTCAAAATCCATAAAGTCCAAATCATCCCAAAATAGTTGGGCCTTCTCTATTAGGAACTTGGCTCGAAAACCCTTGACTCAGCTTCTTGTCTCCCAATTGGATACCATGTCGGCCCGTTTCAGATGCAAGGCTGAGGCAATGACCTCTGGCTTTGGAACTTCTTCTAAACCTGTGAAAGGCACCTGGTCAAGAATAGGTAAATTTAATAACTGAGAGAACTCTTCCATGGTAGGCACCAACTGATAGTCTGGGAAGGTGAAGCAGTGGTGCTTGGGATCAAAGAACTGAAAGATTACACCCATCATATTTTATCAAAGCTTGAAGTAACCAGATTGAGAAGTCGACCATGTATTTTAATGAACGAAGAAGTTTCAGGAACCCTTGATACTAGTTCCTTGAGTTGGGGAGGTATTCTCATAAAACTGATTCAGATAGTGTTTCTACGAGCGGAAGCCATGATATGCAAAACAGAACAAAGATAAATTCCCTCGATCCTTGAAATGGTTAGTGTAATAAGAATGGATTCTATGTTATGATGCATGATGTCATGTTCAAACAGAGTAATCACACACAAGCAAAGCACACAAATAGGCCTTAGGTTCAAAGGCTTGCATGAGGTCAAAGGTAAGTACCCTTTTGAAGTTTAGTTGGTTTCAAACCTGTCTTAGAAAAGTAACCGGGTTCTAAGTATCCTCAATATCACTGATCATCCTTTATCGGGCATGGTTTCAGCTCAGGCAATCTTTTCTTGCAGCCAAAATATCCCGAAAGTCTGATCTCAATTAATGTAGCATCGAGTATCAACCAATCCTCAGCTTTATACCGAGGTCGGCTATCTCACTACTTTCTAATGGCCAAGTTTGTTCAACTAAGGTTATAAGGTCCGTTAGTGCTTCACAACACCACATGGAGGCCCCATATTCTCCTCATTTCCATACGAAGGATATCGGTACCAACAAAAGTGTCACACCAACACATCCATCGCTTAAACCATATTGGTCTACGCCGTACAGTCTCCATGATCTTTTGCTGTTTACCTAAAAAGTGTCCCTACATCCGGGTGTAGGATCTTCAACAATACCCAAGCAAAAAACCTTTAAAGATAAAGCAGGCAAAACAAACAAGAAAGAAATTTAAAAATGACCTAGATCCTAAGGTATACCCCACTTTATAATTCTCTCTAGTAGAGTCGCCAGTTCTATGATACGTTGGTAGAACCGACTGTTTTACTGGTTTGTGTTTTTCGTTCACAAATGTCGTGGTAAGCAAGAGTCGCCACCGACTTCTATTTCATCCAACAAAGGAAATGGAAAAAGAACAGAAAAAACCTTTTTCGATATGTTTCTGAGCACGGGGGGTAGATTATAGAAAGGGAAGATGTTAGCACCCTTTCTATCCATGGTTTTCCATGGGCTCTTAGGTACTTGCTCATGTTTGAAAATTGCTTTCGTGTGTGTGTGTTTTGAAATATTTTTGTTTGCTTTATGGTAACTCTTGTATCAGTCCTCAAGAGTGTGATAAAGCTTTTTTGAAAAGAAGTTTGAAAGTGTATGGTGTAAAAGTTTACTTGATCAAGTACTTAAGAGTTTCTAACTACTCAAGAAAAGTCTGTTCATTTTCTTATTTTCTTTAGACAGCGCTATCCCGCTATCAAGTAGTAGGTAGCTCCATCATTTGAGTTTAAGGGACAATCGAAAGGGACGAAAGGAACAATTACGATCACTAAAGCAATGGTTTGGCAACCTTAGTAATCACCCTAGAGTCCTAAATATCTTTCTGAGCCAACATTCGAATGGGTCATTTTTGATCTTTTGGGACTAGAGGACAACCACTAAGACTCTCTATACTTCATGATCGTTTACCAAAGGCAACCGAAGTGGGGCAAATCCTAGGAGTGAGCATGTGCAAGTGTTTATTTTTCAGTTTATTTATCTTTGCATAATTAGGGTTTTCTACTGTATTAATTTGATTTATATTTTGCATACAAGCCTAATATCAATACATCTAGACAGTTTATAGTTGTAGAAAATTAAAAGCGGAAATTTAAAGCTATGCTATTACAAGGCTTCGAGGAAGGGGTTACATAACAAAAAAATGGGGATTGAACAGTAAAAATATAAGCAGTAAAATAAACCCTAATTTAAAGTTATTAAAAACTTGAAGCAAATACAATAATTGGAATACAATATTGCGTGCGCAACGAATTAAATACGGGAATCAAAGTCTAAATTCAAAGGGAATCAAAGAAAAATATTTTTGTTATTTTTTTGATTGAGAAAATTAAATATTTGCAAATTAACCCTAATTTTCTAATTGATTTTAATTATGGAAAAAATAATTTTGATTGCCCTAATTAAATTAATCTAATTAATTAATGAAATTAATTATATAAAAAAACCTAATTCTAATGTTTGATGATTTTATGATTTTATGATTTAGTAAAAAGGATATTTTGTTTTGTAAAAATAATTAAACAAATAATTAAAACAAATTAAAGAAATTAAAAAGGAAATAATGGGCCTGGTGTGAAAGTAGTTCTGGAGGTGTGAAGAAGAACTGGACAGGCCCAAATTGATCAAGCCCATATCCTGCGCTAGATCTAGTGTGGTGACTTCTGGGAGGTCCACCATGTGACTGCTTCCTTGAGGCGTGAGATCTGGCAAGGATATGATCTGATGGTGGTGAATCTTGGGCGTATGGTGTACGTATGGGGGCGCCATACACTGGAACCTATAAGAAATATTGGGAAAATGCAAAATTGCTGGTTTCTGGGATTAAACCCAGGTCTTTGGTTTTGCATACTTACCCCTTTGCCATCTGTGCTGTTAACTCTTTCATGTATATAATAGAAAGATTATAATATAATGAAAGAACAATCCAAATGTAAAACATCCAAAACGCGCACAATCAGCTTTGACATGGACCAATGATATGATGACACACAAGCTAATGGAATTCAAGCCGGTCAACGGTGCCAGAGCTCAGCTCCAGTCACCTTCTCCGGCAGCTTCAAAATGCCAAACCTGCCAAATACAATGGATCAAAGTGCAAATGGTACCCTACCCCCCTATTTCGAGGGTGCGATCACGATTGTGGCCTCCATTTGACCTTAAGATGCCTGCAAAATACAGATACGAAAAACAAAAACCTTCGCGCCCTAGCAATGACACCTTGTGTTTCTGCGTGCATGCTTGCAGCTAATGATTCAAAACATCTTAGAATAACATTATGAACATATGCTAATGCAAAGATTCGACTTATATCGCCTGAATCACAAGTTTGAGTTTGAGAATTTTACCAAATCGGAGGGATTGCGTGAGGGAGTTTCTGGGTGTGTTGGGCTTGCTTAATGATGGGGAATGCTTCCTAGAGTCTTCAAGAAGCAGACTGAATGCTTGGTTTGTCTTGAAAAGAGCTGAGATCGTTTATATGAATGGCACTTTTCTTTGGATTTTAGAGAAAGATTTTAAGGTTTGTGGTGGCAGCTCTACGTGTCCATTAGGGTTGGGATTGTTGTGTTTATATATTGAATCACTTTAGGTCAACAAAAATGCCAAGAGATCAAATATAATCATGTTGTTTAATATCATGAATATTTAATCCGAATTTTCCAAAATGAGAAAATCTTTCCCTTCTCTTGCCTTGTGCATTTCCCCCTTGATTTGCCAGCTTATCTTATCCATTATTTGATGAGAAAAGATTTGAAAATCATATCTTTCATTATTTGTTTTATTTATTTATTTAATTTTGTATTTTAATGGATAAAATCTTAAAATAAATAATATAAATAAAATAATGATGTATGGATGAACTCAAAGGTCGTGGGCCATATTAGAAACAAGTTTCAAGCATGAGAAGATGGACCCCATTTGGAAAAATTCAAGTTTGGCCAATATTGGCTTCATGCACTTTCCCAAAAATTGGTGAACTTTAGAAATGCACATCTCTCTCAATTTTGACCCTAAGAGGGTGTTCTTGGACTTTTTTAGAAAACTTAGGATGTCCTCTAAGCAACCTCTTTTGTTTCATCTCAAATGGACCTTCCATGTTCATGTAAGAAGCTTTGATCCAAAAGGTGTTTTTGTGAACTTTTTGAAATGACCTATAATGTCTGAATTTATATCTTTTCATGAGTGCATTTTTTGAACTTGAGGGATGAAGATGACTTGTAGGGAATTGGATTCTGTTCAAAATGAGCCTTGGATGAGCAATTGCTGATAAAGTATGAGAAAGTTATGTCTGGTCAAAGTTTGGTTGACTTTTCCTATAGAAACCCTAATTTAGCAACTTTTGAGTTTTAATGAATTAGGAGCATTCCTTGAGGAATCATGATAAACCCTTGATCAAATGATGGATATAACTCCAAAATGTTGATGATGACCAAAAATCTTGAAGTTTGACTGTATGTGGGCCATAGTTGACTTTTGACCTTATACAGTTGATTTTCAGGCATTTGAGCAGTTGACTGAGCAAACTTCTTGTGCAAGGCATGAAACTTGACATGGATGATCTTGAGGACATATTATGGCAATGGAAATCATTTAGGACCCTTGGAACTCAAACATATTGATAAGGAGTGAAATCCTAGTTTGAGACTCATTGTCTTAGGAGGAGGATTTGTCTGGTCAATCCTTAGTCAACTTGAGCAATTGAGAACCTCTAGGAGTATGTTTTGAGTAAAAATGGGGGGCAAATTTTTGGGTGCAACACACCCTTCAAGGAAAAAGAAAAAAGGGCCAATGAAATGATGACCTTTCATGAGGGATCCCTTGGGGCGTGGGTCACCTATGAAAGGGGGCCCATGTGTCTCATTTGTCAACTTCCCAAGTTTCCTCTCAATCTTTTCCTGCTCGTGGTGTGAAGTGATTCTCTCAACTTCTCAGATTTCCTTGCTCGTTGTGTAGCAATCCTCTCAATCTTCTTAGATTCTCTCTCCAAGTTCTTCATCCAAGTAAGTTATAACCTCTTAACACGATGTTTCTTAAGCATTTCTGGATTAAATGTCAAAATTATGCCTTGATTAGATGAACATTTATGATTTTTATGATGAACACTCATGAATGTTCATTTGAGTTCATGGATTTCGTGTCGAGCACTAATGAATGTGTCGGACACCATGAATGTTCATTAGCTGTAGTGTCGGGGGCCTCCCCGAACAATATCTGTAATAGGGGATGGTTTCCTCGGATATACGGGGTATCTCGAGCTTTTTGCTCGATGAGTGATTCCCCCAACAACATGTCCTCATAATGTAATGGTCCGCTTTAGCGTGTGGAGGGCTTGGGTCGAGTTTGTCGCCCTTTCACTTGATCTGCGGTGGAAGGGTGGATTTGATAATGTAGAATTCACTAATTTCCCCTGCTTTTCAGGTATAATGGCGCGTTCAGTCGGGGAAGATATTCTGGTCGCCCATCACGAAGACGAGCCCCATACCGATGAGGACCCTTTGGCTTGGGTCGCTCCGGAGCCTCGGGACAAACGATCGTGCTTTTCCCAAGACGCAACAGATGCATTTAATTGCCCAGAGGAACACGCCTAAGGGCCCCCCGCCAATTGGATGCTCCAAATCCCCCATCAGGACCGAAGGATATGCTCGACATATCCGGGCAAACAGTTCCCCATGTACGAATTTGATTTTAAAGAGGCGGGGATGCGCCTACCCTTCAATGATTACCAGGTCGGGGTTTTCCAATGACTTTAGTTGGCGCCTTCCCAACTCCATCCAAACGTGTTGGCGTTTATGCGGGCGTTTGAGCTCGTCTGCCAGTACCTGAGGATAGGCGCCACGCCGCCCCTTTTTTTTCTGCATCTTTCACCTCCAAAGACAATCTGTCTGAGGGGGAAAAGTGTGGGTATCCTTCAAGCAGTTCGGGAAACTATTCCAGCCTTATCTGGAGTCCGTCCGAAATTTTAAAGAGAGGTACTTCATTATGAAGCCCCTGACGGACGCGGCTATAAATTCTCTTTATATCCGTGTGGAAAAGGTTAAGGACGGGTGACCAGTTACCCGAATAATGGCCAGATTCCCGCTCGAATGGCAGTGGAAGCATTATGAACAAAGGCCCGAATACTATGCAGTGAAACCCGAGGACTTGGACGCCCAAGACCAACTTTCATAAGAGAAGCTGTCGACTTATGTTAAAAGTTATCCCCCGCGAAATGCATGGATATGAACAACAACCTGTTGTTTGACGATGAGGGGGATTATCTCTTAGTTAATAGGTTGATCAACACAAAGGCCTTGCTCGAGTTCTCCTCAAATGGGGAAGCCATGAGGCTTTTGGGTAAGGTGCGCAGTCGTTAATTTGCTCCTCTTTATGCGGGGAAGTGCTCGTGCTATTTTTGATTTTTCCAACTCGACTAATGATTCTTTTTGATTGCAGGTCGAATGGCATCTCTTTCCGAGCGTCTGTTGAAGCTGAGGCCCAAGAATGCATCCACTTCTGGGCCATGAAACAGAGTCACCCAACTTCACGAACAGGACAAATCTGCCAGTCGGGCCAGTGGTTCCCCTTCCTCGTCAAAAAATATTGCTTCCTCTACTGAATCGGCCCAGATTCCTGTCAACGAGCCCGTGGTAAGAGGAAGCGTGTAGATAACTCTGCGGGTGTAACGTTCGAGGGTGACAAAATTCCTGCGGGGGTCTTTGTATTGCCTCCTTGCTATCTAAACTGCGACCTCTTCAGCAAGGAGAACTCCCTCGTCATGCGCGAGGAGGAGAGGGAGGCAATCCTGACTGAAGACAAGGAGGTTTGCCTGAAGCACTTGGCCGAGGATGTGGTCGCTGTGATGAGGGTGCTCGAGATGGCTCTTTCGCTCAATGATGAGTCCTCGAGTGCTCAAGCCTCTCTCGACATGGCCTACACCAAAATTCACAAGCTGAAGGCAAAAAATGAGAAGTTGAAGTGTGATATCCTCAACCACGAGTCAAAGTTCAAGGCCTAAGTTCGGCTTCTCAAGGATTTGAATGAGCTAAGACCTCAGCTAGAGGCGGCCACTAAAGAGAACGAGCGTCTGGTCGCTCGTAATTTGGAGTTAGAGGGGATCACTGCGCCAACCGAGGATGAAACCGATATGGAGAAGAACATGGTGACCAAGGAGGATTTGATTTCTCGCATCCGTGTTCTCGAACAAGACATGGTCGATACCCTTGGCTATGGCTTCAATACTGCCGTCGAGAGACTGAAGATCTTGAACCCGGAGGTCGAGATAGTGGTCGAGGGGGCAGGCTCATTTAACCAGGTCGTTAAAGGGAAGATCCTTTATCCCCCTGATAGCAGCGACAAGGAGGATGAAGTTTGATTGTATTCATTGTTCAGGGCCTGCGTGTCAGTTGTTATTTTAGGGCCTGCGTGCCCGCTATCATTCTTTTAGTTTTGTGGTCGTCGTGCCTAAATTGTAATTTTGAACAACGTCAGCCCTTGTGATTGGCATATTATAATTTCTTTGTTTATAACTGTCTATTTGATGAATTCTTTGTTTACAATAGTTATTTGATGAATAACAATGTTTGATGTATGTGCCTGACCATTGTTGTGGTCGTTATGAATTTTTCACGAAATTCGTGTTCGTGTGGAGATACCCGTTCGACCCTGATATTGATTCGACACACCTCAAAATGTGTCGAGCGTGCGGAGTAGGGATCCACCGGATGGGCGCATGATCGCGATTGGGATCCTATGCTCGTGGCGTGAACTGCCCATCGCGAGCTGGGTGTTCTACCATGTTGGGGTATTTCAACAGCGGAGCTTGATCGAGGTGTCTCTGTCGGGCACTTAGGTTGTTTTCCAGAGTGATCAACATTATGCCTTTGTTGGTTGGTAGGTCGGGTCCGTACCTCAACTCACCTACGTGGTCGAGCTTCTCCCTTCATCGACTAAAGGTGAATATTCGACGACAAAAGTCCTCAGGAGGTGAGGGACTTTAGCTATAATATCGTTTTAGCTTCGCAGCATTCCATGGTTGAGGTAATGGTTCTCCATTTAATTGCTCGAGGTAATATGCTCTGGTGCCCGTAGCTCACTGGACGCGATAAGGTCCCTCCCAGTTTGCGGCCAACTTTCCTTCACGGGAATCCTTCTGGTTTCTTCGCAAGACTAGGCTGCCGACCTGAAATTCCCATTTTATAACTTTGCTTTCGTGGCGTAGGGCTACCTGCTGTTTCAGAGTGGCCTCGCGCAGGGCTTCTCCTGACCGGATTTCTTTAATAAGGTCGATATCGTCTCTCAGGGCCTCGTCGTTCATCTCCTCATCGAGGGGAATTTCAGTTCGCTTAGATGGATCCAAGATTTCTATTGGGATGATTGCCTCGGTGCCGTAAGTCAGTCAGAATGGTGTCTCGCTGGTAGTCGAGTGGGGCGTTGTTCGATAAGCCCATAAGACGATGTGTAATTCTTCGACCCATCCCCTCTTGGCTTCGGCTAACCTGCGTTTGAGTCCTCGCAAGATAACCATGTTTGCGGCCTCGGCTTGCCCATTAGTCTGGGGGTGTTTGACTGAGGTAAAATGTTGTTTGGTGCCGAGTTTGGCAACGAAACTTTGAAAGACTTGGTCAGTGAACTGAGTGCCGTTGTCCGAGACGAGCGCCTGCGGGATCCCAAACCGAGCGAGCATGTTTCGTTTGTAAAAACAGAGAATGTTGTGCGAGGTTATTTTTGCGAGGGTTTCAGCCTCTATCCACTTTGTAAAATAATCTATAGCCACGACGAGGAATTTGTTTTGGTATGTCCCTTGTACGAATGGTCCGAGGATGTCCATTTCCCACCAGGAAAATGGCCATGGGGATGATAATATGTTCAGCTCGTGCGGTGGGGCGAGATGCATGTTGGCGTGCCTTTGGCACTTGTCACATTTCTTGACGTGCTCTTTGGCGTCTTGTTGCATTGTCGGCCAGTAGTACCCTGCTCGTAATGCTTTTCGTGCTATGGACTTTCCGCCCATGTGTTGGGAATTAATCCCTTCGTGAATTTCTCGTAGTATCTCAGGAACCAAGGACTCTTCGACGCACTTCAAGAGTGGGATGGAAAATCCCCGATGATACAATTTATGCTCGAGCAACACATAGGAGCATGCTCGTTGTTTGGTTGCGTCCGCTTCCCTTTGGTCTAGGGGAAGTTCTCCCTTCGTTAGGAAATTGAATACCGGGGTCATCCAGCACGATTTGCCCCCGATGGCATTTACTTCGGGTAAAGTTGTGGATTTTTCAATGCTCAGGCAAGATAGAGATTCTTGTATGACGGATTTGTTTCCGCCTTTCTTCTTCGTGCTTGCGAGCTTCGAAAGTATGTCAGCCTGTGTGTTTTGTTCGCGTGGTACGTGCGAAATTTCTGCTCGGTCAAAATGTTTCATATGTTCCCTGACCAAGTTTAAATATTCGATGAGGTTGTTGTTCTTAGCCTGGTATGCCCCTTGAACTTGAGACGCGACAAGTTGGGAGTCAGTGAAAATTTGTATTTCGCAGGCGCCTAAATCCTCGGCCAGTCTTAGACCTGCGAGCAATGCCTCGTATTCTGCCTGATTATTTGAGATTGGAAAGGAGAGGGTGAGAGAATGTTCGATCACTACGCCTTCCTCATTCTCAAGGAGGATTCCTGCTCCGCTTCCGGTCGAGCTAGAGGCTCCATCGATAAAGATTGTCCATTTGTGCTCCTTCCCAGCGAGGGGGTTATGAGCGGTCATCTCTGCGACGAAATCAGCCAGAGCCTGGGCTTTCAGGGCCTTCCTGCACTCGTATTGGACATCGAATTCTGAAAGTTCCAAGGACCATTTCAGCATTCGGCCCGCCATGTCTGGTCGACCTAAGAGCTGTTTCACGGGCTGATCCGTTTGTACAACGATCGTGTGCGTGAGGAAATGGTGTCTGAGCCTTCTCGCTGTGTTGACGAGGGCCAAAGCCACCTTCTCGATCTTTTTATATCTAACATCGGGCCCCTGGAGCGCTTTGCTCATGAAATAAACGGGTTTTTGTCCGTCATTAGTCTCGCGAATGAGGGCCGCACTGACGGCTTCCACGGAAACAGCCAGGTATAGAAATAAGGTCTCCCCGTCGACTGGTCGTGATAGCACGGGCGGCTGCGAGAGGCTCTGTTTGAGATGGAGAAGGGCCCATTCTCATTCTTTGGTCCACTCGAAAGCTGCCTCCTTGCGAAGGAGTTTGAAGATAGGCAGGGCATATTGAGCGGATTTTGAAAGAAACGGGAGAGTGAGGCGAGCATGCCATTCAAGACTTGTATGAATTTTTTCGACGTGGGTGTAGATAGGTCAGAGAAAGCTCGACACTTGTCGGGGTTGGCTTCAATTCCTCATTCCGTGAAGTAGAAGCTGATGAACTTGCCCGCCTTGACCCCGAACATGCACTTCTCGGGGTTAAACCTCATTCTACATTGCCTTGCTTGGGAAAAGACTTCCCTGAGATGAGCGGCATGGTCGGTGTCTACTCGGGACTTGACGATCATGTCTTCCATATACACCTCAAGCATATCTCAGATTTGGTTGCGGAAGACTTTGTTCATCATCCGCTGATACGTTGCTCCTGCATTTTTATGACAGAATGGCATTACATTATAGTAATAGTTGCCCGAGCTGGTCATGAAAGCAATGCAGTGTTTGTCGCTTATTGCCATTGGGATTTGGTTGTAGCCCGAATAGGCGTCCATAAACGATAAAATTTTATAGCCGACCGAGTTATCGACCAACATGTCAATAATAGGTAAGGGAAATACATCTTTGGGGTGTGCCCGGTTAAGATCGGTATAGTCAACACACATTCACCATTTTTCATTATTTTTATTAACAAGTACAACATTTGACATCCAGGTTGAATACCGGGCATCAGAAATAAAATTTGCCTCTAGGAGGTCTTTTACAGCTTTTTCAGCAGCCTCCGCTTTCTCGAGAGACTGCCTATGCCTACGTTGTACTACTTCCCTAACGGCTGGATTAATGGCGAGTTGACGACAGGCGACCTCAGGGTCGAGACCGGGCATCTCCGCAACACTCCATGCAAACAGATCCACGTTCTCCCTCAAGCAGGCCTTGATCTGCTTGCTAAGTCGGGGAGTCCAGTGCCAATCTTCACCCCTCTGCTTGGGTCTTTACCGAGAGGGGCGAGCTCAAAGTCCCCATCTGGAATTGGTAGGAGGGGAACCTGCTCGCTGTTGGAGGGTTCGTCTTGGTCGAAGCGAGTGTCCAGCGAGATCGAGTCGACCTTTGGAGGGGCCCTCTGTTCCTCTACTCTGACGGGTTGTGGCTCTGACCGCTAAGGCTCTGGTCCTGCAGTTGCAGCTTTCTTAGCGGGCTATGCCCCAGTGTCGACTGTGATGTGTCCCTTGGCCGCCGCGTTGAAGCATCTTTGGGAGGATAATAGGTCGCCATGAATGGTGGTGACCCGTTCCCTCTTGGTGTAGAACTTCATCTTTAGGTGGACGGTAGAGGGCACCGCGGTCAGCTCTGCCAGTGTCGACCTCCCGAGGATGCAGTTGTAGAGGGATGGACAGTCGATGATGAGGAAGCACACCTTGACCTGCCTGGTAGCAGTTTCTTCGCTGAAAGTGACCATAAGCTCCACGTACCCCCACAGCTTGGAGGTCGAACCATTAAAGCCCTACAGGTCTGACTCCACGTATGGTGAAAGGTGAGAGTCATCGAGCTGCAGGGTTCTAAACAGCTAGATTTACATCACGTCGAATGAACTTCCCTCGTCGACCAGGATGCGGTGAATGTCAAAGTTGGCCATTCTCTCCCTTATTAGAAGAGGGATGGCTGAATTAGTGGCCCCGTCGGGAAGCTCCTCGAGGTAAAAGGTGATTGGGTCTGATCTAACTTTCACCCTCTCGAATATCACCGTTTGCGAGGGAGCCGCGTCGACCAGTTCATCCAGCTTCCTCTTTGCTGAATTTATGCTCAAATCATTGAACCCTCCACCATTAATGACCATGGCGGAGGGGAAGTTTTCTCATATGATGTGCATAGATAGAGGCTCTTGTACATGTTCGGGGACGTAGAAGTCCTCCGGTCTCGTAACGAAGAACGCGGTTTGGATGGGGATCGACTCGTTAGATGGTCGAGCATCCTCTTCTACTTCCCTTGTCTCACAGGCATCTCGACGAGGGGCGTCGGCTCGCCAATATTGCGTGAGTCCCCCCCCTTGAGATGGACACAATCTTCGGTCAAGTGCCCGTGGCTCCGATGATACTTGCAGTACTTGCTTCGATCTACCCCGGGTTTAGCAGGAGCGGGACGAGGACGATTGACGCCTCCGTCCTTAAAGTATGTATTTGCGCACTCCGCTAAGATGAGCTCGTGGGAAGCCGTTAGTGGAGTATACTCAGTGAACCTCCCCGAGGGCCCCCTTTGTTCCCAGGCGTCTCGGGGTTTGTCGTCCCTTCTCTTCTCGCCAGTTCGTCGAGGAGGGGAGATGTCTTGCCGCGGATTACTGGTAGATCCGTGATTCCTGGGATCCCAAGCTCTGTTGGCCGCTTCTCTCTCCTCGTAGTCCATATAGGCTCTGGCCTTCTCGAGGAGGGCATCGAATGTCTGGGGTGGTTCGATGCCTACAACCTTTCTGAATTCAGTGTCCGGGAGGAGTCCCTTCTCGAGCAGGTATCTTTTCATGTGGTCCATACAAGGGACCTGGAAGGCCTCCCGATTGAACCGGTCAATGAATTCCCTCAGGATCTCATCGTGTCTCTGGATGATGTCCTCGAGGGCTGCTTCGATCTTCGGGTGTCGTCGCAAAGTAGTGAATGAACTGATGAATTGGTTCTTCAGATTTCGCCAAGAGGTAATTGACCCCGAGGTGAGACCTTTGTACCAGTCCATCGCAGATTTCCTCAGAGTCGTGGGGAACAACCGACATTTGATCGGTCCCCCAACATTGTGATAGTGCAGCATAGCCTCAAATCCGTTTATATGGTTGACCGGGTAAGCGATGCCATCGTATTTCTTCAGGTGGGGAGGCTTCTCCATGCCCGGGGAAATGGGTGCCTCCATGATATCTTGTGACAAGGGACCGCTGGGGTCATCCTCGTCACTCAGTTCGAGCGAGCGAGATGGAGATCTGATGTAGTGGCGGTCACGGTGGCCCTGGTCGTGCAGAGCGGTCCTCGGGAAGTATGACCGTTGGTGGTTTCCCCTGTTCCTGTCTCCAGGGGGTCTTCGTTCTTGATGCGAGGGGCCGTGATCGTGCCTTCCCGCATCAACGAGTTGTTCCCTCTCCAAGGGAGGTCGTCGCTCGAGTGGTCGAGGAGACGAGGTTCGAGAGATACCCCGACTATGTCTCCGCGGGGGAGATTGGGGATGCTCCTCTGTTTGTCGAGGAGGAGGAGATAGGGGTCTCATGTGTCTTCTTGGGGGACTCCAATCGTCTTCGAGCGTCCTCAGTCTTTCTCCCTGAGTGAAGATTAGGTAGTTGGTTTAATTGATTGCCGCGAGCGGTGCCCTAGTCGTGGCGTTTGCTCCAGCGGGGACGGGGACCTCGTGGAATTGGACGTGTTGGTAGTTCTAGGGAGGTGGCCGATCATTTAAGTCGTGAGGCAGAGAAGATGACGAAGCAATTGCTTCGTCTCTGTATTCAGAAGGCCCGAGCATATTGATGCCGGGGGCTGTGTTGTGGCTGGAGGTACCGGCGTTGTCGCAGCCGACATTTTTGTCGGTGGTGTTGTTGTTAACGTTAATGACACAGACGTTCATGTTGTCTGGAGTTTGGTCATCTATGACAGTCGGGGATTGTTTAGCTTTGGTATCAAGTGAATAGAACACGGGGAAGTAAGTTTCCCACAGACGGCGCCACTGATCTTACCGGATCAGAGATGGACCGTCACAACTGACTCGAGCAGAAGTTTATTGAGATGGGGGGTACCTGCAAGACACTCCGATGGAAAAGTAAGTGGCGGAATGAGCAAGCAAGTATGAGTTTAGAGATATGAATTGAATACCTGACCCTCTCTCTCAAGAGGGTATTTATATCCCCCAGCGCTGGGCCAAAATTCCCACTCTTGGGCCATGTTGAGGCCCAATAATAGGAACTGCCAAGGCTTACGTGTGTTTGGAGTCCAGCAAGTGGGCCTCCCCTGGTCAACTGCTCCGCGAGAATAGGGTTGGACCCGTGATTTCCGGAGGGTACTTTAAGATGGCTGTCGTGGGCACGTGGGCCACGTCCCCCAACGGTCGGATGAGGAGTTTCCCAATGGTCCCTAACTTGGGTTGTCTTTGGATTTCCCGTTGGAAGGACAAGTGTAGGCTCAATCCAGATCAGGATGGGTGAATATGTATGGAAGTATCTTCTTGAGGGGTGGAAACTAGACGAATTCAAACAAGTCTTCGAACAAAATAAGAAGAATCAAGTATCAACCAAAGTTGGGGCGGTCCATACCTCAAGACACAAAGCTCATCATGATGTTTCTATTGATATGGTGTGTATTCTAATTTTAATTATAATGCATTAATATATTTACATATGATCCTATATTCATTAATGTAACCATATATGTTGTCTTTATTTATAGGATAAGAAGTTAAGTCAACCACCCAATCCGGACGAGCTCTTCATGGTCACACACAAAAAGAAGGATGGGAATTGGGTTGACCGCCGTGCCGAGAAAACACATGTAAGATCTAATCCCGACGCGAGTTCTCGTGTATTGCATTCAGTATATTACTGCTGCAATATATAGAGCCTTTCCTTTCTCCTTCCTCAAGTTCACCTGCTGTATATCACATCTTCTATCTATAGAATCAGTAACACAAGTAGGCTAAGTAGGTTGCTGTGTTTTATGAGCCTGGTTAGGCTTCTTATGGCCAGGTCTAGATTATATAAATCGATGCAGTGCTTACTGATCCGCTGCACTTTTAATTCATACTCAAAGGAAGTTTGAGAAACTTACTATCCATGATCGTAAATTAAGGAATTATTCATCTTTACTCACGCCATGTTGCATAATCTACTATTTATCATTAAAGCTATTTTGTTTATTGATTTATATTCTAATGAAATTGGAACCAAATCAAGTAAGTGTTTCACTCTTTCTGTTTTAGTAATGCATCCACTACTAACTCTAGTGTATTCCTAAACTTCATGGTTAATCTGTCATGCAGGGAATATAAGATTGGTTATCATACATTTGATGAGTGGGGATTATTTATCAGGAATTTAGGGAGTAGGTTGTGCAGCAAAAGTTGCATTCAAATTCCTTCTGATCTGATAAAGTTTTATTGCTTGTGGGGACAATAACTTTCCAGAGACAATTTCTGCATCTAATTGTTAAATAAATGCCTTTTCTGCTATGTCTCATGATTAAAGACTCTAAGATTTTTTGCATATGATTTTCTGCTATGTTTCTGAGTTTCTGCTATGTTTCTGATTTTCTGCTACTTATTCAACGATTATTGTGTTTTACAGGAAGATTACACGAATATCTTGACATAATCCACACAAACCAATAATATGGGTGGGTCGGGAAAGTTACAACTCTGGAAAGAAGCCGTCAGAGGTAAGTCGCGGGGCAGGTGTTACGGAATTGCAAAAATGGTGGTCAACTTAACTTATAGAGTGTCGTTCTTGATACAAATGATAGTTACAAATCCTAGCAGATCAGAAGTAGAGAGCCAAGCTATTGAGGCTGCTAGAGCCGAGGCAGCATTAGCTAATGCGCGTGCCGATGAAGCTAAGACAGAGGTTGCATTAGCTAATACGCGTGCAAACGAAGCTAAGGCGAAGACGACATAATTGGCAAAGAAATTTTAAGTATTTAAGACACAAATGTTTGATATGTGGTAGTCGGTTCATGTGGCATCTTCTACTGCTCCTAGTACTAATCACGACTACGAGTCTGATGAGTTGTTGGCAGATGCAGATGTTAGTAATGAAAGGGAGTGAAGCAAGTCCTGAAAAGTTCCAGCATACTAGTATAATCTCTTATCCCTAACTCTCTCATTTACATGTTAATTTCTTCAAGTTTCGGGACAATTTCTTTTACTGTTTTATTAAGTTAAATAAAATATAAAACTGGAAACCCAGACTTATAATTGAGTTTACAATTCTAGGTAATAAAATTGAGTTTAATTGCTTGAAAACTCGTTTATGCATAAATATAGATAGACTTGAGTAAAATGGTACATACTAGACCATACTTGCTAATTTACTTCATCATCAACCATTAGTTTACATTGAGTCTACATTGAGTTTATATTGAGTCTTGAGTTCGTTTACATTGAGTATCGACTTCATTTACATTGGTACAAACTAGGTCAAACTTGCTATAATGAGTTTACATTGAGTCTCGAGTTTGTTTACATTGGTTTCTTTTACTGTTTTTTATGCTAATGTTTTAATACCGAGCAATGTTTTTTCTACTTAGGGGATGGCTGGATTTTTGTTGGAGTTGGAGATGAAAATGAAGACACAGACAATTTGTAATGGAAAATTGGTATAAGACATAAACTTAAGTATTAACAAATTGTTGTGACATTGATCTTTGGTTAGATTGACAGGCTGATTTTGCGAGACATAGTCTTAAATATTAGCTTATGAAAATTGTTGGCCACTTGTTCTACAATGAAAGTATGTTTTTGCCTCTTGAAAAGAGAAATTAAATGTACATTTGATCGAAAATAGGTTTTGGTAGTTTGAGAAATTAAAATCAGGTGGCAATTGTAAAATTAAAATAAGATGGCAATTCAAATTGGGTGCAGGTTATCGAAAAAAATGCAACGTGGGTTGAAGCCAACGCTAATAGATCATAATTATAAACTTAGTGACATTAAAAATCGACGCTTATTGATTAAATTTTTTTGTTCTAGTGATTGTAACAATTATCACTAATGACAGGTGGACAATGCCATAACGTCACTACTAACTGACGCTAGTAAGTAGGTCACTAGGAAAATTTATATATAGCATCGGCTATGGGCGACGACGATGTTATGCGTTTAAATTGTAAAACTTTGTGTTTCCTGTAACTGACGCTAAAGCACTGTACATATGAGTATAACATTGATCAGAGTCGACACTACATTGTCAAAAGCGTCGATTCAGTCGACACTATGTTGTCAAAAGTGTTGATTTCAATCGACACTATGTTTAGTGTCGACTCCAAGTACTTAACAACCCTTTAGTGTTATTAATATCATCGCTACCTATAGTGACGACTAGTCACTAGGTTTTGCTTTGATTGGTTAATGGTCTGCCCCGACACCGACACTTGTGCGTCATTAGGACTCGTTACGACAATTTTTTGGGTGTTTGTGTAGGTCTTTTGGCTGACACTAAAACAATGTTTTCTTGTAGTGCTAGATGACCTAAATAATCGATTATTTACGCCTATTTTGAAAAGTTTCAATAGAGAGTTGTGTCTCTTCATTATGACACTATTACAATCTATTATGGATTCATTTTTACCTTATCTAATTGATTGGATATATGGTCCAATCGATTGGATAGTTTAAAAAATGTCACAACCATTCTGATAGTTTCTAATTCATTTGGTTAGACTCCAAAACAATTTTAGGTGATTTTATTTGAGAAATAGAGGCTTTAAAAATTTTGTAGTGAGTGTGTGATTTAGCCATATTACTTTATAAAAGCGCCCTTGAGTTTTTACAAATAAGTGATCACTCCACGATCGAACAAGCTTTCACAGTTCGTTTCTTTCACACTCTGAAGCTTCAAGTCTTTTGTCAAATATATCAATCATATAAGCATTTCCTTGAATTTTCTTGGAGATGAGGTTTAAGATATCTTCAAGTCAGACTCCATCATTAGAGGATATGAATGGTGATCATTAAACCCCAAATGATCAACTTTATTTGGAGGAAGAAGTTGATCAAGTTATGATGTGCATCTTTGAATGCTTGAAATATTTTTTGAACTTGATTGTTTTTATGATTTGTTGCTATCAAAGTCAAGTTACATCTTCATGATTTGTCATTAAAGTCATGTTGCATATTCATGAGTTGTCATAATCAAAACCATGATAAGTCTAGGCATGACTTGCTTAACTTTGATCACTTCCTTATTAAACCTATAAACACATAGTTCCAAATAGTGTTGTTGATATTACTTAACTTTGAAGAAAGCAGGCGCACTAAGCGAGCCTGGGCGGTGCGCTTAGCCAGCCTACCCTTCCCAACCTTATAATAAGGGTGTCATGCAGTCATTTGAAGAGGTTGTAAGTTAGTGGATTCAAGGAGGTTCCTCAATAAAATTAGGCGATAACCACAAATCACAATAGAAGAGAATAATAGAAGAAGATCAAGGGTGGAAGAGTGGTTCGAGGAACCACTAACGTATGCTTTTCAACTTTTGTCTTATAGGGCTTGAGTGTAAAACTATGATTTGTAATTGTAGCTAATTTTTTTTTATTGTTGGGGTTAGATGTAGTTTTCATGTTACTTATATTTTGATCCCGGCCATAGTATTCTATGTAATTCTTCTTAAGCTTTATATTGAAGGATTCTTCGTATGCTTTATATTGAAGGATTCTTCGTATGCTTTTCAACTTTTGTCTTATAGGGCTTGAGTGTAAAACTATGATATGTAATTCTTGTGAAGATTGACAAGTTTTTGTTCCCTGTTGATTTTGTGGTTCTAGTGATGCCAGAAGATGAGAAAATCCCGCTAATTTTTGGAAGACCTTTTCTAGAGACAGGAAGATGCATGATAAATATTGAGGAAGGCATCGTGACCCTCAAAGTCTATGATGAAGAGCTGAAAATTAATGTGAGGGACACCATGAAATTCAAATATGAGAAAGGTACCGGTAAAAATATTGAAGTGTTGAAAACAATGTTCATTCACTCAGTTTAGAGTAAGATTCCTGAATTACCTTTGAAAAGAGTTATGAGCTTGTAAATTTTTGAAAAAAATGAAGAAAGAGATGAGAAAGAGGCAGAAGTTCTAGCCATGTTTGAAGCACAACCTCTGTGGAATAGATCAAAACCACACCAGTGGAAAATTCACGACCACAACAATCTTATGAAGAGAAGCAAGAAGTCAAAAAGGGGACTGTTGTACCCCAAAATTTGCCCTCCCATATTCTTCAAGAAATTGCTAAGCCAAGTCACAAAATTCCCCAAGGGGTATGCAGCTCAACTGTCTCCTATACAGTCAAAACTAGGGTTTGTGTTCTGATCAAAGAAAGGAAGTTTTCAAATGCCCAATCAAGTCTCATATGCTCACAAACATGGTCAAGTATCCTCATATCAAGTTTCAAGGCATTCAGCTCAAAATTGCACAGTCAAAACCCTAGATTGCACTACAGTCAACTGTAGGGGCAAAATGGTCATTTGGCAGTCAAAAGTTCAAATTTTTGGTCAACATATCATTTTGAAGCCACAAACATCATTTGATCAATGCTTGATCATGATTCTCAAAATTTGGCTCAGAAATCATCAAAGATGCAAAAGTTGCTATATTTGGACAGTTGAAAAAGTCAACTGAAATTGACCAGGGCATAACTTTCACATGGATTATCAGAAAAATTCCATCCAAAGCTCATTTTTAAGAGAAAGACATTTCCTACAACTCATATTCATATTCCAAGTCCAAGAAATGCTCTCACAAAAAGTTATCAATTTCAACATTATAGGTCATTTTCAAAAGTCAACAAAAAGGGACTTTAAGTCAAAGGCCATAACTTGAGATTGGTAAATCAAAATGACATGGGACCAAAGGCATTGGTTAGAGGACTCAAAGACCTTTCCAAAATGTCCAAGAACATGTGAAAAGCTTAAAAATTGAGCAAGTTATGCCTTGTGGAAGTTGGGAACTTTTTGGAAATTTTTGAAAGTCAACTTTACTTCAAATGATCCAAAAATGCAAATGGGCCCATTTTTCTTCCAAGTTTCTTCATGCCAAGCCTATGCACGACCATTAGGCCCAAAAGGAAGTTTTTCTCCATTTTTATTTATTTATTTGGATTATTTATCATTTATAATTCATTTAATTAAATAAAATGCATAAAAAAATACAAACCTAATGAAAACAAATCTTTTTATGCAGGTTTGGACTCAATATTTCGTGTAAATACAAAAGGGGAAAGATTTGAAGCTGATTGGCATGATTGAGAGCAAAATGCACATGGAAAAGATTTGGAAAAATCTTAAGAAAATCAAATATCTTAATCCATAATTGCAAGAGATTGTATCAAGTTTTGTTGACCTAATCATCTCACTACATAACCCTGACCATAAACCTAATTGCCTTAGACTCCAAGCTGCGCTCAGAAACCATACACAAAGTTGAAAAATTCTCAAAAAAAAGTCAATACTGAAAACCAGTTTCTAGTTCGATTCAAGCCTCAATTCTTGTTCTATCATCATCCTGAAACATCATTGAACGATTCTCAATCCCTAACCTCAACTCAAAGGCAAAGAATTGGTAAAACAGAGTCCAACTGAACCAAGAAAATTCTAAAATTGTGCATCATGAATTAAACGTTTTTACAGCATTTTGTCCATTGATTCATGTTTACCATAATGTTTTGAAGCTAACTGAGGTGTTTAATTGAGTTTTTCTGTACTATATGAGATTATACCATAGTCAATTTCTAGGGTTGCAGGTTTCTGGAATTAGGGCTTTTGCATAGAGGAAAAATTAGGATCCATGAATACCATGGTTGCATACAGCAGGTCTGGACGAAGAAGACCCTATACTCGCGATGGATTTATGATTCACATAGCGCTAATCGCTATTTTTCCATAGCCCACTTTCTGCAACGCTTCATAAACCGTTGCCTATGCGTTTGAAGTTACAGGGGACGTGAGGACGAAGATATCGTGGCGAAGCGTGATTCGTCCATTTGAATCTCGCGCGTTTTTAACCCACTAACATCATGTTTTATTTATTATGTTTATATGTTATTATATGTTAAATGAAACTCAAGTGGCACAGATGGCAAGCGAAGGCATGGACAATCCACAAGACCTGGGTTCGAATCCCAGGTCTGAACAAATTCCATATTATTTTTCATTCACAATTCCTATGCGCTTCAGTGACGTAGGCATACCATGCATCCTCAATGATCAAGCCTACACGCGTCCCAGAGTATCCACATCAAAGGCTAGGATTGAAGAACATGCTACGCCTTAGTCAAACGTGTCACACATGATTCAAAAAGTCCAACAAATTTCCAGCTTAATGGGCCAGAATTCTAGGGCCTGCACCTCCTAATCTGGGGTTACCCCCCCCCCCCCCCCCCCCCCTTGGTTTGCCTTCTCTTTCTTTCTATTTTTATTTTTATTCTTGTTTTAATTATTATTTTTATTACTGTTTATTTAATTAATTATTTTTTTAACAAAATATAAAAAGATTACAAAAAATCAGAAAAAGGATAAAAACATAAAAAATATTTATTGTATTTATTTTCTTGTAAATAATTAACATGTAAATGAATTTAGTAAAATAGGTTAATTAATTTTGATTCTTTAATTCCTTTTTTTTTTACAATAATAATATTCCTTTTATTTATTTTCTATAATTAAATTTGGCATGTAAATAAATTTAGTTTTAATTAGGTCATAATTTTAATCTTTTCACAATAAACTTAAAAAACATTAGAATTAGGGTTTAGTATTTCATTTTAATTTTAATTGATTTTTCTTTTTCTTTCAAATCTTAAAAAGCACAAATATACCAAAAAACATTTAATTTTTAATTTTAATTCTCATTAACTTTAAATATTTTGCAAAAGGGTCCAACGCCCATTGTTTTAATTATTTTCTTTCGCGCATTTACTTTGTTGCTTATTATAATTTTGTATCTCTCCCAAAGCATTGTAATTTACACTTTCTCACCCTTTATTTAATTTGCTTTATTTACTTTCCGCTAAATCGGGTCCGGTTTAATTTTGGCGATGTGGACCCGCGCCTTTGTAATAGTCTTAGATTTATTTCCCGCAAATATTAACTGTTAAAAATGCATGCAAGAATGAATGTCTTAATTAAAACCAATGCGTAGATCACAATGAACATGACAAGACAAATATCAATGAACATGACACACGAATCGCACACACCACCCCTAGGGTACGCCTCACTGTTGCCTTTCGAAAGGTGATCGTCGAGTAGAGGATGTCTTAGTAAGTCCTCATGATCCGGGAACCTGGCATGAGGGTAGCTTCTAAGGTGTCTTCCCATTGCTCTGGTGATCACCACGTCCCTAAACTCGAATTGACCCGAACACCTCCAACGGTGGTGCTACCTACCTCTCAATGGTGGGATGGCACTACTTTTAAGGACATCTACACAGACGAATTCCTTAGGGTAGGTAGGTTCTCAAGGATACTTGCTCTAATCTCAAAACAAACTCAAAAAGACTTTTCACACCAACACGTTTTCAAAAGCTTTCAAAACAAACTTTTCAAACACTCTGACGTACGAGTCGACCTGAAATTTTTCAAAGAAACTTTTTTTAAACCCACATTGAAAAGCAAACAAACAATTTTGAAAACACATTGAGCAAGTATCTAAGAGCCCATGGATAACCATGGATAGAAAGGGTGCTAACACCTTCCCTTTCTATAACCTACCTCCCGAACCGAGAGCAATCTCTTTAAGGAATTTTTCTGTGCTTTTGTCCTTTCCTATTGGAGAAAATAAAAGACGGTGGCGACTCGTGCTTCCGCGACATTTCGCGAACCAGCGTTAAACAGTCAGTTCCAGATCCACCGATCACAGAACTGGCGACTCTGCTGGGGACTAAACTTAAAGTGAGGTGTACCTTAGGGCTAGCTTATAACTATGTTTTCAATTGTTTTTCCTTGTGTGCTTTAAATTGTGGGTTGCTTGGGAGTTCTATAGATCCTAACCCGGATCTGGGGGATACCTTCTTAGAAAGTAGCAACAAGGTTGTGAGGGAACTGTGCGGGGTATACCGACATGGTTGAAACAGTCTGCTACGTTGATGTGGCACTTTGGTGTGTACCGGTAACCCTTGAGTTCAGTCAAGGAGAGTACGGGGCCTCCGCGTGGTGTCGTGAAGCATCAACAGACCTTAGGAACCTTAATTGAACCATCTTGGCCTCTTTAGGGTAGTGAGATAACTGACTTTGGTGCAGTCCGAGGTTGGTTGATACTCGATACTACACTCAATTGAGGGTTGCTTTCCTGGAATATTTCGGTCGCCAGTTCAGTGGCTAAATCGAAACGATGAACAATGAAAGCAATCCCGTGATATTGGGAACCTTAGAACCCGGTTACTTTGATTAGGACAGGTTGAACCCACCAACTTCAAGAGGGTACTATCTAGACCCCATGCTGGCCTAAACCTAAGGGCTCTCTCTTGTGTGACTTGTGTGCCTTCGTACTTGACTATCTGCATGCTTGTGATCTAACACTTGTTTCTTGCAGGTTTTGTTTCAGTCCTTAATTAGGACTCATAACAGGGTTCACTCACATTACCCCATGCATAGCATAACATCATACCATTGCATGCATCCTGCATACATCCTAACCCATTTCAAGGATCTCAAGGGCTTGTGATGCAGGTCATGATAAATCAAACATCTAGCCAGGGGCAGAGAGGATTTATTTTCCTCTAGCCAAGGTTGTCAGGGGCTATGACCCACTGGATATGGTGAGCTTTTGTCCCTTGAAGAAGGACTCTCAACAACATGAAGTACCTTCAATCAAGTTACCGGCTTTCAACTCTAACAAGTTTCTCTGTTTACCCCGCGAGGTCCTTGAAATCATTGCATGCATGTCATACATATCATTGCATAACAGGTACCCTTTCTCTGCAGGTTACTTACCTTCTTCGCTGTTTATTTCAGCCGATCGTCATGAATCCTGAATCATCAGCCGAGCAGACTATCAAGGCCCTCCAGGCTCAGAATGCCCAATTCCAAGGGCTAATCATGAACTTGACCCAGGGGCAGCAAGATCTGAAGGCTCTGCTCTTGAAGAAGGAAAAGAAGAAGAAGAGGATTGTCTTGTTCAGCCCTAGACGCAGATCTGGGAATACACCGCAAGTCGAAACTGAGAGGACTACCCCATCTGTGAGGGAAAGCAGTCACCATGAGAGAGAGGTTCCCAGTCCAGTGGTCTCCGACAACGAGACAGATTTTGATGAAGAGCAGTACCCTCCTGCTAATGACAGATATAAGCAACTGGAGGACAGAATGAAAGCTATGGAGGTTCAACAGGTACCTGGGCTGGATTTCGGAGATCTGGGTTTGTCAACTGGTGTGGTTATTCCTCGGAAGTTCAAAGCACCGTCCTTTACTAAGTATGATGGGGCGTCTTGCCCCAAGCTGCATCTAAGGTCCTATGTTCGGAAGATTCAACCATATACGGTGGACAAAAACTTGTGGATCCATTTCTTCCAGGAGAGTCTTTCAGGGACTCATCTCGAATGGTTCTATCAGCTAGACGGGACCAAGGTTCGTAACTGGGAGGAGTTGGCTACTGCTTTCTACAAGCAGTATCAGTATAATGCCGACCTTGCTCCTACGCGTACCCAACTCCAGGGTATGTCGTTAGGATCAAGTGAAGGTTTTAAAGAATATGCGCAGAAATGGAGGGATCTTGCTGGAAGGGTACAACCACCTCTGACTGACCGTGAACTTGTGGACATGTTCTTGGGGACCCTGTCTGGTCCATTCTTCAACCACCTCATTGGTAACTCATCTGCTGGATTTACCGACCTCATCCTGACCGGCGAAAGAATTGAAGCTGGTATCAAGAGCGGGAAAATTCAAGAGGCCACACCTTCTGATATTCATAAAAAGCCTTACACGGGAAAGAAGGAATCTAATGCTGCATACGGTCAAAAGGGTCGCCGTGATCAACATGCAGGGGCAGTCATGATCTCTGGTTCTGCACCACGCCGCCAACCACAGAGGGGAAACCAGCAAAGGCCGGACGGGCCTAAAAGGCAGTTCACCAACATTAACATGCCCTGGTCGCAAGCACTGCAACATATGTTGAAGATGAACCTGATTGCAGTGATCAACCCTCCTGCCAATCCTAAGACCTCCTCTCCTAGCTACAATCCAGAAGCCAGATGCGCTTATCATTCCGATAGCCCGGGGCACGATACTGAGGACTGTTGGGCACTAAAGTACAAAATTCAGAACATGATCGATGCCAAAGAGATCGAGTTCGAGCCTGCTGAGACTCCCAACGTGATCAATGCTCCATTGCCAAAACATGGCTAGGATTGAGAAATTTTTTGTTCATTTGAATTCAAGTTGTATTTTTCCTTTCTTGTTCAGATAAACAATTATTATGTTAAACTCTTTTATTTCATGAATGCATTACACATGTCTGTCTTGATTAATTATGTTTACTATGCTTAAAACTGCTTTCATATTTTTGCAATGGTCAACTCTTAATTGAAAATTCTAAACCTCTTGAGGGAGGATGACGAAAACGATACCATGATCTTTACAGTATGCTTTTGAACAAACCCCGCTGATGAGGTACAGGCATTGTTTCAACCCCTAAACACTGGAGTTATAAGGATGATAATCCCTCGTCAACCCATCAGAGCCAAAGAAGTAGGAGTTTTTATTTTCGAAAATCAAAACCCTTAATCATAACCTGGGGCAGGGTAGTTCTCTCAGTTGAGCCAAGTGCATCTTTACAAAACGAGCAAAGACAGTAATGGTTCAGAACAATCAAAAGGACAGGCAGTCATCATCAAAATTCATAAATGAAAAGCCCAAAAAGTCTAAACCTACAAAGGGGACTTATGAAACTGGGGCATCCCGCTGACTGTAATTCCGAAAAGGAAACAGTTCAGTCAAAAAAGAAAGGGATAACAAAAATCAAGCAAGAGGTCTCGCAACCAAAGCAAAAATGACTGCCTATTCAAAAGAAATCATCAACATCTGAACCATCATTGGAACATCAGAACAAAGACTCAAACAAGGTCTAACGCACGATCAACTGAGTTTAGGTTTGGAGAACATCACGAAGAGCAGGTGGGTACAAATAATTTGAGCTTTTATCCTTTGTTTCTTAAACCGTGAACCAAGCCACGATATAACCCTTAAAAGTCCTAGCTGAAGCATGGGTTAGTTCGAAAGCATACTGTTACGAAGGTATCCCGACTCCTGAAGGTTTGCTGTAAAATATTGAGTCGACATCGCACTGTATTACAAAAAATGCATTTTCAAAATTCAAGACAGACATAGACTTTTGCATTCTTAAAATAACCTTGTTTGCATATGACTATTTGTTTGAACAGCAGGGAAATTCGCACGATGAACACCTTGTGAACAGAAGTACCTCCAATCAAGGGGCACAGTAGGAGCATTGCCCATTACCTGGGGCATGGCAAAATACTTCCAACAGGGGCAACTCCCTACATTCTGAGAGCGTGGACATAGTCGAAAAATACTACGCACAATCAAAGACCCGCTAGGTTGACACACCTAGGCTAAAATAAGGGCTTCCCGGCGAACCAAAAGGGTTCGGGCAAAATGAAGGGATGAAATGAAAAAAACATGTACACCCGGCAAGTCGAAAACCTGAAAAGGCGGCTTGGGCAAAAATGGGTATCCCGGTGGACTGAAAACCTGAAAGGGCGGTTCAGGCAAAAGTTAGGGATCAAAGCGTACGACGATGTTCCGGTATCTCGTCACTTGTCTACCCGAAGATTTGTCAACCACCCACACAGGTATCCTCTTCCCTCACCTCCGAAGCAGGGGCAGTAATGAGTTATCCAGGCAATCCAACCGCCCTGCCAACCAAAGTACAATGGAAAGATCAATATAAGAATGATTACCATCTACCCCTACAAATTCCAGATCGTGGGTTAATGTCCGAGACCAAACAGGACAATCATCCACTTAATCAAAATCATGCGACCCAACACCGGTTTCCTCTCAACCTTCAGACAAAGTCATACACAGACTCCTCCTCCACAAGATGACCTAACCCCGGTTCATCAAGAAGTTTTTACACAAACTTATCCAAGTAACCTAACCCCGGTTCCTCCTGAAGTCTTACATGGACCTATCTTAAGATGACCTAACCCCGGTTCGTCAAGAAGTTTTTACACAAACTTATCCAAGTAACCTAACCCCGGTTCCTCCTGAAGTCTTACATGGACCTATCTTAAGATGACCTAACCCCGGTTCGTCAAGAAGTTTTTACACAAACTTATCCAAGTAACCTAACCCCGGTTCCTCCTGAAGTCTCACATGGACCTATCTTAAGATGACCTAACCCCGGTTCATCAAAGTTTTTACACAAACTTATCCAAGTAACCTAACCCCGGTTCCTCCTGAAGTCTTACATGGACCTATCTCAAGATGACCTAACCCCGGTTCATCAAAGTTCTACACAAACTTATCCCGAAGCAACCTTACCCCGGTTCGTCAAGAAATCTCACATGGATTTACCCCAAGGTAACCTAACCCCGGTTCCTCTAGAAGTCTTACATGGATTTAGTTTAAGATAACCTTACCCCGGTTCATCAAGAAATCTCACACGGATCTATCTCAAGGTAACCTAACCCCGGTTCCCCCAGAAGTCTCACAGGGACTCGTCTCCAGTAACCTTACCCCGGTTCGTCAAGAAATCTCACATGGATTTACCCCAAGGTAACCTAACCCCGGTTCCTCCAGAAGTATTACATGGATTTAGTTCAAGATAACCTCACCCTGGTTCATCAAGAAGTTTTTACCTCACCAAGCAACCCTACACCGGTTCCCCCTATTCAAGATGCAGTTTTACATGGACTCGTCACCCGGACACCCTACACAGGTTCTCCCTTTCCAAGAACGCAGTTTTACACGAACTCATCATCAAAATAACCCTACCCAGGTTCCTTCTCCATTTTCAGATGCGGTTTTACACGAGCTCACCAGCAGGCAACCCTACATAGGTTCCCTCTTTCAACCTACAGCAATTACAGTTCAAACTTCCCCAGAAAGTCCAATCCAGTTCCCCCAGGAAAGTTGGAGTCCATATCCCCAAGCAGTAAGCTTATCCCCAGTATATTCTGGAAGCTTATCCCCTATCAGAGCACGAACGCGTCGTCCGGCTTTATTTAAAGAGTTATTCCCTTAACAGGATATAACTGGGTTATCCTCAGCCAAAAGCCACGGAAAGAGCGTTGTCGACAAAGTCTTCCTACCCCAGCGAAGTCTATCAACGCTTCCTATACAACGGTATCCTCAGCAAGTTATTCTCAATAATTCAAGTAAAGCATCTCTATCCCCACAGAGTATTGCTTCCCAGCATAGTCGCTAGAGTATCCTTTCTCCCCGCAGACTCTTCATTTGCCAAGTTTATTCCTCAACGGAGTTATCTTCTCCTACCGGTATTCTTGCAGTTATCATCCCCAGCGGAAGCAAAATCTATTCTTCAACGTCAGCCCAGGATACAACTTCCCGGCACCCGTCAAGGATCCACTTTCCTAGACGAAAACATACATAAAACTTCACATACATCATCATATCATGCATAACGCACTGCATCATACACGTCTCCTTCATGTTGAGAACATCATTGCTTGATCCATATCATGCATTGCATATGACTGACTTTTACCTTTCAGGAAAGATGCAGTTTAAAGTCTCAATCACATTTAAAGACCTAGACCGGTTCAGTTAAATCGACCCTAAGATTTTCCTGATTCTTACCCAGTCCAAGGCCTTCTCTGGTTCAGTCAGATCGACCCTAAGATCTCCCTGATACTTATCCAGTTGAAGATGTTTCAAGACCTAGACCGGTTCAGTTAAATCGACCCTAAGATTTTCCTGATGCTTATCCAGTCAAAGGCCTTCTCTGGTTCAGTCAGATCGACCCTAAGATCTCCCTGATACTTATCCAGTTGAAAATGTTTCAAGACCTTGTCTGGTTCAGTTAAATCAACCCTAAGATTTTCCTGATTCTTATCCAGTCAAAGGCCTCCTCTGGTTCAGTCAAATCGACCCTAAGATCTCCCTGATTCTTATCCCAGTAGAAGACACCCAAGATTTTTCTCAACGAGTGTTGTTGAAGTTAAAGTCACCCAAGATTTTTTCTCAACGAGCGTTGTTGAAGTTAAAGTCGCCCAAGGTTCTCTTATCATTCATGTTAAGACAGTAACCATCCCTGGTTCATTCATCAGCGTTTGAAGCTCCAGACTCAGCTCCTGTAACCAATCAGGGCACATCTATACCAAGCATCTAAAATCAGCTCCTGCAACGTGCCAGGTACTCATTTTCTCTTTTGCAGGTATGCAGGTTCTCGCTAAGGAATCTCCTACGCGATCAACATCCAGATGGCATCTATAAGCCAATCATCCTATCCAGCAATCTCCAAATGGCATCTATAAGCCCATTCCCCCATCACTGCCACTATGTGAGCGCAAATTTCTGGGCACTCTAGTGTCCAATCATCTTCTACCCTCGGATTACGAAAGGCACGCCAACCAATCTGCATCCTCAGGTCTAAGAAGATTGAACAGGGGCAACTGTTGTACCCCAAAATTTTCCCTCCCATATTCTTCAAGAAATTGCTAAGCCAAGTCACAAAATTCCCCAAGGGGTATGCAGCTCAACTGTCTCCTATACAGTCAAAACTAGGGTTTGTGTTCTGATCAAAGAAAGGAAGTTTTCAAATGCCCAATCAAGTCTCATATGCTCACAAACATGGTCAAGTATCCTCATATCAAGTTTCAAGGCATTCAGCTCAAAATTGCACAGTCAAAACCCTAGATTGCACTACAGTCAACTGTAGGGGCAAAATGGTCATTTGGCAGTCAAAAGTTCAAATTTTTGGTCAACATATCATTTTGAAGCCACAAACATCATTTGATCAATGCTTGATCATGATTCTCAAAATTTGGCTCAGAAATCATCAAAGATGCAAAAGTTGCTATATTTGGACAGCTGAAAAAGTCAACTGAAATTGACCAGGGCATAACTTTCACATGGATTATCAGAAAAATTCCATCCAAAGCTAATTTTGAAGAGAAAGACATTTACTACAACTCATCTTCATATTCCAAGTCCAAGAAATGCTCTCACAAAAAGTTATCAATTTCAACATTATAGGTCATTTTCAAAAGTCAACAAAAAGGGACTTTAAGTCAAAGGCCATAACTTGAGATTGGTAAATCAAAATGACATGGGACCAAAGGCATTGGTTAGAGGACTCAAATACCTTTCCAAAATGTCCACGAACATGTGAAAAGCTTAAAAATTGAGCAAGTTATGCCTTGTGGAAGTTGGGAACTTTTTGGAAATTTTTGAAAGTCAACTTTACTTCAAATGATCCAAAAATGCAAATGGGCCCATTTTTCTTCCAAGTTTCTTCATGCCAAGCCTATGCACGACCATTAGGCCCAAAAGGAAGTTTTTCTCCATTTTTATTTATTTATTTGGATTATTTATCATTTATAATTCATTTAATTAAATAAAATGCATAAAAAAATACAAACCTAATGAAAACAAATCTTTTTATGCAGGTTTGGACTCAATATTTCGTGTAAATACAAAAGGGGAAAGATTTGAAGCTGATTGGCATGATTGAGAGCAAAATGCACATGGAAAAGATTTGGAAAAATCTTAAGAAAATCAAATATCTTAATCCATAATTGCAAGAGATTGTATCAAGTTTTGTTGACCTAATCATCTCACTACATAACCCTGACCATAAACCTAATTGCCTTAGACTCCAAGCTGCGCTCAGAAACCATACACAAAGTTGAAAAATTCTCAAAAAAAAGTCAATACTGAAAACCAGTTTCTAGTTCGATTCAAGCCTCAATTCTTGTTCTATCATCATCCTGAAACATCATTGAACGATTCTCAATCCCTAACCTCAACTCAAAGGCAAAGAATTGGTAAAACGGAGTCCAACTGAACCAAGAAAATTCTAAAATCGTGCATCATGAATTAAACGTTTTTACAGCATTTTGTCCATTGATTCATGTTTACCATAATGTTTTGAAGCTAACTGAGGTGTTTAATTGAGTTTTTCTGTACTATATGAGATTATACCATAGTCAATTTCTAGGGTTGCAGGTTTCTGGAATTAGGGCTTTTGCATAGAGGAAAAATTAGGATCCATGAATACCATGGTTGCATACAGCAGGTCTGGACGAAGAAGACCCTATACTCGCGATGGATTTATGATTCACATAGCGCTAATCGCTATTTTTCCATAGCCCACTTTCTGCAACGCTTCATAAACTGTTGCCTATGCGTTTGAAGTTACAGGGGACGTGAGGACGAAGATATCGTGGCGAAGCGTGATTCGTCCATTTGAATCTCGCGCGTTTTTAACCCACTAACATCATGTTTTATTTATTATGTTTATATGTTATTATATGTTAAATGAAACTCAAGTGGCACAGATGGCAAGCGAAGGCATGGACAATCCACAAGACCTGGGTTCGAATCCCAGGTCTGAACAAATTCCATATTATTTTTCATTCACAATTCCTATGCGCTTCAGTGACGTAGGCATACCATGCATCCTCAATGATCAAGCCTACACGCGTCCCAGAGTATCCACATCAAAGGCTAGGATTGAAGAACATGCTACGCCTTAGTCAAACGTGTCACACATGATTCAAAAAGTCCAACAAATTTCCAGCTTAATGGGCCAGAATTCTAGGGCCTGCACCTCCTAATCTGGGGTTACCCCCCCCCCCCCCCCCCCCTTGGTTTGCCTTCTCTTTCTTTCTATTTTTATTTTTATTCTTGTTTTAATTATTATTTTTATTACTGTTTATTTAATTAATTATTTTTTTAACAAAATATAAAAACATTACAAAAAATCAGAAAAAGGATAAAAACATAAAAAATATTTATTGTATTTATTTTCTTGTAAATAATTAACATGTAAATGAATTTAGTAAAATAGGTTAATTAATTTTGATTCTTTAATTCCTTTTTTTTTTACAATAATAATATTCCTTTTATTTATTTTCTATAATTAAATTTGGCATGTAAATAAATTTAGTTTTAATTAGGTCATAATTTTAATCTTTTCACAATAAACTTAAAAAACATTAGAATTAGGGTTTAGTATTTCATTTTAATTTTAATTGATTTTTCTTTTTCTTTCAAATCTTAAAAAACACAAAAATACCAAAAAACATTTAATTTTTAATTTTAATTCTCATTAACTTTAAATATTTTGCAAAAGGGTCCAACGCCCATTGTTTTAATTATTTTCTTTCGCGCATTTACTTTGTTGCTTATTATAATTTTGTATCTCTCCCAAAGCATTGTAATTTACACTTTCTCACCCTTTATTTAATTTGCTTTATTTACTTTCCGCTAAATCGGGTCCGGTTTAATTTTGGCGATGTGGACCCGCGCCTTTGTAATAGTCTTAGATTTATTTCCCGCAAATATTAACTGTTAAAAATGCATGCAAGAATGAATGTCTTAATTAAAACCAATGCGTAGATCACAATGAACATGACAAGACAAATATCAATGAACATGACACACGAATCGCACACACCACCCCTAGGGTACGCCTCACTGTTGCCTTTCGAAAGGTGATCGTCGAGTAGAGGATGTCTTAGTAAGTCCTCATGATCCGGGAACCTGGCATGAGGGTAGCTTCTAAGGTGTCTTCCCATTGCTCTGGTGATCACCACGTCCCTAAACTCGAATTGACCCGAACACCTCCAACGGTGGTGCTACCTACCTCTCAATGGTGGGATGGCACTACTTTTAAGGACATCTACACAGACGAATTCCTTAGGGTAGGTAGGTTCTCAAGGATACTTGCTCTAATCTCAAAACAAACTCAAAAAGACTTTTCACACCAACACGTTTTCAAAAGCTTTCAAAACAAACTTTTCAAACACTCTGACGTACGAGTCGACCTGAAATTTTTCAAAGAAACTTTTTTTAAACCCACATTGAAAAGCAAACAAACAATTTTGAAAACACATTGAGCAAGTATCTAAGAGCCCATGGATAACCATGGATAGAAAGGGTGCTAACACCTTCCCTTTCTATAACCTACCTCCCGAACCGAGAGCAATCTCTTTAAGGAATTTTTCTGTGCTTTTGTCCTTTCCTATTGGAGAAAATAAAAGACGGTGGCGACTCTTGCTTCCGCGACATTTCGCGAACCAGCGTTAAACAGTCAGTTCCAGATCCACCGATCACAGGGACAAAGTTGAAACAGTTGTCTGAGAAACTCAAATATATTTTTCTTGATGCTGAAGAAAAATTTCCAGCTATCATCAACTATAGCCGAAAAGATGTCCAAGAAGAAAATCTCATCAAAGTACTCGAGAAATTCAAGGGTGCTATTGGATGGGCCATTGAAGACTTAAAAGGTATTAGTCCCACAGTTTGCATGCATAAGATATTAAGGGAGGATGATCTGAAACTGGTTGTTCAACCGCAAATAAGACTTAACCCGACCATGAAGGAAGTAGTTCGCAAATAAGTTGTGAAGTTATTGGATGCGATCTTATCTACCCTATATCTGATAGCTCATGGGTGAGTCGTGTTCACATGGTACCAAAAAAGGGAGGAACAATTGTCATCATGAATGAGAAGAATGAGTTGATTCCTACAATAACTGTTACAGGTTGGAGAGTGTGCATTAACTACCAAAGGTTGAACACCGCAATAAGAAAATACTACTTTCCTTTACCATTCATTGACCAAATATTGGAGAGGTTGGATGGCCATGATTACTATTGTTTCCTAGATGGATACTCGGGATACAATCAGATTGCAGTGGCCCCTGAAGATCAAAAGAAGACCACTTTCACATGCCTTTATGGTATTCTTGCCTACAGGAGAACGCCATTTGGGTTGTGCAATGCCCCTGCCATTTTTAGAGATGCATGACATCCATATTCGCTGACATGCTTGAAAAGCATATGGAAGTGTTTATAGATGATTTTTCGGTTTTCGGGTCTTCTTTTGATAATTATATGACTAACTTATCTCTTCTGCTAGAAAGATGTCAATAGACCAATTTGATTCTCAACTGGGAGAAGTGTCATTTCATGGTGCGTGAAGGCATAATGTTGGGGCACAAAATTTCTCATAAGGGAATTGAAGTTGACAAGGTAAATGTGGATGTAATAGCGAATTTACCACCACCAGTGAATGAGAAAGGCATAAGAAGTTTCTTGGGACATGCAGGTTTTTATCGCAGGTTCATAAGAGATTTTTCAAATATTGCCAAGCCGTTTACTAGTTTGCTTGTGAAGGATACACCCTTCCTTTTTGACAAAAAGTGTGGTGAGGCTTTTGAAACTTTGAAGAGTAAGTTAGTGACTGCTCCTATAATAATTTCCCCTGATTGGTCTCTTCCTTTTGGGATCATGTGTGTTGCAAGTGATATAGTAGTGGAGGTAGTGCTAGGACAGAGAAAGGAAAATCTCTTGCATGTGATCTACTATGCAAGCCATTTGTTGAATCCTACGCAAACGAATTATGCAATCACTGAAAAAAAGTTGCTAATAGTGGTGTATGCTTTTGACAAGTTCAGGTCTTACCTGTTAAGATCAAAGGTAATTGTTTATACTGACCATCCTACTTTGAAGTATCTTTTTTCTAAACAGGAATCGAAACCAAGGTTACTGAGATGGATTCTACTTCTACAAAAGTTTGATCTGGAAATCCGATTCAAAAAGGGATGTGAAAATATTATTGCTGATCACTTATCTCAGATGTCCCTGATAGAAGAAATAAAGGAAAAACACCAAATAAAGGATGAGTTTGTTGATGAACTCCTAGCTGTTACTGGTGTTTTGTGGTTCACGGACTATGCGAATTATCTGGTAGGTGGAATAATACCTAACAATTTTGATTCTAACAGGAAGAAAAAGTTTTTGCATGATTATAGGTTTTATTTGTGGGATGAACCCTTCCTGTATATAAAAGGAATAGACGGTCTGGTTCGAAGATGTGTCCCAAAGGAAGAGCATAGGGACATCCTAAAAGCTTTCCATGACTAAGACTATGGAGGACACTTTAGTGGAGATACAACAACAACAAAAGTCCTCCAGTTCTGTTTACCGTGAAAATTGGTAAACAAGCTATAGTCTTCTAAAAACAACAAAAAGTCCTTAGTTACTCACATGATCGACTAGATTGATCCTAGTACATGTTTTCTTATTTAAACTTTGTTTTTTGAAACAAAGAATACTTTGATGGTATTCGTAGTTTTTTGATAATGTTGGTTTTGATCTAAATAATTCTCTATAGTAAATTGTCGAAACTTTGTAAAGAAATTGCAATAAAGAAATTGAAAATAAATTACTAAAGTAAATTCTGAATGTTCTGAATGATAACTTGCAATTTAAACGAAAAAAATGGTGTTTACACGTACATTTCTCAGAGGACTCTTTTCTCAATACGCAGATACTTTGAGTTTATGTGAGATTTTGTACAAACGAATTAACACACCGAATCCTATCGCTAAGACCCTTATATATATATATATATATATATATATATATATATATATATATATATATATATATATATATATATATATATATATATATATATATATATATATATATATATATATATATATATATATATATATATATATATATATATATATATATATATATATATATATATATATATATACTAATTCGACATGAAAAGTCTTTCTATATCTAGATGCCACGTTCGTGACATAAAAATTCTTTGAACTATTAAACCTCCATTTGTCTTCTGGATAAGATTTTAAGATTTGAATTTTGAATCCTTCTATTGCAGAGAGCGCCAAATCCAATATGATCATTCAAATTCGAATTTCAAATACTTAGAATTCCTTAAAAAAAAGCTTCCTTTAGTCTTTATTTAGTTAATCTTCGACCTTCCATTCAGAAACAAATAGTCGAAGCTTTCATATAACACTTCTCTTCAAAAATAAAATAGTCTTCGACTTTTGATCCTTTATATCCTATTATTGAAATTTCCAGCCAACAAATTTCCCCCCAAAATTGTGTATTTCGAAATATTTGAAGAAATGGACAATTTTTGAATAACTTTCCATTTCAATACAACAACTACCTTATAATGGCTGTTACTGTCATGACATCATGGTCATAATGACCAATCTCCTCAAACGTCTCATCGAGACGTGCACTTATGTAGTTTCATCATTACCATACTAACGTAGGCATAAATTGTGGCTTCCCAAAAATTAACCACTTTCTTGGCTTATAGAAAGTTCACACGCGTCCCACTCTTCTTCATTCAAACAAATGAAAACTGAAACATTTTTCTTGTTATAAATACCTTCTTTAAACTCAAAAACACTTTTTCAACTTCCATTGGTTTTTCCTCCCTCTGAAAAACTTGTAAACATTTATTCTTCTTCCTTCAAATCATCAACAGTCTTCATACTTCATCAATTGCACCCACAAAGAAAAGTACCAAAGCTAGCAAGGACGTGAAGAACAATAAAGATGTTGCTTCTAAATGCATTGGTCATGCATCAAAATCCATCATGGTTGGAAACCAAGAATTCACGCCAACACCAATACTTTCTGCAGAACAAAAAGCGATCTATGCATCTCAGGTAATTATCCCCTTTACTCATGCTGATAAAACCTTAAGGTATATGGGTTCTCTAGTTCATGCTGATGATTTAGAAAATTTTAAAGATGTTTTCCCTACGTATCATAGAACCAGTCCCATAACTAGTAAAATTAGACCTAAAAAGAAAGTAGGTGAAAATGCTATTAAAGATTCCAAAGAATCTAATGCAGAATTCCTCAAGAAGGAACTTTTTCAGGTTCTAATGATAAAGAGAAACCCTTTCACCAAAATTACATGACTGGTCTTTTTAAGCCATTTAGATCTTTCCTAGAAAAAGATAGTAAACAATACCTTGACTGGTTAGCTAAAATCGAAAAACAGAAATCCCAATTCTAGAAGGATATTAGTATCTTCGACTTAATCCAACTGTTGAAGGTTGGTCCTAGCTATTACCAACACATGTTGATGGCATCTCTGTATATATGGGATAACACTTATAACACTTTTCACCTTCCTCGTTATCCCTACTCTATTTGATGTGGCTGCAATCACTTGGCTTCGACCCACTGGGGAAGCTTTTGACCCCTCTATACAATCTGAAAACACTATCGATTTTAAAGTCGAACATGCTGGCTTCACCAAGTATATTGATCATTATAATACTGAAGGAAGTAAAGTATCAGATGTCGAACACATAGCCTTTCTCACCCTATGGTTATCTAGGTGTATTTTCTGCAAAAAATCCCTCCAAGTTGCCAAGAGATTCTTAACTTTAGCCAATCCACTCCACTTAGGTCAAAATACATGCCTTAGTGAATTAATTATGGAAGGATTATATGAGTGTCTAGGAGAAGCAACCACATCTTTAATGGAATACCAAGCAAGAACCAATATTTTACTAGTTGGCCCATATTTGCTTCTCCAATTGTGGCTAAACGCCATGTTCAAGCCCTCCCCCTCTCCACTTCTGGAATAATGGACAAAACAAATCCTGAAATTTGCAACTGAACTATCGAAGGAACTAGGTTAGTTCGACTGACACCCAATGATGACGGAAAAAACATAGAGGAGTGTTTCACCAAATACACTATGATGTTAGTAAAGCGTCATAATTTTACTCTCTCTATGGCTCCTTTTGCTATAAGAACCCATGTTCCAGCATGGTTTATGAAATCCATTTTCGACATTGTATCCGCTCAAGAAACAAAAACTCTAGATATCTAGAAAGCCTTTTTGTTTCCTAGGTTAATTGTCACAAGACTCATGCCAGTCAAAAGTCACCTTACCCTGCTTGCTTATCAACCCAACTTCGTTTCTCGTCAATTTGGGCTTTGTGAATTGATTCCTGAACCTTTTTTCTAAAATAAAAAAGCTCTTTGCATTCAAGGAATAAACTTTTCGCTCCTTGATGAGACACACGTATGGCTCAATATGCAACTTTTGCTGAGTTTACTTTAATTCCTTTTTAACCAACTTTCTACTGCACACAAGAATTTAACTCTTGGTGGAAGGAGTATTATTCTGGAAATATGCTCGACTCCACTCTCCTTCACCAACATCTTACAACAGCTTTCACCTCTGTGCAGGATCGTGTCAAAAAAGGTAAGAAGACTCACATAAAAGAGATCCAGGCATTCCAAAAGTAATTTGAAACGATCTATGACCCAACTAATCTTAGTCGAACCATTCAAAACATAGAGAAAATTCTAAAAGAGAAATTTACAAAAAAGCTCCCTCATTTAAGTATTCTTGCATGGGTCAAACTTGAAGATAGGTATGACTTAGATTTTAAGCTCGAACCACCAAAATTACCAAAATCATCCAGCGCTGACTTTAGCCTGGCATTTTTTCCTCCTTACCCAGATTGGTTTGTCTGTGGAATTACTATAATTTTTTTAAACAACAGTCTAAAATACCTGTTGAACAAGTGGTTCCGACTAACCACACCTTGGAAAGTTTCAAAGGCTTCCTTCATTATAACTTAGAACATGTCACAATGCTCTCTCCAGAATGTGAAGGTGTTGAACCAAAGGATCCTTTAAATACGTCAATTTATCTGCTTCTTCTCTTTTTTAATGCTAACATATGTTATTTCACAATGTTCTTCTAGCTGTTGAAAATAAACAAACAAAGAGGAAACAACTTATATCGATGACAAGATCAACGAATGCACCCAATCTAACAACAACTTCATCAAAACATTTCCAGTCGAAACATTTCCCTCTACGTCTAGAAAGACAGACAGTTCGCAACCATTTGACAATGTCGTCTTGGAAAAAATTGAAAGTGATAATTCAAGTCTTGGAGTCGAAGGACCAAATATATGATTCCTAAATTATCCTCTTCAACAATCCATTTTTCAATATGCTTTTTACTCTACTTCTTTGCAGGATGTTCAACCAGCTTCCATTGAGTCACCAATTGTGTACGAAGTTCCACCTAGTAGTGTCACTGCTTTGTATCACCCTCTGTCCATCAACAAAGATTCAAACAAAGGTTCCTCCACTGATGTGAAACAACTTGATTCTACTGTATAGTCTAAAAAAAGAATCCTCGCTATAATCTAAAAATGACAATGAGGAACAACAAACTATCACTAAAAGGAAATATGTCGATGAAGGGCAAGGTAACGACATCCCCAGTGACTCTTCTCCAAAGATAACAAATCTTAATAATGACTTGCTTGACAAAGAGGAACATCTCTTTGATAATATCAAACAATACTTCCAAAAGGAAGATGAAGAAGAGGCAACTGCTTACACTGAATCAAAAGATAACACCAAATTTGCCAATCAACCAAATAACAGCAACACTCAACCACAACTTTCACCATAAGAGTTAAATGCTTTGAAGAGGAATAATCCACTTGAGTATTTTGGGACAATGATGAACAAGTGAAGATCTGCTTTAAAAAAAACTCATTCCAGCCCTTCGACAACTTCCATTGGAGGCTCTGGCACTGCCACTTTCGATCAACTTCTCCACAAGGTCTAAGAAAAAAATCTTTAATGTAGACTTGTTTGATATTTGGAAGAAAGATGCTACTGCATGTTATGGTCTGAAGAGGTTAATTAACCAAATTAACATAGTTACTTGCTCTTCCAAAGTGGCTAAAGTTTTAATTGACATAGGAAACCTTATCAATCAAGTCAGTGTAGATTTCAATCGAGAGTGTGATACCCTGTCTAAGCTTCATAAAATATAAGCCGCTTAAGCTGCCGAATGGGCTCAAGTTATTATTACTTCCAAAAATGTTGAACAAATGGAGAAAGCTTACAAGAAAACCCAAGAAGATTTCAACATTTATAATCGATCAATATCTCTATGGAAAAAACAAATCAATGAACTCAAAGATAAAATTTCTTAGGCAGAGGCTTGTCAGAGAGAGATAAAAAACTAATATCTCACTGAAATCGATAAGATGATTTCCTTAAGCGTTCATCATGTCGAACAAGCCAAAAAATTGGAAGAAAAAGCTACTACACTTCAAGCTACACAGTCTTCTATTGATTACCGATTAAGGTTGGCGTAGATCAAGTATGACCAGATGAATATGAAGTTACCCTTTTGATTTGATGATGTTTATAAGTTGTTTTTTATGAAACTATTGTTATGTAACTTTATTTAAAACACAATCATTTTCGCATTACTTAGTTTATGAGTACCATATTGGATTTGACTGTTATGTATGTGTGATCGGTGGATCTGGAACTGACTGTTTAACGCTAGTTCGCGAAATGTCGCGGAAGCAAGAGTCGCCACCGTCTTTTATTTTCTCCAAATGGAAAGGACAAAAGCACAGAAAAATTCCTTAAAGAGATCGCTCTCGGTTCGGGAGGTAGGTTATAGAAAGGGAAGGTATTAGCACCCTTTCTATCCATGGTTATCCATGGGCTCTTAGATACTTGCTCAATGTGTTTTCAAAATTGTTTTGTTTGCTTTTCAATTGTGGGTTTTAAAAAGTTTCTTTGAAAAATTTCAGTTCGACTCGTACGTCAGAGTGTTTGAAAAATTTGCTTTGAAAGCTTTTGAAAAGTGTCAGCGTGAAAAGTCTTTGGATTTTTGTTTTGAAGAGAGCAAGTATCTACGAGAACCTACCTACCCTAAGGAATTCGTCTGTGTAAATGTCCTTTAAAGTAGTGCCATCCTACCATTGAGAGATAGGTAGCACCACCGTTGGAGGTGTTCGGGTCAATTCGAGGGTTCGGGACATGGTGATCACCAGAGCAATGGGAAGACACCTTAGAAGCTACCCTCATGCCAGGTTCCCGGATCATGAGGACTTACTAAGACATCCTCTACTCGACGATCACCTTTCGAGGCAAGGCAACAGTGAGGCGTACCCTAGGGGTGGTGTGTGCGAATCGTGTGTCGTTTTCATTTGTATTTGTCTTGTCATGTTTATTGGTGTTCTACGCTTGATTTTATTATGGCCATTCATTCTTGCATGCTTTGTTTAACAGTTAATATTTGTGAGGAAAGTAAATCTAAGGCTATTACAAATGGCGCGGGTCCACATCGCCAAAATTAAACCGGACCCGATTTGACGGAAAATAAATAAAGCGAATGAATAACGAAATTGAAAAGTGCGAGAAATTTAAGTTACAACGCTTTGGGAGAGATACATAATTATTTAAGCAAAGTAAAAATAAATATGCGCAATTAAATTGAAACGGGGGCGTTGGACCCTTTTTGCAAAATATTTAATTAGAATTAATGAGGAATGAAAATTAGAAATTAAAAAGGAATGTTTTTTTATTTTTTATGTTTTTTAGATTTAATAGAAAAAAGAGAATTAATTATAATTAAAATAAAATGTCAAACCCTAATTCTAATTATTTTTTAGTTATTATGAAAATGTTAAATTAACCTAAATTAAACCCTAAATTCTTTTATGTACAATTTAATTATGAAAATAAAATGAGTAATATTATTATTATAAAAAAAGAAAAAAATTGAGAGGAATAAAATTAACAATTAAACCTAAATTCTATATTTTATATATTTTATTATGAAAAGAATTAAAGTTGCAACCTAAATTAATACTAAGTTAATTTACATGTTAATTTATTTATGAAAATAATTAAATTAAATATTTATTATATTTGTCATCTTTTCTGATTTTTTGTGATATTTTTATATATATGGTAAAAATAATTTATTAATTAAAACAATAAAATAAATAAAATAAGAATTGAAAACAAAATAAATAAAAAGGAAATTGCAAACCAGGGGGGGTGGAAGTCCCAATTTGGAGGTTTTATTAGTGAAATTCTGGCCCATTTACTATGCAGATCCATTGACTTTCCAGGCGCCATGTGGCTCTTTTGACTAGGGTTCAGGGTATGCTTCCAATCTCAGCCTTTGGTTTGGTCATCAGGGACGCGTGGACGTTGGATAATGAAGATGTATGGTGTGCCTTATCATAAGCGCTGCACATGAATGGTTAGTGAAAAATAATATGAGAAATATACAGACCTGGGACTCGAACCCAGGTCTTGGATGTTGAAGCGTTAAGCGTTTGCCAGCTGAGCCAATGAAGCCATCTATTAATTAAACATACAACAAATATAATAAAAGAAACAACGCGTTAGTGCTGGAAAACGCGCGAATTTTTAAACCAACGAATCATGCTTTGCCACGAGGTCTTCTTCCTCGTTTCCCCTGAAACTAAAAACATTGAGCCACGGTTTTCAGAGCGTGGTTTTAGAGGGCTTTAGGGAAAATAGCGAATAGCGCTACAGGGCTCATAAATTGTTCGCGACAAGTGTTTCTTCTTCGTCTCTCTGCACTGAGTTGGATGATCATGGTTTTGAGGCTTAATTTTGCCTTATTGCAAAAGCCCCAAATTCGAGCTCTGAAAACCCTAGAAAGTAAACATGGTAGAATCGTGTATATGGCATAAAAATACAATCAAACACATTGGTCAGTATCAGAACATCATAAGGAATAAGAATCTATGATTAGAATACCATGAGAATGCCTAAAACTAAAAACACGATTGTGACTTTTTCTCTGTACAGGAGAGGTTCTTATTACCAATTCTTTGCGTGTTGATGGATGTTTGGGATTGGAATCGCTTCTGGGAACCTTGAGGAAGCTATTGGAAAAGGAATTAGGCTTTGAATCGTCCTTTAGAGTGGTTTTCAGAATTTCTTTTTCAAGGAATTTTTTCAAGTTTGTATATGGTTCTTTTGCGCAGCTTCGTGTCTTTTGGCATTAGGTTTATGCTTCTGATTATGTAGTGCAGCAATTAGGTTAAAAAAATCAATCAAATCTCTTTCATTCAATGGTTTTTGCAAATTGATTTTCCAAGATCTTTTCATATCTTTTCCATGTGTATTTTGTGTCAATTAGCTCAAATCAAACCAAAACTTTCCACATTTGCACATGCACGAATTATAGAAGCCAAAACATGTATAAAAAGATTGGTTTTGTTAGGTTAAATATTTTTTCACATATTTAATTGATTTAATTGAATTAATATAAATAAAAACTCAAATAAATAAATAAAACATGAGAAAATACTTCCCTTTGGGCCAAGTGGTCGTGCATATGCTTAGAATGATGAATCATGGGAGAAAAATGGGCACATTAGCAATTTTAGGTCATTTGGATCAAAGTTGACTTTTCAAAATATCCAAAAATTTCCCAACTTCCACAAGGCATAACTTGCTCAATTTTTAAGCTTTTCACATGTTCTTGGACATTTTGGAAAGGTCTTTGAGTACTCTAACCAATGCCTTTGGTCCCATGTCATTTTGATTTACCAATCTCAAGTTATGGCCTTTGACTTAAAGTCCCTTTTTGTTGACTTTTGAAAATGACCTATAATGTTGAAATTGATAACTTTTTGTGAGAGCATTTCTTGGACTTGGAATATGAGGATGAATTGTAGGAAATGTCTTTCTCTTCAAAATGAGCTTTGGATGGAATTTTTCTGATAATCCATGTGAAAGTTATGCCCTGGTCAATTTCAGTTGACTTTTTCAACTGTCCAAATATAGTAACTTTTGCATCTTGATGATTTTCTGAGCCAAATTTTGAGAATCATGATCAAGCATTGATCAAATGATGTTTGTGGCTTCAAAATGATATATTGACCAAAAATTTGAACTTTTGACTGTCAAATTACCATTTTGCCCCTACAGTTGACTGTAGTGCAATTTAGGGTTTTGACTGTGCAATTTTGAGCTGAATGCCTTGAAACTTGATATGAGGATACTTGACCATACTTATAGGCATATGAGACTTGATTGGGCCTTTGAAAACTTCCTTTTCTTGATCAGAACACAAACCCTAATTTTGACTGTATAGGAGACAGTTGGACTGTGCAACCCTTGGGGAATTTTGTGACTTGGCTTGGCAATTTCTTGGAGAATATGGGAAGGCAAATTTTGGGGTACAACAGTATGCATTACTCTTGTATTATTTTGATTTCTTGAAGTGCAGGTTTGTATTTTTTTAAAATATTTTCCATTCACTTTCAAGATTATTTTATCTTCATTTAACTCTTCAATTTCGTATGCACCATTTGAGAAAATTTGAATCACCTGGAAAAGGCCTTCCCATTTAGGGGGACCATTTTCCCAATGCTCAATTATTTCGATCCATGGACATAATTACTTTCCAAACCAAATCGTCAATCGAAAATGGCTTTACTTTCACCTTCTTGTTATAAGATTTTTCCACCCTCTTTTTCTGCCTTCTCAGTAATTCTAAGGCAATTAGTCTTTCTTTGTCTATCTCAACTAATTCATCCAACATCATATTCAAATATGTCTCAGATGGGATCTCATATTGTCTTTGAATCCTAGTTGATTGTAGATAAATGTCAAGTGGAAATACTACATCATGGCCATATGTCAGTCGAAATGGTGTAGCATTTATAACTTCTTTAGGGGAAGTTCGACAAGACCATAAGATTTGGTCCAATGTCTTATGCCAATTTTTTGGCTTTTTCTCCACATGTTTCTTAATCAACCCAATCACTAACTTATTTACTGCTTCGACCTGGCCGTTTGCAATCCCATTTCATTGCCAAACTCTTGGACTTTTAGACCAGTAAAAACTGATCCTTGGCCAGTTGTAATAGTTTCTAGGATTCTAAACCTATAAATGATATGCTTCTGGACGAATTTGATCATATCTTCTTGATTAACATTTGCCAATGGTATCACTTCAACCCACTTGGTGAAATAATCAATGCCCACCAAAATATACCTTTGCTTTTTTGATGATGCTGGTCGAATTTCTCCAACTATATCTAAAGCCCATCCTATTAAAGTCCAAGGTTTCACAATGGAATTTAATTCACTTGCATGGACATGTTGTATGCCTGCATGTATTTGACATTCTTGACATCCTTTGGCGAACTCCACACAATATTTAAGCATGGTGGGCCAATACATTCCTTGTTGAAAAAAACCATTTCATCTTATGACCTACTTAATGTGCCTCACATGTCACACTATGGACACTAGAGAGGGCTAGATATGCTTTAGATTCGCTAAGACATTTAAGTAAGATTCCCTCAGGTGTCTTTTTAAATAACTCATTTCCCATAAGAATATAACTTAAAGCTCGATACCTGATTTTCCTTTCAATAGAATTTGTTGGATTTTTCAAATATTCTAATATTCCCCTTCTCCAATCTTCGTCTATTAAGCTGTTTATGGCTAAAATTTCAAAATTCTCTTCATCAATGTACCTTAGCTTTGTAGTCTTCAAGTCTGATGGGAATAGTCTGGTTGCAACAACTCTTCCTATGACTTCAATTGCATCTTGAAACTTTTCTTTTGAAATTTTGTACCCAGAAGCAATTCGGGCCAAATGGTTGGCCTCTTTATTTTAAAGTCGAGGTATATGTCGAATACTTACCATTTCAAACCTCCGTAGGAGTCGAATGGCTATTACAAAATACATTATAAGATTTTCTTTAACATACTTATACTCTTTCATAATTTTCTTTATAACTAGCTCCGAGTCACCCATTATTTTGACTCGAGTTTCCCCCAATTCCAAAAATATTTCAAGTCTAACTATCAAAGCTTCGTATTCAGCCTCAGTATTTGAGCAAAGGCCTTCGAACTTATACTTGAATTTTGTTGGGATTTTATTAGGAGAAATAATCAACACTCTTACACTTGTTCCATTCTTATGACTAGAGCCATCGAAATACAACTTCTAAGACTCAAGTTCAAGATAATCTAAAGGACTTTCGACTACAGAGTGGTAAACTATAAAATTTTCTACTATCTGTCATTTAACCACTTTTAAAGGTGTATATATTAGTGAATATTCAGTTAATGCAATAGCCCATTTTCCAATTCGACTGTGCAATCTAGGTTTAGATAACATATGTTTAATAACGTCGAAATGAGACGAGACATAAACATCAACTGGTTTTATATAATTCTTCAACTTTGTACATAAAAAATATAGACATAGACATAATGTTTCAACTGTACTATATCTAGTTTCTGAATCATTCAAAACTCTTCTAAGGTAGAAAATGGCCCTTTCGACTCCATTTTCGTCTTGTTGAGCCAACATGCTTCCTAAAGTTACATCAGACGCAAATATGTACAATTTCATGCTCTTATTTTTACAAGGAGGAGATAGGGTCGGAGGTTGAACAAGATAGTTCTTGATTTTGTCGAAAGCTTCTTGTTGAACTTGCCCCCATTCAAAGCCTTCATGCTTAAGTTGAAGCAATGGTGAGAAGGCTTGAGTCTTGCCACTCAAGTTCAAAATAAACCTCCTTAAAAAGATAATTTTGCCTAGTAGCGACTGAAGTTCCTTCTTAGTTGATGGCACTTTCGCTTCCATAATAGACTTGGTATTGATTTGATTTATTTCAATCCCTTTCTTGTGGACCACAAACCCTAAAAAATCACCAGCTTGAACACAAAAAGCGCATTTAAAAGGATTCATTTTCATACCATGCCCTCATTCTTTCGAATGACTATCGAAGATGGTCAATATGACTTTTTCCTAAAACAGACTTAACAACAATATCATCAATGTAAATCTTTATAAATGTTTATATGAAGTCATGAAAGATGGAATTCATTGCACTTTGACAGGTTACCCCAACGTTTTTTAAACCAAAAGGCATTACCACCCACCCGTAGGTGCCCAAGGCTCCAGGGAATCGAAATTCTATTTTTGGCACATCTTCCCCAACAATGAAGATTTGATTATAACCAGAGTATCCATCAAGCATACTTAACTATTCATGCCCTACAACATAATCAACCAACATTTCCGCTACATGCATTGGGTATTCATCTTTTAGGCTCGTAACATTTAGATCTCTCAAGTCTATGCAAACCCTAAGAATGCCATTTTTCTTAATAATTGGCACTATATTGGAAATCCACTCAACATACCTGGTCGTTCGAATGAAATTGCATATAAGAAGCCTTTCGACCTCTTCTTTTATCTTTGACAAAACTTCAGGTGCAAAATGCCTTGGAGTCTCCTTGATTGGCTTTTTCCCAGGCATTATTGGCTGCTTCAGTTCGACAAGATCTCTGCTTAAACCAAACATTTCGTTGTAATCCCATGCTAAATAGTCCTTGAACTCCTTCAACAATTGAATTACTCTGATTATGGGTTAATGTTGGCTCTGATGTATGTTGGCCTTTTGATCTCCCCATCACCCAGGTCTATCTCTTCGAGAGGATCTTGTGCTAGCATCTTCGTATTGTTTTCCAACAGATCCTTTTCGAAACCCAAAGGATCTTCATTGTAGACGGTGTTAAGCCTCAGGCCTTGCACTTCATCTTGAACCTTATCAGGTGGTCCAGGATCGAAGTCCTTTCCAGGACCTTCAAGGTTCCCCTAATCTTTGTTGGCTTCGACAACCATGAATTTTACATCATCCTCTAAGGCCGATTTTAGTTTGCTTTAAGCTATATAGGCCAAAATCTTTCTTAATGTATGGGACTCAAACTTCTTTGCTGAATTCGCTACCCCAACCAGTTGGTTGGAAATCTTATGTTCCCCCCATATCCTAGGTCTTCACTTCCTATAACCCGTCTATGCCACTAGAAACCTTGAGTAGTATGTAAGTAAAGGGAACAATATGCATTATCATTATATGAAAATGCAAATTGGGCAGGACTGCAAGGAGAAATGCTTGTCAGATTTCTGTAAAAATGGCGCCTTTTGACATGATTAACTTCTGTCATAAAGTAACTTTGTTCAGATTCAATGTTTTCCACTATACCATCATTACGCCAGATGGTTATTCTTTGGTGCATCAAAGATGGCATTTCTCCTATGCCATGTATACACTCTCTACCTAGTAACAAGTTATAATTAGCCTTTGATTCGACCACCATAACATAGTTGGTATTGTTATTGTGCCAATAGTCAAGTAAACTTGGATAACTATCAAGGTTTCTCCTACTTTACCCTCATAATTGGATAAAACCATGTTTTTTATGTCCATATCGATTTTCCCTAACTTCTTCAGGATAATATGTAGCATGAGATTCACTGTAGTGCCTCCACCAACCAATATCTTGTTTATAGCCATGTTATCCACTTTACCTCTTATAAAGAGAGGTTTCAAATGGTTTTTCATAGCTTCATATGGCCTTTAGAAAAAGGCATTTTGCTCTTCGATACACCCAATATTCATCACATAGTAGCAAACAGGCCTGTGTCTGGCCATTTTAACATCAACATTTTCTTCTGACTCTTCGACCTCTGTAATTTGGTGGTACTCCCATGGTAGAATAAACACTACAGTACAAGTGATATCGAGGCTTGGTTCTGAGCCTATATCAAAGTTGTCTATTTGCAGTTCATCTTCATTATCAGGATCTTCGACCTTGTCTTTGAAATTTTCTGCTTCAAAGAGCCTCCTCACTCTATCACTTTCCTTCTCAACATTTTCCCTTTATTCGAAGGTATATTACTACTTGATTATGTAGCCACTTTCTCTTTGGCCTGTCTTTCAACTTTTCGCATCCTTTGTTCCCTGCGCCATTGGGTGCGTGACATAAGATTCTTCCTTTTGTAGTTACTTGATCCATATGCTTGTTGCTTAGTAACTTGAAATTCATTTTGATATTCCATAAAAAATCCTCTTCCAACCTCAAAATTCTTCCACTTGCCTGGTCCTGATCTCACCTGTGAGCAGGTTTCACCCATTTCCCCTTAGGGACTTTAGTAGTTGGTTTGAAAGAAGATTGCTTGTTCGCGCGAAACCTCTGTTCTCTCTGGTTCTGGTTTCTTGGAATTCCTCTCTTATCGAGTGTGAACCTGTTATTCACATATTTCTTCTTTCTTCTTTCTTTGTTCCTTCGATAGCCTTCAATTTTCTCAGCAGCTTTCTTGCCGAAGATTGAACTGCATCTGGGGCAAAGCATAACCTCAGACTTCTTTCTCTGGCACCTATGGAGAAATTCTAGCAAACTTTCAGTTTTCTTGGGAAATGCCACCTGGTTGTATTCCTCCTGCCTCTTGTCCTCTTTGTCCACTTCCATCTCAGTCTTTTGTGAAGCTTCGACCATGTTTAATTTGACACCTGCATCCTCAGTGATGCCCATATCTCGTAACTTAACCATAAGGCCCTCAGTAGCTTTAATCATGTTATCAACCTGCCTGAAACTATCAGTAGTTTCGACTACAAGGCCTTCGGTAGCCTTCGTTATGTTATTAACCTGCATGAAACCATCAGTAGTTTCGATCATTTCTAACATCTGGGTGGAATCCTTAGTGATTCCCTTTCTGACACCTTCAGCTTCGACCATGACCACCTCTTTGTCACAATCTTCAGTGACTGCCACCATGTTAATCCAAGTTGGTTGAGCATAATGGGCCTCAACTACATGAAGGGGGTCAACATTAACCTTTATCTGGGGTTTCGAGTTCTCTCCAAATTTGAGCCTTCCCTCTTTGATTGCACTTTGAACTAAATCCCTGAAAAGAAAACACTGAGATGTTTTATGGCCCAAAAAATTATGATATTTAAAGAAACCCCTCTTTTTCTTTTGTTCCAAAAGGGGGTATTTTAACACCAGAGGGCACTATCATTTGGCCATATTTGACTAATAGATAAATTTTTTTGTCACATTTAGTGACGTTGAAAGTATAAGTTCTCTTAGGGAATCTGTCTCCCTTATCAGGTTCGACTGGGTTTTTGCCATTTGAAGGTGCTAAAACTTTACAAAAATAAGGTGTCCTTGCTTAAGTTCAGCAAGATTTATTTCGCCTTTGTCGAAATCCAAAGGCTCTTCGTATGACCCCTTATTGCCTTTGACGAATTCAACATACACTATTCTTTCTTTCTGTTATTCTTACTTGCCCTAGCTTTTTCAACTTTCAAGCATTCTATCTGTTGAACCCTATCAGCTAACTGGGCCATGTCTCTCAAGTATTAGGTGTCTAATTTCTTCCTGATGGAATAATCTAGACCCTCTGCGGTCATTTCGACCAACTCATGCTCAGGAACCTGAGTAAAACATCTAGGTTTAAGCAAACTGAATTGATTCAGATAATCATCTATGGGCTCAGTGAATTTGCGCTTAACACTTGCCAACTCCTTCAAACTAATCTTAGTTTGTCCCATGTAAAATTGTTCATGGAACATGCTTTCTAATTGGGCCCAACTATGGATCAAATTTGCAGGTAATTTTGTAAACCATGTGAAGGAATTTTTCATTAGAGAACTTGGGAAGCATTTATTCCAAATATTTTCATTGCTTGAAATTTCACCTGCCTCTATCAGGTATCTAGCCACATGTTCGACAGTGGATTCAATAGTGTCCCCAGAGAATTTGGTAAATTTGGGGACTTTCCACCTCGAAGGTATATGTGTTTGCAAAATGTATTCACTCAATGGTGAAGTGTAACTTGGTCTATGAAGGCCAACATTCATACCATTTCAATCCATAATCCTTTCGACCATGGCTGCTAGATTATTGTCTACTGCCATATTATCATGTCGAACTTGATATATGACTTCATCAACATATTGATTCCTATTCACCATCATAAGTCTAGGTTCCACCTCCCTTGGGATTTATTGTTGTTGCCTAAGAGGTTTGGCTCTAGGTATTTCGACTGCCATTCCCTGATTTACCACATTCGTTAGGGGTGTATTTCTTTGATTCTGTTGAACTTGGTTAATCATTGGTCCTCTTCAAAAGTCACCCCTTGATTTTCTATAACTGATTCCCTTTGAGGACATGGTGGAGGTTGAGTAACACCTAAGAATTCAACGATGCGCGTCATTTGCACTGCCATTTATTGGTTCTCCTGAGTGGTGCTTTGAATTAAAGGGTTAAAAATTATGCTCATGGTTTATGCAAGCATTTGGACCATTTCATGGTTACTTTCATCCACTTGCTGCCTAATTACTGCGGTAGAATGATTTGTCAAGTTTGGCATTTGGGAAGAAAATCCTTCCCCATGGGGTTGTACAATTCGACCCATATTATTAACACCAGACCTAGAACCTTTAAATGGTGAAGTGAAGTTCATTATAGGATCTTGTTGTACCCCAAAATTTTCTCTCTCATTTTACTCAATACATACTCCTAGAGATCCTCAATTTGCTCAAGTTTACCTAAGAGTTGACCAGACAAACTCTCTCCTAAGGCACTGTGTCTCAAATTAGGGTTTCCATTTTCATCAATATAGGTGGACTCCAAAGACCTCATATGCTCTCCGTGGTCCTAATATGTTCTCAAGACCCTCCATGTCAAATTTCAAGCCTTGCACAAGAAGTTTGCTCAGTCAACTGCCCAGATGCTTGAGAATCGAATGTATTAGGTCAAAAGTCAACTATGGCCCACATACAATAAAACTTCAAGATTTTTGGGTCAACATCAAAATTTTGAAGTGATATCCATCATTTTATCAAGGGTTGATCATGATTCCCCAAGGAATGCTCCAAATTCATCAAAACCCAAAAGTTGCTAAATTAGGGTTTCTCAGGAAAAGTCAACCAAACTTTGACCAAGAATAACTTCTTCACATTTTATCATAAAGATTACATCCAAGGCTCATTTTGAAGAGGATGAAATTCCCTACAATTCATATTCATCCCACAAGTTCAAAATATGCACTCATCAAAAGATATGAATTTCTACATTATAGGTCCTTTTGAAAAGTCAACAAAAACACCTTTTGGGTCAAAGCTTCTTACATGAACATGGAAGACCCAATTGAGATGAGATCAAAAGGGTTGCTTAGGGGACATCCTAAGCTTTCTAAAAAGTCCAAGAACACCTCTCTAGGGTTAAAATTGGAAGAGATATGCCTTGTCAAAATTGACCTTTTTTGCAAAATTGCCAAAAGTCAAATGGGCTCAAAATTACATTTTTTGCCAAATGGGACTAACTTTTCATGATTGCACCTCACTTGTAGCATGATCCACGACCCAAATATCCATCCACATGTTATTTGCTTCATTTTCCATTTTATTGTGATTTTTTATTAATTAAAATTTCAATTAAATCAAATAATTGGTAAATAATAGCAAATATATGCTTTGATATGATTTTTGGACAGGATCTCAATCAAATTATGCAGAGATATCAAGATCAAATCAAATCAGAGCTGATTGGTACAAGAAAGGGATAATTTGGCTCAATTTGGAAAGTTTGCATATGGCATGAAAATCAAATCAAATCTTCAAAACTTTCAAAGATACAAGCCAATTTTATAACCCTAATTCGTTCTAGGATATATTATGAACATGTACAAGGCATAAAACAAGGGTTAGCAGTTTTGAAAGAGGCAGAGCAAATTCAAAAAATTCAAAGAAGAGTGTGACTCGGTTTTCATTCCACAGGCCATTTCAAGCCATCCTAGCGTTGCCAATCATTTGCTGGACGTCTCAGGAGGCTATCTCAATCAATAGCCAGCCCTCTCACGCCCAGAATCCGCCTCCAGGTCTCACACGGTTTGCCATATTTTTCAAATTCGATTATCATGATTTATATATTATGAGCATGTTTTAATGGCATATATGTGTTTGTTATCATGTTTGCAAGCTGACTGAATAGTTTAATTACATTTTTGAAGCCTATACGCGTATCTGCCATTGCTAGGGTTCACCTTGCATTTTTAGGGTTTTTGTCCACAGGTGAAATTAGCCTAAATAAAGGGTGCCATCGTGTTTGTGAGGTCAAAACAAATTGATCAATGTATTCATAAGTGATTTATCATGCTTGTATCATGTTTTGAGATATTGCAAGCTTATAGCGACAGAAGGTGTTTGTAGGTATAAATCTGATTTCTAACACGGCGGTTCCAGGAAGAAGAAGATATGTGTCAACCAGCAATTGGAGCATTTGAATTCACACGCGTTTGATTCAGTTTGTTTGGTTTTCATATATTATATTTGATTGTTATTATACTAATAAGTAAAATGTGTAGCGCAGCTTGCAACGTAGCATTGGTGCTAAGCATAAGGACCTGGGTTCGATCCCAGGTCCCAGCGTTCTCTTTATTTTATTTTCTTTCAACAAATCCTATGCAATTCTCTCCCAAGCGCTCACCATACGACTCCACCATCCAACCAATGAATACTTCTCAATCAGATCCAGCGCCTACAACCTTGAGAGACCATGGTGCACCCTCAGACGCAACAACACAGGATCCAACGCTGACTAGGCTTCAGCACCAATGGGCCTGGGAGCTTCAACTTCACACCCCGTCCTTACTATTCAGCACAGGCCCAATTCTTTCTTTTTTTCAATTTTTTAATTTTCTTTATTTATTTTATTAATCATTTTCTTTTTTTAAATAACACAAAATTATTTTTTAAAATTAAAAACCACACAAAAATACAAAAAAATCATTTTTCTCATGAAATATTTATTTCTTTAATTAATTTAATTAGAAACTAGGTTAATTTAATTCTTTTTGTAAATAAAACTAATTAGAAATTAGGTTTTAAATTTGTAATTAAATTGTTTTCTCAAATCAAAATCACACAAAAACATAAAAAATCTTTTTTATAAAATATTTTATTTTCTTTAATTAATCAATTTAGTTTAAATTAGGTTAATTTCAATTTCTTTTTATAATTAAAACTAATTAGAAATTAGGGTTAATTTTGTACATAACTTAATTAATTCTTTTCTCCAAAATAACCTAAATATTTTCATCAATTAGATTTTTAGGGTTTTTAACCATTCTCGCATTTAATTCGCCGCACGCTTTTTAATTCTTTTTATCATTTTGTAACTTCCAAGGGTTTGTAATAGCTTTAAATAAGGGTTTTTACTTATCGCTTTTCCCCGATTTTTGGTTATGTAATTAATCCCCCTCCCCGAAGCCATGTAATAGCTAGGTTTATTTTCTCACACTTTTAATTTCCACAATCTTTAACTGTTAGATGCATGGTTAGTAGGATTGTATGGCAAGAATATCTGAGAATTAAAACGTTAGATCACCTAATGTGCAAAGACTAAATTAACTGAAAAATTCACATGCACATATTCACTCATAGGGTTTGCCTCACTTCGGTTGCCTTCGGTAAAACAGTCATTAAGCATAGGAGATTTTAGTGGTTGCCCTCCTGTATAAAAGATCAAATGTCCCATTCGAATGTTGCCTCCGAAATGTTGCCTCAGAAAGATCTTAAGACTCCAGGGTTACTACTAAAGTTTCCAACCCATTGCTTTAGTGACTGTACTTTTCCATTTCGAACGTCCCTTACAAACTCCAACGACGGGGCTACCTACTCCTTAATAGTAGGATAGCGCTGTCTAAAGGAAACGAGAACGAACAATCCTTTTTCAAGTAGGTAGAATCTTAATTACTTGCTCAACAAATTTTTTCACACAAACACCTTTCAAAACAAATTTTAAAAACAAACTTCGTCACACCCTTGAGGACTGATACAAGGGTTATCACGAAGTAAAACTTTTCAAAGCGAGCACGCACACAAGCAATTTTTAAAAAAAGATGAGCAAGTACCTAAGAGCCCATGAAAAATCATGGATGGAAAGGGTGCTAACACCTTCCCTTTCTATAATCTACCCCCCGTACACAGAAATATATCGAAAAAGGTTTTTCTGTTCTTTTCCCTTTTCCATGATTGGATGAAATAAAAGTCGGTGGCGACTCTTGCTTACCGCGACATTTTGCGAATGAAAAACGCAAAACGCAAACCAGTAAAAACAGTCGATTCTGCCACCGTATCACAGAACTGGCGACTCTGCTGGGGACGAAATAAGTGGGGTATACCTTAGGATATAGGTTATGTTAAAAAATTGCTTTCTTGCTTTATTCTTAAAGGGTTTTTGCTTGGGTTACTATAGATCCTACACCCGGATCTGGGGGCACTTATTAGGTAAACAACAATAGATCGTGGAGATTATACGACATATACCGATATGGTTTAAGCGATGGCTGTGTTGGTGTGGCACTTTGGTTGGTACCGGTATCCTTCATGGGGAAACGAGGAGAATACGAGGCCGCCGCGTGGTGTCGTGAAGCACTAACGGACCTTAGAACCTTAGTTGAACAAACTTGGATATTAAAAAGTACTGAGATAGCCGACCTCGGTGTAGAGCTAAGGATTGGTTTATACTCGATGCTACACTCATTGAGATCGGACTTTTGGGATATTTCGGCCACAAGAAAAGATTGCTTGAGCTGGGACAATTCCCGATAAAGGATGGTCAGTGATATTGAGATCCCTTAGAACCCGGTTACTTTTTAAGACAAGTTTGATACCAACTAAACTTCAAAAGGGTACTACCTTAAACTCAAGAAAGCCTTAAACTTAAGGACTTGGTGTGATTTGTTTGTGCTTGTTATACCTGTGATTTCTCAACATAATCATGACATCATGACATCATAAACATGGCATATCATACTAACCATTTCAAGGATCTCAAGGGTCTGTGATGTAGGTCATGGAGAACCAGACGTCTAGCAAGGGGCAAGGGGATTTATTTTCCTCTAGCCAATGTTGTCAAAGGATCTTGAGTCAGGGGCTATGAACCACTCGATATGGTGAGCTTAACTCTTAAAGAAGGACTCTCAATGACACGAAGTTTCTTCAATCAAGCTGCAATCAAATTCTAACAGTTTCTTGTTTACCCCACGAGATCCTTGAAAACATTGCATGCATATCATACACATCATTATAGGTACCATTATAATTTTCTCATCTTCTTCGCTGTTTATTTCAGCAAAAATGTCTTTCGAACAAAGCATCAAGGACCTTCAGGCACAAAACGCCCAATTCCAGCAAATGTTCATAAATCTGGCAAAAGGGCAGGAGGATCTTAAAACCCTCATCCTGAAAGAGAAAAAGAAATAGAAGAAGGCTGCCGGTATTCTGAATATAGGCAGAAGGTTTAGAGGACCGTTGAAGCGACAAGTCGGTCTGACCTCTTCATCTAAGGAAGGGGAGAATCAAGAAGAAGAGACAAGGGAGAAAGATCCCAGTCCTGGAGTTTCTGACAATGATACCGACTACAATGATGAGCAGTATCCTCCCACTGAGGATATATACAAGCAGTTGGAAGATCGCTTGAATGCTATGGAGGTCCAGAGGATACCTGGGTTGGATTTCGAAGAATTGGGATTGGTGTCGGGAGTGGTCATCCCGCAGAAGTTCAAAGCTCCAATTTTCACAAAGTATGATGGGGTGTCCTGCCCAAAACTCCATCTCTGCTCTTATGTCAAAAAGATCCATCCCCACACCGCTGATAGAAATTTGTGGGTTCATTTCTTTCACGATAGTTTGTCAGGGACTCATCTTGAATGGTTCTATCAACTGGAGAGAGCCAATGTCCGAAATTGGGAAGATCTGGTTGCTGCTTTCTATAAGCAGTATCAATATAACGCCGACCTTGCTCCTACTCGTACTCAACTCCAGAGTATGTCCATGGGTGCAAGTGAAGGCTTTAAAGACTATGCACAGAAATGGAGAGACTTGGCTGGAAGAGTTCAACCCCCGTTGTTTGATAGGGAGTTGGTTGATATATTTCTGGGGACGCTATCTGGTCCATTCTTCAATCATTTGATCGGTAGCTCGTCAGCGGGTTTCACCGAGCTGATTCTGAATGGAGAAAGAGTAGAAGTTGGGATCCAGAGTGGTAAAATCCAGAAAAATACCTCTTCGAGTACAAAGAAGAAGTCATTTGGTGGCAAGAGGGAAGCCAATGCTGTGCACGACCAAAAGGGGTGTAGCAAGGCAGACTACCACCAATCTGTGGGGGCATTATTAATCTCTAATTCGACATGCCCACAACGACCACAACAATGAAACAATCAGCCAAGGGTGGAAAGACCTCAAAGGCAGTTCACCCAAATCAACATGCCATTGTCACAAGCATTACAACACATGTCGAAGATGAATCTGATTATAGTGATAAACCCTCATCCGAACCCTAAGACTTCTTCTCTTAACTACAACCCAGATGCAAGGTGTGCTTATCATTCTGGTAGCCCGGGGCACGATACTAACGATTGTTGGGCGATGAAATACAAGATTCAGAATATGATTGACGCCAAGGAGATCGAATTCGACCCTCCTGAGACTCCAAACGTGATCACTGCTCCCTTGCCAAAACATGGCTAGGATTAAAAGCATTTTTGTTTATTTGAATTCTGAAGTTGTATTTTCTTTGCTTATTCGAACAATTATTGTCATGTCAAACTCTATTATTTCATTAATGCATTACACATGTCTGTCTTGAATTAATTTGTTTTCATTATGCTTAAATTGATTTATATTTCCTTTTCATGATATTCAACTCTCGACTAAAAAATTGTAAGCCTTTAGAGGGAGGATGACGAAAATGATACCACAATCTCTACAATATGCTTTTGAAGAGACCCTGCTGACGATGTACAGACGCTGTTTCAAATCCTAAATAGTGGAGTTATAAGGAAGATAATCCCTAGTCAACCCCTTCGAACCAAAGAAGTAGGAGTTTTCTTTTTACACAAATTAAAACCCTTAATCATAACCTGGGACAGGGTAGTTTTCTCAGTTAATTCAGAGGCACATTCAGTCGCAATCTGCCGCTTCGTACACAATGAATGGCATCAAAGACGTTCTTTCCTAAACAAAAGATGGTGATGGTTCTGTATAATCGAAATAAAAACCCATTAAGTCAAAACCTATGAAGGAGACTTAAGAAAAAAATAGGGGCATCCCGCTGACTATAATTACAAAAAGAAACAGTTCAGGCAAAAGACAGGGATAATAAAATAAAAAAGAAAGAGGTCCTACAAACCCTGAACAACAAAAAAATGACTGCCTATTCAAAATAAACTGTCAGTATCCGAACCATCACTGGAATATCAGAGCAAAGACTCAAACGGGATCTAAATGCACAATTAACTGAGCATAGGATCGAAGAACATCACGAAGAACGGGTGGGTACAAATAAAATTTGAGCCTTTATCATTTGTTTCTTAAACCGTGAACCATGCCACGTTATAACCCTTAAAAGTCCTAGCTGAAGCATGGGTTAGTTCGAAAGTATATTGTTACAAAAGGTATCCTAACTCCTATAAGGTTTGCTATAAATACCGAGTTGACATCACACTTTTACAAAAAAACACTTATTTTACTAAAAATTGAATTTTCAAACTTCAAGACACACATAAGCATTGCGTTCGTAAAATAACATTGTTTGCATATGACTATTTGTTCAATAGCAGAGAAATTCGCATGACGAATATCTAGTGAACAAAATCCTTCTCAATAAAAAGGATCACCTCAAGTGGAAAAACACTTCCAACCAAGGGGGCACGACATTATCATTGCCCATCATCTGGGGCAGTCAAGTCAAGATTCAAGGAATCTCTCAAAGATGCCAAATAGCCAGGGGCAGATGTCCATCTGAATCACTTGGGGAATTGGACATGAATTCCAATAATGAATCATGTACAATCAAACGAGCATCTTCAGGCATTGTGGCAACACTTACTACTATGGACAGTGATAATTCTCTATACCCGGTGAATATGGACATAGCCGGAAAATACTATGCATGAACAAAGACCTGCTAGGTTGACTGGCCTAGGCAAAAATAAGGACATCCCGACGAACCAAAAAAAGGTTCGGGAAAAAATTAGGGATAAAAACAACAAAAAAATATGTACACCCGACAAGTCGAAAACCTGAAAAGGCGGCTTGGGCAAAAAAGGGTATCCCGATAGACTGAAAATCTAGAAAGACAGTCCAGGAAAAAGTTAGGGATTAAAGCGTACGACTATGTCTCGTCATCTCGTCACTTGCATATCAGTAGAAGACTTATCATTTCGATCGGCAGTTACCAAGCACCTCATAAGTTGGGATAACACTCAATCCACAAAGCCTCCGCGAGTACTTTCTCCAGCAGTTACAGGGGCAGAAAAGTCCTGATGCGAAGCCATCGCCGTATCCTCAGCATACGACCCTGTGACATCTACATTCCCCACAGAGTAGAGGCAACTAAAGCTTTGACATCGGCTTCCCCCAAACAGGAGCTACATTCCCCAGCAAAGTTCCCTCAGAGAATCGACATCTATATTCCCCGACCGAATTCCATAATCGCAAGCGGGTCAAAAAGTTTTCTCCCGAACAGAGTTTATTTCTCTGAATGCGGAAGCTTATCCCCAACATAGTTATCTCCCGCAGAGTTATTCTCAAACAGAGTCTCTCCCCCGGAAGAATATCCATAAACAAGGGGAAAATCCCCACCATAGTCATCTCCGTTCACCGTCTCCAGCGGAAGTAGAAGAACCACTTTTTCTACGACGACCAGGAACTCAATTTCCGTTATTCTCCAGCAGCGGTCAAGGATTTATTTTCCCACTCGGATATGTCGCAATAGCATTTCATGTTTATATATCATGACGTGCGCATACATATTGCATACAACATAGTCTCATTTATTTTGAGAACATCATCATATAATGCATTTCATATATCATATACGATTAATCATGTACCTTTTCAGGAAAGATGGTTATCATCAACAACTTCCAACAAGTTCAAGATTAACTCTTGATACTAAACAGAGTAATTATCTGCACGATAAAATGCAGCTTTACACGGGTTCGTTATGAAGCAATCTTACACGGGTTTCTCCTAAATGCAGATTCACACATGTTTATCCTGAAAAATCTTACACGGGTCCTTTCTCATACATTTCCGAATGAAGTTTTACACGAACTTATCACAAAGTAACCTTATCCAGGTTTCTCCTGAAGTTTTACACGAACTTATCCCAAAGTAACCTTACCCAGGTTCCTCCTTAAGTTTTACACGAACTTATCCCAAAGTAACCCTACCCAGGGTCCTTCTGAAGTTTTACACGAACTTATCACAAAGTAACCTTACCCATGTTCCTCTTGAAGTTTTACACAGACTTAGCCCAAAGTAACCTTACCCAGGTTCCTGCCGAAGTTTTACATGGATTTATCCCGAAGTAACCCTACCCAGGTTCCTCCTAAAGCCCTACACAGATTCATCACGAGCAACCTTACCCAGGTTTCTTCTGAAGTTTCACTCAGACTTATCCTGAAGCAACCTTACCTAGGTTCCTTCTCGGTTCAGATGCAGTTTTACCCAAACTCCTCACAAAGCAACCTTACCTAGGTTCCCCTCTCAGTTCAGATGCAGTTTTACCCAAACTCCTCACAAAGCAACCTTACCTAGGTTCCCCTCTCAGTTCAGATGCAGTTTTACCCAAACTCCTCACAAAGCAACCTTACCTAGGTTCATTCTCAGTTCAGAAGCAGTTTTACCCAAACTCCTCACAAAGCAACCTTACCCAGGTTCCTTCTCGGTCCATATGCAGTTTTACCCAAAATCCTCACGAAGCAACCTTACCCAGGTTCCTTCTCACAACCCTACTATCCAGGAAGAAGAAGATATGTGTCAGCCAGCGATTGGAGCATTTGAATTCGCGCGCGTTTGATTCAGTTTATTTGATTTTCATATATTATATTTGATTGTTATTATTCTAACAAGTAAAACGTGTAGCGCAACTGGCAACGTAGCATTGGTGCTAAGCATAAGGACCTGAGTTCGATCCTAGGTCCCAGCGTTCTCTTTATTTTATTTTCTTTCAACAGATCCTATGTAATTCTCTCCCAAGTGCTCACCATATGACTCCACCATCCAACCAATGAATACTTCTCAATCAGATCCAGTGCCTATAACCTTGAGAGACCATGGTGCACCCTCAAACGCAACAACACATGATCTAACGCTGACTGGGCTTCAGCACCAATGGGCCTGGGAGCTTCAACTTCACACCCCCTCCTTACTATTCATCACAGGCCCAATTCTTTCTCTTTTTCAATTTTTTAATTTTCTTTATTTATTTCATTAATCATTTTCTTTTTTTAATTAACACAAAATTATTTTTTTTAATTAAAAACCATACAAAAATACAAAAAAATCATTTTTCTCATGAAATATTTATTTCTTTAGGGTTAATTCTGTACATAACTTAATTAATTATTTTCTCCAAAATAACCTAAACATTTTCATCAATTAGATTTTTAGGGTTTTTAACCATTCTCGCATTTAATTCGCCGCACGCTTTTTAATTCTTTTTATTATTTTGTAACTGCCAAGGGCTTGTAATAGCTTTAAATTAGGGTTTTTACTTATTGCTTTTCCCCGATTTTTGGTTATGTAATTAATCCCCCTCCCCGAAGCCATGTAATAGCTAGGTTTCTTTTCTCGCACTTTTAATTTCTGCAATCTTTAACTATTAGATGCATGGTTAATATGATTGTATGGCAAGAATATCTGAGAATTAAAACGGTAGATCACCTAATGTGCAAAGACTAAATTAACTGAAAAATTCACATGCACATATTCACTCCTAGGGTTTGCCTCACTTCGGTTGCCTTTGGTAAAAAAGTCATTAAGCATATGAGATTTTAGTGGTTACCCTCCTGTTTAAATGATCAAATGTCCCATTCGAATGTTGCCTCAGAAATGTTGCCTCGGAAAGATCTTAAGACTCTAGGGTTACTACTAAAGTTTCCAACCCATTTCTTTAGTGACTGTACTTCTCCCTTTCGAACGTCCCTTACAAACTCCAACGACGAGGCTACCTACTCCTTAATAGTAGGATAGTACTGTCTAAAGGAAACAAGAACAAACAATCTTTTTTCGAGTAGGTAGAATATTAAGTACTTGCTCAACAAAACTTTTCATACAAACACCTTTCAAAACAAATTTTAAAAACAAACTTCGTCACACCCTTGAGGACTGCTACAAGGGTTATCACGAAGTAAAACTTTTCAAAACGAGCACGCACACAAGCAATTTTTAAAAAAAGATGAGCAAGTACCTAAGCGTCCATGGAAAACCATGGATGGAAAGGGTGCTAACACCTTCCCTTTCTATAATCTACCCCCCGTACTCAGAAATATCTCGAAAAAGGTTTTTTCTGTTCTTTTTCCTTTTCCATGATTGGATGAAATATAAGTCGGTGGCGACTCTTGCTTACCGCGATATTTTGCGAACGAAAAACGCAAAACGCAAACCAGTAAAAACAGTCAGTTCTACCACCGTATCAAAGATCTGAATAAGTTGAAGTGGAATTATGCTAACCTACCATAAACAATGACGGCGTTTCCATAAGGCCGTTCTCAACTATTTTGAAGCATAGAAAAACTAGGAGGCTCTTGAGGCCTATGGAAAACATTACCCCCTAGAAGGGGGTCCCTGGTGGACCTTGTGGTCCTATATAAGTCAAAATAGGGCCAGTATAAGTGTTCGAATGCACTGGCATTGAACTTGTTAAATACAATATATCCTCTGAAAAAAGGCGCAGAAACCGTAGTCCCCCCTGTCGAAGAAAACTGGGGGTGGTACTTCATCATTCTTAGGAGGATTCTGATAATTTGGCTGACTTTGGTTTTCCATTTTCCTAAAGTATTTTCTTTTAGGCATTTCCTTGTTATTTATGGTAAATTTTACACTCCTAAGTCTCATGCAACAAAGTAAAATACAGGAAAATGATGAAGATTTTCAAAAACTAAAACTTTTCAAAAGAACAAATATATTTAATTGAACACAGGTCCCACTGGGCGTGCCAATTTGTTTACCGTAAAAATTGTTAAACAAGCGCTAGTCTCATAAAAACAACATAAAGTCCTTAGTTACTCATAGGATCAACTAGATTGATCCTAGGATATGTGTTCTTATTTAATCTTTGTTTTTTGAAACCAAGAATACTTCGATGGTATTCATAGTTTTTTAAAAATGTTAGTTTTGATCTAAATAGTTCTCTAAAGTAAATTGTCAAAACTTTGTAAAGAAAGTTCAATAAATAAATTGAAAATAAATTACTAAACCCTTATATATAGTAATTCGACCTGAATGATATTTCTATATCTAGATGCCACGTTTTTGACATGTAAATTTTTTGAACTATTAAACCTCCACGTCTCTTCTAGATAAGATTTGAATCTCGAATCCTTCTATTGTAGAGAGGGCCAAATCCAATATGATCATTCAAATTTGAATTTCAAATACTTTGAATTCCTTTTAAACAAAAAATTTCTTTAGTCTTTATTCAGCTGATCTTCGACCGTCCACTCAGAAACAAATAGTCGAAGCTTTCATAGGATAAATCTCTTAAAAAATAACATAGTCTTCGAATTTTGATCCTTTATATTCTATTATTGAAATTTCTAGCCAACAAGTTTGGGTTGTACTGGCCTACACTGTTCAAGGATGCGCAAGACGAAGTAAAAGAATGTGATAGGTGTCAGAGGATAGGTAACATTTCAAAGAGGAACCAAAGGCCTCAAAATTCTATGTTGGAGGTAGAATTGTTTGATGTGTGGTGGATAGACTTCATGGGACCGTTTCCACCCTCATTTGGAAATAATTACATCTTGGTAGCAGTGAATTATGTGTCAAAGTGGGTGGAAGCGGTAGCGCTTCCCACTAATGATGCCAGGGTAGTAGTGAATTTTTTGAAGAATAATATTTTCTCGAGGTTTGGGGTGCCAAGAGCACTCATCAGTTATGAAGGGACCTATTTATTGAACAAGTTGATGGAGAATTTGTTAAAGAAGTACAATGTGATGCACAAGATTGCCACTCCGTGTCATCCTCAAACGAGTGGCCAGGTTGAAGTGTCTAACAGGAAGATAAAGCAGATTCTTGAAAAGACTGTCAGTGCTTCTCGAAAAGACTGGTCAGTGAAACTGGAAGATGCATTGTGGGCATACAGAACAACGTTCAAAACTTTTATCAGTTAGTTTATGGGAAAGCTTGTAATTTGTCACTCGAATTAGAGCACAAAGCATTTTGGGCCTCCAAATTCGTGAATTATGATCTTTCCAAAACTGGTGAATCCCAAATTTTTCAACTCCATGAGTTAGAAGAATTTAGGAATCAGGCTTACGAGAATGCTAAACTTTATAAGGAACAAACAAAAATGGCATGATCGAAAGATCCCGAGGAAGGAAATTTGGGAAGGACAATTGGTCTTGTTGTTTAATTCCAAGTTAAAGTTATTTCCTAGAAAATTGAGATCGAGTTGTTCCCCATGGAGCAATAGAACGGAAAAAATCCAAACAACGGGGAAACCTTCAAGATGAATGGATGACGACTAAAACCATACTATCAAGACCAAGATAGTGGTCTGATAGATGATGTTTGTCTTACATGATAAAATGGACGACCGTCGAGCCATGCGACGTTAAATGAAGCGCTTCGTGGAAGGCAACCCATGCGTTTTATTGCTAATTATTTTCTTTGTTTTTGTTAAAAAAAATTTAGGTTGTGTTTAGGTTTACAAAGTGCCATGTATGGTAAAGAGAAGGAAAAATTTGAGCAAGCATCAGGGAAGGAAGCTGTGCTAGGAGAAACGAGTAAATTTGATAAAGAGATAATAAATTTGACGATTAATCAGGCCCTTGACATGACCACCCGTGTCAGACCGGCTGAAGCATGCATAAAAAAAGAAGAAAAATTGAATCATAGACCCCTGATACGACCGATCGTTTGGGCCGACACGGTTCTTGTCAGGGTTGCGAAGGGAATTTTGGAAATTTTGTTTTTTGTATTTTATGGGCCCCACCTCTCATTGAAACAATTTTTTCCAACTTGCCCACTCACTATTATTATTTCCTTGTGATTTTGTCATCTCATACCTCTCTCTACCAACAAAACCTAAAACCCGATTAAAAGCACCATATAAAGCTCTCAACTCTATCCCTCTATCCACTCCAAATAAGAAACTCCCTTCATAGAAACTTCACCATTCTTCGTCCTCTACAAGAATTCAGGGGTTCTTTTTCTCTAATTTCACGGTTCAAATTTTTGTTGTTTCTCTCTCTTTTTTGCAGGTACGAAAATGCCCCTAAAGAGGGTTGTCAAAGGGAAGCAGTAAGTGGGTGAATCTTCACGGCCACGGAAGTGGTAGCCGCACTCTAAATACGCATAATATTATTTTCCATACCCCCAAGCACGAGCAAAGGTATTCCGTTCTTGTAAAGCATAAGCTTACGCCAACCAGGTATATCTGTGACAAAACTTTGACTGGTTTAGGCTTAAAATTTGAGATTAATCGAATGTTTCATAGTTTGGGTATGTTAGAATTTATGCAACTGGAGGCGCCAACATATGAGCGTATTACTCTTGAATTTCTGAGTACGATTAATTTTAAACTAGAAAACAGGTGGATTGGCTCTCATAGAGAATACTACGGTAATCTCACATTCCGCATGTTTATGTTGTACCCCAAAATTTACCCTCTTTACTTCGACCTTTTTGGCTTACATTTCATTATTACATACATGTATATCATTGGTTTTATGGTTATGTAATCAAGGTATATTTAACAAGCTTCGTCAGATTACAAGTGACGTTTATTTCGTTCATGGATGTTCTCAGAGTATTTTCCATGCTGAAGATCGGTTCGCCTTTTCGCAACGATTCAGGATTCAAAGATTCACAAGTCCAACCCGGCACGTCATATTCAGGATTTCTTTCTCCAAGATATTCCTGATAACATATTCTCAAATTCAGGTTCGACTCGAGATCCAATTCTTTAAAGAAAGTCTCTGAATGTGCGATTTTTCTGGAAGAAATACGGTGAAAAAGTGTGTTGAAAGTGCAGTTTTTACACAATAAAAAATTCATAACTTGAATATCGTGCCTCGTTTTGAACCCGTTCCGTTGGCCAAAATTCCGTCTTGACTTCATCTACGTTTTCATCTATCATGGCTGGAAGCCAACTTCGATCATAAGGTCTTCAAAAATGCGGATTTATCAAGTATTTTTGTACAGAAAATTTGTGACATAAGTTTATTTGTGTCATGTTCAGAAAATCATAACTTGGCCGATTATCATCGTATCGAGCTGGTTCTGGCGCCAAAATTTAGAAAATTAATTTGGATACATTTTCACAAGAGGTATCGAGTTTAAACGGTATCCAAAATGCCTTTGTTTTTTCCCCAGAGTGCGCTTGACGCGCCGAAAATCTTGAATGCCGAATATTATTTCATCTGAGTCGAAACTTCGAAAATTCATAACTCGGTCAATTTTTATTGGATCGGGCCCATCTTTTTACACAAGGTCACTGACTCAGATATATACAACTTTGCTTCTAAAGTCGAGACCGGGTTCTGCTCCGATCAATACCAGTTTTTTATTGAAGAACGTTTCAGAGTTGACACTGGAGCCCAAAATAAGTTTGTCTAAGGCGAAACTTCAAAAATTCATAACTAATTCACTGTTTATTCGATTGAGCCCATTTTCTGACAGGAGTTAGTTCTCGATGTCGAATACATTTTGTTTTCACATTTCAACTTCAAAAATTGCATTTAAGTTCCTGCAATTTAGCCTGGAACGTGTCAGACTCAAGTTAATAAAAATCTGCATTATTGCTTGTGGTTATTGGAGGCCCAATTGCACATTCAAAGCCCATATATTTGCTCTAATTTCCATTATATAATCTCATTCTTTCACACAAATAGGACACGAAAAAAAAAACCTTGCCACAACCTTGTCAAAATATCAAATTCTTTCAAGAACCCTAGAAATCTTGAAATTCTTGTTACAAACCCTCATCTCACTACAAACAAGCCATCTTTGCTACAAACCCCCATCTTACTACTTGTTACAAACCCCCATATCGTTACAAACCCCCATCTCACTACTTCTCCAGTAAGGGTAAGGCTGATTTGATCTCCATGATCAAAATGGTGTAGAAGCATTCATACATGCCATATCGATTTTAACATTACAAAATTTCATATATTTGCTTTCTTTGTATTTCATGATATAGTAATTTATTTAATGAGTTCATGAGATTCAACACTGCAGATTTAGACATGGTCCTATGCAGGTTTATTACAAAACATTGAGGCCAAAACAAAACAACAACCAATGCATGACTTATGGAACGACAGATATCCCGTGGAGGCTAAGGGCATGGGTTCAACATCCACCCCTATTGGTTTTGGTTTTCTTCCATTCTATTTATCCTTTTATCTATTTTACCTATTTTTCTTCTTTCTGTTTAAAACCTTTTTCATAAAACCTAATATTTTTCACAAATCTTTGATTTTTCCTAATAAACTCAAATAATTAATTTTAGGTTTTTAATTTAATTTTAGGTTTTAATTTAATTTTAGGTTCAACATCCACCACGTCATTTTCATTGTTTGTTTTTGGTTTCTAACCAATTTGTCTTTTTCAATCTTAAATTCACTTAACCACAAATCTTTTTTCACAAACCTTTTTTTTTTACAAAAAAACCTAATTTAATTTTTAGGTTAATTAAATTTAGATTTTTAATTTTTTATATTTAAAATTAACCTTTTTTTTTAATTTAGATTAATTAAATTTTAGGTATTTTAATTAAGTTTTTTTCAAAATTAACATTTTTTTATTAATTAAAATTAATTAGGTTTTTTAGGTTTATTTAATTAGTTATCATTAATCATTCTTTTCATAAAAAATCACCAAAATATTTTCTTTTCTATTTTCATCTTATTTTTATTTTCCTAAAGAAAGTGTATAGGGCGCGTTCAACTGTAATAGCATAGCTTTATTTTTCTCGCATTTTTTTATCATTATCATGTAATTACTTCCGGGATGTAATAGTTTTAGGATTTCCGTCTTTATCTTCAGCTACTATATTTTATGCAATGCTTAGATTAATAGTCTAGGTTTACATTTCCGTCTTTATCTTCAGCTACTATATTTTATGCAATGCTTAGATTAATAGGATTGTATGGAAAGATAAAAACGAACGATAGAAAACCTTAATTGTAAGATAAATAATCAAACTGAATCATTTGCACACTCGCACCTCTAGGATAACTTCACTTGTTGCCTTCGGAAAAACAATGATCATGTCCCTCGAACGTAGGGGTGCCCTTAGCAAAGACCCTCGGTTAAAGTTATCATAAAGACCATAGTCCCTCAATGTCCCTCGAGTTGCCTACGAGAAATGATCTTGTCCCTCGATGTTGCCTATATGATGACAATCCCTTCGAATGCTAAGATATCCTTACAAGTTGCCTTCAATGACCACAAACATCCCTTTCGATAGTCCCTCAACATCCGACGATAGGGCTACCTACTCACTATAGTAGGATAGCACTGTCTAAAGAGTAGGAGGAAAAGAACACCCTTTTTTCGAGTAGGTAGATAACTCTTAAGTACTTGCTCAAATCTTTTTTTACACTTACACATTTTCAAACTTCTTTCAAAAACGCTTTATCACACTCTTGAGGACTGATACAAGAGTTATTATAAAGCAAACAAAAATCTTTCAAAACACACAAACACAAACAATTATAAAAAATGAGCAAGTACCTAAGAGCCCGTAGAAAACTATGGATGGAAAGGTTGCCAACACCTTCCCTTTCCATAATCTACCCCCTTACTTAGAAAATATCGAAAAAGGTCTTTCTTGTCATTTTCACCCTTTCCTTTGTTGGATAAAAGAAAATTCGGTGGCGACTCTTGCTTACCGCAACATTTGCGAACAAAAAATGCAAACCAGTATTAACAGTCAGTTTTTCCACCGTATCACAGAACTGACAACTCTGCTGGGGATTTATAAAAAGTGGGGTTACGTTAGAGTTAGTTCATTTTTAAATTGTTTTAATTGCTTGATTTGTATGCTTTATCCTTGGAGGGTTTGTTTGGGTGCTATAGATCCTACACCCGGATCTGGGGAAACCTTTTAGGTAAGTAGAAATAGATCATGGAAACTCTGCGGGGTATACCGACACGGTTGGAGCGATGGCTACATTGATGCGACACTTTGGTTGGTACCGGTAGCCCTTGAGTTAATCAAGGATAATACGGGGCCACTGCATGGTGTCATGAATTGTCAATGTGCCTTAGAAACTTTAATTGAACAACTTGACCATTAGGACATAGTGAGATGGCCATCTTTGGTGTATTCCCAAAGTCGGCAGATACTCGATGCTACACTCATTGAGATTTGACTCCCGAGTTTTGTTTGGTTGCGAGTCAGTCGCCTATCAGAATGAAACTTGTGGGAAAGATCAGTGATATTGAGATCCCTTAGAACCCAATTACTATTACTAAGACAGGTTGAACCAATCTAAACTTCAAGAGGGTATCACCTTAAAACCCATGTAAGCCTTAAACATAAGGTCTTGGTGTGATTTGTTTGTGCTTGCTATATATGTGATTTCTTAGCATAATCATGACATTATAACATCACGCCACAACATTTCCTTGACCATTTCAAGTATCTCAAGGGTTTGTGATGCAGGTTTTGATAAATTAGACGTCTAGCAAGGGGCAAGGGGATTTATTTTATTCTAGCCAATGTCGTCAAAATACCAAAACACGACAACTTGAGCCAGGGGCTATGACCCACTCGATATGGTGAGCTTGACTCTCGTAGAAGGACGCTCAATAATGCGAAGTTCTTCAATCGAGGCTGCAGTCAACTCCTAACATCTCTTTGTGTTTACCCCGTGAGATCCTTGAAAATATTGCATACATGTATCATACATATCATTGCATAAGCAGGTTTCTCATCTTTTCGCTGTTTATTTCAGCAAAAGAAATGGCCCTTAAACAAACAGTAAAAGACCTTCAAGCTCAAAATGCTCAGTTTCAACAAATGTTCAAGGATTTGGCCCAGGGGCAGGAAGAACTGAAAGCTCTCGTCATTAAAGAGAAGAAGAAGAAGGCAAAGAAACTGGCTGGAATCCTTAATATGGGAAGAAGACTCAGAAGACCGGTTAAAGGAACTCTAGATCTTTCAACTCCATCAAATAAGGGGGATATTCATGAAGAAGATAACAACCCTGGAACTGATGAAGACGAAGCTGATTATTCTGAGGAGCAGTATCCTCCTGCGGATGATAAATACAAACAGTTGGAAGATCGTCTCAATGCTATGGAGATTCAGTAGATACTTGGCTTGGACTTTGAAGAATTAGGCCTGGTTTTTGGCGTGATCATCCCATCAAAATTCAAGGTCCCCACGTTCGCTAAGTATGACAGTGTCTCCTGCCCTAAGTTGCACTTAAGGTCCTATGTCAAGAAGATCCAGCCTCACACTGCTGACCGAAAGTTATGGGTCCATTTATTCTAAGAAAGTTTAGCTGGCACGCAACTGGAGTGGTTCTACCAGCTAGAAAGAACAGAAATTCATACCTGGGAAGACTTGGCTACTACTTTCTACAAGCAGTACCAATACAATGCTGACCTCGCTCCAACTTGTACACAATTTCAAAGCATGTCTATGGGTTCTAGCGAAGGCTTCAAGGAATATGCCTAGAAATGGAGGGATCTAGCTGGCAGGGTACAATCTCCTCTGAATGATCGGAAAATGGTAGATATGTTCACGGGCACTTTGACAGGCCTATTCTTTAATCTTCTGATTGGGAGTTCCTCATCCGGATTCACATAGATGGTTCTGACTGGAGAAAGGACCGAAAGTGGTATCAAGAGTGGAAGGATCTCGATGGCTGCATCTTCTAATGCTGAGAAGAAGCCATTTGCTGGTAAGAGGGAAGCCAATACTGTGTATAGCCAGAAGGGTCATAATAAGGCAGACAACCACAATCAATCTGTGGGGGCAAGACTGGTCTCTAATCCTACGCCTATGCAACATCGCTAACAGGGGAACCAACATAAAAAGGTCATACCTAAGAGACAATTCACCAGAATCAACATGTCACTAGCTCAAGAGTTACAACACATGTTGAAAGCAAGATTGATTACGTTAAAGGCTCATCTGGAAATTTCAATACTTCTGCTCCTAGTTACCACCTCGACGAAAGGTGTGCGTACCATTCTAATAGTCCTGGACATGATACAAATGGCTGTTGGTATCTGAAGAACAAAATTCAGGATATGATTAACGCTAAAGAGATTGAATTCGACCCTCTAGAGACTCATAAAGTGATCACTGCTCCTAGGCCAAATCATTGAGAGCGTCCAGTTCATTTTTTTTATTTTTCATTTGTAATTTTATTTGTTGTTCAAACAATTATTATTATGCCGAACTTTGGTTTTCCCATTAACGCATCGCATATGTTTGTCTTGAATGATTTCATTTTCATTTTATTTAAACTATTTTCTTGCTTCCTTTACGTTATATTCAACTCTTGATTAAAAAGCAATAAGCCTTTAGAGGGAGGATGACGAAAACGATACCACAATCTCACACAGTGTGCTTTTGAACAGACCCTGCTGATGATGTACAAGTGTTATTTTAAATCCCAAACAGTGGAGTTATAAGGAAGATAATCCCTAGTCAACCCCTTCGAGCCAAATAAGTAGGGGTTTTTCTTTTAACACAAATTAAAACCCTTAATCATAACCTGGGGCAGGGTAGTTTCTCAGTCAATTCAGACGCGCATTCAGTCGCAATCTTCCACTTCGTACACGATGAATGGCATCGAAAAAGTCCTTCCAAATTAAAAGACGGTGATAGGTTCCACGTAATCATCAAAAAAGAAGTCATTATCTCTCAAAATAAAAGCCCATTAAGTCAAAACCTATGAAGGAGACTTAAGAAAAATTGGGGCATCCTGCTGACTGTAATCACAAAAGAAATAGTTCATGCAAAAGAAGGCATAACGAAAACAAAAAAAAAAGAGGTTACTAAAAATCCTCGACAAAAAGAAGATTACAAAAATGACTGCCTCTTCAAAATAAATGCTCAATTTCTGAACCATCACCAAGTATCAGAGCAAAGATTCCAGACTCAATCGAGATCTAAACACGCAATTAACTGAGCATAGGACTGAAGCATGGGTTAGTTCAAAAGCATACTGTTACAAAAGGTATCCTTACTCCTATAAGGTTTGCTATAAATCCTGAGTTGACATCACACTTTTCCAAAATTTGTTTGTTTTACTAAAAAATGAATTTTCAAACTTCAAGACAGATATAAGCTTTGCATTCTTAAAATACCATTATTTGCATATGACTATTTGTTCAACAGCAGATAAATTTGCACAACAGATACTCGATGAACAAAAATCTTCTAAGTGGACAGAATCACCTAAGATGGAAAGACATTCCAGTGATAGGCCTTTCATAATCAAGGGGCATAGCATGATGTCCAGCTGATCTAGGGCAGTCAAGTCAAGGTTCAAGGAATCTCTCAAAAATTCCAAATAGCCAGGGGCAGATCTCCATCTGAATCACTTTGGGCATTGGACATGAATTCCAACAACGAATCATGTACGATCAAATAAAAACCTTCTGGCAGTATGGCAACACTTACTATTATGGACAACGATAATTCTCTGCACCCGATGAACATGGACATAGTCAGAAAATACTACGCATGAACACAGACCCGCTAGGCTGGTTGGCCTAGGAAAAAATAAGGGCATCCCGGCGAACCAAAAGGGTTCCGGAAAAAATTAGGATAAATACAAAAAAATTGTACACCCGGCAAGTTGAAAACCTGAAAAGGCGGCTTGGGCAAAAAAGGGTACCCCGGTGGACTAAAAACTCAAAAGGGCGGTCCAAGCAAAAGTTAGGGATTAAAGCGTACGACTATGTCCCATCATCTTGACACCTGTCTATCAGTAGAAAACTTGTTATCCTGATCAGCATTTACCAAGCACCCCATGAGATGGGGTGACACTCAATCCATCCATAAAATCTCCGCAGATACTTTCTCTAGAAGGTACAGGGGCAGAAACGTCCTGATGTGAAGTCACCGCTACCTCCTCAGCATACATCCTAGGGATGCCTATGTTCCCCACAAAGTATAAAAAACCAAATTTTTGATCTCTTCTTCCCTAAGCAGGAATTATCTCTTCCAGCAAAGTGCCTTTAAAGAGCTGAAATCTGTATTCCCCAACCAAGTTTTATAATTTCAAAACAGTTTATAAAACCTCCTCCCGGGTAGAGTTTATTGCTCTAACTGCGGAAGAATCCCCAACAGAGTTTATTTCTCTACATCAACAAAATCTCCCAACAAAGCATCCTACCTCCACAAAGTTATTCTCAAGAAGATTCAATCCCCGGCAGAATATCCTCAGACAGAAAGAGGAAATCCCCAGCGAATCATCTCCATTCATCATCCCCAGTGGAAACGAAGGATTTAGCCTCCTTATACTCTTCAACAACAGTCAGGGATTTACTTTCCCATACTAAGAAACATCGCAATAATATTCCATATTCATACATCATGGCATGCTCATACACATCGCATACAACACAATCTCATTTATTTTGTGAACATCATCACAATGCATTTCATACATCATGACATTGCATATGACTAACTCTTTACCTTTTTCAGAGAAAGATCAAATCAACAAATACCGCTGAATACTTATGTGACCTGGTAGTCTTCTTAAAATCTATGTTTGATGAAGGGCTATTTCAGCAATTTCCTCATAAAGACGTTCTTAAAAGACCTTCTCTGGTTCAGTCAGATCACCACTAAGATCTCTCTGATTCCTATTCCAGTTGAAGATTGACCTAAGACTTTTGTCTGGTTCAGTTGAATCGACCCTAAAATTCTTCTGATTTTTATTCCAGTCAAAGTAAATTAAAGACCTTCTCTGGTTCAGTCAGATCGCCACTAAGATCTCTCTGATTCCTATTCCAGTTGAAGATTGACCCAAGACTTTTGTCTAGTTCAGTTGAATCGACCCTAAGATTCTTCTGATTTCCGTTCCAGTCAAATTTTATTAAAGACCTTCTTTGATTCAGTCAGATCGCCACTAAGATCTCTCTGATTCCTATTCCAGTTAAAGATTGACCCAAGAATTTTGTCTGGTTCAGTTGAATCGATCCTAAGATTCTTCTGATTTCCGTTCCAGTCAAAGTTAATTAAAGACCTTCTCTGGTTCAGTCAAATCGCCACTAAGATCTCTTTAATTCCTATTCCAGCTGAAGATTAACCTAAGACTTTTTTCTGGTTCATTTGAATCGATCCTAATATTTTTCTGATTTTCGTTCCAGTCAAAGTTAATTAAAGATCTTCTCTGGTTCAGTCAAATCGCCACTAAGACCTCTCTGATTCCTATTTCCATTGAGATGACCCAAGACTTTTGTCTGGTTCAGTTGAATCGATACTAAGATTATTCTGATTTCCATTCCAGTTAAAGTTAATTAAAGACCTTTCTCTGCTTCAGTTAAATCAACACTAAGATTTTTCTGATTTCTATTCCAGTTTAAGAAACTGCAAAGCCTGGATTCCGACCAGATAACAGTTTAATCTCATTTCCCCAGTAAGTCGATGTGAAGCCTAGAATACGACCAGATAGCAATCGGCCTTATTATCCTTAGCAAGTCACTGTGAAGCATGGATCCTGACTAGATAGCAGTTCACTTCCGTCTCTTCAATCAAGAGATGACTCCCCGGTAGAGTAATGGACAATTGAAGCTCCTAAACTCTATTTCCCAAGACAAAAACCAACATTCCTCAACGGAGTCCTCCTCAAATCTAGGCATAGGAATTCTTAGCAAAGGAATATCTCATGAAGTCAACATTGTTCCAGATGGCATCTTTAATCTCATCTCAGACGATCTTCCGTCTCCTCTCCAAATGGCATCTTTAAACCCATTCCCAATATTATCTACACAATCAAGTATCATTTCAGATGAGTGTAAATTTATGGGTACTCTAGTGTTCAATCATCTTCTACCTTCGTATCACAAAAGACAGACCAACCAATTTACATCCTCAGGTTTAAGAAGATTGAACAGGGGCAACTGTTGTACCCCAATATTTACCCTCTTTATTTCAAACTTTTTGGCTTACATTTCATTATTACATACATGCATATTATTGGTTTTATGGTTATGTAATCAAGGTATATTTAACAAGCTTCGTCAGGTTACAAGTGACGTTTATTTCGCTAATGGATGTTCTCAGAGTATTTTCTGTGCTGAAGATCGGTTTGCCGTTTTGCAACGATTCGGGGTTCAAAGATTCACAAGTCCAACCCGACACGTCATATTCAGGTGTTCTTTTGCCAAGATATCCCGGATAACATATTCTCAAATTCAAGTTTGGCTCGAGAGCCAATTCTTTAAAGAAGGTCTCCGAATGTGCGATTTTTATCGAAGAAATATGGTGAAAAAGTGTGCTGAAAGTGCAGTTTTTACACACTAAAAAATTCATAACTTGAATATCGTGACTCGTTTTGAACCTGTTCTGGTGGCCAAAATTCCGTCTTGACATCATCTACATTTTCATCTATCACTACTAGAAGCCAATTTTGATCAGAAGGTCTTCAAAAATGCAGATTTATCAATTATTTTTATACAGAAAATTTGTGACATAAGTTTATTTGTGTCATGTTCAGAAAATCATAACTTGGGCGATTTTCATTGTATCTCACTGGTTCCGGGGCCACAATTTCACAAATTGAGGTGGATACATTTTCACAGGAGGTATCAAGTTCGAACGGTATCCAAAACTCCTTCGTTTGTTTCCCAGAGTGCACGTGACGCACCGAAAATCCTGAATGCTGAATATTATTTCATCTGGGTCGAAATTTCGAAAATTCATAACTCAGTCAATTTTTATCGGACCGGGTCCATCTTTTTACACAAGGTCACTGACTCAGAGATCTATAACTTTGCTTCCAAAGTCGAGACTGGGTTCTGCTCCGATCAATACCAGTTTTTTATTAAAGAACGTGTCAGAGTTGACACTGGAGCCCAAAATAAGTTGGCTAAGGCGAAACTTCAAAAATTCATAACTAATTCACCATTTATTCAATTGAGCCCATTTTTGGACATGATTTAGTTCTCGACGCCGGATACATTTTGTTTTCATATTTCAACTTCAAAAATTGCACTTAAGTCCCTGCGATTTAGCCTGGAACGTGTCAGACTCAAGTGAATAAAAATCTGCACTATTATTTGTGGTTATTGGAGGCCCAATTTTATATTTAAAGCCCATATCTTTGCTCTAATTTCCATTATATAATCTCATTCTTTTCACACAAACAGGACACGAAAAAAAACCCTTGCCACAACCTTGTCAAAATATCAAATTCTTTCAAGAACCCTAGAAATCTTGAAATCCTTGTTACAAACCCCCATTTCACTACAAACAAGTCATCCTTATTACAAACCCCCACCTTACTACTTGTTACAAACCCCCATCTCGTTACAAACTCCCATCTCACTACTTCTCCAATAAGGATAAGGTTGTTTTGATCTCCATGATCAAAAGGGTGTTGGAGCATTCATACATGCCATATCGGTTTTAACATTATAAAATTTTATATATTTTCTTTCTTTGTATTTCATGATATAGTAATTTATTTAATGTGTTCATGAGATTCAACGCTGCAGATTTAGACATGGTCCCATGCAAGTTTATTATAAAATGCTGAGACCAAAACAGAACTACAACCAATGCATGGCTCATGGCAAGGCAGACATCCTGAGGAGGCTAAGGGTGTGGGTTCAACACCCACCCCTATTGGTTTTGGTTTTCTTCCATTCTATTTATCCTTTTATCTATTTTACCTATTTTCCTTCTTTCTGTTTAAAACCTTTTTCATAAAACCTAATATTTTTCACAAACCTTTGATTTTTCCTAATAAACTCAAATAATTAATTTTAGGTTTTTAATTTAATTTTAGGTTTTAATTTAAGTTTAGGTTCAACATCCACCCGACACTTTCATTGTTTGTTTTTGGTTTCTAACCAATTTGTCTTTTCCAATCTTAAATTCACTTAACCACAAAACTTTTTTCACAAACCTTTTTTTTTTTACAAAAAAACCTAATTTAATTTTTAGGTTAATTAATTTTAGATTTTTTAATTTTTTTAAATTAACCTTTTTTTAATTCAGATTAATTAGGTTTTAGGTATTTTAATTAACTTTTTTTCAAAATTAACATTTTTTTCATTAATTAAAATTAATTAGGTTTTTTAGGTTTATTTAATTAATTATCATAAATTATTTTTTTCATAAAAAATCACCAAATATTTTCTTTTCTATTTTCATCTTATTTTTATTTTCCTAGATAAAATGTATAGGGCGTGTTCAACTGTAATAGCATAGCTTTATTTTTCCCGCATTTTTTTTATCATTATCATGTAATTGCTTTCGGGATGTAATAGTTTTAGGATTTCTTTTCCGCACTCTTCACTATTATGTAACTGTCCCAAAGCTTTGTAATAGCCTAGGTTTACATTTCCGTCTTTATCTTCAGCTACTATATTTTATGCAATGCTTAGATTAATAGGATTGTATGGAAAGATAAAAATGAACGATAGAAAATCCTAATTGCAAGATAAATAACCAAACTGAATCATTTGCACACTCGCACCTCTAGTGTAACCTCACTTGTTGCCTTCGGAAAAACAATGGTCATGTCCCTCGAACGTAGGGGTGCCCTTAGCAAAGACCCTCAGTTAAAGTCATCATAAAGATCATAGTCCCTCAATGTCCCTCGAGTTGCCTACGAGAAATGATCTTGTCCCTCGATGTTGCCTATATGATGATAATTCATTCGAATGCTAAGATATCCTTATAAGTTGCCTTCAATAACCAGAAACATCCCTTTCGATAGTCCCTCAACATCTGACGATAGGGCTACCTACTCACTAATAGTAGGATAGCACTGTCTAAAGGGTAGGAGGAAAAGAACACCCTTTTTTCGAGTAGGTAGATAACTCTTAAGTACTTGCTCAAATCTTTTTTTACACTTACACACTTTCAAACTTCTTTTCAAAAACGCTTTATCACACTCTTGAGGATTGATACAAGAGTTACTATAAAGCAAACAAAAATCTTTCAAAACACAGAAACACAGAAACACAAACAATTTTCCAAAATGAGCAAGTACCTAAGAGCCCGTAGAAAACTACGCATGTAAAGGGTGCCAACACCTTCCCTTTCCATAATCTACCCCCTTACTCAGAAAATCTCGAAAAAGGCCTTTCCTGTTCTTTTCACCCTTTCCTTTGTTGGATAAAAGAAAAGTCGGTGGCGACTCTTGCTTACCGCGACATTTGCAAACAAAAAATGCAAACCAGTATTAACAGTCAGTTCTACTACCGTATCACAATGATCATGCATTGTCTGTTGCGGAGTTGCTGGAAATCCTCCATCTCCCACTTGTTGGCCCTAGAACTGTTCCAGATACTTTTGTCCCCGAAATACTTTTGGACATCAATTACAGGTAAGACTGATTATGTCGTAAAAGGGGAGAAAGATATATGGTATTCAAAACCCTTATTTTAGGTATGCCCAAAAGGGCCTAGCTTATAACTTGTTTGGATAAGGTGGCAGTACTGGGGTTGAAAATCAGAGGGAGTTATTTTTCCTATACTGTATGGCCCATAAGGAGCATGTTAATGTGGCCACCTTTGCAGTTGATTATTTGGGGCGAGTTGGCCTTGCCGACTCAGGTGGTATTTCAGTGAGGGGTATGATTACCCAAGTAGCTGACCATTTTGGTTATGGTAGGATTTGTTTGAGGAACCCACTGTGGGAGGAAAGAGTAAAATTGATATGGTTGCTCTTATTAACTAAGGGATGATTTATGTATCTCGAGATTTTTACTGGCTGATGATTCATGGTAGATTTATCCTTGCTTTACTTAGCCCTGATAGAATTAGTATTTCTAATTGTACTAATTGGTTATATGTGAGTGTCGACCCTGAAGAAGAGGGCGGCAACAATGTTGATCATGTTTTTGCAGGTGAAGCTATGAACGAAGATTATCACGTTCAAGAACAGTTTGTACCGCCCCACCAAAACTCCACCCAACAGGGTACTGTGTCTTTTTCATTTTCCTAAGACCACTAGGAATATTTACAAACAAAGTTAAGTTATCTCCACACTGAGAAGCCATGCCAAGGAGAATAACGTACTAGGCAAGGAATGATTATGGATGAAATGCACGCCATGCTGCGACAATTGATGTTGCACTTTCCTCTTCCTCTTCCTCAGTAGGCACTGTGATTTACCACTCTCTATCTTGTTCTAAAACATTGAGGAAAATGTTTAGTTCAGGTGTGTGTGTGTGGGGGGGGGGGGATTTATTGCTTTTCTTAGTTTTTTATTGACTCTTTATGATACGGTGGGAGAACTGAGTTGAGGTTTTGCGTTTGTGTTCGCAAATGTTTCGGTTTAGCAAGAGTTGCCACCGAATTTTATTTTATCCAAAAGGAAAGGTCAAAAAGCACAAGAAATACCTTTGAGATGTTTTCTTGAGTTTGGGGGGTAGATTATGAAAAGGGATGGTGCTAGAACCCTCTTCATCCATGGTTTTCCATGGGCTCTTAGTTACTTGTTTAGATCACTTGCTTTGCTTTTCCAATTGTTTGAAATTGTGCTTTGTGTGGTTTTGAAAGTATTTTTAAAAGAGGCCATCATTTTGGCAATCTTTGTAATGATTCTCGTTCTTAAGAATGTATACAAAGATGTTTGTCTTTTAAAAAATGTTTTAATGTTTGAAAGTTGTTTGGAAATTGTTTTTGAAATGTGTTGTGTTTGTTTTAAAATAGCAAGGATAGTTTGCAAATTGATCAAGTAACTAGAAGCTTATCTACCTACTCAAAAGTATTTCTTGTACAATTTTTATTCCTTTGATGTTGTTGACATACCATTGTTTTGGTAGACAACCCTATCTTTGGATGTTAAATGGGATGGGCGTGGGTTATCGTATGACCATGATAATAATATTGCCAAGTATCTTAGCAAGTTTTGAGGGACCAAGATCATTTGTTTTTAGGCAACCAAGATAGCGTCATCGAGGGACTATGATCTTTTGTTTTGTTTTGTTTTGTTTTGCCAAGATACCTAGCATGCATACCATGGCCATGTTTTAAGGCAACAAAGTGAATGAAACCCTAGAGGTGCTTGTGAGCAAGGTGTTGTCACTTTCATGCATTTTGTCTTGTATTTAGTCATGCTATTTGTTTGATTTTTGGTCTTTGCATACAAAACACTAGTTTACTATCATGGTATATGAAAACAATAAAATGTGTAAAGTAAATCTAGACTATTACAACAATATTATGGGAAGGGGGATACAAGTTTTGAATGGGGGATATTGCTCAAAATAAAAACCTAATTTACTATTACAACCCAATTGAATTTATTATACAATAAATAAATAAACAATTATTTAAATATGGAATAAATTGTAAATATGCAAAATGTTTTTGTAATTGTTTTAGGTATGTAAAAATAAATTTATTTAAGTCTTAAAAATAAGAAAAAAAATAATGTGATTATCTTTGAAAGGAGAAACCCAAACTTTTGTTTTAAAAGAAAATATATGTTTTCTAATTATTTATTTTATTCATTTTTGTTCAAGAAAATAAAATAAAATTATTTACAAGATGTTAAAAAAATGAATATTGTATGAAAATATTATTTTAAGTGTATAAATAATAAAAATAAAAATATATGATATTTTAATATTATTTACAAGTTTATTCAAGAAAAATAAATTCTATTAGACCTTATAAACTATTTTTATGCAAAAAATAAATAAAAAAATATGATAAAATGCAAAAAATAAAGAAAATATTTTTTGTGATTTTAAATGTTCAGAAAAAATAAATAAAGTCAAAAATTATAAAATATGCAAGAAAATATAAAAAATAAAAGAAAATGGTCAAGGGGGTGCAAAAAGTAGAGACAGTAAGCCCAAGCCCAAGCTCACTTCGTCCCTGACCTTTGTCTCCTTCGTGCGCGCCCTGATTCAGTTCAAATCTTGTTCTTGATATTCTTTGCATGAAATCAAAAACTTATAACATGAAAAATGTAGCTCATGAACTCACGATTCCAGTGATATAAAGAACATGGCCTAACTCTAAAAGACCAAAGAGAATTTTAATGGCCCTAATTTCTGACCTAGTTTTTTCAGCATGTTCAACATCCAAATACTCCTAGCTCAGTTAATATAAATACAAACTATGCATATGTACAACTCAAGCATGTTAAGGACTACATTTTTGCTTCACAAACCTAAGCTTAAGGATGCCTAAATAGAGAGATAGAAACTTGACAAATACCTTATTCAATTAAGTTTAAATATGGCAATGTGGGGACTTTGAGTGAGGCCTGAAGGTCGTGTGAGCTTGCTTGAAGTTCCCTTAAGCTATCCCATTGCTCAGTTGGCCTTGAAGTTGCTTGAATCTCCCTGTAGAAGTCAACCTGCAAACTCAGAAAATGGAAATGGTGAAGCTCGAAACAGGGGTTACAGTTGCTAGACAAAGGCCTGGACAACTTAGGTGTGATGTATGGAATGTGTTTGAAGCCTTGAAACAAGAAACGCACGAGCAAAATATGATTTGGCTAGTGATTTACAGAGGTTGCCCTGTTTGGGCAGAAAATAATGTTTTTTGTGTTTGAGGGTGTTTGAGAGGTGAGAAATTCGTGTCTTAGGCTTGTTACAATGTTCTGAGATCGTTTGAAATGAGACAAAGTCTTGTTTTTATCAGATGGAAGAGTTTTCTTGACTTTTGCAAGTTTCTTGCTTTTGAAGAAAAGTTGAAATGACAATGCCCAAAAGCTTGTACTTGCTAGTTCCTTAGCTGCACATAGTTGGTAAACTTTTCCTGATAACTGTGGATCTTGTTTGCAAAAAGAGATTAGGTCCATGGCTCAAGATAAACAAAGTTGTAAAAGCAAGCTTTATGAAAATGGTATTGTACACTTTATGCCATTTTTGGATTAATTCAATGTACAAAGCTTCAAAGATCAGAATAAGACCAATATCCATTGTGTTTGCATTAAATTAAGGAGTGTATAAAGGATTAGGACCTGTAATACCAAGTACAAGCATTTTAGGACAAATTTGCAACTTGCACCATTGTGAAAAATGCCTTGGACAAAATTGATAATTTGTCATTTTCATTTCTTCGATTCTCCCTAACCATAAATGATCTTGGAGAGTTCTTGGACATTTTGGAAAGCTTGTAACATGCTATACAATCCATATTTGAAATGAATTTTGAGATTCATCTTGGAACTATGTGAAAAGTTTCCATGAAGTTAGGTAAAAAATCTGCCTAAACTAGGGCAAAATTTCACTAAGTTAAAAAGTTTATGGACCCTTATTCACAAAATCATAACTTGAGATCCATGCATCTTTTGGGAAAGCTTTGTGAATCAAAGTTGTAGATTTTTTGGAGGACTATAACTTTCATGTTGAAAGTTTTGTTTGAATCCAATTTCATCATGGTGAAAAAGTTGGGAAAAGTTGGGAAAAAATAAGAAATTTTCATAACTTAGAAAATTTCTAAGTTATGAAAATTTTCAAACTTAAACCCTAATTTCCAAATTAAAGTTTCTTGGTGAAAAAATTTCATTTTTGACACATCTTGATGAAATATGATCCTTGGCACTTAATTTTGACCAAAAAGTCAAAGTTTGACTTTTCAGTGTACAATTGATTTTTGATCAGTTGATTGGAAAATTCATCTGTCAATCCAATGCATTTGAGATCTTTTGAACTATGTGATTAGGTCAAGATTGTGCCATTGAGTCCTTGAAACCATGCTTGAACCCAATTTGCAATTGGCTAGGTGAAAAATAAAAAATTGCCTTTCTCTAGTCAAAACCCTAATTTTGACCATTTTACCCTTTTGATGATCAGATCAAATTTCTTGAGGAGTTGTGGTCCAAACTTGATCAAATGGTTCATATGAGTCTATAATGTTTATGTGGATAAAAAATTATGAAGTTTGACTATAAATTGGCCATGGTTGACTTTTCCCCCAATACAATTGATTTTTAGGTCAACTGTCCAATTGGCTGGGCAAAAAAGTGATTCAAGGCTTGAAACTTGGTATGAGAAATCTTAGAGGTCAAAAATGAAGTATGAAAGTCACATGAGGCATTGGAAGTCCAAAAATCCATGTGCAAACTCAAACCCTAATTTCAGGTCATCAGTGCAAAGAGATGTCTTGAGCTGAGCAAACCCTAATCTGGTCTTGAGTCCAAGAAGTCTTGTGAGGAGAATCTTGATAAAATGAGAGGGAAAATTTTGGGGTACAACAGTTGCCCCTGTTCAATCTTCTTGAACCTGAAGAGTTAGATTTGCGAGTTTTTCTGTTCGTGACTCGAAGGTAAAAGATGATTAGACACTAGAGTGCCCGTAAATTTGCACTCGTCAACGTGTAAATGAGGGAATAGGCATAAAGATGCCATTTGTAAAGGTGATAGAATCTTGTTGGAGATGGGCTTGTAGATACCATCCAAGATTGTTTATTGAGCTGTAAGTTGTAAGTCAAAAGAATGAGTATCAGAATGGTATCCGTGTCTGGAACATATCTGAACTGTATCTAGAGACTGAATCTGTATGAGAAAGGGAATGGCATCCGTGTCTGAAGCGTATCCAAGCTGTAACTAAACTTGAATCTAAATGGATAACATAATGACTTCCGCGTCTGGAGTGTATTTGTATTGTATCTTGAATAGGTGATAGAATGACTTCCATGTTTGGAGTGTATCTGAGTTGGGGAAAATCAGAATGAGTGACAAAATGGCAACCGTGTCTGGAGCGTATCTGAACTGTATCTGTACCAGAAATTTGAATAAGTGGCAGAATGGCAACCGTATCTGAAGCGTATCTGAACTGTATCATGAGGTTGAGGTCTGAATGAGTAACAAAATGACTTTCGTGTCTGGAGTGTATCCGTACTATATCTTGACTTTGAATTTTGAATGAGTAATAGAATGACTTACGTGTTTGGAGTGTATCTTTACTGTATCTGAAATCTTTGAATATTTGTTAAAGATAGCTGTTAATCTTATCCTGAAAAGGGTAAAATGTTAGCTGAAACACAAAGTTATGTTGCATGAAATATATGATGCAATAAATGTGTTTTTATCAATGTTTATGATATATGACTGTAATGTATATGCATGTAAGCTGATTCACTGTATTGCTGAGGAAAATAAATCCTTGACAGCTGGGGAGATAAAACCCTTGACTGCTTCCAGAGAAGATAAATCCTTGACCATTGCTGGAGATTCAAAATCTTTGATTGCTGAGGATGAGAAATCTTTGGAGAATGCTGGGGATCAAGAGAAATCCTGACTTCTCCAGGGATATAGAGATCCTTCATGTCTTTGAAGTTGGAGGAAGATAAACATTTTGTTGTGAGAATAATGCCAAGTGTTGCTTGAGAAACCTGCTTGGGGAATCCCGAGAACTTTGATGACTATGGTTAGGGATTACACAATGGGAATCCTTACTCGGCAGAGGAATAGGGAAAACTCTGATGGTTTATGCGGGGAACTAAGAATGAGAATCTTCATTCTGTTGAGTAGTAATGAAAACTTTGGCGACTTCATTGGGGAATGACGAAGACTCTGTGGGGAATAGCTATCCTGTTGGGGAGATCAGGAGTTTGGGTTGTATACCGATCTACTGGGGAATTATCCGAAGTTGTCGTCTGGTTAGCTGTCAGGCTTCAAAGCAACTTGTTGTGAAATTATCACGTTTTAAGATAACTTGCAGGGGAATTTGAGGAAACTGGAGGATTTCCACTGGGGTTTAAAGGTTGAAGTTTTAGTTCCGCTGGGGAAGAAAGTTTCATCTCTGTTGAGGATCTGTAGTTCAAAGTTTTGGCTCCGCTGGGGATTGGGAGTTTGAAAATTTAACTCTGATGGGGGTTTTGAAATTTATCTCTGCTGGGGATCTAGATGATGTACTATAGGGATTTCTCCTGGAATAGTCTAAAGACATTTTCCTATACTTTCAATCTATCAGTAATTAATCTTTTCCAAAATGTTTATTTGTAAACAGTGATTATATTCAAATGCATATGCTCATTAATAAATCATCTGACATTTTCAAATAAAACGCAAGTGTAAAAAGGAAAAGACAAATAGTTTTCTGCACTTTGAAGTATCTTTGTATTAACTTTGTGTAAGTATTTTGTACAAAGGAGACAGACATCCTAGTAAGAGAACGTTGTCATAAAAATGAGAAAAATTTATACAAAGAAAGATGGCTATGTGTAAAAATTCCATGGGGTTCCCATTCTGCTATAGCCTTCGCAACTCTGAATATCTTGTCCATTCGTTGCTTCGTCCGAAGATGATTGAGTTGATCGGAAGCCTGGAGCTTGTCTGTGAAGAGATTTTCCTTAAAGTGATCCGACGAGACATAGTCATACGCTTTAATTCCCTAACTTTTGCCTGGACCGCCCTTTCGGGTTTTCGATCCACCAGGAAACCCTTTTTTGCCCAAGTCGCCCTTTCGGGTTTTCAACTTGCCGGGTGTGCATATATTTTTTGTTTTATCCCTAACTTTTGCCTGAACCGCCCTTTCGGGTTTTCGATTCACCGAGATGCCCTTTTTTTGCCTAGGTGTGTCAACCTAGCGGGTCATTTATGCGTAGTATCTTTTGACTATGTCTGCGTTCGCAGGGTGCGGCAGGTCATCGCCGTCCATGGTGGTTAATATCATTGCCCCACCAGAAAAGATGTTCTTGATTACAAATGGTCCTTCGTAGGTAGGAGTCCATTTGCCCCTGGGATCACTTTGCGGAAAGTTGATTCGCTTGATTACAAGATCCCCGACTTGATATACCTGGCGCCTGACTTTCTTGTTGAAAGCCTTGATCATCCGTTTTTGATACGTCTGATCGTGGCAAACAGCAGTAAGTCGTTTTTCGTCAATTAAGTTAAGTTGATCAAGTCGGGTCTGGATCTAATCATCTTCACCTTGACCTGCATCCTTCATGATTCTCAAGGAGGGAATCTGAACCTCAATAGGTAAAACAGCCTCCATGCCATATACCAAAGAATAGGGTGTTGCCCTAGTTGATGTACGCGCCATGGTACGGTACCCGTGGAGAGCAAACGGTAACATCTCATGCCAGTCCTTGTTGGTGACTGTCATCTTTTGTTAATCTTCTTGATATTTTTGTTCGCAGCTTCGACAACACCGTTCATCTTTGGCCGATAGGGAGATTAATAATGATGTTGAATCTGGAACTGCTTGCACAAGGTGGTGATCATAGTGTTGTTAAGGTTTGTACCATTGTCGGTGATGATCCTTTCGAGGATGCCATACCGACAAATGAGGTTCTTCTTGATGAAGCGGGTAACAACATTCTTTGTGACGGATGCGAAGGAAGCTGCTTCGACCCACTTGGTAAAGTAATCAATGGCCACTAGGATGAAGTGGTGTCCATTGGATGTTGTAGGCTTGATCTACCCAATCATGTCGATTCCCCACATAGCGAATGACCAAGGATCTGTTAAGACATTGAGAGGAACTGGAGGTATATGTACCTTGTCCGCATAGATTTGACATTTGTGACAAGTCCTGGAATGTTGATAGCAGTCAGCTTCCATGGTAGACCAGTAATAGCCTACCCGTAGGATCTTCTTAGCCATCGTATGCCCGCTAGAGTGAGTGCCAAAGGTACCATTGTGCAGTTCAACCATGATCTGTTCAGCTTCAATCTTGTCCATACAACGGAGCAGAATGCAATCATGATTGCCCTTGTACAGGATACCATTACTTAGGAAGAACTTAGCTGAGAATCTACTTAAGAACTTTTTGTCGTTGACTGAAGCTCCTTCAGGGTATTCTTGAGCCTCGAGATACCTTTTGACTTCATGAAACCAAGGTCAGTCCACTACTTCTTCGGTATTAATCTCGTGACAATGTGCTGGTTCATCCATTCGCTCGATGGTGATTTGGGGAGCCTCATTATCCCAGTTAAGTTTAAACATGGATGACATTGTAGCTAGAGCATCTGCTAGCTGATTTTCTTCTCGCGGGAAGTGCTCGAAGGTAATCTGCTCGAAATGAGGTAGCAATGTCAAGACATGTTCTTTGTAAGGGATGAGATTGGGATGTTTAGTGTCCCACTCTCCTTTGATCTGACTGATGACCAAAGCTGAATCTCCAAACACAAACAAAGACTTGATTCCCAGGTCTATTGCAGCCTTGAGACCAAAGATGCAAGCTTCATACTCGGCCATGTTGTTGGTGCAGTTAAAGCAAAGTCTGGAGGTGAAAGGAGTATGGAAACCCTCTGGGGAGATGAGTACCGCATCGATACCGTTGCCAAGTGCATTGGAGTCACCATCAAAGTACAGGGTCCATCGGGATCCTTGTTCAGGTCCGTCAAATGGTCTGAGATCCTTAATGTTGTCCAATGTCATAATGTCTTCGTCGGGGAAGTCGAAATTCATAGATCGGTAATCTTCGACAGCTTGATGAACCAGATGGTCAGCTAGCACACTTCCCTTTATAGCTTTTTGGGTCGTGTACTGTATGTCGTATTCTGTCAGGATCATCTGCCATCTTGCTATCCTTCCAGACAAAGCAGGCTTCTCGAAGATGTACTTTATCGGATCCATCTTAGATATCAGCAAAGTGGTATGAGTCAACATATACTGCCTTAGACGGCGAGCAACCCATACCATAGTGCAGCAAGTTTTCTCGAGCAGTGAATATCTGGTTTCACAGTCGGTAAAATTTTTGCTAAGGTAATAAATGGCATGCTCTTTTTGGCCAGACGCGTCATGTTGGCCCAGTACGTACCCCATTGAATTCTCTAGGACGGCCAGATACATGATTAGCGGTCTTCCTTCAACGGGTGGCATCAAGATAGGAGGTTTTAGCAGATACTCCTTGATTTTATAAAAAGCAATTTGACAGTCATCATTCCATTTAACTATCCGATCTTTCTTCAACAACTTGAAGATTGGTTCACAAGTAGATGTTAGGTGAGAAATGAACCTAGCAATGTAGTTTAGGCGTCCCAAGAAACCTCTGACCTCCTTCTCAGTGCGAGGAGCAGGAATTTCTTGTATAGCTTTGACTTTGACAGGATCAACCTTGATGCCCTTGTTGCTGACGATGAAACCCAAGAGTTTACCGGATTGAACTCCGAATGTACACTTGTTAGGGTTCAGTCTTAACTTTTACTCTTTCAACCTGACAAATAGCTTTTGCAAGTGGTCGAGGTGTTCTTCTTCCATCTGTGATCGGGCTATCATGTCATCTACGTAGACCTCTATCTCATTATGTATCATATCATGAAACAAAGCTACCATGGCGCGTTGATAGGTTGCCCCGACATTCTTCAGTCCGAATGACATCACTTTGTAGCAGAACGTACCCCACTATGTAACAAAAGTAGTTTTCTCCATGTCTTCAGGTACCATTTTGATCTGGTTGTAACCTGAAAATCCGCCCATGAAAGAAAATACCTTGTGCTGAGCTGTGTTGTCAACCAAAATTTCAATGTGCGGTAGCGGAAAGTCATCCTTAGGGCTGGCCCTATTTAAGTCTCTGTAATCCATGCACATTCTCACTTTGTCGTCCTTCTTAGGAACGAGCACAATGTTAGCAACCCATTGTGGATAGGAAGTAACAACAAGAAATCCAACATTGAACTGCTTCATAACTTCTGCTTTGATCTTTTCAGACATGTCGGGCCTCATGCGGCGGACTTTCTGTTTGACTGGTGGACAGTCTTCTCTTGTGGGTAGACGGTGAAGCACAATATCTGTATCGAGTCCCGGCATGTGTTCGTATGACCAGGCGAAGATCTCAACATATTCATGTAACAGCTGAATTAAGCGCTCCTTGACACTTGACTCTAGGTTGGCACCCACTCCGACTTCTTTTCTGTCTTCCTCAGTACCCAAGTTGATTGTCTCTAGCAGCTCCTCATGAGGCAGGATAGCCCTTTCTTCCTGTTGTAGCAGTCTAGCCAATTCTCCCGGCACCTCACAATCTTCCTCGCCTTCATATTCGGCATGGTAGACCAGATCTTCAGAGTCACTGAAGGCCATAGCAGAATTGTTACCCATGGAATCCGGAATGGAAGGGTACCTGCATTTGTGAGTGTGGGTGTGTGTAAGGGATAGCCACCTTTAAAAAAATAAAATGTAAAAAGAAAGACAATGAACACAAAAGTTTATATGTGAAAACGTCCATGATTCATTAAAATGGCATATGAAGATGAAAATCCAAACCCTTACAAATGGACCTATGTGCCTCGGGTAAGGCATAAGGTTAAAAGTGTACAAATTGTTTGAGAATTATTACAAACCAACAGAAATGTTTGAAAGATAAATTACTGTGGTATGAAAGTAATCGAAACAAAGTCTTTTGCTTCCCAGTTGCACAGTCCTCTGTCAACAGTTGGAAAAATCCAGTCTTCTAGGCTGCTCTCCTCTTCACTATCCTCCAAAGCATTGACTCCATGATGCGTGATCTTCACTGGTGGCCCTCCAGCACGGGCGCGGCGTACAACCTTTTGAGCAGAAGAAGTGAACCCCAAGCCGAATTTATCTGATTTGTAAGGAAAGTCTGGAAGCTTCCCCCAGATTGTGCTTCCTCCTTCTTCAACCACAGCCTTTGCATCTTTGAGAGACGACATCCGAGGTGGAGGTCTGGTAATCATGGGTACGGAAGACACTGTCTTGGTAGCCGCAATCTCTTGAGCTACCTCTTTAAAATGCTGAAAAGGGGTTTCGATGAATTCGCCATCCAATTCAACATAGCAGAAAGAATTTAGATGGCTTATCATGTATTCCTCTTTGCCATGAACATTTATGATTTTCCCCTGGACAGGGTACTTGAGCATTTGATGCAGAGTAGAAGTGACGACTCCAGCATTGTGAATCCAGGGTCTTCCCAACAAGCAAGAATAGGAAGGACGGATGTCCATCACATAGAAAGTGGAGTTGAAGGTTTCAGTTCCCACTTTAATCGGGATGTCCACCTCCCCGTGGACCATCCTTTTAGAACCATCAAAGGCTCTGACAATTATATTGCCGGGCTTCAAGGTTAAACCTTCACAATCCAGTCTATCCAAGGCTTTCTTCGGCAAGACGTTCAACGATGAACTAGTGTCTACCAATACGTGTGCTAGAGTAGTCCCTCTGCATTCCACCGAGACATGCAAAGCGTCATTATGTTTTCTCCCTTTAGATGTTATTTCGGCATCGGAGAATCCTAGACCATTGTCAGCTGTTAAGCTAGCTACACAATCTTGGAACTGATCTGCGGAGGTTTCCTATGGCACATGGGCCGTCTTCAAGAATCTTATCAAAGCTTTGGCATGAGCCTTTGAACAAAGAAGCATGGCCAACATAGAGATCTTTGAGGGGGTTTGCCCCAGTTTTTCCACAACATCATAATCACTTTTCTTGATTATTTTCAATATCTCTTCCATTTCTTTTTGAGATGTCTCAGGGATGACCAATGGCTGAGCCCTCGTCCTGACGGGCTCCTCTTAGATCCCTTTCCCTCTATCATCAGCAGCAGCAGAGGGGACAACCACAGGAGTTACAACTTCTTCAATAATTGGAGTTCTCGCGGATATGTTTATTGGTGCAGGGGTAACCTTAGGAGCAGGTGAGGGTCCAAAGATTGCCTTTGGAGGGGCAATCTTTGGGGAGAAAATTCTTCCACTGCGGGTGATTTTTCTCATTCCAGAAATGTTTCCAATGTCATAAGTCTCTTCATCAGAACTCCCTTCAGTTGATTCAATTTGTTTAATACTGTGGTAGTAGATTTCTCCACCATAGTTCCACGGTACTGATCTGTCGGACTTGTACGGGATGGCCCCGGGCATGGTTATCTTCAAAGGTGCAGTCTTTGGAGCGGATGTAATCTTAACATGTCTTTTGGAGACCTTGGAAAGATTGGCGAATATAGTTATTATTGAGACATCATTAACAGGAGTCGGTGTAACAGGAGTCTTCTCAAAAAGAATTTCTTGGTTATCCATTAGGTGTTGGATGCCTAACTTCAACAATGGACAGTCGGTTGGTAAGGATGAACAAAGGAAACAATCTTCTTCACAACCTGGGAAAATCCCAGCCTTCAGCAAATTCAACTTGATTATCGGTAGCGGAGTTATCAAATCATCAACAGTAGCAACAAACAGATCCTCTTCAACAACATGGGTATTGTGGCCATGCTTTGGCATTGGAGCAGAGATTACATTCGGCTTTTCAGGGGCATCGAATTCAACTTCTTTAGCATCTATCAAATCCTAAATCTTATTCTCGAGGGCCCAACAATTGTTGGTGTCGTGCCCTATACTCTCTGAATGATAAGCGCACTTGGTGTTCGAATGGTAGTACGAAGAAGCAGTATTCGGGTTCTTCGGAGCTTCTTTTAGACTTGCAAGGTTTAACTTCAAGAGACGTGGTAAAACCTGAGCAGGAGTCATGTTTATCTGGATGAATTACCGTACAGGCCTTTCCACCCTTGTTTGGTAGGTTCTGGGTTGATTGTTTCTGGGTTGATCAGCTGCAGACTTCTGAATCATTATGGCCCCCACCGCTGGCCGGCGCTCAACTCTTCCTTGACCTATTTGGGAGTAGACAACTGATACTTCCTTCTTTGCTGGAAAAGTCTTTTTGATAGCAGCGAAAGCAGATGCATCTTTTTGAATTTTCTCGCTTTTTATGTCGGCTTCAACTCTCTCACCAGTTAGAATCAACTCAGTGAACCCCGCAGAGGAGCTTCCAATCAGATGATTAAAGAAAGGCCCTGACAGAGTTCCCAAGAACATGTCTACTAGCTCCCTCTCAGATAAAGGTGGTTGTACTCGTCCCGCCAAGTCTCTCCATTTCTGGGCATACTCCTTGAAACCTTCATTTGAGACCATGCCCATACTCTGTAATTGAGTACGGGTTGGTGCTAAGTCTGTATTGTATTGATACTGTTTATAAAAGGCGGATGCCAAATCCTCCCAATTATGCACATCAGATCTCTCCAACTGGTAGAACCAATCCAGCTGCGTCCCCGACAAACTGTCCTGGAAAAAGTGGACCCACAGGTCTTTGTCAGAAGAATATGGTTGAATTTTCTTGACATAAGATCGTAGGTGCATCTTGGGACAAGACAACCCATCGTATTTGGCAAATAGAGGTACTTTAAACTTAGGAGGGATGACAATTCCAGATACCAACCCTAACTCTTCAAAGTCCAGCCCAGGCACTCTCTGTATCTCCATAGCTGCCAGACGCTCTTCCAGATTTTTGTACTTATCATCTGCAGGAGGGTACTGTTGTTCAGAGTAGTCCTCATCCTCCTCTTCTTCAGCTTCAAAATCTGAGGGCGCTGCAGTCTCCTTACCCTTTCTCTCTCCTTCCTTAGAGGTTGATGGAAAATCTAGGACCCTTCTGGCTTGACCTTCAAACCTTCTGCCCATGGTAGCCACACCAGCTCTCTTCTTCTTCTTTTTCTCCTTTTCCTTCTCTAGCAGAGTTTTGAGCTCTTCCTGCCCCTTAGCCAAGGTTAGGAGTAGCTGTTGAAATTGTGAATTCTGAGCTTACAAGTCTTTGACCGTTTGCTCAATATCCATCTTGCTGAAATAAACAGCACAGAGATGCGGAAACTTGGTGTTAAGACCTGTTTATGCATATGATGAATGATATGTATTCATGTAATGCATTCAAGGATTCAGAAAATTCAAATTTGTTTTAAACAAAAAAGAAACACGCATCATATTAATAAGATATAATTGTTAGTACATCAATGCCCCATGGGAAAAATAATACAAAATTCTAAGGTAAAAAGACGTTGCACATCCTCTTTGGTGCAATGTAGGTGTTGGGAGTCTTCTCTTCATGAAGTTGGCGAGTGAGTTCCAAAACCTTCTTCCCGCTTGCGTAGAATTGGGCTTTAAAAGTATCGCGTTCTCCCTTGAGCTGTATCCAACTCCTTTGCAGGTCTTCGAGTGATGTTGGCATGTCAGGATGTAGGAAGGTGTATGGAACCTCTCCTTCCATAACAGGCTCTATAATCACAGGGAGAATGGAGGGGTAAGGCATCATAAGACTTTGGGCGCGGGTTCGTACCCACTTGAGGTAAGGCTCAAGGGGGATGGAATTCTTGTGTCCCAAGGTCTTACTGTCTACCTTGTTGGGCATTCTCCAAGCTCGGATAAACCTTTGTCGAAGTCCTTGATCGTCGTTGTCGAAGTCAAAAACCAAGTCTGGAATCAGCATGTCATATGGGCCATTCCTTCGAGCATAACCAAAATGTCTTAGAGCTAAAAAAGGGTTGTAGGTAATGCCTCCCCTAATGCCAAGTAGTGGGACATTAGGGAATTCCCCACAACGGTCGATGATGATAACATTTTCTCTGGATCAAGAACACCAATGAACATATAAATGTGTAAGAGTGATCAATCATTGTGACCACCTCAAACCTTGCTCATTCTTCAAAACTGATTGGGGAAGATGAGAAATAAACCATCTTGCCAGTAGAGGAGTGCAACACATGAGAACACCTCTTTTCCTCATTGTTCGAGTGTGAAAAGAGTGTAAGATGTCCCCAAGCAATGTAGGCACCGGGTTGCGAGACATGAAAATCTTGGAAGCATTCACATCTATAAGTTGATCAGGGTTAGGGAACAAGACCATCCCATAGATGAGAAGAGCTATAATATCCTCAAAAGCTTGTAAGTCCAAAGAATTCCAGCAGCTTTGGGCCTTCTCAAACAAGAACTTTGCCAAGAAACCCTTGACACCACTTCTGGTTTCCCAATGACTTGTGACATCTGATGGTTGCAAGTGTAGGGCTTGAGCAACATCTTTAGGCTTTGGATCTCTTTCCGTACTGTTGAAAGGTAGTTGATGGAGAATAGGAATTCTCATGAGTTGAGAAAATTCCTCCAAACTAGGCACTAGCTGGTAGTCAGGAAATGTGAAGCAGTGATGCAGGGGGTCAAAGAACTGGAAGAGAACTTTCACCATGTCTTCTTCAGTGTTGGAGTTGACCAAGTTGAGAAGTCGACCATGTCTCTCAGTGAATGGAGAATACTCTGGAATCCGGGAAGCTTGCTCCTTGAGTTGAGGAGGAATTCTCACAAGGTTGACCTGGATCATTTTCCTGTGAAGTGAATCCATAACCTACAAAACAGGAACAAAGATGAAAATCCAAAATCCTTGAAATGGTTAGTGGATGCAAATGATGCTTCATGATGTTCATGATGTTATGCACAAGTATATATGTACAAACAAGTCACACAAGTTCCTAGTTTAGGCTTGCATGGGGTTTCATAGGTAAGTACCCTCTTGAAGTTTAGTTGGCACAACCTATCCTATAAATAGTAACCGGGTTCTAAGGAGCTCAATATCACTGGATTGTTTTCTGTGTTTATTGTTTCAGTTTATCCACTTTACTGGCGACCAAAATATTCCAAGAAAACAACCCTCAATGAGTGTAGTATCGAGTATCTACCAACTTCGGACTGCATCAAAGCTGGTCATCTCACTACATCCTAAAAGGCCAAGTTGGTCAAGTAAAAGGTTCTAAAAGTCCATTAGTGCTTCATGACATCACTCAGCGGCCCCGTATTCTCTTTGATTAACTCAAAGGCTACTGGTACCCACAAATATGTCGCACTAACATAGATATTGCTTAGACCGTGTCGGTATACCCCACACAGTTTCCACAACGTATTTCTATTTACCTATGAATGTTTCCCAAATCCGGGTAGAGGATTCAAACCCAAACAATAGAACCAAAGTGTAAAGCATACAAGTCAAACAAGATAAGCATGTAAAGGTGATCTAAAACCCTAAGGTAACCCCACTTTTGGATTTCTCCCCAGCAGAGTCGCCAGTTCTGTGATACGGTGGGAGAACTGACTTGAGGTTTTGCGTTTGTGTTTGCAAATGTTTCGGTTTAGCAAGAGTCACCACCAACTTTTATTTTATCCAAAAGGAAAGGTCAAAAAGCACATGAAAGACCTTTGAGATGTTTTCTTGAGTTCGAGGGGTAGATTATGAAAAGGGAAGATGCTAGCACCCTTTTCATCCATGGTTTTCCATGGGCTCTTAGTTACTTGTTTAGATCACTTGCTTTGCTTTTCCAATTGTTTGAAATGGTGTTTTGTGTGGTTTTGAAAGTATTTTGAAAAGAGGCCATCGTTTTGGCAATCTTTGTAATGATTCTCGTTCGTAAGAATGTATACAAAGATGTTTGTCTTTTAAAAAATGTTTCAATGTTTGAAAGTTGTTTGGAAATTGTTTTTAAAATGTGTTGTGTTTGTTTGAAAATAACAAGGATGGTTTGCAAATTGATCAAGTAACTAGAAGCTTATCTACCTACTCAAAAGTCTTTCTTGTACAGTTTTTATTCCTTTGATGTTGTTGACCTACCATTGTTTTGGTAGACAACCCTATCTTTGGATGTTAAACGGGACGGGCGTGGGTCATCGTATGACCATGATAACAATATTTCCAAGTATCTTAGCAAATTTTGAGGGACCAAGATCATTTTTTTTAGGCAACCAAGATAGCGTCATCGAGGGACTATGATATTTTGTTTTGTTTTGTTTTGTTTTGCCAAGATACCTAGCATGCATACCATGGCCATGTTTTAAGGCAACAAAGTGGATGAAACCCTAGGGGTGCTTGTGTTCAAGGTGTTGTCACTTTCATGCATTTTTGTCTTGTATTTAGTCATGCTATTTGTTTGATTTTTGGTTTTTGCATACAAAACCCTAGTTTACTATCATGGTATATGAAAGCAATAAAATGCGTAAAGTAAATCTAGACTATTACAACAATATTATGGGAAGGGGGATACAAGTTTTGAATGGGGGATATTGCTCAAAATAAAAACCTAATTTACTATTACAACCCAATTGAATTTATTGTACAATAAATAAATAAACAATTATTTAAATATGGAATAAATTGTAAATATGCAAAATGTTTTTGTAATTGTTTTAGGTATGTAAAAATAAATTTATTTAAGTCTTAAAAATAAGAAAAAAATAATGTGATTATCTTTGAAAGGAGAAACCCTAACTTTTGTTTTAAAAGAAAATATATGTTTTCTAATTATTTATTTTATTCATTTTTGTTCAAGAAAAAAAATTAATTTACAAGATGTTAAAAAAAATGAATATTGTATGAAAATATTATTTTAAGTGTATAAATAATAAAAATAAAAATGTATGATATTTTAATATTATTTACAAGTTTATTCAAGAAAAATAAATTCTATTAGACCTTATAAAATATTTTTATGCAAAAAATAAATAAATAAAAAATGATAAAATGCAAAAAGTAAAGAAAATATTTTTTGTGATTTTAAATGTTCAGAAAAAATAAATAAAGTCAGAAATTATAAAATATGCAAGAAAATATAAAAAATAAAAGAAAATGGTCAGGGGGGTGCAAAAAGTAAAAGGGGGGGGGGTGCAAAAAGTAGAGACAGAAAGCCCAAGCCCAAGCTCACTTCGCCCCTGACCTTTGTCTCCTTCGCGCACACCCTGGTTCAGCTCAAATCCCGTTCTTGCTATTCTTTGCATGAAATCAAAAACTTATAACATGAAAAATGTAGCTCATGAACTCACGATTCTAGTGATATAAAGAACATGGCCTAACTCTAAAAGACCAAAGAGAATTTTAATGGCCCTAATTTCTGACCTAGTTTTTTCAGCATGTTCAACATCCAAATACTCCTAGCTCAGTTAATATAAATACAAACTATGCATATGTACAGCTCAAGCATATTAAGGACTACATTTTTGCTTCACAAACCTAAGCTTAAGGATGCCTAAATAGAGAGATAGAAACTTGACAAATACCTTGTTCAGTTGAGTTTGAATATGGCAATGTGGGGACTTTGAGTGAGGCCCGAAGATCATGTGAGCTTGCTTGAAGTTCCCTCAAGCTATCCCAATGCTCAGTTGGCCTTAAAGTTGCTAGACAAAGGCCTGGACAACTTATGTGTGATGTATGGAATGTGTTTGAAGCCTTGAAACAAAAAATGCACGAGCAAAATATGATTTGGCTAGTGATTTGCAGAGGTTGCCCTGTTTGGGCAGAAAATGGTGTTTTTTGTGTTTGAGGGTGTTTGAGAGGTGAGAAATTCGTGTCTTAGGCTTGTTACAATGTTCTGAGATCGTTTGAAATGATACCAAGTCTTGTTTTTATCAGATGGAAGAGTTTTCTTGACTTTTGCAAGTTTCTTGCTTTTGAAGAAAAGTTGAAATGACAATGCCCAAAAGCTTGTACTTGCTAGTTTCTTAGCTGCACATAGTTGGTAAAATTTGCCTGATAACTGTGGATCTTGTTTGCAAAAAGAGATTAGGTCCATGGCTCAAGATAAACAAAGTTGTAAAAGCAAGCTTTATGAAAATGGTATTGTACACTTTATGCCATTTTTGGATTAATTCAATGTACAAAGCTTCAAAGATCAGAATAAGACCAATATCCATTGTGTTTGAATTAAATTAAGGAGTTTAGAAAGGATTAGGACCTGTAATACCAAGTACAAGCATGTTAGGACAGATTTGCAACTTGCACCATTGTGAAAAATGCCTTGGACAAAAGTGATAATTTGTCATTTTCATTTCTTCGATTCTCCCTAACCATAAATGATCTTGGAGAGTTCTTTGACATTTTGGAAAGCTTGTAGCATGCTCTACAATCCATATTTGAAATTTATTTTGAGATTCCTCTTGGAACTAGGTGAAAATTTGCCATGAAGTTAGGTAAAAAATCTGCCTAAACTAGGGCAAAATTTCACTAAGTTAAAAAGTTTATGGACCCTTATTCACAAAATCATAACTTGAGATCCAAGCATATTTTGGGAAAACTTTGTGAATCAAAGTTGTAGATTTTGTGGAGGACTACAAATTTGATGTTGGAAGTTTTTTTTAATCCAATTGCATAATGGTGAAAAAGTTGGGAAAAGTTGGGAAAAAATAAGAAATTTTCATAACTTAGAAAATTTTTAAGTTATGAAAATTTTCAAACTTAAACCCTAATTTCCAAATTTAAGTTTCTTGGTGAACAAATTTCATGTTTTGACACATCTTGATGAAATATGATCCTTGACACTTGATTTTCACCAAAAAGTCAAAGTTTGACTTTTTAGTGTATAGTTGATTTTTGATCAGTTGACTGGAAAATTCATCTGTCAATCCAATGCATTTGAGATCTTTTGAACTATGTGATTAGGTCAAGATGGTGCCATTGAGTCCTTGAAACCATGCTTGAACCCAATTTTCCATTGGCTAGGTGAAAAATGAGAAATTGCCTTTTTCCAGTCAAAACCCTAATTTTGACCATTTTACCCTTTTGATGATCTCATCAAATTTATTAAGGAGTTGTGGTCAAAAATTGATCAAATGGTTCATATGAGTCTATAATGTTGATGTGGATCAAAAAGTATGAATTTTGACTGTAAATTGGCCATGGTTGACTTTTTCCCTAATACAACTGATTTTTAGGTCAATTGTCCAATTGACTGGGCAAAAAAGTGATTCAAGGCTTGAAACTTGGTATGAGCAATCTTAGAGGTCCAACATGAAGTATGAAAGTCACATGAGGCATTGTAAGTCCAAAAATCCCTGTGCAAACTCAAACCCTAATTTCAGGTCATCAGTGCAAGGAGATGTCTTGAGCTGAGCAAACCCTAATCTGGTCTTGAGTCCAAGAAGTCTTGTGAGGAGAATATTGATAAAATGAGAGGGGAAATTTTGGGGTACAACACTCTTTTATTTCTTTCTATCTTGTTCATTTTTGTTATTTGTTTTGGTTATTTGGTTTGGTTATTTTTTTTGTTATCGTTTGTGTGTTGTTGCATCGTTTAATGCAGGATCATGGAGTTATTTTCTAGATAAGTGATGAGCATCAGTGATAGTGAATGAGGAGATCATTCCACTTATGGTGCTTGTCGTGAACGACCCCCGAAAGTTGATACTATCGAATGATTGATCGGACGCAACCATCAAGAGCTGCCCGACAAAGGTGTCCTGTGCACCCTGAATTGAGTGGAAAGTTGCATCACACTGAGAGGCATTATGGAAGTTGTCAGCTTTACCCGAAATGGTGAGAGCATAAAAATACAAACACATATTTGTCATCATAAGAGATTAGCCAGGTATATCTCTATCACTATGAGTTTGCATACGTTCTATTTGAATATCACTATATAATGACACACACTGAGGCGTGTTGTTTCTTTTTACTCCAGAGCCTTTATATCCATCCCATTTGCATCATTATACTTTGTTAACCCCGTTGAGCCTTTAACCTTTTGTTTGTATATTACTGCATCTGTTTAACTCATAGGTAAAGTATTTCCACTACCCTACTTAGTTAAATATTGTTTATATTGGAGCTGTAAAAGTTCTAAGTTTGGGGTTGGGACACCGGTAATAAACTAGGTAAGTGCACCAAAAAGAAAAAAAAAGAGAAGTGAAAAATAGAAAAATAAAGATGAATGAAAAAATGAAATAAAAAAGTGCACTTACCTAAAGATGAGGCTCAATTAGAAAACAAAGATCTATACTCAAATAAAATATTTAAGTCGAAACTGAGAAGTCAAACTGGAAAGGTGTCTGATATGAAGGAAAATTGCGATCAGAAAAGCGCTGCGGAATTTAAAATTTTCCTTTAGCGATCCTTACGAATGAACATGGTCAGTGATAGAAATATTTACCTCTTGTGGCGATTCAGACCTTTGATGTTGTGATCACGAGCTTTGATGAAGAACAACGCCTCTACTCAGTCCACACGAACAGATCGCTTCCGGTCACAGTGCTAGCTGATCACGAATGGAAACCTTGAGTGAGAGAGAGAATCAAAAACGAAATTGCATCAAGTGAAATTGCTTCATCACAAGGGGTCTATTTATATAATTACTCGTGTGGGCTACAAGCTAAAAGCCCAATTAAGGCTATAAGCTAAAAGCCCAATTAAGCTTATGGACATCATACCTTATGATGTACCATATATCACTTATCCACGTGGTACCTTACCACTTTCCGTATTACACTTAAGTGCACCGTACCTTACGGTGTTCCTTATTTATTCTATCTCTCTTCAACCTGTCCTTATGTGTGTGACCCTGTAGGTTTTCGCGACGTTGGCAATTATATTAAATCACACATTTAATATAATAAACAGTGAGCGGTATCTAGCAACACATCACTGTTACCCAAGTCACGAAAATGTCATGTGATCTGACCAAACCTTTTCCGTGATAATATTTGTGTTGTACAATTACCCTTTTGCCCTCATGTCTATATTGAACACAAGGCATACACTGTGTCACCCTTGTCCAGTTCAATATTGGGCCCTTAGACATTTATCCTGTTATGCAGGATGAGCAAATTCCATCTAGGTTACTCATGTCCCTTAGCATGCTTTGTGAAGTACCCATCAACCATCTTTATAGTCATCCAGTTACGGATGACGTTTGATCAGCAATAAAGTACTTGACTCTACATCTAGGGTCCATAGTGGTTTCAGGTCAAAGGGTGGTATACACCATTATCATCATGAGAATAACTTATGACACTTTACATAACATTCTATGTAGTATTCTCATAGCGGGTCAATCCAGTATAAATATTACTCCTAATATTCATACCTATGTCAAGACTTGATAACTCCTTATCTATGATCCATGAGATGTGATCATCAATCTATCTTCATAATAATCTTAATGCTTTAATGTTATCCCACTTCACATTAAAGCTTGACTACAGATACTTTAAGAATAGTGTCTTATGTTTAATGGGATCTCATGATTAAGTCACACTTAACATTTCATTAAACAAATAAACCATTCTAGGGACTTTATTATTTTGGAAAGCAAACATAATAAAGAAATGCCTTTTATTATTAATAAATAATTCGATACAAGTACCAAAAGTGTTGGCCTCTAGGGCTTACACCAACAATCTCCCACTAGTACTAGAGCCAATCAGGCATACCCCTAATACCCATAGATCTAGTATGTCCATCATGCTTCAGCTGCGCAAGAGGCTTTGTTAATGGGTCAGCAACATTGTCAAGTGTAGGTACTCTGCATATTTTCACATCTCCCCGATCGATTATCTCTCGAATGAGATGATAACGCCTAAGTATGTGTTTGGATCGTTGGTGAGATCTAGGCTCCTTAGCTTGTGCGATAGCACCATTGTTATCACAATAGAGATCAATGGGATCCACAATGCTATGGACTATGCCAAGTTCACTAATGAACTTCTTGATCCAAACAGCTTCCTTTGCTGCAGTTGAGGCAGCAATATACTTAGCCTCTGTTGTAGAATCAGCAACTGTATCTTGCTTTGAACTTTTCCAGCTCACAGTGCCACCATTTAAACAAAACACATAACTAGATTGTGATCTAAAGTCATCCTTATCTGTCTGGAAGCTAGCATCAGTGTATCCAATTACAACAAGCTCTTCCTGACCTCCATATATCAAGAATGAGTCCTTAGTCCTTCTCAAGTACTTAAGGATATTCTTGACAGCTACCCAATGAGCATCACCGGGATTAGACTGGTACCTACTCGTTGCACTTAAAGAATACGAGACATCTGGTCTAGTACATAGCATGGCATACATGATAGATCCTATTGCAGATGCATATGGAATCTTATCCATGCGATCCCTTTCTTCCTTACTTGAAGGGGATTGTGTTTTTGACAGACACATGCCATGTTGCATAGGTATGAATCCTTTCTTGGAATCATGCATATTAAAGTGTCTCAACACCTTTTCTATATATGTACTCTGACTTAGGCCAAGCAGTTTTTGTGACCTATCTCTATAGATCCTGATTCCTAATATATAGGCTGCTTCACCTAGGTCCTTCATTGAAAAGCATTTCCCTAACCAAGTCTTCACTTGTTGCAAGGTAGGGACATCGTTTCCAATGAGTAATATGTCATCTACATATAATACCAGGAATACGATCATGCTCCCACTAACCTTCTTGTAGACACAAGGCTCATCTTCATTCTTGATGAATCCATATTGTTTTACTGTTTCATCAAAACGAAGATTCCAACTTCTGGAAGCTTGCTTCAATCCATAAATTGATCGCTGTAACTTACATATCTTTTAGGCTTCTTCTGGTATGTCAAATCCTTCAGGTTGTGTCATGCACACATCCTCAAGAAGATTTCCATTAAGGAAAGCAGTTTTGACATCCATCTGCCATATTTCATAATCATGATATACAGTGATAGCAAGTAAAATCCGAACAGATTTAAGCATTGCAACTGGTGAAAAGGTTTCATCATAGTCAACCCCATGAATTTGTTTATAGTCTTTTGCAACCAGTCTTGCCTTATAGGTATGTACCTTACCATCCATGTCAGTCTTCTTTTTAAAGACCCACTTGCATCCTATAGGGTTAACTCCTATAGGAGGCTCTACCAAGGTCCAAACCTGGTTTGTGTACATGGAATCCATTTCAGATTTCATGGCTTCTAGCCACTTCTCGGACTCAGGACCAGTTATGGCCTCTTGGTAGGTCACAGGCTCATCTTGATCCATGAGTAATACATCACCCTGATCACTTATGAGATATCCATATCTCTCAGGTTGTTGACGTATCCTGCTTGACCTACGCTGGTCTTGTTCTACTTGAGCAGGTTGCTTTTCCACAACTACTTGTGTTTCCTGCTCTAATTCCTCCATAGGTGTATCAATGCTTTGTGGTTCTTTAATTTCTTCAAGCTCTATTTTCCTCCCACTTATTCTTTTGGAAATAAAATCCTATTCCAGAAAAACTCCAGTTCGAGCGACAAACACTTTGCCCTCAGAAGGATTGTAGAAGTAATACCCTCTTGTTTCTTTAGGATACCCCACAAATAAGCATTTGTCAGATTTGGGCTCAAGCTTAGTTGAAATTTGTCGTTTCACATAAACTTCGCAACCCCAAATCTTCATGTAAGACAAATGTGGTTTCTTACCACTCCATATCTCATATGGTGTCTTCTCAACCTTTTTGGATGGAACCCGGTTAAGTGTGTAAGTTTTAGTCAATAGTGCATGTCCCCAAAAGGAGTTCGGAAGATCGGCGTGACTCATCATGGATCGGACCATGTCTAACAAGGTTCAATTTCTTCTCTCAGATACACCATTCCATTGTGGTGTTCCGGGAGGAGTAAGTTGGGATAAAATCCCACATTCCTTTAGATGGTCATCAAACTCTAGGCTTAAATATTCACCGCCTCGATCTGATCTAAGAACTTTAATATTCTTACCTGGTTGGTTTTGTACTTCATTCTTGAATTCCTTAAATTTTTCAAAGGTTTCAGATTTGTGTTTCATTAAATACACATAACCATATCTACTGAAATCATCAGTAAATGTGATGAAGTATTGAAAACCTCCTCTGGCAGGTATGTTCAGTGGTCCACATACATCAGTATGTATGAGGGCCAAAAGATCATTAGCCCTTTCACCTTTTCCTGTGAATGGGGACTTTGTCATCTTTCCAATTAAACAAGATCTGCATGTCTCATATGATTCATAATCAAAAGAGTCCAAGAGTCCATCTTTATGGAGTTTGGAAATGCGTTTCTCATTTATGTGGCCTAAGCGACAGTGCCAAAGGTAGCTTGGATTTAACTCATTAGGTTTAATCCGTTTAGTATTAATGTTATAAATTGGAATTTCAAGATCAAGGACATATAGTCCATTGTTCATTTGTGCAGAAGCATAGAATATATCATTCAAATAAATAGAGCAACAATTGTTCTTTATTATAAATGAAAAACCAAACTTGTCCAAACAAGAAACGGAAATAATATTCCTACTAATTGTAGGTACATAATAACAGTTCTCTAACTGAATTATTAAATCACTAGGTCAAGTCAAAACATAAGTTCCTACGGCTAAAGCAGCAACCTTTGCTCCATTTCCAACTCGTAGGTCAACTTCACCTTTTGCCAAATCTCTACTCCTTTTTAGCCCCTGCACATTAGTACAAATGTGAGAACCGCATCCAGTATCTAATACCCATGATGCAGAAGTAGATAAATTAATTTCAATAACAAAAATACCTGAATTTGAAGTCCCTACTCCATTTTTCATATCTTCCAGGTACTTTGGGCAGTTTCTCTTCCAATGTCCGGTCTTACCGCAATGGAAGCAAGTGCCCTCCTTTGCTATGCCTCCACTAGGCTTCAAAGCAGGAACAGTAGGTTTAGGCTTGGCAACTTCCTTGCCTTTCCCTTTACCAACCTGCTTGGTAGGCCTCTTGTTCAGCTTCTTTCCATTACTGACCATCAGAATGGACTTCCCTTTTGTCTTCATATTCTGCTCAGCAGTTTTCAACATGCTTAGCAATTCTGGAAGACTCTTATCCATGTCATTCATATTGAAATTCATGACAAAATGATTAAATCTATCTGGCAACGATTGCAAGATAAAATCAGTTGCAAGTTCCTTTCCAAGCGGAAACCCTAACCTTTCAAGGTTCTCCACATACCCAATCATTTTGAGTACATGGGGACCTACAGGGTTACCCTCCGATAACTTGTTGTTAAAAAGGGCCTTTGAAACCTACAACCTCTCATTTCTTGCCTGCTCTTGATAGAGCATTTTCAGATGTCCGATCATATCGAACGCTGACATGTTCTCGTGTTGCTTTTGCAACTCCGAGTTCATAGTAGCTAGCATGAGACAAGCGGCTTCGTTAGCATCATCAAAATGCTTCTTATAAGCATCTCTTTCTGCCTTAGGTGCCGAACTAGGAGGTTCCTCTTCAGGAACAGGTGCCTCCAAGACATACAGCTTCTTATCGTGCTTGAGGACAATCCTCAGATTTCGGTGCCAATCCAAGAAATTTGTCCCAGACAATTTTTCCTTATCTAGGATTGATCGCAAAATATGGTTGTTTGTTGTCATGGTAATCTACAAAAAAATGAAAATATAAGTATCATTAAAACAACATATTTAATTAGGCCTTTAATCAAATATGCTCCCACTATTTTACTCAAACCAAATGACCCTCATCATTTGATTCGGAAAATCCCGTTGGAAGACTTTCTAGTGGGTCGAGATCCACATTTCACTTCGTTCTAAGTCAGTGTTAGGCTGATTACACAAAACTAGGTTATTTAGGTAGGAACTCCTTCCAATTGTATCTCATACAACTCTCGAATATTTTCAGTTGGGTGAATAACTCCTTATTCTAATTCATCATATGAATCATTCCCAACTCTTGCTTCTAAACATGTATAATCTTATTATAATGTGTTTAGTTAAGTTTGACCCATTGTTTTAGCAGTTGGATATTACAATTATCCCATCGCACCTTACTAATATAGAACATGCACCTCGCGTAGGCGAAACCTACATTGTTCGATACTAGTCTTGATGAGTGCTAAAACTTGGAAAGCATGAACTTAATATTTAACTTGAGGGATTTTGTTATTAGTTTGATCTCACCGGCTTAACATGAAATTCGTCTCTCTCTCATGCATCAACATACAAACACATGTATCAATATACATAAAAGGATACAGTTATGGCCCCTAGCGCAATTGTTCTCCCAAGCCAATGAGAGAATCTAAGCTAACCTAATAACGATCTAAACTTCTCCAAGCAAGATCTCCAAGGTTATCCTCATTTGATATTGTATTCTTCTCTTTCTTCATAACATTACATTACATTACCTAAAAGAAACTCGTTTTACATACGAGGGAGTGAGATGAGAAAAGAAGTTACATCAAGAATTTTAGAGAGAGGCACGACACGCAGGCCGTATTTTACAATCCCAAAACAAAATAAAGGAAAAAAAACTAAGTCCATAACTGATCACCACAAGACAATAATAATAAACACACTTTTATTATTAGTTTAAATTTTGTTAATTAAAAAAAAGGCAAATTAAATTTCGACGATTGATCACACTACGCAGAGTTAGCCGGGGGTTCCGCTGCAAAATTTTAATGAACAATTCATTTGAAATTGGCGTCATTTTCGCATAACTCTTGTGCATTCACAACCCTAATCGCATAACTCTGCAACAACACAACCCTTGTGCCGTCATGAACCCTAATGCAACAGTTTCATGCTGTCAAACACATTTCGATTGATAATTCAATATGATTAATCACATGCCATTGCTTTACCATACTAATGTCGGATTCCGAAGCATATGAACTGTGATCGGTCAAAGTAATAACAATCATCAAGTGTTTGAATGAACGAAACAGAAACAGTATATCCCATATACCATCGTTGCATCATATTTACTTATATCATATATAAAAGTGATCGATCTTACTTGTGTAACCTATGGATGATCGACGTATCGCTGCTTCACCATACTAATGTCGGATTCTGAAGCATAGTCAACATCAATCATCCAAATCGTACACAACAGATGCCAAATTTAATTACTCGTTTATTATTCAATTCATTCTGGTTTTAATCGAATCAAAACATAAAATATAGAACATAAACAACTATCAGATCCATGGTTTCGTAAGTGGCTCTGATACTACTGAAGGAAAATTACGATCAGAAAAGCGCAGCGGAATTTAAAATTTTCCTTTAGCGATCCTTACGAATGAACATGGTCAGTGATAGAAATATTTACCTCTTGTGGCGATTCAGACCTTTGATGTTGTGATCACGAGCGTTGATGAAGAACAACGCCTCTACTCAGTCCACACGAACAGATCGCTTCCGGTCACAGTGCTAGCTGATCACGAATGGAAACCTTGAGTGAGAGAGAGAATCAAAAACGAAATTGCATCAAGTGAAATTGCTTCATCACAAGGGATCTATTTATATAATTACTCGTGTGGGCTACAAGCTAAAAGCCCAATTAAGGCTATAAGCTAAAAGCCCAATTAAGCTTATGGACATCATACCTTATGATGTACCATATATCACTTATCCACGTGGTACCTTACCACTTTCCGTATTACACTTAAGTGCACCGTACCTTACGGTGTTCCTTATTTATTCTATCTCTCATCAACCTGTCCTTATGTGTGTGACCCTGTAGGTTTTCGCGACGTTGGCAATTATATTAAATCACACATTTAATATAATAAACAGTGAGCGGTATCTAGCAACACATCACTGTTACCCAAGTCACGAAAATGTCATGTGATCTGACCAAACCTTTTCCGTGATAATATTTGTGTTGTACAATTACCCTTTTGCCCTCATGTCTATATTGAACACAAGGCATACACTGTGTCACCCTTGTCCAGTTCAATATTGGGCCCTTAGACATTTATCCTGTTATGCAGGATGAGCAAATTCCATCTAGGTCACTCATGTCCCTTAGCATGCTTTATGAAGTACCCATCAACCGACTTTATAGTCATCCATTTACGGATGACGTTTGATCAGCAATAAAGTACTTGACTCTACATCTAGGGTCCATAGTGGTTTCAGGTCGAAGGGTGGTATACACCATTATCATCATGAGAATAAATTATGACACTTTGCATAACATTCTATGTAGTATTCTCATAGCGGGTCAATCCAGTATAAATATTACTCCTAATATTCATACCTATGTCAAGACTTGATAACTCCTTATCTATGATCCATGAGATGTGATCATCAATCTATCTTCATAATAATCTTAATGCTTTAATGTTATCCCACTTCACATTAAAGCTTGACTACAGATACTTTAAGAATAGTGTCTTATGTTTAATGGGATCTCATGATTAAGTCACACTTAACATTTCATTAAACAAATGAACCATTCTAGGGACTTTATTATTTTGGAAAGCAAACATAATAAAGAAATGCCTTTTATTATTAATAAATAATTTGATACAAGTACCAAAAGTATTGGCCTCTATGGCTTACACCAACATGATATTCTCATGTGATTAATAACGCAAAAAGGAACACAGTTAAAAAGATGACAACATTTATCTGAGCCTAAAAACCCTTTGTTTTTCCATTTTTTTATCCCACTATACCCTAAGCCCCGTCACAACCCAAAGACCTCAAAAAGTGTGTGGAATGTGTATGTGAAATGAATTTAGAATTTATTAAAACTTATGAGTTGATATTGCATACTTTGAATTATGAGTGAAAGCACTTTAACCATGAGAGACTTGGTAAGAGTGTGATATAAGCTGATAGGTGAAGTAATGTATTAATGTGGAAGTGTGACCAAACACTCAATTCAGGGAAGCAGAGAAATTTGGAAGGAAAGTGAAAGCTAGTTGCGAAAGATCTCGGAGGTATTGTGGTAAGTTGATATTTTAGGGGTGTTCGAGTCTATTGGTCCTAAACATTGCTTGAGGACAAGCAACAAGCTAAGTTTGGGGTTGTGATCGGTTACAATTTTCACTATGTTTCTATCACTTGTTTGAGGATAATCTAATTATTCAGCATCACTATGTGTTGTATTTTGTTACCATTTAGTCGATTTCATGTTTTATAAGTTTCTTCAGTAATTTTGGTTTTTTTAGTTTTATTTCAAGTATTTTTGCGTTCTATGCTTTGGTTGGTTGTTGTGACTGTCTCAGGTTCAGGTGAAAGATCTAAGGTACTTGGTGCGAAGAAGTCAAGAAATCAGAAGTTTTGGTGAAGAAAAAATGAAGTATCAGGAGGCCTGACACGGCCACCCATGTCACTTGACACGGGCTGTGGTAGGTGGGAATCTTTGGAAGAAGAAGGAAATCAAGGGGCTGACACGGCCACCCGTGTCACCTGACACGGGCCGTGTCAAAAGATTAAAGATGCAATTTTGATTTGAAGCTACAGGAGGGCCAACACGACCACTCGTGTCAGCTAACACATGCCGTGTTGGGTGAGACACTGATTTTCCATATTTTTGTGATTTTTCCACCAAGTGTGGCCCGAAAGGGAATTTTTGACATTTCGGATAGAGACAAAGGGATTTTCACTATTTGAGATAGTTTTTACAACCTAGAACCAGACCTTTTTTACAGATGAAGAATTTAGATGATTGGAGAGAGCAGCATATGAGATTATTGAAGAACGAAGATCTTTCATGAGCCGACGCAATTGAAGATCAAAATTCCTCAATGACATGTAATGTCTATCTTTAATCTATTTGAAATTATTTTGAACAATATGAGTGGATAAATCCCCCAATGCTAGGGGGTGTCCTTGATTTGATCATGTAATAACTTTGAATTTATAATTTCATCAATACCATGGTTTTTATTATTCAATTCAATTGTGCAAGGTTTTTCATGTTTTCTTTATCCGACAAATAAGGATTGTTTTATGGTTAACAATTAGTTGGATTGCAGATTGTTAAGGTTTTTGTACAATTAAACTATAGTAAATATCACCTTGGACTAGGGATATCCAATAGTTACCGATTAAGTCTTGATAAAATAAAGGCTTGGTTTGATCATAATTCTATAAGGGCCTAGGTATTAGGATGAATGACTAAATGTTTTCCCACTAAGGGTTTAGGAGAAAACAACCTAAAGATCTGGTAATTGAATGTTATGAACTTGTTGAAGAAACTCAAGGTTATTACATGGAAAGTCACACACCTTACCCTAGCATGTTCCTCATATTTGTTAAAAAACCATATTTTACATTCTGCTTATTTTAATAATTGTCAAGGATAAATTCTAAACCAAACCAAAATTTAAGTTTTTGTTTAATTGAACCCATAATTAAGCTCCATACGTATACACAGTCCTTGAGATCGATATTCGGGGAGTTTCCCTACTATTACTACAGAGGAAAATTAGTACAGTTGCTAATTTTCCGAACACCAACCATCTAAATGCGACCGAGGATGTCAACAAGGTAAAGACCATAGGCACTCAACAAGTGACTCAGAACATTGGGGCCTACCTAATGCAGTGCACTGTTATGACACATGGGATGTCTTAGGTTGGTGATGCCTATGAGCAGAATGAACTCCATTTAATCAAGGAGGTGAACCAACTAAAAGACAATAGGAAGGTGGAGGAACTGAACAAACAACTATTTGATGTGAAGCAGCAAAAAGAAGAGCTGAACAAACCGTTTTTCGTAAGTGAAAAATCAGAAAGAGGAGTCAGAGTCCAAGGGTTTGGAACTTGAGGTAGTTGTGGCCAGCTTGATTCATAATATGGAGAAGACTGGTGAATTAAACAAGAAGGTAACAAAATCTCTGCAGGATTCCCAGGTGGACATTTTGACAGTTGGTGACAAAGCTTTTCGAAGAGCTAAGGCCTAAGCATTCTGCCTCCAGCCCAATCTTAATGTATCTGAGATGGATTACTTTAAGACCATGGTGGATGGCCGACTGGTGTACATGAAGTAGATTTCGCTAGAAGTCAAGGTCCCTAAAGATGATGAAGTCGATGACCAGCCCAGTGTTGTCCAAGAAGGGGATCAACCCGACACTTGAATTTGTTGTTTGTTTATTTTGATTGTTAGTCATCCGTGGTGATGCACTTTTGTAATGCTGGGATAATTTCTCATTTTTCTTATTTTGAGCCCTTCTATGGCTACTCACAATATTTTGGGCCCTATTGAGGCTTTAATAATATGTTTTCGTTTTTTATATATGTGCTTATATTATTTAGTATTTTACCATATATATATATATATATATATATATATATATATATATATATATATATATATATATATATATATATATATATATATATATATATATATATATATATATATATATATATATATATATATATATATATATATATATATATATATATATGAGCATGTCTTAGAAGTTTTAGGCTCACATCTCAGTGATATGTTGTCGGACGTGTGCTAGAAGACTGTCGATTTGGTCCAGTTTTAATTTAAATTAATATGTTTTAAAAGTTCAAGGGCTTAGGGTCATGACCTACATCCAGAGCTCCATTCAGAGTTGACAGAATATTGTTTAGAGGCTCGAGGGCATGACCGACATTCAGAGTTTCATTTAGAGTTGACGTCAATAAGGGCCAGAGGCTTTTGTTGGCATGGCTGGCGTTCAGAGATCCATTCAGAGTTGACATTAGTAAGGGCCAGAGATTTTATTAACATGGCCGACTTGCAGAGCTCCATAAAGAGTTGATTTCAGTAAGGGACCGAGGTTTTATTCACATGGCCAAAGTTCATAGCTTCATTTAGAGTTGACGTCAAAAGGAGGTCAAAGGTTTTATTAACATGACCCTACAGGACGAACTCAGTGTTTCTGGGCTGGCTTGTTTGCTTTCCTAGAATGAACCTGATTCTCTCCCTATAAGACTTAATGAAAATAACACACATGTATATGAATTGAAGATGCCCCTTTAAAAACCATTGTCCTTGCAAGGGAAAAGAGTGTTACCCACAATTTTTATTTAACAAAATCATTACATATTTTAACTATAATAACATTTTAGGCTGACTATATTCCAAGCCCTAGGCATTTCAACTCCTTCTAGACTTTTGAGCTTGTAAGCCTCATTGTTAATCTTTTCCTTGATCCTGTAGGGTCCTTCCCAGTTTAGGGAGAGATTCCCCTCTTCTTTGTGTTTGTAACTTTCTTCAAGACCAAATCGCCCTCCAAAAAGTTCCTTAGATGAACTCTGGTGTTAAACTGACATGCCATTCTCAACTTTTTTACGCATTCTTTAATGTGAGCCATTGCTCAGTTCTCCTCTACGATGTCGGCTGAGTTCTCTAATCCTTCTCAGTTGATAATATCATTGAAATGTACTCGGCACCTCATTGACGAGTTAACCTCCACGGGTATCATAACATTAACTCCACACACCATTCATAAGGGGTCTCTTTAGTGCTTGAGTGTGGGGATTGTGTGATAGGACAACAAAATATTGTGCAAGTATTCGGCCAAAAGCCCCTCGCTTCATCTAGTTTTTTCTTCATTTCTGACACGATGATCTTGTTCGGTGCCTCTGCTTGGCCATTAACATAGGGGTGTGTTGTACTCCAAAATTTTCCCTCCCATATTTCTCAATACATTTCAATTGAGGTCCTCAAATTGCTCAAGGTAGTCCAAAGATTGACCAGACAAACCCTTTCCTAAGGCAGTCTACCTCAAATTAGGGTTTCAGTTTGCATCAAGATGCTTGAGTCCAAATGGTCTCAAATTCTCACCATTGTCCTAATATGTTCTCAAGATCATCCATATCAAGTTTCAAGCCTTGCAGAGAAAGTTTGCTCAGTCAATTGCCCAAAAGCCTGAAAATCGACTGTGCTAGGTCAAAAGTCAATTGTGGCCCCACATACAGTCAAACTTCAAGATTTTTTGTCAACATCCTCATTTGGAGTATTATTCATCATTTGACCAAGGGTTGATCATGATTCCTCAAGGATTACTCACAACTCATCAAAACCCAAAAGTTGCTAAACATGGGTTTTGTAGGAAAAGTCAACTCAACTTTGACCAAGCATAACTTTCTCATACTTTATCAGAAATGACCCATCTAAATCTCATTTTGAAGAGGATGAAATTACCTACAATTCATCTTCAGTTCCCAAGTTCAAAAAATTCACTCACAAGAAGATATAAATTTGGACATTATTGGTCATTTTGAAAAGTCAACAAAAACACCTTTTTTTTGTCAAAGCTTCATACTTGAACATGGAAGACTCAATTGAGATGAGACCAAAAGGGCTGCTTAGAGGACATATTGAGATTTCTAAAAAGTCTAAGAACACATATCTAGGGTCAAAATTGAAGAAGTTATGCATTGCTGAAGTTGACCTTTTTTGCAAAGTTGCTAAAAGTCAAATATGCCTCAAATTGCAATTTTTGCCAAACGGGCCCAACTTTTTGTGTTTGTTTTGAGTTTGTAACATGGTCCACGACCCATGTTCCATCCCACTTGCCTTTATTTTATTTTTTCCATTTATTTTGATTTTTACTACAATTAAATCAAATTAAATCAAAATAAAATCATGAAAATATCAAAATCATTTAAACCTTGAGATTTTGTGTATATTTCAGGTCCATGAATAGCTGGCAAGGAGATCAAATCGTGCAAGGCTTGTTTGTACACAGAAAGATTGAGTTTTGCTTGATTTAGAAAGATTTGAATAAGAATCAAATCTTGATCAATGATCCTTAATTGAAAAAGATTTGGAGCAAACTTGTAAACCTAATTCACTCAAGGCTACATATAGAACAAATCCAGACCAAATGCACAAGGGGTTGAAGGCGTGTAGAGTGAAGAACAACTTTCAAAAAATCAAGAAAAAGTGGCAATCTGATCTCATAGTTCCAGGCTATCTCAAGCCTTTCAAGCTATTTCATTCGCTTCCTGGGTGTTCAAGGAGTCTATACCAATCACCAACAAGTGTTTTCGTGCCCAGAAACGCAATGTAAGTGCCTCACGACATCCCTCCCTTTTTGAAATCGAATCTCATGAATTTGACATTGTTAGCATGATTGGTTTATATATTATGAATCCTTGAAGCATTTGTAAACTAATGGTAACAATTAATTGCGTTTTTGCTAACCATACAGAGATCCACCATTGTTAGGTTTTCTTGGTTCGTTTTAGGGTTTTCTTATGCAGGCAAAATTGGCCTAAAAGAGGGATGCCATGGTGCTCACAAGGTCAAGACAAATTGATTTGTACCTTTAGTTTTCATTTATGATGCTTGTGTGAGATTTTGGAAATCACAGGGGCTATAGCTACAGACTGCATCCGTAGGTAAAAGTCTTGGACTTTTGCCAACGGAAGAAGGAAGAAGAAGGTGGCGTGGCAACACACCATTCGTCCATTTGAAAATTCGTGCGCTGGCATATGATAATTTGTGTTTTCCAATATAATCATTTGTTTTTATCTAGTGTACAAACGAGCGTGCTAGCAGAGTTGGTCTTAAGGTATGTGGAAAAGGCCAAAGGGCATGGGTTCGATCCCCAGTCCCCCATTTGTTCTTCAATATTGTTTTTCTATACATAATTCCATGCGCAGGTTTCTAGGATACCCACTATACGCCTCAATTCTTAGCCCATCAGATTGCCCACAAGCTGGATCCAAAGGCCATCATTTGAAGGTCCATGATACACCCTGGTCAACGTACAACATGGAATCTGAAAGTCAAACGTGGGCCAAGGCTTTTGGGCTCAGAAATTGCTATGGATCCCCCTCAAATTGCTAGCATACTAGGCCTAATTTTTTTCTCGTTCTCGTTTCATCGCACGCGTTTATTTATTTTTACAATATTAATGTAACTGCTCATGGGATGTAATAGTTTAATTAGGATTTTTCCTTTTATTTATCGTTTTACGGGTTTTTGGCTATGTAATTAATCCCCCTCCCCGAAGCCTTGTAATAGCGTAGTTTTATTTTCCGCATTTTAATTTTCGCAAATATTAACTGTTATATGTATGATAATAGGATTGCATGACAAGAATGTATGTTAATTTTAAAATGGTTAGCAAACCCTAAATGTGCAAAGATAATAACTTGAAATTGAATCACTCGCACATGCGCACTCTTAGGGTATACTCTCACTTCGGTTGCCTTCGGTAAATGATCATTAAGTATATGGTGTTTTAGTGGTCGCTCTTTTGTCTAAACAAAGATCAAATGTCCCATTCGGAAATGTTGCCTCAGAAATGTTGCCTCGAATATGATCTTAAGACATTAGAGTTATTACTAAGACGTCCTAACATTGCTTTAGTGATCGTACGTCCCTTTCGAATTGACCCTTACAACTCCAACGACGGTGCTACCTACTCACTAATAGTGGGATAGTGCTGTATAAAGGAAACAAGAACAAAAACATTATTTTTTTGAGTAGGTAGATGCTAGTAGGTACTTGCTCAAGATCAAACTTTTTTTTCACACTTACACCTTTCAAACAAAGTTTCAAAAACACTTCGTAATACTCTTGAAGACAAAAGCAAGGGTTAAAACGAAGTAAACAAAAACTTTTCAAAACACACAAACACGGAAGAAATTTTTAAAATGATGAGCAAGCACCTAAGAGCCCGTGGAAAACCACAGATAGAAAGGGTGCTAATACCTTCCCTTTCTATAATCTACCCCCCGTACTCAAAATCTCGAAAAAGGAATTTTTCTATGCTTTTTTCCTTTCCAGTTGGATAAAATAAAAGTCGGTGGCGACTCTTGCTTACCGCGACATTTTGCAAACAAAAAATGCAAAACATAAACCAGTATTAAACAGTCGATTCTGCCACCGTATCACAGAACTGGCGACTCTGCTGGGGATTAAATAAGTGGGATATACCTTAGGATTTAGTTCATCATAAATTGCTTCTATTGTTTGTTTTGGTTGCTTTACTTTTAATGGTTTTGCTTGGGAGTTATTATAGATCCTAACCCGGATCTGGGGACACCTTTTAGGTAAGTAGCAATAAACTGTGAGGGAACTGTATAGCGTAGAATGATACGGTTGAAGCAGTAGATACATTGATGTGGCACATTGGTTGGTACCGGTATCCCTTGTGGAGAAACGAGGAGAATACGAGTCCGCTGCGTGGTGTCATTAAGCATCAACTGACCTTAGAACCTATAATTGACCAACTTGGCCATTAGAAAGTAGTGAGATAGCCGGCCTCAGTATAGAGCTGAGAACTGGTTGATACTCGATACTACACTCATTGAGAACATACTCTCGAGATAGTTCCGGCCGCAAGAAAAGATTGCGTGAGCTGAAACCATGACCGATGGAGATTGGTCAGTGATATTGAGAACCTCTAGAACCCGATTACTATTATTAAGACAGGTTGAAACCAACTGAACTTCAAGAGGGTAGTACCTAGACCCCATGCAAGCCTGAAACTTAAGGGCTCTTGTGTGACTTGTTTTCCTTTACCATGTCTGTTATCTACTATACCTGTTGTGTGTTTTATCATGACATCATGCATCATAACATAGCATGCATACTTTATTACACTAACCATTTCAAAGACCGGGGGGATTTATCTTTGTTCTATTTTGCAGATTATGGCTTCCACACGCAGAAACACCATCCGAGTTAACTATGTGAAAATGCCTGCTAAACTCAAAGATTTAGCCTCAAGAGTTTCTGATACTTCTTCATTCATTAGGAGACATGGTCGTCGTCTTAGCTTGGTTACCTCAAAGCTTGATGAGCAGATGATGAGTGTGCTTTTCCAGTTCTTCGATCCTGCGCATCATTTCTTTACTTTCCCAGATTATCTGTTGGTTCCTACTTTGGAAGAGTTTTCTCACTTATTGGGCATATCCATCCTTGAGTAGATTCCCTTCACAGGTTTGGAAGAGACTCCTAGGCTAGAAGACATTGCTTCAGCTCTACATCTAAAACGGGCTGATGTAGTATCTAACTGGGAGACACGAAGCGGGGTTAAAGGTTTCTTAGCTAAGTTTCTGATAGATCAAGCTCAGCTATTCTGGGATAGTTTAGATTTTTAGGCTTTCAAAGACATCTTGGCTCTCCTTATCTATGGTTTGGTTCTTTTCCCGAATCCATATTCCTTTATAGATATGAGTGCGATTAAGATCTTCCTGTCTCGCAATCCTGTACCTACTCTTCTGGGTGACATTCTGCATGCCCTCTACACTCGTATTGTGCGTAGAAGAGGGACCCTCATGTGTTGCATGCCTTTGCTGGTGAGGTGGTTTATTTCGCACCTCCCCAAGTCCGTGTTGAAGAATGAGGAAGGTTTAGGATGGTCTTACCGAATAATGTCCCTTGCCCACACAAACATTATTTGGAGTTGTAAGGCTATGGAAAGTGTTGCGGTCATTGATCGATGTGGGGGATATCCCAATGTCCCGTTGCTTGGAATCAGAGGGGGAATAACCTACAGTCCTTGTTTAGCTTTGCGACAATTTGGTCATGCCCGGACAGATGGTCCTCATGAGCTACTTCTTACAGATATTGCATTTTACTATAAGGGGGACGTTGACGAGCATCGCTGAAGGTTCATACAATCTTGGGGCATGGTGAACAGGTCTTACCCTCAAGAGCTAGGACCAAAGACTTCTCTCCCTATGCAGCCTTATCTCCAGTGGGTTCGAGTTCGAGCCCATAAGCTTGGGATGCCTTATGAAGCTGTGTTTCCAGTGATTGTGGAGCCTACCAATGAAGAGGGCGTTCCTTATACGGTCCTTTATCCATACATGCCCACTGATCTTGGGGCATTCAAGAGATCTTGGATTCAGTTGAGAGAGGAAAGAGATACCTACCGGTAAAAGTATCATGAGCAAGAAAGGAAGATCTTGAAGCTCACCAGGCAACTTGAGAATGAAAGGACAATCAATGACTACGTCAGCACGAAGGGGAAGCGCCCATGGGAGTTTTGATTTTTGCTTTTTAGTTTAGATTTGTTTTTCATTTACTTCATTGTAAACGCCTTAAAGGCATTGTTGAACCTTTTACAAGTTTATTCTAATAAAGTTTGTTTAAATTTCTGGTTTGCAAATTTAAATCTCCCAAAGTCTTTGAAATCATTACATACGCATCCCATTATCATGCATATCATTACAGGTATCATTACAGGTTTCTCATCTCCTTCGCTGTTTATTTCAGCACGAAATGTCTTCTGAAATGCCTACCGATCAAGCTATCAAAGCTCTTCAGGCACATAATGCCCAATTCCAAGAGATGTTCTTGAACTTGGCTAAAGGGCAAGAGAATTTGAAGACTCTAATCCTGAAGGAAAAGAATAAGAAGAAGAAGAAGAAGGTGGTTCTTCTGAATATGGGTAATAGATTTGGGAATAGGTCGCGACAGGAAGCTGATCTGTCTCTTTCATCCAAAGGAGAGGAAGACCAAGAAGAAGAAAAGGGTCCCAGCCAGGTAGTCTCTGATAATGATACTGATTTTGATGATGAGCAATATCCTCCTGCCGAGGATAGGTACAAACAACTTGAAGACCGTCTGAGCACTATGGAGATTCAGAAGATCCCTGGTTTGGATTTTGGAGATCTAGGGTTGGTATCAGGAGTGGTAATCCCTCACAAGTTCAAAGCTCCAGTTTTTGCCAAGTACGATGGAGTGTCCTGTCCAAAACTCCATCTCCGCTCGTATTTCAGGAAAATCCAACCCCACACTGTTGATAGAAATTTGTGGGTGCATTTCTTTCAAGATAGTATGTCAGGGACTCAGCTTGAATGGTTTTATCAATTGGAAGGAGCCAACATCCGAAACTGGGGAAGACCTTGCTGCTGCTTTTTACAGACAATACCAGTATAATGCCAACCTCGCTCCCACGCATACTCAACTTTAGAGTATGTCCATGGGTGCAAATGAAGGATTTAAGGACTATGCTCAAAAGTGGAGAGATTTGGCTGGCAGGGTTCAACCCCCTTTGTCTGATCGAGAGTTAGTTGATATGTTCTTGGGGACGCTATCTGGTCCATTTTTCAATCATCTGATCGACAGTTCATCATCTGGGTTTACTGAATTGATTCTGACTAGAGAGAGAGTAGAAGCTGGTATCCTAAGTGGTAAGATACAGAAGGATACTTCATCAAGTGCAGTGAAGAAGCCTTTCACCGGTAAAAAAGAAGCTAGTGCAGTCTACGGCCCAAGGGGCTAGAGCAGACCTGAACACCGTCAAGCGGTAAATGCGGTAGTGATATCAAGACCCACAGTTGCTCTACAATGCAACCATCAACTAAGGGTGGAAAGACCACAAAGGCAGTATGCTCGGCTCAATATACCCATGTCTCAAATTTTACCACAGTTATTGAAGGCCAACCTGATAGCTCTGAGGGAGGCCCCGAAGAACCCTGATACTACTTCTCCTCAATATAACTCGAATGCCCACTGCGCCTATCACTCTGATAGCCCAGGTCATGATACAAACAACTATTAGGCTTTGAGAAACAAAGTACAAGACTTGATCGAGGCTAAAGAAATTAAGTTTGATGCTCCAGAAAAGCCCAACGTCATAACCGCCCCTATGCCCAAACATGGTCATGGAGTGAATGTTGTGGACGATGATTTATTCGTGACATCCATGGAAGAAATTTCTACTCCTTTGAGGACGGTTAAGAAGAATTTGTTGTTGGCCGGTTTATTTCCAGGTTGTGGCGAAGGTTGCCACATATGTTCAATTATGCCTGTTGGTTGCCCCTTGTTGAAATTAGGTGTTCAACGCCTGATGGATAATAGAGAAATCTTGTTCGAGAAGACTATGTTTCTGTTTGTTCCAATTGAAGACGTTACCATCATAACCATTTCCTCCAATCCTTCCAAGGCTTCCTCGAGAAAGCCTGTTAGGATTACACCTGTTCCAAGACTCGCTCCATTGATCATTACTATCCCTGGTCCTATCCCATACACTTCAGACAAGGCTGTCCCATGGCACTATGGTGCTGATGTGTACTACCATGGAATTAAACAAGACTTTAAATATGAGGAAGATGACACTGATGTCAGCAATATTGTCGGGGCCAGCAAGGTCACCAGAAGTGGAAGCTATTTTCTCCCAAGATTTCCCCTCCGACGGTTCAAAAGCCTGTTGTCATTCCATCTGCAAGTACATCAGCTACTTTTCCAATTCTTACTCCAGTTATCACTCCCGTCACCGAGCCATCTGAGACTCGGGGTAAAGAAATCTCACGTGAGCCTGCCTAGACGGAGGCACCTAGAAAGGTTGTGTTGGAAGCCTCTAAACAAGAGATAGAGGAAATTCTGAGGATTATCAAAAAGAGCGACTACAACGTAGTCAAGAAGCTGGGGCAGACCCCGTCAAAAATCTCCATGTTGTCCTTATTTTTATGTTCTGAAGCTCACGCAAAGGCTCTAATTGAATTCCTCAAGACGGTGCATGTGCCGCAAGAAACTTTTGCTGATCAATTCAAAGACTGCGTATCTAGCTTGACTGCCAACAATGGGTTGGGTTTCTCAGATGCAGATCTGACTGCTAAAGGAAGAAATCATAATGATGCTCTGCATGTCTCGATCGAGTACAGGGGCACCACTATGGCCCATGTACTGGTGGATACTGGGTCCTCCTTGAATGTTTTGCCAAAGAAAGCATTAGACCGTCTGGACTGTGAAGGTTTGATTCTGAAGCCGAGTAATATTGTGGTCAGGGCATTTGACGGGTCGAAAAGGATGGTACACGGGGAAGTGGACATCCCTGTTAAAGTTGGCTCTCAAACTTTTGTATCCACCTTCTATGTAATGGACATCATACCATCGTATTCTTGCTTGCTGGGTCGTCCTTGGATTCATAAAGCTGGGGCAGTGACTTCAACACTCCATCAAAAGCTGAAATATTCGGCAAAGGGGAAGATTATCACAATACAAGGTGAGGAGGAGTATATGGTGAGTCATCTCAATTCCTTTCGCTATGTGGAGATGGATGAGGAGTTCATCAAAACCCCGTGTCAGAACTTTGAAGAAGTCCCCCAGACTTTGGCGTCAACTGAAGTTGCAACCGATAAAACTCCGATGAAGATGGCTTCCCTCAAGGATGCCAGAGCTGTAATTGAAAAAGTTGGGTGTGCAAACTGAGGCCAGCTCCCTGATTTCACGCACAAAACTGACAAATTTGGTTTGGGCTTTACTGCAGAGGCTCAAAGGGCCGTTTGACGTGCACGGATTGGAAGAACTCCTCTACACATTAGTAATCAAGGAGTGAATGCAATTGAAGATGATGAAGAGGATTCAGATATCGACAGTTGGATCTCCTCTACAACCAATGGTGGCTTGAACAACTGGACGGCGAAAGACTTCATACCTGTTTATTTTATTACACAGTAATTGACTTTTATTTAAAGAGTTGTAATAAACAGTTTGAAACTTTACGGCCCGGTGCCTTGCCCGAGACACCTTGGCCTCGTTTGTGAGGGCTTATTATTTGTCATTTTCATATATCATTAATAAAGCATTGGACGTTTTCTTGCATTATAAATTTTGAGCTCCTTATTTTTCTTTTCTATCTCTCACTTTATTAGAACATCTATGCTCTTACACACACTCACGTATCATAATGCAGATCCATATCCACTCTAGATCCCATTGATAACAACTCTGCTACTGCCAGTTATGACTTCGAAAATCCGATCAACCAAGCTGAGGACAAAGGTGAGGATGATTGTGAGGTTCCTGGAGAACTTGCTAGACTTTTACTACAGGAAGAGAGGGCCATACAACCTCATGAAGAGCCAGTTGAATAAGTAAATTTGGGTACAGACGAAGACAAGAAAGAAGTTAAGATAAGTGCGAATCTCGAGCCTAGTGTCAAACAGAGGTTAATACAAATGCTACGTGACTATGTTGAGATCTTCGCTTGGTCTTATGAATATATTCCTGGTTTGGACACTGATATCGTGGTACACCGCCTGCCAACCAAAGAAGACTGCCCTCCGGTAAAGCAGAAGGTTCGCCGTATGCGCCCTGAGATGTCTGAGAAAATCAAAGCTGAGTTCATGAAACAGTTCGACGCCGGATTTTTAGCTGTTACTTCTTATTCGCAGTGGGTTGCCAACGTTGTTCCGGTACCTAAGAAAGATGGTAAGGTACGGATGTGTGTATACTATAGAGATCTGAACAAGGAAAGCCCCAAGGATGACTTCCCACTACCTCACATCGATGTTTTAGTCGACAGCACCGCACAACACAAGATCTTCTCCTTCATGGATGGTTTCTCTGGTTACAATCAGATTAAGATGGCTCCCGAAGACATGGAGAAGACAACCTTCATTACGCAGTGGGGTACCTTCTGTTACAAGGTAATGCCTTTTGGGTTGAAGAATGCTGGGGCAACTTATCAGTGCGCCATGGTCACTTTGTTCCACGACATGATTCACCATGAGATTGAGGTTTATGTTGATGACATGATCGTAATGTCCCAGACTGAAGAAGAACACCTTGACCATCTACAGAAGTTGTTCGACAGGTTGAAGATGTACAAACTGAGGTTGAACCCGAATAAGTGCACCTTCGGGGTAAGGTCCAGAAAGCTGTTGGGTTTCGTCGTTAGCGATAAATGTATTCAGGTGGACCCTGCTAAGGTAAAAGCCATACAGGAGATGCCATCTCCCCGCACAGAAAAAGAAGTTAGAGGCTTTTTGGGATGTCTAAGTTACATTGCCCGATTCATTTCACACCTGACTGCTACTTGTGAGTCAATCTTCAAGCTGCTGAAGAAAGATCAAGTGGTAAAATGGAATGATGAATGTCAGACCGCTTTCAAAAGGATCAAAGAATATTTCCAAGAGCCACCAATTTTGATGCCTCCAGTTGAAGGAAGACCTTTGATCTTATACTTGACAGTGTTGGATAATTCAATGGGGTGCGTGTTGGGGCAGCATGACGAGTCTGGCCGAAAAGAGCATGCTATTTACTACCTTAGAAAAAAGTTTACCGACTGTGAGACCTGATACTCACTGCTCGAGAAAACTTGTTGTGCTTTGGCATGGGCTGCTCGCCAACTGAGATAGTATATGCTGACTCACACTACCCTATTGATATCAAAGATGGATCCAATCAAGTATATCTTCAAAAAGCCTGCCTTGTCCAGAAGAATAGAAAGATGGCAAATGATCTTAACTGAGTATGACATCCAATACACAACCCAGAAAGCAATCAAGGGAAGTGTATTGGTAGATCATTTGGCGCATCGGGCTATGGACGACTACCAATCCATGAATTTTGAGTTCCCGGATGAGAACATCATGTTGGTGACCGACTGTGAAGAACTTGGACCAGATGAAGGACCTGAGGAAGGATCTCGATGGTCTATGTATTTTGATGGAGCCTCGAACGCGTTGGGTAATGGTATTGGCACTGTGATCATATCTCCTGAGGGCTATCATACTCCGTTCACCGCCCGTTTATGTTTTAACTGCACCAACAATATGGCGGAGTATGAAGCGTGCATCTTAGGTCTTCGAACTGCTATTGACCTAAGGATTAAGTTCTTGAGTGTATTCAGAGATTCTGCTCTAGTGATCAGTCATATCAAAGGCGAGTGGGATACGAAGCACCTAAATCTTATTCCTTACAAGGAGTATGCACTGACATTGCTTCCGCACTTCGAAGGGATAACCTTTGAACATCTTCCCAGAGAGGAGAATCAGTTAGCGGACGCGCTAGCTACCGTGTCTTCTATGTTCAAGGTCGGGTGGGACAATGAAGCTCCCCAGATTACCATCGAGAGGTTGGACGAGCCTGCACATTGTTGTGACATTGAGACGAAAGAATTAGCAGATAAACCCTGGTTTCACGAGGTAAAAAGGTATCTTGAGGTTGAGGAATACCCCGAGGGTGCATCTGTTAATGATAAGAAGTTTTTGAGAAGGTTCGCTACGAAGTTCTTCATTAGTAATCATATCCTTTACAAGCGTAACCATGACTCAACCTTACTGTGATGTATGGACAAGAACGAGGCAGAAAGGATCATGGCAGAGTTACATGAAGGTACCTTCGGAACTCATTCCAGTGGACATACGATGGCAAAGAAAATCCTACAGGCAGGATATTATTGGTCTACTATGGAAGTTGATTGTTATCAGTATTCTTGAACCTGTCATAAGTACCAAGTCTATGTTGATAAGGTGCATGTGCCTCCAGTTCCTCTGAACGTCTTGACAGCTCCTTGGCCCTTTGCAATGTGGGGCATTGACATGATTGGCGAGATCAGACCTACTGCGTCCAACAGACATCGTTTCATTCTGGTAGCTATTGATTATTTCATGAAGTTGGTTGAGGCGGCTTCTTTTGCTACAGTAACCAAGAACATCGTGGCGTGGTTTATCCGACACAATCTGATATGTCGATACGGTGTACCAAAGAGGATCATTACGGACAATGGTACAAATCTCAACAATACGATGATCACTGAGCTCTGCAAACAATTCAAGATACATCATTATAACTCTTCTCCCTACCGGCCGAAGATGAATGGGGTTGTTGAAGCGGCTAACAAGAATATTAAGAAGATTGTGCAGAAGATGACGGTGACCTACAAAGACTGGCATGAGATGCTACCATTTTCTCTTCATGGGTACCGCACCTAAGCGTGGACGTCAACAGGGGCAACACCCTACTCTTTGGTGTATGGCATGGAGCCAGTCTTACCCATTGAAGTCCAGATACCCTCTCTTCGGATTATGAAGGTTGCAGGTTTGAGAGAGGACGACTGGATCCAAACCCGGCTTGATCAGTTGAACCTAATCGATGAAAAGAGACTTACTGCTATTTGTCATGGTCAGACGTATCAAAAGCGAATGATCAAGGCTTTTAACAAGAAAGTCAGACGACAAGAATATCAAGTCGGGGATTTGGTGATCAAATGCATCATACTGCCGCAAGGCGATCCCAGGGGCAAATGGACCCCTACTTACGAAGGGCCATTTGTGGTTAAGAACATCTTCTTAGGAGGTGCCATGATTCTAACCAACATGGATGGTGACGACCTTCCTCACCACGTCAATGCAGACATAGTGAAAAAATACTACGCATAATCAAAGACCCGCTAGGTTGAATGGCCTAGGCAAAAATAAGGGCTTCCCGGTGAACCAAAAGGGTTCGGGAAAAAGTAAGGGATGAAAATGAAAAAAAAAGCTGTACACCCGGCAAGTCGAAAATCTGAAAGGGCGGCTTGGGCAAAAAAGGGTATCCCGGTGGACCGAAAACCCGAAAGGGCGGTCCAGGAAAAAATTAGGGATTGAAGCATAACACTATGTCCCATTGGATCATCTTGCAACCAGATTTCGGTATCGACTATCAAGCTCAGACGGCGTCAATCAATCTGATCTACCTTCAACCAAATAGAAAAGTGATGAGATGCTCGAAGATATAAAGGCAATAGCAGAGTTAGAACCCAGTGAGATTGTTCACATAGTTGTTTTTCTTTTTCACAAATTGTATAATTTCTATTCTTCAGCGGCGTTCTCTTACTAGGACGTCAGCCTCTTTGTACAAAACGCCTATTACAGGCCAACTTCAAAAATCAATACAATTCATTTTACAATAAATTTCAAAAAATGTTTTTCTTTTTCTGTTTTGTCTTGCAAGAACATCCAATGATTCATTTTTGATATATGCATTTGAAAATAATTGTTGTTTATAAATACTTACATGCGAAACAAGAGACAATTACTCGTAATTCCAAGAACAGGGGCAAACAAGAAATGTCCAAACATTACAGTTGCGCTACCCACCAGGTATAGGGACAGAGACAACTTGAGAATATGACTAAAGGTACATACACTCCCCGCAGAGTAAAAGGTATCTAAAGACAGTGGTGTTAGCTCTCCCCAACCGAAGTTCATAATCGCGAATGAGTCAGCAAAATTTTCCACAAGCAGAGTTTATCAATCACCCGCACCAGAAAATTATCCCCAGTGGAGTTTATTTCTTCCACAAACAGAAACTCAATCCTCAACAAAGATTCATTGTCACCAGCGACAGTAATTCATTCCCAGCCGAGGTTTTCTCCAAATCAACAGATCTTCTAGCAGAGTATCTCTCTTCCCCACAGAGCCATTTTCTCGCCAGTTTATTCTCCAGCAGGGTTATTCTCCCGCCAAAATATTCTCAATTCGTCTTCGGTTGTTATCCCCAGCGAGCGCGAAGAACTCAACTCCTTGAACTCTCCGACAGCAGTCCAGGATTTATTCTTCCCAATTAGAGAACATCACAAGAACATTGAATATCCATACATCATGGCATACGCATATGCATTATACAACACAATCTCATTTATTTTGAGAACATCATTACTCGATACATGTCATGCATCATGACATTACATACGACTAACTTTTTTACCTTTCAGGGAAAGATACAATCAAATTCTCACAAAGTTTGAGTTATGAAGCCCAGATCCGACCAGATAATATCTTGATTTCTCCATCATACTATGAACCTCGAAAATCGACCGGAAAATAGTTGAATCCCCAGCAAATTATTGTGAAGCCTGGAATCGACCAGATAGCAGTATAAATCTCCATGAAGCCTGGACTCGACCAAATAGTGGTACATCTTTAACGCAAGTTATGAAGCCCGGACTCGACCGGATAGTATCTTGATTTCTCCAAATACCGTGAAGCCTGGACTCGACCAGATAATGGTATAGGACACTGTGAAGCCTGGACTCGACCAGATAACAACAAAGCACTATGAAGCCTGGAATTGACCAGATAGTGGTATATCTTTAACGCAGGTTATGAAGCCCGGACTCGACCAGATAGTATCTTGATTTCTCCAAATACCGTGAAGCCTGGACTCGACTAGATAATGGTATAGGACGTTGTGAAGCCTGGACTCGACCAGATAACAGCAAAGCACCATGAAGCCTGGACTCGAACTGATAGTGGTATATCTTTAATGCAAGTTATGAAGCCCGGACTCGATCAGATAGTATCTTGATTTCTCCAAATACTGTAAAGCCTGGACTCGACCAGATAATGGTATAGGATGCTGTGAAGCCTAGACTCGACCAGATAATGGTATAAGACGCTGTGAAGCCTGGACTCGACCAGATAACAGTAAAGCACCATGAAGCATGGACTCGACCAGATAGTGGTATATCTTTAACGCAAGTTATAAAGCCCAGACTCGACCGGATAGTATCTTGATTTCTCCAAATACCATGAAGCCTGAACTCGACCAGATAATGGTATAGGACACTGTGAAGCCTGGACTCGACCAAATAACAGCAAAGCACCATGAAGCCTGGACTCGACCAGATAGTGGTATATCTTTAACGCAAGTTATGAAGCCCGGACTCGACCGGATAGTATCTTGATTTCTCCAAATACTGTGAAGCCTGGACTCGACCAAAAAATGGTATAGGACGCTGTGAAGCCTGGACTCGACCAGATAACAACAAAGTACTACGAAGCCTAGACTCAACCAGATAGTGGTACATCTTTAAAGCAAGTTATGAAGCCCAGACTCGACCAAATAATATCTTGATTGCTCCAAATACCGTGAAGCTTGGACTCGACCAAATAATGGTTTAGGACGCTGTGAAGCCTAGACTCGACCAGATAACAGCAAACGACAATGAAGCCTAGACCCAAACATATAACAGTATGAGACACTGTGAAGCTTGGATTTAGACTAAATAGCAGTTTACTTGGCCAACTACTAAGAAGCCCGAAATCAACCGGATATTAGTGTGCCTTTAAATTCAAAGTTGAAGCCCGGAGGCGACCGAATAACAACTTAATTCCTTCTGAAGCCTGGATTACGACCAGATAAGAATTGAGAAGTTGCGAAGCCTGGAGAACGACCATATATCAAGTTTAATCTCATCCCAGTAAGTCATTGTGAAGCCTGGAATCGACCAGATAGCAGTCAGTCTTATTTTCCTCAGCAAATCACTGTAAAGCCTGGATCACGACCAGATAGCAGTTCACTTGCACCTCCTCGACTGAGAGATGATTCCCCAGTAGAATAACGGATGACTGAAGCTCCTAAAATTCTATGTCTCTCAAGACAGAGACTAGCATTCCCCAGCGTAGTCCCCCTCAACGGCAGGTATACAGGCTCTCGCAAAGGAATCTCTTATGCGATCGGCACTTCTTCTGATGGCATCTTTAAGCCCATCTTCCGAATTCAACTTCCAAATGGCATCTATAAGCCCATTCCTGACATCGCAAGACGGATACGACTTCATGTGAGTGCAAATTTCTGGGCACTCTAGTGTTCAATCATCTTCAACCTTCGGATCACGAAAGGCAGACAAGCCAATCTACATCCTCAGATTTAAGAAGATTGAACAGGGGAAGCTGTTGTACCCCAAAATTTTCCCTCCCATATTTCTCAATACATTTCAACTGAGGTCCTCAAATTGCTCAAGGTAGTCCAAAGATTGACCAGACAAACCCTCTCATAAGGCAGTCTACCTCAAATTAGGGTTTCAGTTTGCATCAAGATGCTTGAGTCCAAATGGTCTCAAATGCTCACCATTGTCCTAATATGTTCTCAAGAACATCCATATCAAGTTTCAAGCCTTGCAGAGAAAGTTTGCTCAGTCAATTGCCCAAAAGCCTGAAAATCGACTATGCTAGGTCAAAAGTCAATTGTGGCCCACATACAGTCAAACTTCAAGATTTTTTGCCAACATCCTCATTTTAGAGTATTATTCATCATTTGACCAAGGGTTGATCATGATTCCTCAAGGATTACTCACAACTCATCAAAACCCAAAAGTTGCTAAATTAGGGTTTTGTAGGAAAAGTCAACTCAACTTTGACCAAGCATAACTTTCTCATACTTTATCAGAAATGACCCATCCAAATCTCATTTTGAAGAGGATGAAATTCCCTACAATTCATATTCATCTCCCAAGTTCAAAAAATGCACTCACAAGAAGATATGAATTTGGACATTATAAGTCATTTTGAAAAGTCAACAAAACACTTTTTTTTTGTCAAAGCTTCATACTTGAACATGGAAGACTCAATTGAGATGAGACAAAAAGGGCTGCTTAGAGGACATCTTGAGATTTCTAAAAAGTCCAAGAACACATATCTAGGGTCAAAATTGAGGAAGTTATGCATTGGTGAAGTTGACCTTTTTTGCAAAGTTGTTAAAAGTCAAATATGCCTCAAATTGCAATTTTTGCCAAATGGGCCCAACGTTTTGTGTTTGTTTTGAGTTTGTAACATGGTCCACGACCCATGATCCATCCCACTTGCTTTATTTTATTTTTTCCATTTATTTTGATTTTTACTACAATTAAATCAAATTAAATCAAAATTAAATCATGAAAATATCAAAATCATTTAAACCTTGAGATTTTGGGCATATTTCAGGTCCATGAATAGTTGGCAAGGAGATCAAATCGTGCAAGGCTTGTTTGTACACAAAAAGATTGAGTTTTGCTTGATTTAGAAATATTTGAATAAGAACCAAATCTTGATCAATGATCCTTAATTGAAAAAGATTTGGAGCAAACTTGTAAACCTAATTCACTCAAGGATACATATAGAACAAATCCAGACCAAATTCACAAGGGGTTGGAGGCGTGTAGAGTGAAGAACAACTTTCAAAAAATCAAGAAAAAGTGGCAATCTGATCTCATAGTTCCAGGCTATCTCAAGCCTTTCAAGCTATTTCATTCGCTTCCTGGGTGTTCAAGGAGTCTATACCAATCACCAACAAGTGTTTTCGTGCCCAGAAACGCAATGTAAGTGCCTCACGACATCCCTCCCTTTTTGAAATCGAATCTCATGAATTTGACATTGTTAGCATGATTGGTTTATATATTCTGAATCCTTGAAGCATTTGCAAACTAATGGTAACAATTAATTGCGTTTTTTCTAACCATACAGAGATCCACCATTGTTAGGTTTTCTTGGTTCGTTTTAGGGTTTTCTTATGCAGGAAAAATTGGCCTAAAAGAGGGATGTCATGGTGCTCACAAGGTCAAGACGAATTGATCTGTACCTTTAGTTTTCGTTTATGATGCTTGTGTGAGATTTTGGAAATCACAGGGGCTATAGCTACAGACTGCATCCGTAGGTAAAAGTCTTGGACTTTTGCCAACGGAAGAAGGAAGAAGAAGGTGGTGTGGCAACACACCATTCGTCCATTTGAAAATTTGCACGCTGGCATATGATAATTTGTGTTTTCCAATATAATCATTTGTTTTTATCTATTGTACAAACAAGGGCGCTAACAGAGTTGGTCTTAAGGAATGTGGAAAAGGCCAAAGGGCCTGGGTTCGATCCCCAGGCCCCCTGTTGTACCCCAAAATTTTCCCTCTCATTTTATCAAGATTCTCCTCATAATACTTCTTGGACTCAAGACCAGATTAGGGTTTGCTCAGCTCAAGACCTCTCCTTGCACTATTAACTTGAAATTAGGGTTTGAGTTTGCACAAGGATTTTTGGACTTCCAATGCCTCATGTGACTTTCATACTTCATGTTAGACCTCTAAGATTGCTCATACCAAGTTTCAAGCCTTGAATCACTTTTTTGCCCAGTCAATTGGACAGTTGACCTAAAAATCAACTATATTGGGGAAAAAGTCAACCATGGCCAATTTACAATCAAACCTCATAATTTTTTATCCACGTCAACATTATAGGCTCATATGAACCATTTGATCAAGTTTGGACCATAACTCCTCAAGAAATTTGATCAGATCATCAAAAGGGAAAAATGGTCAAAATTAGGGTTTTGACTGAGAAAGGGCAATTTCTGATTTTTAACCTAGCCAATGGCCAATTGAGTTCAAGCATGGTTTCAAGGACTCAAGAGCATCATCTTGACCTAATCACAAGGTTTAAAATATCTCAAATGCATTGGATTGACAGATGAATTTTGCAGTCAACTGATCAAAAATCAACTGTACACAAAAAAGTCAAACTTTGACTTTTTGGTCAAAATCAAGTGCCAAGGGTCATATTTCATCAAGATGTGTCAAAATGTGAAACTTGTTGACCAAGAAACCTAATTTTGAAAATTAGGGTTTTAATTTGAAATTTTTCATAACTTAGAATTTTTCTAAGTTATAAAAATTTCTTATTTCTTCCCAACTTTTACCAACTTTTTCACCATGATGCAATTGGATTCAAATAAAACTTCCAACATGAAAGTTGTAGTACTCCATGACATCTGGTACTTTGCTTCACAAAGTTTTCCCAAAAGATGCTTGGATCTCAAGTTATGATTTTGTGAATAGGGGTCCATAAACTTTTTAACTTAGTGAAATTTTGCCCTAGTTTAGGCAGATTTTTGACCTAACTTCATGGCAACTTTTCAGCTAGTTCCAAGAGGAATCTCAAAATTAATTTCAAATATGGATTGTAGAGCATGTTACAAGCTTTCCAAAATGTCCAAGAACTCTCCAAGATCATTTATGGTTAGGGATAATCGAAGAAATGAAAATGGCAATTTATCACTTTTGTGCAAGGCATTTTTCGCAATGGTGCAAGTTGAAAATCAGTTTCAAACATGCTTGTACTTGGTTTTACAGGTCCTAATCCTTTCTACACTCCATAATTGAATGCTAACACATTGTATATTGGTCTTATTTTGATCTTTGAAGCTTTGTACATTGAATTAATCCAAAAATGGCATAAAGTGTACAATACCATTTTGATAAAGCTTGCTTTTTCCAACTTTGTTTATCTTGAGCCATGGACCTAATCTATTGTTGTAAACAAGATCCAAAAACATCAGAAAAAGTTCACCAACCCTATGCAGTCCATAAGCTAGCCTGTACAGGCCTTTGGCTTTGTCACTTCACATTTTCTTCAAAAACAAGCAAACTTGCAAAAGTTAAGTAAGCTTGTGTATCAGATAAAGGCAAGGCTTAGCTTCATTTGAAACACCATTAGAACATTGTAACAAGCCTAATACATGAATTCATAACTTCTCAAACACCCTAAAACACAAAAATCCCATTTTTCTGCCCAAACATGGCATCATCTACAGAACCTTGGCCAAATCATTATTGGCTCGTGCGTTTTGCTTTGAATCACTTCAAACACATTACATACCTCCTACCTAAACTATCCAGAACTTTGTCTTGCAACTGTAACCCCTGTTTCAAGCTTCACCATTTTCACTTTTTGAGTTTGCAAGTTGACTTCTATAGGAAGATTCAGGAAACTTCAAGGCAAGCTGAGCATTGGGATAGCTTGAGGGAACTTCAAGCAAGCTCACAAGAACTTCAGGCCTCACTCAAAGTTCCCACATTGCCATATCCAAACTCAAATGAACAAGGTATTTTTCAAGTTTCTATCTCCTTATTTAGGCATCCTTAAGCTTAGGTTTTTGAAGCAAAAATGTAGTCCTTAACTTGCTTAAGTTGTACATATGCATAGTTTCCATTTATGTTAACTGAGCTAAGAGTATTTGGTTGTTGAACATGCTTAAAAAACTAGGTCAGAAATTAGGGCCATTAAAATTCTCCTTGGTCTTTTAGAGTTAGGTCATGTTCTTTATATCATTGGAATCGTGAGTTATGAGCTACCATTTTTGTGTTATGAATTTTTGATTTTATGCAAGCATGAGCAAGAACAGGTTTTGAACACAGAAGCGCGTGCGTTGTTTGGATGGAGGACAGGGACGACAGGTCCTGGGCCTGGCGCGCCTTGGGCCTGTTTGTCCTACTTTTTGCACCCCCCTGTTTCCTTTCTGCACCCCCTTGGCCCATTTTCTATATTTTGCATATTTTTTCATTTCTTTTATATTTTTGACTTTATTATTATTTTTTCTGAACATTAAAAAATCCCATAAATATTTTCTTAATTTTTTGCATTTTATTTTATTTTTTATCTTATTTTTTGCATATAAAAATAGTTTTATTTTAATAAATGGAAATCATTTTCTTAAAATAATTTATAAATAATATAAAAATATCATACATTTTTATTTTTATTATTTATACACTTAAAATAATATTTTCATACATATTTCAATTTTTAAACATTTTTGTACATATTATTATTATTATTTTGAATAAAAATGAATAATATAGAATATATTTCTTTTGAACAAAAATTAGGGTTTTTTACCCTTTCAAAAATAATCACAATATTTTTTCTTATTTTAGACTTAATTAATTTATTTTTCACATACATAAAAAATAAATACAAAAACACTTTGCATAATTACATATTATTGCATATTTACATATTATTGCAAATTTATTTATTTGCTTATTTATATATTGTATAATAAATTCAATTGGGTTGTAATAGTAAATTAGGGTTTTATTTTATGCAAATATCCCCCATTCAAAACTTGTATCCCCCTTCCCATAATATTATTGTAATAGTTTAGATTTACTTTACGCAATTTATCGCATTATATACATGTTTAGTAAATTAGGGTTTGTATGATAAGACAAAAATCAAACAAATAGCATGACCTAATACAAGACAAACAAAATGTATGAAAACTGATAAACACCTTGCACACAAGCACCTCTAGGGTTTCACCCACTTGGTTGTCTTAAAACATGGCCATGGTATGCATGCTAGGTATCTTGGCAAAATCAAACAAAACAAAAAGATCATAGTCCCTCGATGACGCTATCAAAAGGTTGCCTAAACAAAGATGATCTTAGTCTCTAAAAATGCTAAAGATACTTGGCACCATTGCTATTATGGTCATACGATAACCCACGCTTGTCCCGTTTAACATCCAAAGATAGGGTTGTTTACCAATACAATGGTAAAATAATAATGTCAAAGGAATAAAAATGTACAAGAAAGACTTTTGATTAGGGAGATGCTCCTAGTTACTTGATCAATTTGCAAACCATCCTTTCTATTTTCAAAAACACATACACAATTTCAAAACATTTTCAAACAACTTTCAAAACATTGAAACATTTTTTAAAAGACAAACATCTTTGTATACATTCTTACGAACAAGAATCATTACAAAGATTTCCAAAACGATGGCCTCTTTTCAAAATACTTTCAAAATCACACAAAACACCATTTCAAACAATTGGAAAAGAAAAGCAAGTGATCTAAACAAGTAACTGAGAGCCCATGGATAACCATGGATGAAAAGGGTGCTAGCACCTTCCCTTTTCATAATCTACCCCCCGAACTCAAGAAAAAATCTCAAAGGTCTTTCTTGTACTTCTTGACCTTTCCTTTTGGATAAAATAAAAGTCGGTGGTGACTCTTGATTAACCGAAACATTTGCGAACACAAACGCAAAACCTCAAGTCAGTTCGCCCACCGTATCACAGAATTGGCGACTCTGCTGGGGAAAAATTTATAAGTGGGGTTACCTTAGGGTTTTAGATCACCTTTACATTCTCATCTTGTTTGACTTGTATGCTTTTTACACTTTGGTTCTATTGTTTGGGTTTTAATCCTCTACCCGGATTTGGGAAACATTCATAGGTAAATAGAAATACGTTGTGGAAACTGTGTGGGGTATACCGACATGGTCTAAGCAATATCTATATTAGTGCGACATATTTGTGGGTACCGGTAGCCTTTGAGTCAATCAAAAAGAATAAGGGGCCGTTGAGTGATGTCATGAAGCACTAATGGACTTTTAGAACCTTTACTTGACCAACTTGGCTTTGGGGTAGTCTGAAGTTGGTAGATACTCGATACTACACTAATTGAGGGTTATTTTCTTAGAATATTTCGGTCGCCAGTAAAGTGGCTAAACTGAAACAATGAACACAGAAAATAATCCAGTGATATTGAGCTCCTTAGAACCCGGTTACTATTTCTAGGATAGGTTGAGCCAACTAAACTTCAAGAGGGTACTTATCTATGAAACCCCATGCAAGCCTAAACTAGGAACTTGTGTGACTTGATTGTACATACATACTTGTGCATAACATCATGGACATCATGAAGCATCATATGCCTCCACTAACCATTTCAAGGATTCTGGAAATTCATCTTTGTTCCTGTTTTATAAGTTATAGAATCACTTCGCAGGAAAATGATCCAAGTCAACCTTGTAAGAATTCCTCCGCAACTCAAAGAACTTGCTTCAAGGATTCCTGAGAATTCTTCATTCACCGACAGGCATGGTCGTCTTCTCAACATACTCACTTCCAATACAGAGGAAGACTTGATGGAAGTTCTTTTCCAGTTCTTTGATCCTTTGCACCACTGCTTCACATTTCCTGACTACCAGCTTGTGCCCACTTTGGAGGAATTTTCTCAACTCTTGAGGATTCCTATTCTCAATCAACTACCCTTCAACGGTACGGAAAGAGATCCAAAGCCAGAAGAGATTGCTCAAGCCCTGCACTTGCAACCATCAGATGTCACAGGTCATTGGGAAACTAGAAGTGGTGTCAAAGGCTTCTTGCCAAAGTTCTTGTTTGAGAAGGTCCAAAGCTGCTGGAATTCTTTGGACTTACAAGCTTTTGAGGAGATTGTAGCTCTTCTCATCTATGGGATGGTCTTGTTCCCCAATCCTGACCAACTCATAGATGTGAGTGCTGTCAAAATCTTCATGGCTCGCAACCCGGTGCCTACTTTACTTGGGGACATCTTACACTCTTTTCACACTCGAACAATGAGGAAAAGAGGTGATCTCATGTGTTGCACTCCTCTACTGGCAAGATAGTTTATTTCTCATCTTCCCCAATCAGTCTCGAGGAATGAGCAAGGTTTGAGGTGGTCACAATGATTGATGACTCTTACACATTCATACATTCATTGGTGTTCTTGATCCAAAGCGAATGTTATCATCATCGACCATTATGGGGAATTACCTAATGTCCCTCTACTTGGCATTAGGGTAGGCATTACCTACAACCCCTGCTTGGCTCTGAGACAATTTGGTTATGCCCGAAGGGATGGCCCACATGACATGCTGATCCCAGACTTGGTTTTTGACTTTGACAACGACGATCGAGGACTTCAACAAAGGTATATCCGAGCTTGGATGATGCCTAACAAGGTAGAGAGTAAGACTTGGGACACAAGAATTCCATCCCCCTTGAGCCTTACCTCAAGTGGGTACGAACCCGCGCCCAAAGTCTTATGATGCCTTACCCCTACATTCTCCCTGTGATTATAGAACTTGTTATGGAAGGAGAGGTTCCATACACCCTCCTACATCCTGACATGCCAACATCACTCGAAGATTTACAAAGGAGTTGGATACAGCTCAAGGGAGAATGTGATACTTTTGAAGCCCAATTCTACGCAAGCGAGAAGAAGGTTTTGGAACTTACTCGTCAACTTCACGAAGAGCAGACTCTCAACACCTACATTGCACCAAAGAGGATGCGCAACGTCTTTTTACCTTAGAATTTTGTATTATTTTGCCCATGGGGCATTGATGTACTAACAATTCTATCTTATTAATATGACGTGTGTTTTTTTTTTTTTTAAACAAATTTGAATTTCTGAATCCTTGAATGCATTACATGAATACATATCATTCATCATATGCATAAACAGGTCTTCACACCAACTTTCCTCATCTCTCTGTTGTTTATTTCAGCAAGATGGATATTGACCAAACGGTCAAAGACTTGCAAGCTCAGAATTCACAATTTCAACAGCTACTCTTGACCTTGGCCAAGGGGCAGGAGGAGCTCAAGACTCTTCTAGAGAAGGAAAAAGAGAAAAAGAAGAAGAAGAGAGCTGGTGTGGCTACCATAGGCAGAAGGTTTGAAGGTCAAGCCAGAAGGGTCCTAGATTTTCCATCAACCTCTGAGGAAGGAGAGAGAAAAGGTAAAGAGACTATAGTGCCTTCTGAATCTGAAGCTGAAGAAGAGGAAGATGAGGACTACTCTGAACAATAATACCCTCCTGCAGATGACAAATACAAAAATCTAGAAGAGCGTTTAGCTGCCATGGAGATACAGAGAGTGCCTGGGCTGGACTTTGAAGAGTTAGGGTTGGTATCTGGAATTGTAATCCCTCCTAAGTTTAAAGTAGCTCTATTTTCCAAGTATGATAGGGTTGTCTTGTCCCAAGATGCACCTACGATCTTATGTCAGGAAAATTCAACCATATTCTTCTGACAAAGACCTATGGGTCCACTTTTTCCAAGAAAGTTTGTCGGGGACGCAGCTGGATTGGTTCTACCAGTTGGAGAGGTCTGATGTGCATAATTGGGAAGACTTGGCAGCCGCCTTCTATAAACAGTATCAATACAATGCGGACTTATCACCAACCCGTACTCAATTACAGAGTATGGGCATGGTCTCAAATGAAGGTTTCAAAGAGTATGCCCAGAAATGGAGAGACTTGGCAGGACGAGTACAACCACCTCTATCTGAGAGGGAGCTAGTAGACATGTTCTTGGGAACTCTGTCAGGGCCTTTCTTTAATCACCTGATTGGAAGCTCCTCTGTGGGGGTTCACTGAGTTGATTCTAACTGGTGATAGAGTTAAAGCCGACATAAAGAGCAGGAAAATTCAAAAAGATGCATCTGCTTCCGCTGCCATCAAAAAGACTTTCCAGCAAAAAAGGAAGTATCAGCTGTCTACTCTTAAAGAGGTCAAGGAAGAGTCGAGCGCCAGCCAGCGGTGGGGGCCGTAATGATTAAGAAGTCTGCAGCTGATCAACCCAGAAACAATCAACCCAGAACCAACCAAACAAGGGTGGAAAGGCCTGTACGGAAATTCACCCGGATAAACATGACTCCTGCTCAGGTTCTACCCCATCTTATGAAGTTAAACCTTGCAAGTTTGAAAGAGGCCCCGAAGAACCCAAATACTGATTTTCCATACTACCATTCGAACGCCATGTGTGCTTATCATTCAGAGAGCCCGGGGCACGACACCAACAATTGTTGGGCCCTCAAGAATAAGATTCAGGATTTGATAGACGCTAAAGAAGTTGAATTCGACGTCCCTGAAAAGCCGAATGTAATCTCTGCTCCAATGCCAAAGCATAGCCACAATGCCCATGTTGTTGAAGAGGATCTGCTTGTTGCTACTGTTGATGATTTGATAACTCCGCTACCGATTATCAAGTTGAATTTGCTGAAGGCTGTGATTTTTCCAGGTTGTGAAGAAGATTGTTGCCTTTGTTCATCCTTACCAACCGATTGTCCATTGTTGAAGTTAGGAATCCAATGCCTAATGGATAACCAAGAAATCCTTTTTGAAAAGACTCCTGTTACACCGACTCCTGTCAATGTTGTTTCAATAATAACCATATCCACCAATCTTTCCAAGGTCTCCAAAAGACCTGTTAAGATTAAATCCGCTCCAAAGACTGCACCTTTGAAGATAACCATGCCCGGACCCGTTCCGTACAAGCCCGATAGATCAGTACCGTGGAACTATGGTGGAGAAATCTACTACCACGGTATTAAACAAATTGAATCAACTGAAGAAAGTTCTGATGAAGAGACTTCCAACATTGGAAACATTGCTGGAATGAGCAAAATCACCCGCAGTGGAAGAATTTTCTCTCCAGAGATTGCCCCTCCAAAGGCAATCTTTGGACCCTCAGCTGCTCCTAAGGTTACCCCTGCACCGGTAAACATATCTGCGAGAACCCCAATTATTGAAGAAGTTGTAACTCATGTGGTTGTCCCCTCTACTACTGCTGATGATAGAGGGAAAGGGATCCAAGAAGAGCCCATCGGGACGAGGGCTCAGCCATTGGTCATCCCTGAAACCTCTCAAAAAGAAATCGAAGAGATTTTTAAAATAATCAAGAAAAGCGATTATGATGTTGTGGAACAACTGGGGCAAACCCCCTCAAAGATCTCTATGTTAGCCCTGCTGCTTTGTTCAGAGGCTCATGCTAAAGCTTTGATAAGATTCTTGAAGACGGCCCACGTGCCACAGGAAACCTCCGCGAACTAGTTCCACGAATGTGTAGCTAGCTTGACAGCTGACAATGGTCTAGGATTCTCCGATGTTGATTTAACATCTAAAGGGAGAAAACATAATAACATTTTGCATGTCTCGGTGGAATGCAGAGGGACTACCCTAGCACACGTATTGGTAGACACTGGTTCATCGCTGAACGTCTTGCCGAAGAAAGCCTTGGATAGACTGGATTGTGAAAGTTTAACCTTGAAGCCCAGTAATATAATTGTCAGAGCCTTTGATGGTTCTAAAAGGATGGTCCACGGGGAGGTGGACATCCCGATTAAAGTGGGAACTGAAACCTTCAACTCCATATTCTATGTGATGGACATCCGTCCTTCCTATTCTTGCTTGTTGGGAAGACCCTGGATTCACAATGCTGGAGCCGTCACTTCTACTCTGCATCAAATGCTCAAGTACCCTGTCCAGGGGAAAATTATAACTGTTCACGGCGAAGAGGAATACATGATAAGCCATCTAAATTCTTTCCGCTATGTAGAATTGGATGGCGAATTCATCGAAACCCCTTTCCAGCATTTTGAAGAGGTAGCTCAGGAGATTGCGGCAACCAAGATAGTGTCTTCTGTACCCATGATTACCAGACCTCCGCCTCGGATGTCGTCTCTCAAAGATGCAAAGGCTATGATTGAAGAAGGAGGAAGCACAATCTGGGGACAGCTTCCAGACTTTCCTTACAAATCAGATAAATTTGGCTTGAGGTTCACTTATTCTGCTCAAAAGGTTGTACGCCATGCCCGTGCTGGAGGGCCACCAGTGAAGATCACCCATCATGGAGTCAACGCTTTGGAGGATAGTGAAGAGGAGAGCAGCCTGGAAGACTGGATTTTTCCAACTGTTGACGGAGGACTGTGCAACTGGGAAGCAAAAGACTTTGTTCCGATTACTTTCATACCGCATTAATTTATCTTTCAAACATTTCTGTTGGTTTGTAATAATTCTCAAACAATTCGTACACTTTTAACCTTGTGCCTTACCCGAGGCACATAGGTTCATTTATAAGGGTTTGATTTTTCATCTTCATATGCCATTTTAATGAATCATGGATGTTTTCACATATAAAATTTTGTGTTCATTGTCTTTCTTTTTACATTTTATTTGTTTAAAGATCGCTATCCCTTACACACACCCACACTCACAAATGCAGGTACCCTTCCATTCCGGATTCCATGGGTAACAATTCTGCAATGGCCTTCAGTGACTCTGAAGATCTGGTCTACCATGCTGAATACGAAGGTGAGAAAGATTGCAAGGTGCCAGGAGAATTGGCTAGACTGCTACAACAGGAAGAAAGGGCTATTCTACCTCATGAGGAGCTGTTAGAGACAATTAACTTGGGTACTGAGGAAGACAGAAAAGAAGTCAGAGTGGGTGCCAACCTAGAGCCAAGTGTCAAAGAGCACCTAATTCAGCTGTTACATGAATATGTTGAGATCTTCGCCTGGTCTTACAAAGACATGTTGGGGCTCGATACAAACATTGTGGTTCATCGTCTACCCACAAGAGAAGATTGTTCACCAGTCAAACAAAAAGTCCGCCGCATGAGGCCCGACATGTCAGAAAAGATCAAAGCAGAAGTTATGAAGCAGTTCAATGCTGGATTTCTTACTATTACTTCCTATCCCTAATGGTTTGCTAACATTGTGTCCGTGCCTAAGAAGGACGGAAAAGTGAGAATGTGGGTGGATTATAGAGACTTAAACAGGTCCATCCCTAAAGATGACTTTCCACTTCTGCACATTGACATCCTGATTGACAACACAACTCAGCACAAGGTATTTTCTTTCATGGACGGATTTTCAGGTTACAACCAGATCAAAATGGCACCTGAAGACATGGAGAAAAATACTTTTGTTACACAGTGGGTTACGTTATGCTACAAAGTGATGCCATTCGGACTGAAGAATGCCGGGGCCACCTATCAACGCGCCATGGTAGCTTTGTTTCATGATATGATACATCATGAGATAGAGGTCTACATAGATGACATGATAGCCCGATCACAAACGGATGAAGAACACCTCGACCACTTGCAAAAGCTGTTTGTCAGGTTGAACGAGTACAAGCTAAGGTTAAACCCTAACAAGTGCACATTCGGAGTCCGGTCCGGTAAACTCTTGGGTTTCATTGTCAGCAACAAAGGCATCGAGGTTGATCCTGCCAAAGTCAAAGCTATACAAGAAATGCCTGCTCCTCGCACTAAGAAGGAGGTCAGAGGTTTCTTGGGATGCCTAAACTACATTGCTAGGTTCATCTCTCACCTAACATCTACCTGTGAACCAATCTTCAAGCCGTTGAAGAAAGATCAGGTGGTTAAATGGAATGACGAATTCCAGATTTCCTTTGACAGAATCAAAGAGTATTTGCTTGAACCTCCTGTCTTGATGCCTCCCGTCGAAGGAAGACCGCTAATCATGTATCTGACCGTCCTAGAAAATTCTATGGGGTGCATACTGGGGCAACATGACGAGTCTGGCCGAAAAGAGCATGCCATTTATTACCTTAGCAAAAAGTTTACCGACTGTGAAACAAGATATTCACTGCTCGAGAAAACTTGTTGTGCTTTGGTATGGGTTGCTCGCCGGCTAAGGCAGTATATGTTGACTCATACCACTCTGTTGATATCTAAGATGGATCCGATCAAGTATATCTTTGAGAAGCCTGCTTTGTCCAGAAGGATAGCCAGATGGAAGATGATCTTGACAGAATACGACATACAGTACACGACCCAAAAAGCTATAAAGGGAAGTGTGCTAGCTGATCATCTGGCTCATTAAGCTGTCGAAGATTACCAATCCATGAAGTTTGACTTCCCTGACGAAGACATCATGACATTGGACAACGTTGAAGATTTCAGACCACATGAAGGACCTGAACAAGGATCCTGATGGACCCTGTGCTTTGATGGGGCCTCTAATGCACTTGGCAACGGTATCGGCGCGGTACTCATCTCCCCAGAAGGTTGCCATTCTCCTTTCACCGCTAGACTTTGCTTTAACTGTACCAACAACATGGCGAAGTATGAAGCTTGAATCTTTGGTCTCAAGGCTGCAATAGACCTGGGAATCAAATATTTGGTTGTGTTTGGAGACTCAGCTTTGGTCATCAGTCAGATCAAAGGAGAGTGGGACACTAAACATCCCAATCTCATCCCTTACAAAGAACATGTCTTGACATTGTTATCACATTTCGAGCAGATTACCTTCGAGCACTTCCCGCGAGAAGAAAATCAGCTAGCAGATGCTCTAGCTACAATGTCATCCATGTTTAAACTTAACTGGTATAATGAGGCTCCCAAATCACCATTGAACGGATGGACGAACCGGCACATTGTCATGAGATTAATACCGAAGAAGTAGTGGACGGACCTTGGTTTCATGAAGTCAAAAGGTATCTCGAGGCTCAAGAATATCCTGAAGGAGCTTCAGTCAACGACAAAAAGTTCTTAAGGAGATTCTCAGCTAAGTTCTTCCTAAGTAATGGTATCCTGTACAAGCGCAATCATGATTGCATTCTGCTCCGTTGTGTGGACAAGATTGAAGCTGAACAGATCATGGCTGAACTGCACAATGGTACCTTTGGCACTCACTCTAGCGGGCATACGATGGCTAAGAAGATCCTACGGGCAGGCTATTACTGGTCTACCATGGAAGCTGACTGCTATCAACATTCCAAAACTTATCACAAATGTCAAATCTATGCAGACAAGGTACATATACCTCCAGTTCCTCTAAATGTCTTAACAACTCCTTGGCCCTTTGCTATGTGGGGAATCAACATGATTGGGGAGATCAACCCTACAGCCTCCAATGGACACCGCTTCATCCTAGTGGCCATTGATTACTTTACCAAGTGGGTTGAAGCAGCTTCCTTCGCATCCATCACAAAGAATGTTGTTTCCCTCTTCATCAAGCAGAACCTCATTTGCCGATACGGCATCCCCGAAAGGATCATCACTGAAAACGGTACAAACCTTAACAACACTATGATCACCGCCTTATGCGAGCAGTTCCAGATTCAACATCACAATTCATCTCCCTATCAGCCAAAGATGAACGGTGATATCGAAGCTGCGAACAAAAACATTAAGAAGATCATACAGAAGATGATAATCACCTACAAAGACTAGCATGAGATGCTACCGTTTGCTCTCCACGGGTACCGTACCACGGCGTGTACATCAACTGGGGCAACACCCTATTCTTTGGTATACGACATGGATGTTGTTTTGCCTATCGAGGTTCAGATTACCTCCTTGAGAATAATGAAAGATACTGGTTTGAGTGAAGACGATTGGATTCAGATCCGGCTTGATCAACTTAACTTGATTGACGAAAAGCGACTTACTGCTGTTTGCCATGGTCAGACGTATCAAAAACGGATGATCAAGGCTTTCAACAAGAAAGTCAGACGCCAGACATATCAAGCCTGGGATCTTGTAATCAAGCGGATTATCTTGCCACAAAGTGATCCCAGGGGAAAATGGACTCCTACTTACGAAGGACCATTTGTAATCAAGAACATCTTTTCTGGTGGGGCAATGATATTAACCACCATGGATGGTGATGACCTGCCGCACCCTGCGAACGCAGACATAGTCAAAAGATACTACGCATAAATGACCCGCTAGGTTGACACACCTAGGCAAAAAAAGGGCATCCTGGTGAATCGAAAACTCGAAAGGGCAGTTCAGGCAAAAGTTAGGGATAAAACAAAAAAAATTGTACACCTGGAAAGTTGAAAACCCGAAAGAGCGACTTGGGCAAAAAAGGGTTTCCCGGTGGATCGAAAACCCGAAAGGGCGGTCCAGGAAAAAGTTAGGGAATTAAAGCGTATGCCTATGTCTCGTCGGATCACTTTAAGGACAATCTCTTCACAGACAAGCTCCGGGCTTCTGATCAACTCAATCATCTTCGGGCGTAGCAATGAATGGTCAAGATATTCAGAGTTACGAAGGCTATAGCAGAATGGGAACCCCATGGAATTTTTACACATAGCCATCTTTCTTTGTATAAATTTTTCTCATTTTTATGACAACGTTCTCTTACTAGGATGTTTGTCTCCTTTGTACAAAATACTTATACAAAGTTAATACAAAGATACTTCAAAGTGCATAAAACTATTTGTTTTTTCCTTTTTTTACACTTGTGTTTTATTTGAAAACGTCCAATGATTTATTAATGAGCATATGCATTTGAATATAATCACTGTTTACAAATAAACGATTTGGAAAAGATTAATTACTGACAGGTTGAAAGTATAGGAAAACGTCTTTACGCTATTCCAGGGGCAATCCCTACAGTACATCATTAAGGTCCCCAGCGGAGCTAAAACTTCAACCTTTAAACCCCAGTGGAAATCCTCCAGTTTCCTCAAATTCCCCTGTGAGTTATCTTAAAACCTGATAATTCTCCAACAAGTTGCTTTGAAGCCTGACAGTTAACCAGGCGACAACTTCAGATAATTCCCCAGTAGATTGGCATACAACCCAAACTCCTGATCTCCCCGGCAGGATAGCTATTCCCCACGGAGTCTTCATCATTCCCTAGTGAAGTCGCCAAAGTTTTCATTACTCCTCAACAGAATGAAGATTCTCATTCTTAGTTCCCCGCAGAAACCATCATAGTTTACCCTATTCCCCAGCCGAGTAAGTATTCCCATTGTGTAATCCCCAGCCATAGTCATCAAAGTTCTCGGGATTCCCCAAGCAGGTTTCTCAAGCAACACTTGGCATTATTCTCACAACAGAATGTTTATCATCCTCTAACTTCAAAGACATGAAGGATCTCTATATCCCTGGAAAAATCAGAGTTTCTCTTAATCCCCAGCATTCTCCAAGGATTTCTCATCCTCAACAGCCAAGGATTTATCTTCCCCGGTAGCAGTCAAGGGTTTTGTTATCCCCAGCTGTCAAGGATTTATTTTCCTCAGCAGTGCAGCTAATCAGCTTACATGCGCATACATTACATTCATATATCATAAACATTTATAAAACACATTTATCGCATCATACATTTCATGCAACATAACTTCGTGTTTCAGCTAACATTTTACCCTTTTCAGGATAAGATTAACAGCTATCTTTAATAAATATTCAAAGATTTCAGATACAGTACGGATACACTCCAGATACGGAAGTCATTCTGTTACTCATTCAGATCTCAAGTCAAGATACAGTACGGATACACTCCAGACACGGAAGTCTTTCTGTTACTCATTCAGACCTCAACTTCAGATACAATATAAATACACTCCGGACACGGTTGCCATTCTGTCACTTATTCTGATGTTCCCTAGTCTAGATACGCTCCAGACACGGTTTACATTCTGTCACTTATTCTGACTTTTTCCCCAGCCCAGAGACGCTCTAGACTCGGATGCCATTCTGTCGCTTATTCAGATTTCAGCTCATGATACAATACAGATACACTCCAGACATGGAAGTCATTCTGTTATTCATTCAGATTCAAGTATAGTTACAGCTCAGATACGCTCCAAACACAGCTGCTATTCCCTTGCTCATATAGATTCAGTCTCCAGATACAGTTCATATACGTTCCATATACGGATACCATTCTGATACTCATTCTTTTGACTTACAACTTGCAGTTCAACAAACATTCTTGGATGGAATCTTTAAGCCCATCTCCAACAAGATTCTATCACCTCTCCAAATGGAATCTTTAAGCCCATTTCCTCAACTACACTTTGACGAGTGCAAATTTACGGGCACTCTAGTGTCCAATCATCTTTTACCTTCGAGTCACGAACGACAAACTCGCCAATCTAACTCTTCAGGTTCAAGAAGATTGAACAGGGGCAGCTGTTTTACCCCAAAATTTTCCCTCTCATTTTATCAAGATTCTCCTTACAAGACTTCTTGGACTCAAGACCAGATTAGGGTTTGCTCAGCTCAAGACCTCTCCATGCACTGATAACTTGAAATTAGGGTTTGAGTTTGCACAAGGATTTTTGGACTTCAAATGCCTCATGTTACTTTCATACTTCATGTTGGACCTCTAAGATTGCTCATACCAAGTTTCAAGCCTTGAATCACTTTTTTGCCTAGTCAATTGGACAGTTGACCTAAAAATCAACTGTATTAGGGAAAAAGTCAACCATGGCCAATTTACAGTCAAACCACATAATTTTTTATCCACATCAACATTATAGACTCATATGAACCATTTGATCAAGTTTGGACCACAACTCCTCAAGAAATTTGATCAGATCATCAAAATGGCAAAATGGTCAAAATTAGGGTTTTGACCGAGAAAGGGAAATTTCTGATTTTTAACCTAGCCAATGGCCAATTGAGTTCAAGCATGGTTTCAAGGACTGAAGGGAATCATATTTACCTAATCACAAGGTTCAAAAGATCTCAAATGCATTGGATTGATAGATGAATTTTGCAATCAACTGATCAAAAATCAGCTGTACACTGAAAAGTAAAACTTTGACTTTTTGGTCAAAATCAAGTGCCAAGGGTCATATTTCATCAAGATGTGTCAAAATATGAAACTTGTTGACCAAGAAACCTAATTTTGAAAATTAGGGTTTTAATTTGAAATTTTTCATAACTTAGAATTTTTCCAAGTTATGAAAATTTCTTATTGTTTCCCAACTTTTCCCAACTTTTTCACCATGATGCAATTGGATTCAAATAAAACTTCCAACATGAAAGTTGTAGTCCTCCATATGCAACTTTTATTCACAAAGTTTTCCCAAAATATGCTTGGATCTCAAGTTATGATTTTGTGAATAGGGGTCCATAAACTTTTTAACTTAGTGAAATTTTGCCCTAGTTTAGTAGATTTTTGACCTAACTTCATGGCAACTTTTCACCTATTTCCAAGAGGAATCTCAAAATTCATTTCAAATGTGGATTGTAGAGCATGTTACAAGCTTTACAAAATGTCCAAGAACTCTCCAAGATCATTTATGGTTAGGGAGAATCGAAGAAATGAAAATGACAATTTATCACTTTTGTGCAAGGCATTTTTCACAATGGTGCAAGTTGCAAATCAGTTTCAAACATGCTTGTACTTGGTTTTACAGGTCCTAATCCTTTATAAACGCCATAATTGAATGCTAACACATTAAATATTGGTCTTATTTTGATCTTTGAAGATTTATACATTGAATTAATCCAAAAATGGCATAAAGTGTACAATACCATTTTGATAAAGCTTGCTTTTTCCAACTTTGTTTATCTTGAGCCATGGACCTAATCTCTTATTGTAAACAAGATCCACAAACATCAAAAAAAGTTCACCAACCCTATATAGTCCATAAGCTAGCCTGTACAGGCCTTTGGCTTTGTCACTTCACCTTTTCTTCAAAAACAAGCAAACTTGCAAAAGTCAAGTAAGCTTGTGTATCAGATAAAGGCAAGGCTTGGCTTCATTTGAAACACCCTCATAACATTGTAACAAGCCTAAGACACGAATTCATAACTTCTCAAACACCCTAAAACACAAAAATCCCATTTTTCTGCCCAAACAGTGCATCATTTGCAGAACCTTGGCCAAATCATTATTGGCTCGTGCGTTTTTCTTTGAATCACTTCAAACACATTCCATACCTCCTACCTAAACTATCCAGGCATTTGTCTTGCAACTGTAACCCATGTTTCAAGCTTCACCATTTTCACTTTTTGAGTTTGCAGGTTGACTTCTATAGGAAGATTCAGGCAACTTCAAGGTAAGCTGAGCATTGGGATAGCTTGAGGGAACTTCAAGAAAGCTCATAAGAACTTCAGGCCTCACTCAAAGTTCCCACATTGCCATATCCAAACTCAAATGAACAAGGTATTTTTCAAGTTTCTATCTCCTTATTTAGGCATCCTTAAGCTTAGGTTTGTGAAGCAAAAATGTAGTCCTTAACTTGCTTAAGCTGTACATATGCATAGTTTCCATTTATGTTAACTGAGCTAAGAGTATTTGGTTGTTGAACATGCTGAAAAAACTAGGTCAGAAATTAGGGCCATTAAAATTCTCCTTGGTCTTTTAGAGTTAGGTCATGTTATTTATATCATTGGAATCCTGAGTTCATGAGCTACCTTTTTTGTGTTATGAATTTTTGATTTTATGCAAGCATGAGCAAGAACAAGTTTTGAACACAGAAGCGCACACGTTGTTTGGCTGGAGGACAGGGACGACAGGTTCTGGGCCTGGCGCGCCTTAGGCCTGTTTGTCCTACTTTTTGCAGCCCCCTGTTTCCTTTTTGCACCCCCTTGGCCCATTTTCTATATTTTGCATATTTTTTCATTTCTTTTATATTTTTGACTTTATTTTTTTTTTAACATTAAAAAATCCCAAAAATATTTTCTTAATTTTTTGCATTTTATTTTATTTTTTATCTTATTTTTTGCATATAAAAATAGTTTTATTTTAATAAATGGAAATCATTTTCTTAAAATAATTTGTAAATAATATAAAATTATCATACATTTTTATTTTTATTATTTATACACTTAAAATAATATTTTTATACAAATTTAAATTTTTTAACATTTTTGTACATATTATTATTATTTTTCTTGAATAAAAATGAATAATATAGAATATATTTCTTTTGAACAAAAATTAGGGTTTTTTACCCTTTCAAAAATAATCACAATATTTTTTCTTATTTTAGACTTAATTAATTTATTTTTCACATACATAAAAAATAAATACAAAAACACTTTGCATAATTACATATTATTGCATATTTACATATTATTGCATATTTATTTATTTGCTTATTTATTTATTGTATAATAAATTCAATTGGGTTGTAATAGTAAATTAGGGTTTTATTTTATGCAAATATCCCCCATTCAAAACTTGTATCCCCTTCCCATAATATTGTTGTAATAGTTTAGATTTACTTTACGCAATTTATCGCATTATATATATGTTTAGTAAATTAGGGTTTGTATAATAAGATAAAAATCAAACAAATAGCATGACCTAATACAAGACAAACAAAATGTATGAAAAATGATAAACACCTGGCACACAAGCACCTCTAGGGTTTCACCCACTTGGTTGTCTTAAAACATGGCCATGGTATGCATGCTAGGTATCTTGGCAAAATCAAACAAAACAAAAAGATCATAGTCCCTCGATGACGCTATCAAAAGTTTCCTAAACAAAGATGATCTTAGTCCCTAAAAATGCTAAAGATACTTGGCATCATTGCTATCATGGTCATACGATGACCCACGCCCGTCCCGTTTAACATCCAAAGATATGGTTGTTTACCAATACAATGGTAAAATAACAATGTCAAAGGAATAAAAATGTACAAGAAAGACTTTTGATTAGGGAGATGCTCCTAGTTACTTGATCAATTTGCAAACCATCCTTGCTATTTTCAAAAACACATACACAATTTCAAAACATTTTCAAACAACTTTCAAAATATTGAAACATTTTTTAAAAGACAAACATCTTTGTATACATTCTTACGAACAAGAATCATTACAAAGATTGCCAAAACAATGGCCTCTTTTCAAAATACTTTCAAAACCACACAAAGCACCATTTCAAACAATTGGAAAAGCAAAGCAAGTGATCTAAATAAGTAACTAAGAGCCCATGGATAACCATGGATGAAAGGGTGCTAGCACCTTCCCTTTTCATAATTTACCCCCCGAACTCAAGAAAACATCTCAAAGGTATTTCTTGTGCTTTTTGACCTTTCCTTTTGGATAAAATAAAAGTCGGTGGCGACTCTTACTAACTGAAACATTTGTGAACACAAACGCAAAGCCTCAAGTCAGTTCTCCCACAGTATCACACCCCCCTTTGTTCTTCAATATTGTTTTTTATACATAATTTCATGCGTAGGTTTCCAGGATACCCACCATACGCCTCAATGCTCAGCCCATCAGATTGCCCACAAGCTGGATCCAAAGGCCATCATTTGAAGGTCCATGATGCACCCTGGTCAACGTACAACATGAAATCTGAAAGTCAAACGTGGGCCAAGGCTTTTGGGCTCAAAAATTGCTATGGATCCCCCCTCAAATTGCTAGCATACTATGATACGGTGGGAAAGAGCTGACTATTTTTGGATGCTGGTTTGCGTTTTGCGTTTGTTTTTGCAAAATGTCGCGCTAAGCAAGAGTCGCCACCGTATTTTATTTTATCCAACAAGGAAAGGAAAAAAGCACAGAAAAATTCCTTTTTCGAGATGTTTCTCGGGTCCGGGGGTAGATTATAGAAAGGGAAGGTGTTAGCACCCTTTCTATCCGTGGTTATCCACGGGCTCTTAGGTACTTGCTCATATTGTTCTCAAAATTTACTTTCTTTGTGTTTGTGGGTTTGAAAAAGTTTTTATTTGAAAACTTCGATCGGATGAAGTGTTTTGAAAAAACTTTGTTCGAAAAGTGTAAGTGTGAAATGTTTTTGTTTTTTGAAAGAGCAAGTACTTAAGAACCATCTACCTACTCGAAAAAGGAATCGTTCTATGCTATCTTCCTTTTGATAATGTTATCCCACTATGAATGAGTAGGTAGAATCATCGTTGGAGTTTGAGGGTCAATTCGAATTTAGGGACTTACGGTCACCAAAGCAATGGTAGGACGCCTTAGCGGTAACCCTAATGTCTTAGATCATTTATCCGAGGCAACCATTTCGAGGCAACTATGATCTTTGAACAAGATGGTGACCTCTAAAACAACCTATACTCGATGTCCTCATTAGAAGGCAACCAAGCGAGGTGTACCCTAAGAGTGCGCATGTGCGAGTGTGTTGTTTCGGTTAATTTTATCTTTATACATGTCAATGGTTATCTATGTTAATTTTAGGTTTAAACATTTGATCTTGTCATGCATTCCCTATTATCAAACATCTAAAAGTTTATAAGTTGCGGAAATTAAAACTAACTATTACAAGGCGTCGGGTATTTACATCGCCAAAAGAAACCCTTGAAATTAAAATGTGGAAAATAAATAAACCGATAAAATGTTTAAAAGGTCCTATTAAACTATTACATTCCGGGAAACAGATACAATAATATGATAAAATGGATCGCGTGCGGGAAATTAAATTGGGCGCATGTTTTAGGGTTTTGACCCTTTTTTGAAAGAAAGCCTTTTTTTGGTTACTTTTGAATTAAAAAGAAATTAAATTAGGTTAAGCATTAAATTAATGAACAAATTAATTAATTAATCAAAATGATATTTTTTGGATTTTTGATATTTAAAGAAATAAAAATAAATTAATCAAAGTTAATAAAACCTAATTGTCTAAATTAATTTTAATTATTGCAAAAGATATTAAAGTTATTTTCTAATTAAACTAAATTAATTAAGTTAATATTTATTAACAAAAATAAAATACTGAAAATTAATTTTAATAAAGAAAATATTTTTGGTTTTTGATTTTATTGAGAAAAAAGTTTGATTGGTTAATTAAATTATGAAAAATAAATAAACAATATAAATAAATAAAATAGAGAAAATAGAGAGAGTTAGAGATTTGGGCCTGCTTTTGGGAGGTTGGGATAGCAAATTTGGTGGCCCATTTGTGCAAGCCTGCATTGACCTTCCCTGATTCCCTGTGGCGCGTTGACTTGATCCTACCATAGACCATCATCCCTGAACTGCCAGATTTGGCCTAGGGCCATCTGGCTAGTGATTAAGTGAGTGACCATGGCATACTACGCGCTTGGAGTTGCATTGGAATATCTGTAGAAAAAACATAACAAATACATGGGGGACCTAGGATTCGAACCCAAGTCCTGAGAGTCATTGGCCAGCGTCTCTTCCACTCAACCAACGCGTTTTGTTTGTTATAGTATTAGAAGCTAATAATAATAAAACAAAAACAGATTAATGGATCAGAAAAAAATAAAAGCGCGCTATATTTGAAACAACCAATGGGAGGGAGACGCATCATCGTCTTCTCCGTTGAAACCTGGATATTTACCTGTGGATTTATATCCGCAGCTAAATCCGTTTGAGCGTCCTAAAATCAAATCTAGGCCATGGAAATTGATTCCAAGACCATGTTCATGCTCGTCTAGGCTTCTTGAACAAATCTATACCATTCTTGGACCTTGATTTCACCTGTACAAGAAATGCCCAAAAATACAAACCAAGAACCCTAGATTCGGCTAGGGGGTTATAGACCATATAAATACAATTGGCTAATGCAGAAAGCTTGCAAATTGAACAAGGATCATGAATATGCAAAGATTTTGTCAAAAAAATGCAAGAACATGGAGTTGCAATTTCAAATACATGGCGGTGTTTTGAGAGACTTACATCGCGATTGTGAGGGTCTGAGACCTTGTTAGGGATTGGTTTTGCTTCAAGGATGGTCCAACAATGGATTAGCGTTGAGATTTGGTGTTGAAACTGCCTCTAAGCACGATTTCAATTTCAAGCTTTTTTGACAATTTTTCAAGTTTGCTTTTTGTGATTCTGCAGCCTCTAACCCATGATTCGTGTACCTTTGCGTTGTATATGTAATAAGGAGTGCATTAGTTCAACAATTTTGGACTAAATCCTTGTGCATTATGGCTTGGAGATTTGATTTGATCCTCCATTAAAAACCTTCCAAATTTATCCAAAACCCTCTTTTTGTTCATGATATGGTGAGATACAAATTTGATGTTGATCATGATGTTAATTAAGACCTATAACAACCAAAAAGATCCTAAGTAATCAATATTTGGATTTTATTTGATTTAAATTGATTTAAAATGAATTAATTCAATAAAAAATCAAATAAAATAGGAAAATTAATAAATGGACACAAGGCTGAAGCTAGGACACGTGTGTAGTGTGACAAGATCAAATCAAGTGGAAAAGAATGGTCCCATTTGACAAAATTTGAAGTTTTGGGGATAGTTGAGTTTTGGCAATTTTGCAAAAATGCCCAACTTCAACAATGCATAACTTCTTCAATTTTGAACTTTTGGAGGTGTTCTTGGAGTTTTTAGAAAGCTTGAGATGTCCTATAACCAACCCTTTTGGTCTCATCTCATTTTGACATCCATGCTCAAGTTATAAGCTTTTGAAAAAAAAGGTGTTTTTATTGACTTTCAAAAATGACCTATAATGTCCAAATTTGTAACTTTTTGTGAGTGCATTTCTTGATCTTGGGGTATGAAGATGTATTGTATAAAATTGGATCCTATTTAAAATGAGCTTTGGATGGGTCATTTCTCATAAAGTATGAGAAAGTTATGCTTGGTCAAAGTTGAGTTGACTTTTCCTACAAAACCCTAATTTAGCAACTTTTGAGTCTTGATGAATTTGAGCAATCCTTGATGAATCATGATCAAACCTTGATAAAATGATGAAATATCCTTCAAAATGAGAATGTTGACAAAAAATCTTGAAGTTTGACTGTATTTGGGTCACAGTTGACTTTTGCCCTAGCATAGTCAATTTTTGGACCCTTTGAGCAATTGACTGAGCAAACTTCCTCTGCAAGGCTTGAAACTTGGCATGGATGATCTTGAGAACATATTAGGACATTGGGGAGAACTTGAGGTTATTTGGATACAAGGACCTTAATGCAACACAAAACCCTAATTTGAGGTTGACTGCCTTAGGAGATGATTTGACTGTCCAACTCTTGAGCAATCTTGAGCCATTTGGAGATTATTCTTGCAGTGTCTTGAGAAATATGAGAGGGAAAATTTTGGGGTGCAACAGCTTCCCCTGTTCAATTTTCTTAAACCTGGGGATATAGATTGGCTTTTGGACCTTTCGTGATCCGAAGGTGGAAGATGATTGAACACTAGAGTGCCCAGAAATTTGCACTCGCATGGAGTGGTATCAGCCTGGTGATATCGGGAATGGGCTTACAGATTCCATTTGGAGATTGTAGATAGGTGGTCTGAACTTCGACTAGAAAACAAATCAGGGAGATCTTATCATCGATCTGACTGAAACAGAGAAGGTCTTGGATATACTTTAACTGGATTGGCATCAGAAAAATCTTCGAATCGACTTAACTGGACCAGACAAGAGTCTTGGAATAACTTCAACTGGAATACGAATCAGGGAGATCTTATCGGTGATCTAACTGAACCAGAGGAGGTCTTGGATTAACTTTGACTGGATCGACATCAGAAAAATCTTTAGGAATCGATTTAACTGGACCAGACAAGGTCTTGGGATAACTTCAACTGGAATATGAATCAGGGAGATCTTATCGGCGATCTAACTGAACCAAAGGAGGTCTTGGATTAACTTTGATCGGATCAGCATCAGAAAAATCTTTAGGAATCGATTTAACTGGACCAGACAAGAGTCTTGGAATAACTTCAACTGGAATACGAATCAGGGAGATCTTATCGGCGATCTAACTGAACCAGAGGAGGTCTTGGATTAACTTTGACTGGATCGGCATCAGAAAAATCTTTAGGAATCGATTTAACTGGACCAGACAAGAGTCTTGGAATAACTTCAACTGGAATACGAATCAGGGAGATCTTATCGGTGATCTAACTGAACCAGAGGAGGTCTTGGATTAACTTTGACTGGATCGGCATCAGAAAAATCTTTAGGAATCGATTTAACTAGACCAGACAAGGCCTTGGATTAACTTTGACTGGATCGGCATCAGAAAAATCTTTAGGAATCGATTTAACTGGACCAGACAAGGTCTTGGAATAACTTCAACTGGAATACGAATCAGGGAGATCTTATCGGCGATCTGACTGAACCAGAGAAGGTCTTGGATTAACTTTGACTGGATCGGCATCAGAAAAATCTTTAGGAATCGATTTAACTGGACCAGACAAGGTCTTGGAATAACTTTAATTGGAATACAAATCAGGGAGATCTTATCGGCGATCTAACTGAACCAGAGGAGGTCTTGGATTAACTTTGACTGGATCGGCATCAGAAAAATCTTTAGGAATCGATTTAACTGGACCAGACAAGAGTCATGGATTAACTTTGACTGGATCGGCATCAGAAAAATCTTTAGGAATCGATTTAACTGGACCAGACAAGGCCTTGGATTAACTTTGACTGGATCGGCATCAGAAAAATCTTTAGGAATCAATTTAACTGGACCAGACAAGGTCTTGGAATAACTTCAACTGGAATACGAATCAGGGAGATCTTATCAGCGATCTGTCTGAACCAGAGGAGGTCTTGGATTAACTTTGACTGGATCGGCATTAGAAAAATCTTTAGGAATCGATATAACTGGACCAGACAAGGTCTTGGATTAACTTTGACTGGATCGGCATCAGAAAAATCTTTAGGAATTGATTTAACTGGACCAGACAAGGTCTTGGAATAACTTCAACTGGAATACGAATCAGGGAGATCTTATCGGCAATCTGACTGAACCAGAGAAGGTATTGGATATAGTTGAGAACTTTAACTGCATCTTTCCTGAAAGGTAAAGGTCGGTCATATGCAATGCATTATATGGATCAAGCAATGATGTTCTCAACATAAATGAGATTGTATGGTATGATGCGTATATGGATGTATCATGATGTTTGGGAATGTAATGTTTTATCTGGGGAAAATAAATCCCGGATAGCTGCTGGAGAATAGAGTTGAATTCTTCGTTTCCGCTGGGGATGATAAACGAAGGTGATTGTGAGAATAAACCTGCAGGAGAAGATAACTCCATTGAGGAATAAACTGATGAAGAGATTACTCTGTGGGGAAGAGATGCTCTGTTGAGGATTCTATTGATAAACTCTACTGGGGATAGACTACCGTTGCTGGTGACACTGAATCTCTTGAGGATTGAATTCCTGTTTGTGAAAAGAAAGAACTTCGCTAGGGATGATATTTCAGTTACGACTTGCTGGGGCTAACCCTGTTAGACTCTTGCGGGGATAATCCTTTGAATTCTGCTGGGAATGATCCTTCGAACTTGGCTGGGGAGAGTTATTTTTGTACTCCGCTGGGGATAGACTTCCAGGGTCTACTGGTGATGATGCTTCGACTCCATTGTGGAAGCTTTTTCAGACCGTGCTGGGGAAATATTGACTCCACTGGGGGGTATCCTGTAATCTATCTGGGAGCATTCTTATACTCCGCTATGGAATATTAAGACTGCCGGGGATATCGAGCCTTTTTAGTGCTGATGGTAGATAACCTCTTCTTGGGGGGGCATTGCTGATTTGTTCATAGTTGCAAGTCTCATCTGGGGAGAGCTATCATTATTGTCTTACTTTGCGGGGAGTGAAAGTATCTTAGCCATATTCTTCAGCTGAATCTACCTTTGTACCTGGTGGACAGAGCAACTGGACAATTTTTATTGCCCCTGTTTCTGATATTACCCGTAATCGTCTTTTGTTTCGCATGTAAATATTTATCAGTAGCAATTAATGTCAAATGCATATATCAAAAATTAACATTGGACGCTTTTTGCAAAACAAAACAGATAAAGGAAAAACAGTTTAAAATTTGTCTGGAAATGAATTGTATTGATTTTGAAGTTTTGCCTGTAAATAGGCGCTTTTGTACAAGAGGTTGACGTCCTAGTAAGAGAACACTGCCGAGCAATAGAATTTACACAATTTGTGAAAAACTAAACAAAACAGCTATGTGAATAATCCCACTGGGTTCCAACTCTGCTATTGCCTTTATGTCCTCGAGTATCTCATCACTTTTCTACTTGATTGAAGGTAGATCAGATTGATTAGTGTCGTCCGAGCTTGATAGTCGATACCGAAGTCTGGATGCAAGGTGATCCAATGAGACATAGTGTTACGCTTTGATCCCTAACTTTTTCCTGGACCGCCCTTTCGGGTTTTCAGTCCACCGGGATTCCCTTTTTTGCCCAAGCCACCTTTTCAGGTTTTCGACTTGCCGGGTGTACAGATTTTTTTCATTTTCATCCCTTATTTTTTCCCGAACCCTTTTGGTTCGTCGGGAAGCCCTTATTTTTTCCTAGGCCAGTCAACCTAGCGGGTCTTTTATTATGCGTAGTATCTTTTCACTATGTCTGCATTGACGGGGTGAGGAAGGTCGTCACCATCCATGGTGGTTAGAATCATAGCTCCTCCTGAGAACATGTTCTTAACCACAAATGGCCCTTCGTAAGTAGGGGTCCATTTTCCCCTAGGATCACCTTGAGGTAGAATAATGCGCTTGATTACCAGATCCCCAACTTGATACTCTTGTTGTCTAACTTTCTTGTTAAATGCCTTGATCACCCGTTTTTGGTATGTTTGACCATGGCAAATAGCAGTAAGTCTCTTTTCGTCAATTAAGTTCTGCTGATCAAGTCGGGTCTGAATCCAGTCATCTTCACTCAAACCTACATCCTTCATGATTTGGAGAGAGGGGATCTGAACCTCGATGGGCAAGACTGCCTCCATGACATATACCAAGGAGTAGGGTGTTGCCCCTGTTGATGTCTGCGCTGAGGTACGGTACCCATGAAGAGCAAACGGTAACATCTCATTCCAGTCTTTGTATGTCACTGTCATCTTCTTCACAATCTTCTTAAGGTTCTTATTAGATGCTTCGACATCCCCATTCATCTTCGGCCGGTAGGGAGAAGAGTTATGACGTTGTATCTTGAATTGCTCGTAGAGCTCAATGATCATCTTGTTGTTGAGATTGGTACCATTGTCCGTAATGATCCTCTCTGGAACACCATATCGACAGATCAGATTGTGTCGAATGAATCGAGCCACGACGTTCTTGGTTACAGTAGCGAAGGAAGCTGCTTCAACCCACTTTATAAAGTAATCAATAGCTACCAGGATGAAACGGTAGCCCGTTGGATGTCGTAGGTATGATCTCGCCGATCATATCAATGCCCCACATTGCAAAAGGCCAAGGTGCCGTCAAAACGTTTAGAGGGACTGGAGGTATGTTCACCTTATCAGCATAGACTTGGAATTTGTGACATGTCCGAGAATGCTGATAACAGTCGGCTTCCATTGTGGACCAATAATATTCTTCCCGTAGGATTTTCTTTGCCATGGTGTGTCCATTGGAATGAGTTCCGAAAGTACCCTCATGTAACTCCTCCATGATCTTTTCTACTTCATTCTTATCCACACAGCGCGTTTTGTTTGTTATAGTATTATAAACTAATAATAATAAAACAAAAACAGATTAATGGATCAGAAAAAAATAAAAGTGCGCTATATTTGAAACAACCAATGGGAGGGAGACGCGTCATCGTCTTCTTCGTTGAAACCTGGATATTTACCTGCGGATTTATATCCGCAGCTAAATCTGTATGAGCGTCCTAAAATCAAATCTAGGCCATGGAAATTGATTCCAAGACCATGTTCATGCTCGTCTAGGCTTCCTGAACAAATCTATACCATTCTCGGACCTTGATTTCACCTGTACAAGAAATGCCCAAAAATACAAACCAAGAACCCTAGATTCGGCTAGGGGGTTATAGACCATATAAATACAATAGGCTAATGCAGAAAGCTTGCAAATTGAACAAGGATCATGAATATGGAAAGATTTTGTCAAAAAAATGAAAGAACATGGAGTTGCGATTTCAAATACAGGGCGGTGTTTTGAGAGACTTACAGCGCGACTGTGAGGGTGTGAGAGCTCGTTAGGGATTGGTTTTGCTTCAAGGATGGTCCAGCAATGGATTAGCGTTGAGATTTGGTGTTGAAATTGCCTCTAAGCACGATTTCAGTTTCAAGCCTTTTTAACAATTTTTCAAGTTTGCTTTTTGTGATTCTACAGCCCCTAACCCCTGATTTGTGTACCTTTGAATTTTATATGTAATAAGGAGTGCATTAGGTCAACAATTTTGGACTGAATCCTTGTGCATTATGGCTTGGAGATTTGATTCAATCCTCCATTGAAAACCTTCCAAATTTGTCCAAAACCCATCTTTTTGTTCACGATATGGTGAGATACGAATTTGATGCTGATCATGATGTTAATTAAGACCTATAACAACCAAAAAGATCCTAAGTAATCAATATTTGGATTTTATTTGATTTAAATTGATTTAAAATGAATTAATACAATAAAAAATCAAATAAAATAGAAAAATTAATAAATGGATACAAGGCTGAAGCTAGGACACGTGTGTAGTGTGACAAGATCAAATCAAGTGGAAAAGAATGGGCCTATTTGACAAAATTTGAAGTTTTGGGGATAGTTGAGTTTTGGCAATTTTGCAAAAATGCTCAACTGCAACAATTCATAACTTCTTCAATTTTGAACTTTTGGAGGTGTTCTTTGACTTTTTATAAAGCTTTAGATGTCCTAAAACCAACCCTTTTAGTCTCATCTAATTTTGACATTCCATGCTCAAGTTATAAGCTTTGGCAAAAAAGGTGTTTTTGTTGACTTTCAAAAATGACCTATAATGTCCAAATTTGTAAATTTTTGTGAGTGCATTTCTTGATCTTTGGGTATGAAGATGGATTGTAGTAAATTTCCTCCTGTTCAAAATGAGCTTTGGATGGGTCATTTCTCATAAAGTATGAGAAAGTTATGCTTGGTCAAAGTTGAGTTGACTTTTCCTACAAAACCCTAATTTAGCAACTTTTGAGTCTTGATGAATTTGAGCAATCCTTGATGAATCATGATCAACCATTGATAAAATGATGAAATATCCTTCAAAATGAGAATGTTGACAAAAAATCTTGAAGTTTGACTGTATTTGGGTCACAGTTGACTTTTTCCCTAGCATAGTCGATTTTTGGACCCTTTGAGCAATTGACTGAGCAAACTTCCTCTGCAAGGCTTGAAACTTGGCATGGATGATCTTGATAACATCTTAGGAAATTGGGGAGCACTTGAGGTCATTTGGATTCAATGACCTTGATGCAACACAAAACCCTAATTTGAGGTTGACTGCCTTAGGAGATGATTTGACTGTCCAACTCTTGAGCAATCTTGAGCCATTTGGAGATTATTCTTGCAATGTCTTGAGAAATATGAGAGGGCAAATTTTGGGGTGCAACACATACCAAGCCCAATTCTTTCTTTTTTCTTTCTATATTTTTCTTTATATATTTAATTTTGGTTAATTTATTTTCTAGCAAAATTAATTCTTTTTATGAAAAAACTCATAAAATCAATTTTTACCAAATTAGATTTAGGTTTTATATTTTGTAAAAATTAATTTAATTAGTTTAATTTAATTCTAGGGAAAATTCTAGCCATTTGTAAATAAATTAAAATCAATTAGAAAATTAGGATTTTGTTTAATTTAATTTTTATTTTATTTTCTTAAAATAACCAAAAATACAAAAATAGGTCAAAATTAATTAATTTTCTAAATTTGATTTAATTAGGAATTAGGTTTGTATTTATTCATTAAAACCTTATTTTCTCAAAAATAATCAAAAAACAAACCAAAAAAATGATTTTTCTTTTTAATTAGGTTAGACGGGGTCAAAACCCTAATTTTTTTCTCGTTCTCGTTTCATCGCGCGTGTTTATTTATTTTTACAATATTAATGTAACTGCTCATGGAATGTAATAGTTTAATTAGGATTTTTCCTTTTATTTATCGTTTTACGAGTTTTTGGTTATGTAATTAATCCCCCTCCCCAAAGCCTTGTAATAACGTAGTTTTATTTTCCGCATTTTAATTTTCGCAAATATTAACTGTTAGATGTATGATAATAGGATTGCATGACAAGAATGTATGTTAATTTTAAAAAGGTTAGAAAACCCTAAATGTGCAAAGATAATAACTTGAAATTGAATCACTCGCACATGCGCACTCTTAGGGTATACTCTCACTTCGGTTGTCTTCGGTAAACGATCATTAAGTATGGGGTGTTTTAGTGGTCTCTCTTTTGTCTAAACAAAGATCAAATGTCCCATTCGGAAATGTTGCCTCGGAAAGGTTTCCTCGAAAATGTTGCCTCAAATATGATCTTAAGACATTAGGGTTATTACTAAGATGTCCTAACATTGCTTTAGTGATCGTACATCCCTTTCGAATTGACCCTTACAACTCTAACGACGATGCTACCTACTCACTAATAATGGGATAGCGCTGTCTAAAGGAAACAAGAACAAAAACATTCTTTTTTTGAGTAAGTAGATGCTAGTAGGTACTTGCTCAAGATCAAACTTTTTTTCACACTTACACCTTTCAAACAAAGTTTTCAAAAACACTTCGTAACACTCTTGAAGACAGAAGCAAGGGTTAAAATGAAGTAAACAAAAATTTTTCAAAACACACAAACACGGAAGCAATTTTTAAAATGATGAGCAAGTACCTAAGAGCCCGTGGAAAACCACGGATATAAAGGGTGCTAATACCTTCCCTTTCTATAATCTACCCCCCGTACTCAAAATCTTGAAAAAGGAATTTTTCTATGCTTTTTTCCTTTCCAGTTGGATAAAATAAAAGTCGGTGGCGACTCTTGCTTACCGCGACATTTTGCAAACAAAAAACGCAAAATGAAAACCAGTATTAAACAGTCGGTTCTACCACTGTATCACAGGGTGCTATACTGCGATATGAATCAGTTCTATATGTCAAGATGCCTAGAAGATTCTATAGCAGACAATATGGAAAAATGTGTACCTTTGGCAGATATAATGATGCCAAGAAGACCAAAGTGGCATATAATATTTCTCCAATAGAAGCGTCTTACCTTTTCCGTCGTGATCCGAGGTACGACCTCGGCTTTGACTCATTTGGTGAAATAATCCACCGCCTCTAACAAGAATTTTAACTGATTCGTTCCTAGAGGAAAAGTGCTACGAATGTCAGATCCCCACTGATATAAAGGCCAAGGGGAAATTATCGAATGTAGTAACTCAACTAGAAAGTGTATAAAAGGAGCATAAATTTAACATTTTTCACACTGATTCACGAATCTCGCACAGTCTTAGAGCATGCTCAGCCAATAGTACCCGAACCTGATTATTTTTCCAAATCTCTTCCCCTATATGACTTCCACACACGCCTTCATGCACCTCCTTCATTATAAGTCTGACTTCCTGCTCCGCAACACACCTTAATATCGAGGTGGATCTGCCCATCTTATACAATTGGTCAGCCACCGTGAGGTATTTAGAAGATATCCTCTTAATGTGTAGTGCTTTAGTCTGCTTGTCTGGAAGTTAATCTTGGGTAAGATATTGAAAGATGGGTGATATCCAGTCTTAGGCATTCTCCAAGACCATGACTTCTTTAACTTTTGTGCTCATTGTATCCAAAGTTTCCTAAATTATCGTTATGTTGAACCCAGACCCTTTAGTGATGGATAATCGAGCGAGTAGGTTGGCCCTGCCATTTTCATCCTGGGGGATATGTGATACCTTAAATGTCATGAAGCCTTTAGCCAACTACATAGTTTTTTGCAACAAAAAATCTTTTTTTTATAGCTTCCGAAAATTTGGCTAACAATGAACTGGGAATTTATGCATACCAGCATATGGGTGACCCCGACTTCTCTTGCTAACCTCAGACTGGCAATAATAATTCATATTTTGCCTTATTATTGATAGCTTAGAAATTGAAGTAGAGGGAATGTTTGAGCGCCAACCCTCATGGTCCTTCCAATATTACTCTTCCCCAATACCTTTAAGATTGGATAATCCATCTACCGACATGATCCATTGATTTAATAATTCCTCTGTAGAAAGCGAGCTCAGTTCTATCAAGAAATCTGCCTGCACCAGAGACTTGATATTATTCCTGGTCGTGAATGTGATGTCGTACTTTGATAGTTCTACGGGAAAGATACCATCCTACCTTCCAGGTCCGATTTCTTCAATATATGTTTTATACAGTAGTTCATCTGAACGATAATTGGGTGTCCTTGGAAGTAGTATCTCAATTTACTAGTCATGATTACCATTTCTAGAGCCAACCTTTTGATCCTCCAATAGTGGGTCTAAGCTCCTTTGATAACCTTACTAATAAAATAGACTGGCTTCTTACCTTTATCATCATCCTGAACTAAGTCAGAGCTTATAGCCTTGTCGGAGACCGCCAAGTACATAATGAGTGGTGAATTTTCTTTTGGATGGACCAAGATCGGTGGGGAGGACATGGAAATCTTCAACTCTATAAACGCCTTCTCACACTTTTCTGTCCACTTAAACATGGCCGATTTCTTGATAGTCGCGAAGAAATGTATGGATTTATCACCTACACAAGACAAAAATTGGGATAGGGCGGCCAACCTGCCAGTGAGATGTTGAACGTTTTTCACTGATGCTGGACTCCTCATATTAATGATCGTCTGTCATTTATCCAGGTTTGCCTCTTTTCCCTGATGTGTCATCATAAAAGCCAGAAATTTATCGGCTTGTACCCCAAAGGTGAATTTGTTTGGATTAAGCCTCATATTAAAGTTTATAACACTCTTGAATGTTTCTTCTAGATCTTCCATGTGATCCCTTCCCTCAAGGGTCTTGATCACCATGATGTCCACATGTACCTCATGGTTCCTCCCTATTTGCGATAAAAATACCATGCTCGTAAGCCTTTGGTACGTAGCCTCAACGTTTTTAAGACCGAATGGTGTCACCTCATAGTAATAATTGCTTATGGTGGTCATAAATGTCGTTTTGAGAGTGTCCATTGATTCTGTCTTATTTGATTGTAGCCAGAGTAGGCATCCATAAAGTTGAGTAATCGAAACTTAGATGATCTATTGATGAGACTGTCGATGTGCGACAGTGAGTAAGGATCTTTTGAGCTTACTTTGTTGAGGTCCGTGAAATCTACGCACATGCGCCATTTCCAGATATTCTTCTTCACCATCACGATATTAGATATCCAGAAGGGATACTTTATTTCTCGGATAAACCCTGCCTTCATGAGCTTCCTGACCTCCTATGTGACAACTTGTCTCTTTTCCTCCTCGTCTTTACGCTTCCTCTGGGCCATGACTTTTTATGTTGGATTAATGTAAAGCCGTTGGCATACAATGTCCGAGTCGATCCCTAACATATCGGAAGGCTCTCATGTGAAGAGGTCAATGTAATTGCAAGCTTCTCAAGTCATATTTAAAGCATTAGTTTTGATGAAGACAACATGGACATCAACATTCAAAGGATGTGCAAAAAGCTTATTAATATCATATACAAGTCTTGAAGATTAGAAGAAGAATTATTGAAGAATCAACAAATGTCAAATGGTATAAATAATTCTTAAACTTGAATATAGATGTTCACAAATATGCATTCATAATCATATACATATCCCACATTTTTAATGTTAAGAAAAACTATGTTTGAAATCTTTTTCAAAAGAATTTTTGAAAATAAACTTTCAGGAACCGGTTCCTCCCTAACAGGGAACCGAATTCCAAACTTGTTCAAAAAACACCTCCCTGGAATTTGTACCAGGAACCGGGTTGTACCTATAGGGGAACCGGTTCCTGCGTGATATTTTTGAATTCTGAGTTATAACGTTCACTAAGAACCGGGTTCTGCCTGTGTCGGAACCGGTTCCCAGCGAACCAATGCAGCTTTTCTTTTGGTTTTTGAACATTTTTCAAATGGTATTCTTTCATGAATGCATTGCATATTTTCATATCAAATGGCATGAATGAAGAGGTATTTGTGACATTATAAAATGTGCAGATTTTCAGATTTTCATATAACAACAAACAACAACAACAACAACAATAAAAACCTTCTTCAATTAACAATTTTCTCATTCAAATTTGCATACAAACTTTCAAGTGTTCATAAATTTTATGAAACTTGCCATATACATTTTCATTAAGAAATCATTACAAGTTTCATACATTCATTGTGAACATTTATAATCATTGCTTGAGAATTGTTTCTATCTTGAAGAAGAAGATCAATTAAAGATTGATAGTGCTCTCCATCTCTTTCAAATAAATTATTGTATTACAAAAAGGAAAGTATTCCCTTACTATCCAGGATTGTTGGAAGTAAGTGTTGTGATTTGAAGAGGATTGTTCTTCATTCACATTAGTGTTTGTTTGATCTTAAAGGTGTTAAGAACCTTTGGTCACCCTATAGGTTAGATAGTAAGCATAGGTTGTACAATCATTCTAACTATAATGAAATCTCTTTCGTGTTGGAAAGGGGACTGGAGTACTCTTGGATTGTGAGGGGAACCAGGATATATCATCGTGTTCTTTACTTTTCCGCTCTTATCGCTTTCATCACCATAATCAAGAAAAGATAAGATATATTCAAAACCTTCAAACACTTAACCAAAAATTACTACAAGTATTCTCATAAAACCGAAAAAAATTTTATATACCTAATTCACCCCCCCCCCCCTCTTAGGCACTCTTAGACTTACAATTGGCATCAGAGCAAGTTATAGGTAACTTGTTCCTAAAGATCCAGAATGGCTTCCGCAAATCCAAATCCGATTTTCAAAGATGGTGGTAGTAACAACAAGCCTCCATTGTTTTGTGGTGAATACTTTGACTTTTGGAAAATTCGCATGAAGGCTCATCTAGAAGCGCAAGGAGAAGAAATATGGAATGTTGTTGAGAATGGTCCATTTACTCCGGTGTGTGTTGTCAATGGTGTTGGGTCATCAAAGCCTAAAGCATCATGGGATGACGATGACAAGAAAAAAGTTTTCTTTGACAAAAAGGCAATCAATATTCTCCAAAGTGCTCTTAGTATGGATGAATTTTTCCGAGTATTGGCATGTACAACGGCAAAGGAAATTTGGGATACTCTTGTAGAAACTCATGAAGGAACCGCCGAAGTCAAAAGGTATAGATTGAACACTTTGAGTCAAGAATATGAATTATTCAGAATGCTGCCCGGAGAATCCATCCTTGACTTGCAAAAGAGATTCGTTCACTTGACAAACCATTTGAAGGCACTCGGTAAGAGTTTAACTAACGATGAATTAAATCTTAAAGTGCTTAGGTCTTTAATGAGGGAATGGCAACCAAAAGTGACGGCAATATCCGAAAAGAAAAGCCTAGCAACTATGACTTCCGCAACACTTTTCGGAAAGCTTCAAGAATATGAGACTGAACTTGGAAGGCTTGAAAAACATGAGAATCATGAGAAGAAATCCAAAGGCATTGCTTTGAAAGTTGATTCAAAAGAAAGTCAAGATAAAGATGCATAGGAGGAAGATGAAAACCTCTTGCTTTTTGTAAAAAGGTTAGGAAAATACTTTGGTCATAAAAATAATCTTCATAATGCTAACTTTGTCAAAAGAAAGAAATTCTATAAGCATAAAGATAAAGAAGCCTCCACATCAACACAAGATGTCACATGCTATGAATGTGGAAAGCAAGGTCACATAAAGTCGGATTGTCCAAAACTCTCCAAGAAAAATGGATTCAAAGGCAAAAAGGAGTTCAAGAACAAAAAGGATTATGTTGCATGGGAAGATAATGAGATAAGTTCTTCATCCGATTCGGAAAGCGACGAATGTGCAAATCTAGAATTGATGGCTTCACATCACTCCGACGATGAAGAAGAGGTTAGTAATGAATTTAATCTTTTTGATGATGATGTTCAAGGTGCTATTGATGAACTCTTGGAAGAATGAAAAAGTTTATACAAAAAGGTGTCAAATCAAGAAAAAGAACTTCTAATTTTTCTAGAAAAAATTGACACCATGACTAAAGATTTTGATCTTCAAAAACAAAATTTTATTAAAGAAAAGGAAAACTTTGCATGCTCCAAGTGTGAATCAAATGTCTTTCAAATTGTTCAATTGAAAAGAGTCATTGAACGATATGAAAAGGGACAAATAGGATTGGAAGGATTACTAAGCCAACAACGTTATCCAAATGATAAAAGAGGTCTTGGTTATGTGAATACTAAGAAACCAAGTAACAATCCCACTGTTTTTGTAAAGGCTAGTAATAGTTCCAATCCCAAGAAAGTAGAAAAGAAGCAAGTTGTTCATAATCATCAAAAGAAAAAGGCTAATATATCCAAAAAGAAAACATTTCCTAAGAAGAAATCTTATCCTTCTAGATATAGAAGTAACTTTGAACCTACTTGTTTTTATTGTGGTATTAAAGGCCATACACCTAATGCTTGCTATGTTAGAAACTTTAGTATGGCAAGTGGGCATTATGTGTGGGTGAAAAAGGGAACTAACTATGAAGGACCCAAGGCAACTTGGGTACCTAACAAGAAATAATTTGTTTTTGTAGGTATGCTTGAAATCCACATCAAATGTTTGGTATCTTGATAGTGGATGTTCAAAGCATATGACAGGAGATGTACACCAATTTTCATATCTAGTACATAAAGCCAAAGGGTATGTCACCTATGGAGACAACGCCAAAGGAAAGATACTTGGCGTTGGAATAGTTGGCACACCTCCATCCATTCAAATTTAGGATGTTCTCTATGTTGAAGGATTAAAGCACAACCTTCTTAGCATAAGTCAACTTTGCGATAGAAGGTTCAAGATCAAATTCAACAAAGAAGAATGCCTTATTATGGATGAGGCAACCAATGAGGTAAAACTCAAAGGTATAAGATCTAACAATATTTTTATGATTACTTTAGATTATTTGTCTATGAAGGTACAATGTCTTATGGTAAACAACAATGACGCTTGGTTATGGCACAAGAGGATTTCTCACATTCACATGGAGCACTTGAACAAATTGGTTAAGCATGACTTAGTTATTGGTCTACCAAAGATGAAGTTCATCAAAGACAAATTATGTAGCGCATGCCAAAAGGGCAAACTGACCAAATCAACTTTCAAATCTAAGAATGTGGTGTCTACTACAAGGCCACTACAATTGTTACACATGGATCTCTTTGGTCCATCAAGAACAAAAAGCTTCGGAGGTAATGTATACGCTTTGGTCATTATTGATGATTTTTCTAGATATTCTTGGACTTTGTTTCTTGTGCAGAAAAGTGATGCTTTTAAAGCTTTTAAGAAGTATGCTAAGCAAATCCAAAATGAAAAATCACTAAAGATTGTATCCATAAGAAGTGATCATGGTGGAGAATTCCAAAATGCACAATTTGAAGAATTTTGTGAAGAACATGGTATCTCTCATAATTTTTCAGCACCTAGAACTCCATAACAAAATGGAGTAGTTGAAAGAAAGAATAGGTTTCTAGTGGAACTTGCAAGAACAATGCTTAGTGATGCAAATCTTCCTAAATATTTTTGGGCGGATGCGGTTAGTACGGCATGTTATGTTGGAAGTCGAGTTATCATTAGACCTATAATAAAGAAGACTCCATATGAACTCTTCAAAGGAAGAAAGCTAAATATTGCTCACTTCCACATTTTTGGATGCAAGTGTTTTGTTCTTAACAATGACAAAGACAATCTCGGTAAGTTTGACGAGAAATCCGACGAAGGTATATTTCTTGGTTATTCTCTTTCTAGTAAAGCATATAGAATTTATAATAAAAGAACTTTAACTATTGAAGAATCTATGCATGTATCTTTTGATGAAACTAACACCTCTAAGGAGGAAGTAGTTGTGTGTAATGATGATGATCCTATAGATTTACCCCCGGAAGATCTTTCAAAAGATCAAGTTGTGAAATCGCCGGAAAATCAAGAAAACATTGTACAACAAGATTCAAACATCAATGATCTACCAAAAGAATGGAGAACTCATAGAGACCATCCTATTGACAAAATTATTTGTGACATTAGCCAAGGAGTATCAACAAGATTGAATCTAAAAGATGCTTGCTTAAACATGGCATTTGTTTCTCAAATTGAACCTACCAAAGTTGATGAAGCCTTAGGAGATGATCAATGGATTATTGCTATGCAAGAAGAATTAAATCAATTCGAGAGAAATCAAGTTTGGGAACTTGTTCCTAGACCAAGTGGTAAACACATCATAGGTACCCGATGGGTGTTTAAGAACAAACTTGATGAGAATGGTCTAATTGTTCGAAACAAAGCAAGGTTGGTTGCCCAAGGCTACAATCAAGAGGAAGGAATCGACTTTGAAGAAACATTTGCTCCGGTTGCAAGGTTAGAAGCTATACGTCTTTTACTGCTTATGCCTGTTCATTAAATTTTCAGCTTTTTCAAATGGACGTCAAAAGCGCATTCTTGAATGGATACATCAATGAAGAAGTCTATGTCAAACAACCTCCGGGATTTGAAGACTTCAAACATCCTACACATATCTTTAAGTTGAGAAAGGCTCTTTATGGCTTAAAGCAAGCACCAAGAGCACGGTATGATAGACTTAGCAATTTTTTGTGTGAAAAAGGTTTCGAAAAGGGTAAGGTTGATAAAACTTTGTTCATTAAGAAAATCAAAAGTAACACTTTATTGGTTTAAGTCTATGTTGATGATATCATTTTTGGATCGACTAACAAAGAAATGTGTGAGGAATTCTCATTGATGATGCAAGGAGAATTCGAGATGTCTATGATGGGAAAGATGAACTACTTTCTTGGACTACAAATCAAGCAACTAAAAGATGGAATCTTCATCAACCAATCTAAGTATTGCAAAGAATTATTGAAAAAGTTTGATATGGACAATTGTAAAGCAATGAATACTCCAATGGGCTCCGGTACATATGTTGATCAAGATGAATCCGGTACTCCAATTGATATTACAAAATACCGAGGTATGATTGGTTCCTTATTGTATTTGACGGAAAGCCGTCCTGACATCATGTTTAGTGTTTGTCTTTGTGCTCGCTTTCAAGAAAATCCAAAGGAATCACACCTCATGGCAGTTAAAAGGATCATGAAGTATCTTAAAGGAACAACCAATGTCGGCTTATGGTATCCTAAAGGTAGTATTTGCACTTTAATTGGTTATTCTGACGCGGATTATGCAGGTTGTAAAACGGATCATAAAATCACAAGTGGTACTTGTCACATTATTGGAAATGCATTAGTATCACGGGCTTGTAAAAAGCAAGCATGTGTTTCTCTTAGCACGGCCGAAGCAGAATACATAGCAGCGGGTAGTTGTTGTGCACAAATTCTTTGGCTCAAGCAACAACTCCGTGATTACGGACTTGATCTCGGATGCATTCCTCTTCGATGCGACAATACAAGTGCTATCAATATTACAAAGAATCCGATCATGCATTCAAGAACCAAACATATAGATATTCGACATCATTTTCTCCGTGATCATGTACTTAAAGGAGATATCGAAGTCACTTTTCTGGATACTCATAACCAACTCGCAGATATCTTCACAAAACCGCTTGCTCGAGAACCATTCTTCAAAATCCGAAGAGAACTTGGTATTTTGGATGAAGGTGATCTCTAAATGTTTCTCATAAGGGGCACGTCTTAATTTTTCTTCAAAAAATTTATGTTTCAGTACACTCTGCTTCTACTCCTTCTTTTATATGTTTTTATTTGATAAAATATGTGTGTATGTATTGTTCGTATTAATTTTTAAGTGTATTTGTCTCACTCTTTTTCCCCATCCTTTTTTATGTTAACAAAGGGGGAGAAGAATATGCATATGTGTTGTTTTGTTTCAAAGAAATTGCAGGCACTCACTCCAAAATTCAAAGAATCATGGACTTAGGGGGAGCATACAATTTAGGGGGAGCCTTGCATTTGCCTAACATTTTTGCTACACAAAACAACATAAACATTTCAAGAATTGTTTTCAAGACTTGGTTGTCATCATCAAAAAGGGGGAGAATTTAATTGCAAGCTTCTCAAGTCATATTTAAAGCATTAGTTTTGATGAAGACAACATGGACATCAACATTCAAAGGATGTGCAAAAAGCTTATCAATATCATATACAAGTCTTGAAGATTAGAAGAAGAATTATTGAAGAATCAACAAATGTCAAATGGTATAAATAATTCTTAAACTTGAATATAGATGTTCACAAATATGCATTCATAATCATATACATATCCCACATTTTTAATGTTAAGAAAAACTATGTTTGAAATCTTTTTCAAAAGAATTTTTGAAAATAAACTTTCAGGAACCGGTTCCTCCCTAACAGGGAACCGGGTTCCAAACTTGTTCAAAAAACACCTACCTGGAATTTGTACCAGGAACCGGGTTGTACCTATAGGGGAACCGGTTCCTGCGTGATATTTTTGAATTCTGAGTTATAACGTTCACTAAGAACCGGGTTCTGCCTGTGTCGGAACCGGTTCCCAGCGAACCAGTGCAGCTTTTCTTTTGGTTTTTGAACATTTTTCAAATGGTATTCTTTCATGAATGCATTGCATCTTTTCATATCAAATGGCATGAATGAAGAGGTATTTGTGACATTATAAAATGTGCAGATTTTCAGATTTTCATATAACAACAAACAACAACAACAACAACAACAACAATAAAAACCTTCTTCAATTAACAATTTTCTCATTCAAATTTGCATACAAACTTTCAAGTGTTCATAAATTTTATGAAACTTGCCATATACATTTTCATTAAGAAATCATTACAAGTTTCATACATTCATTGTGAACATTTATAATCATTGCTTGAGAATTGTTTCTATCTTGAAGAAGAAGATCAATTAAAGATTGATAGTGCTCTCCATCTCTTTCAAATAAATTATTGTATTACAAAAAGGAAAGTATTCCCTTACTATCCAGGATTGTTGGAAGTAAGTGTTGTGATTTGAAGAGGATTGTTCTTCATTCACATTAGTGTTTGTTTGATCTTAAAGGTGTTAAGAACCTTTGTTCACCCTATAGGTTAGATAGTAAGCATAGGCTGTACAATCATTCTAACTATAGTGAAATCTCTTTCATGTTGGAAAGGGGACTGGAGTACTCTCGGATTGTGAGGGGAACCAGGATATATCACCGTGTTCTTTACTTTTCCGCTCTTATCGCTTTCATCACCATAATCAAGAAAAGATAAGATATAATCAAAACCTTCAAACACTTAACCAAAAATTACTACAAGTATTCTCATAAAACCGAATAAATTTTTATATACCTAATTCACCCCCCCCCCCCCTCTTAGGCACTCTTAGACTTACAGTCAACATTGTCTTTATGTATTTTAATGATGTGTGCCTCCTCTTATTGAGATAAACCTAGACTATTTGCATGGTGTTGTACCCCAAAATTTGCCCTCCCATATTCTTCAAAGATTTGCAAAGTCAAGCTTCAAAATTCCCCAAGGGTTGCACAGTTCAAGGGCCTCCTAAGCAGTCAAAGTTAGGGTTTGTGTTCTGGTCAAGAAAATGAAGTTTTCAAAGGTCCAATCAAGTCTCACATGCTTACAAATATGGTCAAGCATCCTCATACCAAGTTTCAAGACTTTCAGCACAAAATTGCACAGTCAAAAACCCTAATTGCACTACAGTCAACTGTAGGGGCAAAATGGTCATTTGACAGTCAAAAGTTCAAATTTTTGGTCAACATATCATTTTGAAGCCACAAACATCATTTTATCAATGCTTGATCATGATTCTCAAAGCTTGGCTCAAAAATCATCAAGATGCAAAAGTTTCCTTATTTGGACAACTGAAAAAGTCAACTGTAAATTGACCAGGGCATAACTTTCACATGGATTATCAGAAAAATTCCATCCAAAGCTCATTTTGAATAGAAAGACATTTCCTACAACTCATCTTCATACTTCAAGTCCAAGAAATGCTCTCACAAAAAGTTATCAATTTCAACATTATAGGTCATTTTCAAAAGTCAACAAAAAGGGACTTTAAGTCAAAGGCCATAACTTGAGATTGGTAAATCAAAATGACATGGTAACAAAGGCATTGGTTAGAGGACTCAAAGACCTTTCCAAAATGTCCAAGAACATGGGAAAAGCTTAAAAATTGAGCAAGATATGCCTTGTGGAAGTTGGGAAATTTTTGGATATTTTGAAAAGTCAACATTGATTCAAATGACCTAAAATTGCTAATGGGCCCATTTTTCTTCCATAATTCATCATCCATGGCATGTGCACGACCACTTGGCCCAAAGGGAAGTATTTCTTCATTTTTTATTTATTTATTTGAATTTTTATTTATAATAATTCATTTAAATCAAATTAAATACATGAAAAATATTTAACCTAAGTATTCCAATCTTTTTGTGCACAAAATCTACTCAATAATTCGTGTGAAATCAAATAGGGAAAGATTTGGAGAGAATTGATCTTAATTTGTACAAAAGCACATGGAAAATATTTGAAAAAAGATCTTGAAAATCAAATTTCCAAAAACCATGAATGCAATTGATTTGTTTGGTTTTTCTTGACCTAATTGATTCAATACAAAAGCCTAAACGAAAACCTAATGCAAAGAACACACGCAGCTGCTCAGAAACCTGAAAACAAAAACTTGAAATTTGGTTAAGAAACTCAATTCTGAAAGTCACATTCGAGGGCGATTCAAGGCACGATTTTTGTTTCTTTAGCTTGCTGAAGGTTCACTAAACATTTTCCAATCACAAACACTCATCAAAACGCCCAGAATTGGTACCATGGATTCAAACTTTTTCATGAAAAATGCATCATCGTGTTTCATATTTTAGGCATTTTCATTGTGTTTTCTTGATGCATTCACACTAATTAACTTGTTCTGAAACTAACCATATGCCTGGATTGGATTATTATATGCTATATGTGATTTCACCATTATTGAATTTTAGGGTTTACAGGACCTTAGATTGGGGTTTTTCACATAAGAAAAAATTGGACTTCAAGACCTACCCCATTAGAATCAGCGCATCTGGACGATCTTAAACCCACCCTCGCGCTCAATTTATGAGCGTCACAGGGCCATTCGCTATTTTCTTGTATCTTACCTATGGCAACGTTTATAAAACCGTTGCTAGTTTGTTCTTGTTTCAGGAAAAATAAAACACAACGAAGAAGAAGGGTACGTGGCCAGCCATGACTGGATGCTTTGAATCTTGGCGCGCGATTTTCTGATTTAGGCCACTAGCATTCGTTTTGTCTTATAATGATTTTCATGCATATAATATACAAAGTAAACAATTGGTTCAGTGGCAGGGCACATACGCTGGCAACATCCATGACCTGGGTTCGAGCCCCAGGTTTTCAATTTCTCAATATTATTTTCCAATTAACAATCTCATGCAGGTCCAACGTTATTGTTCCATGATACACCTTCCTAATCACGCGTCCATGGGCCAGATTGCTAAAGGCCATACCTCCACATTGGGGACTGACACCCCCCTAGGTTTGCCATGTTTTTTTTAATTAATTCTATTTTATTTTAATTATTATTTGTTTAATTAATTAATTATTTTCACAAAAAATATAAAAAACACATAAAAGTCAGAAAAAGAGAAAAAATATAATAAATATTTTATTTTAATATTTTTTGTAATAAATTTGCATGTAATTAAATTTAGTTTTAAATTAGGTTAATTTTAATTCTTTTAATAAAAAAAATCTAAAAAAACATAGAATTAGGGTTTTAATTAATTTCATCTTTTTTTTCCTTTTTCTCGCATAATAATTAAATAATTTTATTTATTTTTATAATTAAATTTACATATAATAATTAGATTAATTTTAGGTTAAAAAACTTCAATATTTTCTTAATAAATTAAAAATAATTAGGATTAGGGTTTGCATCTTATTTTAATTTTAATTAATTCTCTTTTTTCATTTAAATCCTAAAATACTAAAAAATACCAAAAAACAAGTTCTTTCTTTCTTTTAATTTTAATTAATTCCTCATTAGTTTAATTTGTGCAAAAGGGTCCAACGCCCTCGTTCTTAATTTCTTATTAATTCGCATATTTATTTTATTCTGTTTAAATATTTATGTATCTCTCCCAAGGCCATGTAATCTTTTAACTTGCTCGCACTTTTAATTCTTTATTTTCTTTTATTTCTTTATTTTTCCTGTCAAATCGGGTTCGAGAAACTTTTGGCGATGTGGACCCGCGCCTTTTGTAATAGCTTAGAAATTTCACTTTCCGCAAACTTTTAACTGTTAACAAACGACATGAAAGACTGTATGGACAAAAAAATAAAAACAAGCGTAGAACACCAATAACATGACAAGATAAATGCAAATGAAAACGACACACAAATCGCACACACCACCCCTAGGGTATGCCTCACTGTTGCCTTACCTCGAAAGGTGATCGTCGAGTAGAGGATGTCTTAGTAAGTCCTCATGATCCGGGAACCTGGCATGAGGGTAGCTTCTAAGGTGTCTTCCCATTGCTCTGGTGATCACCATGTCCCGAACCTCGAATTGACCCGAACACCTCCAACGGTGGTGCTACCTACCTCTCAATGGTGGGATGGCACTACTTTAAAGGACATTTACACAGACGAATTCCTTAGGGTAGGTAGGTTCTCGTAGATACTTGCTCTAATTTCAAAACAAATTCAAAAATACTTTTCACACCAACACATTTTCAAAAGCTTTCGAAAGCAATTTTTCAAACACTCTTGAGGACCGATACAAGAGTCGAACTGGAATCTTCAAAGAAACTTTTTAAAACCCACAGTTGAAAAGCAAACAAACCATTTTTGAAAACACAATGAGCAAGTATCTAAGAGCCCATGGATAACCATGGATAGAAAGGGTGCTAACACCTTCCCTTTCTATAATCTACCTCCCGAACCGAGAGCAATCTCTATAAGGAATTTTTCTGTGCTTTTGTCCTTTCCATTTGGAGAAAATAAAAGACGGTGGCGACTCTTGCTTACCGCGACATTTCGCGAACCAGCTTTAAACAGTCAGTTCCAGATCCACCGATCACAGAACTGGCGACTCTGCTGAGGACCAAACTTAAAGTGAGGTGTACCTTAGGGCTAGTTCATAACTGTGTTTTCAATTGTATTGATTTGCTTGCTTTACTATTGTGGGTTGCATCGGAGTTACATAGATCCTAACCCGGATCTGGGGATACCCTGTTTAGGTAGCATAAGCTGTGAGGGACCTGTCCGGCGTAGACCGACACAGGTGAAGCAGTGGCTACGTTGGTGTGGCACCTTGGTCTGTACCGATATCCCTTGTGTCGCAACGAGGAGAATATGGGTCTTCTAAGGAGTCATTAAGCACCAACAACCTTAGAACCTTAATTGACACAACTTGGCCATTAGAACAGTAGCAGTATGCTACGCCCATTGAGGCTAAACTCTCGTGATGGTTCTGGCCGCAAGAAAAGATTGCGATGCTGGAGTTATGACCGATTGAGGGTAGTCAATGATATTGGGATCCTCTAAGAACCTGGTTACTTTTGATTAGGACAGGTATGAACCAACAAACTGAAAGAGGGTAGTACCTAGACCTCATGTTGGCCTAAACTTTAGGGGCTTGCCTTGTGTGACTTGTGTGCCTTACCATGTTTGCCTTTGTATCTATTTGTGGTGTGCTTTATCATAACATCATAACATCATGAGCATTGCATGCATCCTGCATAAGGACTGACCATTTCAAAGACAAGAGGGTTTCACCTTTGCTCTGTTTTGTAGGACATCATGATGCCTGTGCGAAGGAATACTATCCGGTTCAACTTTGTTCGTTCACCTGAGTTGCTTGATGAGTTGGTTAGCAGAATTCCCAATACCACTTCCTTCATCCAGAGGCATGGTTCTCTTCTCAGTTTAGTCACTGCAAAGCGGGATCAACAGTTGATGAGTGTTCTGACCCAGTTCTATGACCCTCTGTACCAGTGCTTCACCTTTCAAGACTTCCAGCTGGTCCCTACCCTGGAAGAGTTCTCTGATTTGCTTGGTATCCCTATCTTGGATCAGACTCCCTTTACTGGTTGGGAAAAGACCCTCAGGCTTGAGGATATTGCTGCAGCTCTTCCTTTGACCCATCAAGAGGTAACAGACAACTGGGTGACTAGAAGCGGAGTTAAGGGTTTCTTGCCCAAGTTTCTGATTGGTAAAGCTAACAGTTTCTGGAGTGACCTGGACTTTAGGGCATATGAAGACATCTTGGATCTCCTAATCTATGGGTTAGTCCTGTTTCCTAATCCTGACAACTTCATCAATGTCACTGCCATAAGGGTCTTTATGTCTCAAAATCCTGTGCCCACTCTCTTGGGTGACATCTTGCAACAACTTCATGCCCGTACTACCCGAAGACGAGGAACCCTATGGTGTTGTATCCCTTTGTTGGTGAGGTGGTTTATTTCACACCTCCCCAAGTTCGTACTGAAGAACCAAGAAGGAAGAGGTTGGGCTCATAGGTTAATGTCTTTCACCGATAAAGACATCATTTGGACTTGCAGAGGTTTGGATGAGATGGCTATTATTGATCGATGCGGGGAATACCCTAATGTTCCTCTGATTGGTACCCAAGGAGGGATCTCTTACAATCCATGTCTAGCACTCCGTCAGTTTGGAAGAGCAAGAAGAGCAGGTCCCCATGAGATGTTAGTGCCTCACATCAGTTTTGAATTTCAGGTGGATAGTAACGAGTTACGTCGTAGGTTCATCAAGGCTTGGGACAAAGTTCATAAAGCTGACCCACAAGAGTTAGGGCCAAAGACTTCTTTACCTATGGAAGCCTACTACAAATGGGTTCGCGTCCGTGCTCAGAAGTTAGGTATGCCATATGAAGCTGTCAGACCCGTCATTCTTGAGTGTCCCGACAAAGATGGTGTTCCTCCAACTGTCCTTCCTCCTCAGATACCTACTGATTATGAGACATTGAAGAGATCTTGGTCGCAACTGCGAGAAGAGCGGGATTCTTACCGGGAAAAGTTCAATGAGCAGGAATCAAAGATCCAGAAGCTGACAAAGCAGTTGGAGAATGAGAGAGCTCTGAATGCCTACATCTGTACTGAGAAGAGGAGACCATGGGATCAATAAGGAGCTCCAGATGTGCTTTTACAGTTTTATTTCCTTTTCAGTATTTCCTTTCATGTAACGCCTAAGGGCAACCTGTCGAATAATTTCAGTTTTAAAGTTGAATCTAATGAAGTGTGCTCCTTTTTGTTTACAAAGTTGATTCCCGATTGTCTTTGAAAACATAATTCATACGCATTTCATACATCATGTGCATAGCAGGTTTTTCCTCTTTTCAGGTTGCTTACAGTTCTTCGCTGTTTATTTCAGCACCATGAATCCCGACTCGTCATCAACTGAGACCTCCATCAAGGCTCTTCAGGCGCAGAATGCGCAGTTTCAGGAATTAATCAAGGGTTTGGCTCAAGGCCAAGAAGAGCTGAAGGCTATGCTCCTGAAGAAGGAGAAGAAGAAGAAGAGAAGAACTGTTATGTTCAACTCGGGCCGAAGGTTTGGCAATGCTCTGCAACAGGAAGAGGCTGGTTCTTCTGTTGGCAAGAGTACTCCTCAGGCAGAAGCAAGGGTTCCTAGTCCGGTAGTCTCTGACAACGAGACTGATTTTGATGAAGAGAAATATCCTCCTGCAGAAGACTGTTACAAGCAGCTGGAGGATAGGTTGAATGCTATGGAAATACAACAGGTACCTGGGTTGGATTTCGGAGATCTGGGTTTGTCTACTGGTGTGATTATCCCTCACAAGTTCAAAGCACCATCTTTCTCTAAGTATGACGGGGCGTCTTGTCCCAAGCTACATCTCAGGTCCTATGTTCGAAAAATGCAACCGTACTCCGCAGATAAGAATTTGTGGATCCACTTCTTCCAGGAGAGTCTTTCAGGGACTCATCTCGAATGGTTCTATCAGCTGGATGGGACCAAGGTTCGTAACTAGGAGAAGTTGGCTACTGCTTTCTACAAGCAGTATCAATATAATGCCGACCTTGCCCCTACACGTACCCAACTCCAGGGTATGTCGTTAGGTTCAAGTGAAGGTTTTAAGGAGTACGCTCAGAAGTGGAGAGACCTGGCTGGCAGGGTGCAGCCACCATTGACTGATCGGGAGTTGGTAGACATGTTCTTGGGGACCCTATCTGGGCCGTTTTTCAACCATCTTATCGGGAATTCGTCTGCAGGGTTCACTGATTTGATTCTGACTGGAGAGAGAATCGAGGCTGGGTTGAAGTCTGGAAAAATTCCGAAGGGTGCATCGTCTAGCTCTGAGAAGAAACCCTTTGTTGTACCCCAAAATTTGCCCTCCCATATTCTTCAAGAAATTGCCAAGTCAAAATGCAAAAGTTCCCCAAGGGTTGCACAGTGCAAAGATCTCCTACACAGTCAAAACTAGGGTTTGTGTTCTGATCAAGAAAATGAAATTTCCAAAGGTCCATTCAAGTCTCACATGCCTACAAATATGGTCAAGCATCCTCATATCAAGTTTCAAGGCATTCAGCTCAAAATTGCACAGTCAAAACCCTAATTGCACTACAGTCAACTGTAGGGGCAAAATGGTCATTTGACAGTCAAAAGTTCAAATTTTTGGTCAACATATCATTTTGAAGCCACAAACATCATTTGATCAATGATTGATCATGATTCTCCAAAATTTGGCTCAGAAATCATCAAGATGCAAAAGTTTCCTTATTTGGACAGCTGAAAAAGTCAACTGAAATTGACCAGGGCATAACTTTCACATGGATTATCAGAAAAATTCCATCCAAAGCTCATTTTGAAGAGAAAGACATTTCCTACAACTCATATTCATACTTCAAGTCCAAGAAATGCTCTCACAAAAAGTTATCAATTTCAACATTATAGGTCATTTTCAAAAGTCAACAAAAAGGGACTTTAAGTCAAAGGCCATAACTTGAGATTGGTAAATCAAAATGACATGGGACCAAAGACATTGGTTAGAGGACTCAAACACCTTTCCAAAATGTCCAAGAACATGAGAAAAGCTTAAAAATTGAGCAAGTCATGCCTTGTGGAAGTTGGGAAATTTTTGGATATTTTGAAAAGTCAACATTGATTCAAATGACCTAAAATTGCTAATGGGCCCATTTTTCTTCCACAATTCATCATTCCAAGCATGTGCACGACCACTTGGCCCAAAAGGAAGTCTTTATTCATTTTTTATTTATTTATTTGAATTTTTATTTATATTAATTCACTTAAATCAATTAAATATGTGAAAAATATTTAACTTAACCTAACAAATCTTTTTGTACATGTTTTAGTCTCAATAATTCGTGCATATGCAAATAAGGAAAGATTTGGAGAGATTGGAGCTGATTTGAACCAAAAACACATGGAAAAAGATATGGAAATCATGGTGAAAAAATCAAATCTTCAAATTCATGAATACAAGAGATTCTGATCAAATTTGTTAACCTAATGGACTCAGTACATAAGCCTAAAGAAAACCCTAATGTTCATACACGCACAGCTGCTCCAAAAGCCATTATCAAACTTAAAAAAATTTGCAAGAAACTCAAAACTGAAAGTTCACTTCCAGGGCGATTCAAGACATAATTCTTCTTCCATTAGCTTTCTCAAGGTCCACTGAATGATTCTCAATCAAGAATACTCATCAGAACCTCAAGAATTGGTAACACAAGTGCAAACTGTACCAAGAGAAATTCATAATCGTGCATCATGATTTACGCATCCTTTGTGATTTTTAATACTCGATTCATGTTCATTATGAAGTTCTGAAGCTAACCTATACATTTAATTGTCTTTTTATGTGCTACACGCGATTATGCCATGTTTGATTTTTAGGGTTTACAGAGCTTCAGATTAGGGGTTTTTGACTGGGAAAAAATTGGCCCTCAAGACCACCACCATCCAACTCAGCATACTCAGGCGACCTTAAGACCACCCTCGCGCTCAATTTATGAGTGACTGAGGGCTAATCGCTATTTTCCCTAAAGCCACCTAACAGAACGCGTATAAAACCGTTGCTTAATGTTTTGTGTTTCAGGAATGTGGAGAAGACGATATCGTGGCACACGGTGATAGGTTGATTCAAAAACTCGTGCGCGTTTCCAAAGCCATTGATAATCTTCTTTTATAATATTTATTTGTTATATTAGTTTACAGATAAACAAAGCGCTTCAGTGGCAAACGTGTTGGTTGGAAAGGTACATGACCTGGGTTCGAGCCCCAGGTCTTTCATGTTTCCATATTATTTTTCAATTTCCAATCATATGCAGTTTCAATAATAAAGTGTACCATGCACCTTCTCCACCAAGCCATCCACGCGTCCATCAGGATCAGATCAAAGGCTATGAATTGAGAGACACGGTGAGTCCCAGTCAATGCTTCAACATGCTACTTGGCAAAAGTCAAACAGGCCAAGGTTGTTGGGCCAGATTACTGAATCTATACCTCCACTTTGGGGACTACCACCCCCTAGGTTTGCATATTTTTCACTCTTCTTTATTTTCTTTATTTATTTAAATCTATTATTTTCAATTATTATTTGTTTAAATTAATTACTTATTTTCATAAATATAAAAAATGCATAAAAATCAGAAAAGATAAAAAAAAATATAATAAATATTTTATTTTAATATTTCTTGTAAATAAATGCATGTAAATTAATTAGTTTAAATTAGGGTTTTAATTTTAATTCCTTTCATAACAAAAATCTAAAAAATATAGAACTAGGTTTAATTAATGTTTTATTCCTTTTTAATTTTTCTTTTTTCACAATAATATTATTTATTTTATTTATTTTCATAATTAAATTTGTATATAAAAATTAGGTTTAATTTAGGTTAAAAACTTCAACATTTTTCTTAATAAATAAAAAATAATAATTAGAATTAGGTTTAGCATTTTATTTTAATTTCAATTAATTCTTTTCTTATTAAATCCTAAAATACTAAAAAATACCAAAAAATAATTCCTTTTTCATTTTTATTAATTAATGCCATGTAATTTAATTTTTGCAAAAGGGTCCAACGCCCTCGTTTCGTTTAATTCTCATTAATTCGCGTATTTATTTTATTTCATTATAATACTTATGTATCTCTCCCGAAGCCATGTAATTATTTGTCGCACTTCTTAATTCTTTATTTTCTTTTCTTTATTTATTTTTTCTGTCAAATCGGGTCCTGGTTAACTTTTGGCGATGTGGACCCGCGCCTTTTGTAATAGCTTTAGATCTTTACTTTCCCGCAATCTTTTAACTGTTAATTGAATGGCATGAAAGAATGTATGGACAAAGAATAAAAACAAGCGTAGAACACCAATAACATGACAAGATAAATGCAAATGAAAACGACACACAAATCACACACCACCCCTAGGGTACGCCTCACTGTTGCCTTGCCTCGAAAGGTGATCGTCGAGTAGAGGATGTCTTAGTAAGTCCTCATGATCCGGGAACCTGGCATGAGGGTAGCTTCTAAGGTGTCTTCCCATTGCTCTGGTGATCACCATGTCCCGAACCTCGAATTGACCCGAACACCTCCAACGGTGGTGCTACCTACCTCTCAATGGTGGGATGGCACTACTTTAAAGGACATTTACACAGACGAATTCCTTAGGGTAGGTAGGTTCTCGTAGATACTTGCTCTAATTTCAAAACAATTCAAAAAAATACTTTTCACACCAACACATTTTCAAAAAGCTTTCGAAAGCCATTTTTCAAACACTCTTGAGGACCGATACAAGAGTCGAACTGGAATTTTTCAAAGAAACTTTTTAAAACCCACAGTTGAAAAGCAAACAAACCATTTTTGAAAACACAAGTGAGCAAGTATCTAAGAGCCCATGGATAACCATGGATAGAAAGGGTGCTAACACCTTCCCTTTCTATAATCTACCTCCCGAACCGAGAGCAATCTCTTTAAGGAATTTTTCTGTGCTTTTGTCCTTTCCATTTGGAGAAAATAAAAGACGGTGGCGACTCTTGCTTCCGCGACATTTCGCGAACCAGCGTTAAACAGTCAGTTCCAGATCCACCGATCACAGAACTGGCGACTCTGCTGGGGAATCTTATAAAAGTGAGGTGTACCTTAGGGATAGTTCATAACTGTGTTTTCAATTGCTTTCTTTGCTTGCTTTAAATTGTGGGACTGTCTTGGGAGTTCTATAGATCCTAACCCGGATCTGGGGATACCTTCTTAGAAAGTAGCAACAAGGTTGTGAGGGAACTGTGCGGGGTATACCGACATGGTTGAAACAGTCTGCTACGTTGATGTGGCACTTTGGTGTGTACCGGTAACCCTTGAGTTCAGTCAAGGAGAGTACGGGGCCTCCGCGTGGTGTCATGAAGCATCAACAGACCTTAGGAACCTTAATTGAACTATCTTGGCCTCTTTAGGGTAGTGAGATAACTGACTTTGGTGCAGTCCGAGGTTGGTTGATACTCGATACTACACTCAATTGAGGGTTGCTTTCCTGGAATATTTCGGTCGCCAGTTCAGTGGCTAAATCGAAACGATGAACAATGAAAGCAATCCCGTGATATTGGGAACCTTAGAACCCGGTTACTTTGATTAGGACAGGTTGAACCCACCAACTTCAAGAGGGTACTACCCAGACCCCATGCTGGCCTTAAACCCTAAGGGCTTGTCTTGGGTGCCTTGTGTGCCTCACATGTTTGTCTTTGTAAATATCTGTGGTGTGTTTAATCATAGCATCATGACATCATCCAGCATCATATGCATTGACTAACCATTTCAGGGGTTCGAATTTTCATCTTTGTTCTTGTTTTGTAGGACATGGAAACGGTTCGTAGAAAGACAATTCAAGTGAGCCTTGTAAGGATCCCTCCTCAGCTTAAGGAACTTATATCCAGGATTCCCGAGAACTCTTCATTCAGTGAAAGACAGGGAAGCCTCATCAGCTTGGTCAACACCAACATTGAGGAAGATATGATAAAGGTCTTGTTCCAATTCTTTGACCCTCTGCATCATTGTTTCACCTTCTTGGACTATCAGTTGGTACCTACATTGGAGGAGTTCTCCCGGCTCCTGAAGATCCCTATCCTTGATTAGCTACCCTTCAACGGTACAGAAAAGGAACCTAAGCTTGAAGAGATTGCTAAAGCCTTGCACCTACAGTCATCTGACCTCAAGGGACATTGGGAAGTTAGAAGTGGTATCAAAGGGTTCTTAGCCAGGTTTCTGTTTGAAAAGGCCCATGAATGTTGGAACTCCCTTGACTTGCAAGCTTTTGAAGAGGTTGTGGCCCTCCTTGTCTATGGTTTGGTGTTGTTCCCTAATCCAGATCAGCTTATTGATATCAGTGCTGTCCAGATCTTTATGTCCAGGAATCCTATACCTACGTTGCTGGGGGACATCCTTCACTCATGTTACACTCGAACCATGAGAAAAAGGGGTGTCCTTATGTGTTGCACTCCTCTCCTGGGAAGGTGGTTTATTTCGCACCTTCCACAATCAGTCTTGAAGAATGAGCGGGGTTTGAGATGGTCACAACGGTTGATGACTCTTACGCATGCAGATATACATTGGTGCCCTAGGTCCAGAGAAGATGTCACTATCATTGATCGTTGCGGGGAATACCCTAATGTTCCTTTACTTGGAATCAGAGGAGGTATTACTTATAGCCCATGCCTGGCTTGGAGACAGTTTGGTTATGCTCGGAGGGATGGTCCTCATGACATGTTAATTCTTGACATAGTTTTTGACTTCGACAACGATACTCAAGGACTTCGCCAGAGATTTATCAGAGCCTGGAGGAGGCCAAGTAGGATAGACAGCAAGACACTGGGGCACAGGAACTCCATCCCATTGGAACCTTATCTCAAGTGGGTACGCGCCCGCTCCCAGAAGTCAGTGATGCCCTATCCTCATATGCTCCCAGTGATCAAAGAACCAGTCTTGGAAGGAGAAGTGTCCTACACTATTCAGCACCCTGATATGCCCACATCCTGGGAAGAGATGCAGAAGAGCTGGATCCAGCTTAAGGAGGAAAGGAATTCTCTTGAGACTAGTCTATATACCAGCGAAAAGAAGGTCTTGGAGCTCACCCGCCTGTTGCATGAGGAGAGGAACCTCAACACTTACATAGCTCCAAAGAGGATGCGTAGCATATTTTGGGATTGATTTGACTTTTGTATTATTTTTCCCATGAGGCTTTGATGTATTAAACAATGATTTCTTTAATGATAACGTGTGTTCCTTTTTGTCTACAACAAATTTGAACTTTCGAACCCTTGAATGCATTGCATAAACACATCTCATTCATCATGTGCATAGCAGGTTTTTCCTCTTTTCAGGTTGCTTACAGTTCTTCGTTGTTTATTTCAGCATCATGAATCCTGACTCCGCATCAACTGAGACATCAATCAAGGCTCTTCAGGTGCAGAGTGCACAATTCCAGGAATTAATCAAGGGTTTGGCTCAGGGCCAAGAAGAACTGAAGGCTATGCTCCTGAAGAAGGAGAAGAAGAAGAAGAGAAGAACTGTTCTGTTCAACTCGGGCCGAAGGTTTGGCAATACTCTGCAGCAGGAAGAGGCTGGTTCTTCTGTTGGCAAGAGTAGTCCTTAGGCAGAAGCAAGGGTTCCTAGTCCGGTAGTCTCCGACAACGAGACTGATTTTGATGAAGAGCAGTACCCTCCTGCAGAAGACGGATACAAACAACTGGAGGATAGGTTGAAAGCTATGGAGGTTCAACAGGTACCTGGGCTGGATTTCGGAGATCTGGGTTTGTCAACTGGTGTGATTATCCCTCATAAGTTCAAAGCACCATCCTTCTCTAAGTATGACGGGGCGTCTTGTCCCAAGCTGCATCTAAGGTCCTATGTTCGGAAAATTCAACCGTACTCTGCGGATAAGAATTTATGGATCCACTTCTTCCAGGAGAGTCTTTCAGAGACTCATCTCGAATGGTTCTATCAGCTGGATGGGACCAAGGTTCGTAACTGGGAGGAGTTGGCTACTGCTTTCTATAAGCAGTATCAATACAATGCCGACCTTGCCCCTACACGTACCCAACTCCAGGGTATGTCGTTAGGTGCAAGCGAAGGTTTTAAGGAGTACGCTCAGAAGTGGAGAGACCTGGCTGGAAGGGTGCAGCCACCGTTGATTGATCGGGAGTTGGTAGATATGTTCTTGGGAACCCTATCTGGGCCGTTTTTCAACCATCTGATCGGGAACTCGTCTGCAGGGTTCACTGATCTGATTCTGATAGGAGAGAGAATTGAAGCTGGGTTCAAGTCTGGAAAGATTGCGAAGGGTGCATCGTCTAGTTCGGAAAAGAAACCATTCAAGAAGGAGTCTAGTGCCGTGTATGGTTCCAAGAGATCAGAGAGACCTGAGCGCCGCCAATCTGTCAGTGCGGTAATGATTGCTAAGCCTGCTGCCGCTCCTCGGCCGACCAATCCTCAAAGGGCTGAAAGACCCCGGAGGGAGTTTACCCGGTTAAGCATGACCCTATCGCAGATCCTGCCACAGTTGCTATCCACCAATTTGGTGACTGTCAGGGAGGCTCCGAAGTTCCCCAATACTGCATCTCCTAAGTACAACCCGAATGCTCGTTGTGCTTACCATTCAGATAGCCCAGGGCATGCCACTGATGACTGTTGGGCATTAAGGAACAAGCTGCAGGACCTTATTGACGCCAAGGAGGTACAATTTGAGGCATCTGAGAAGCCTAATGTAGTGACAGCGCCCCTGCCCGCTCATGGAGTGAATGCTATTGGGGACGAAGAGGAAGTTGATGAAGCTGAGTTTGATAGCTGGATCTACCCGGCAACCGACGGTGGACTTAACAATTGGAGCGCAAAAGACAATCTCCCTGTTTCTCTTGTTACTGAGTAATGAATTCCTATGTTTTGTTATTTTGTAATAAACAATAAATAAATGTTATGGCCTGGTGTCTTACCCGAGACACCGTGGTGTCATTTGTGAGGGCATATAAATTGTCATTTCATATATCATGAATGAAAATCTTGGACGTTTTCCCGCATTGCAAATATTGTGCTCTTTTTCTGTCTTCATTTCCTTTACATATATTTCAAAACAGCTGTATTTACACACACACTCACTCATACAGGTTCCAATCCACTCTGGATCTCACTGATAACAACTCTGCTACTGCCAATTATGACTTCGAAAATCCGATCAACTTAGCCGAAGACGAAGGTGAAGATGATTGCGAAGTGCCTGGCGAGCTTGCAAGACTGTTGCTTCAGGAAGAGAGGGCAATTCAACCCCATGAAGAGCCAGTGGAAACCATAAACCTGGGTACAGAGACAGACAGGAAAGAGGTAAAGATTGGTGCTAACCTAGAGCTCAGCGTGAAGCAACGGTTAACTAAGATGTTACATGATTATATGGAGATCTTTGCCTGGTCCTACGAAGACATGCCCGGATTGGATACCGATATTGTGGTCCATCACTTGCCAACTAAGGAAGACTGCCCTCCAGTTAAGCAAAAGGTCCGTCGGATGCGTCCAGAGATGTCTGAGAAGATTAAAGCCGAGGTTATGAAACAGTTTGATGTCGGGTTTCTTGCAGTGACTTCCTACCCGCAGTGGGTTGCTAATGTGGTGCCGGTACCTAAGAAGGACGGTAAGGTCAGAATGTGTGTCGATTACAGGGATCTGAACAGGGCCAGCCCCAAAGATGACTTCCCTTTACCTCACATTGATGTCCTTGTTGATAACACAGCTCAGCACAAGGTATTCTCTTTCATGGATGGCTTTTCAGGTTACAATCAGATCAAGATGGCACCTGAAGACATGGAAAAGACTACATTTGTTACTCAGTGGGGGACCTTCTGTTACAAGGTCATGCCATTCGGGTTGAAGAATGCGGGGGCAACCTACCAACGTGCCATGGTTGCTTTATTTCATGACATGATCCATCATGAGATAGAAGTGTATGTGGACGACATGATCGCAAGGTCCCAGACTGAGGAGGAGCACCTAGATCATCTGCAGAAGTTGTTTGACCGTCTGAAACTATACAAGCTGAGGTTGAACCCGAACAAGTGCACCTTCGGGGTAAGATCTGGGAAGTTGCTAGGCTTCGTTGTAAGTGATAAGGGAATTCAAGTGGACCCTGCTAAGGTCAAAGCTATTCAAGAGATGCCAGTCCCTAAGACAGAGAAGGAAGTCAGAGGCTTTTTAGGACGCCTGAATTACATCGCTCGCTTCATATCACACCTAACTGCTACCTGTGAACCAATCTTCAAGTTGCTGAAGAAAGATCAGGTAGTACGTTGGAATGATGAATGTCAGGCTGCTTTTGACAAAATCAAAGAGTATCTCCAAGAACCACCTATCCTTATGCCACCGGTCGAAGGGAAACCTCTGATACTATATCTAACAGTGCTTGACAACTCAATGGGGTGTGTGCTGGGGCAGCATGACGAGGCTGGCCGAAAAGAGCACGCCATTTATTACCTTAGCAAAAAGTTTACCGACTGTGAGACCCGATAATCACTGCTCGAGAAAACTTGCTGCGCTTTGGTATGGGTTGCTCGCCGGCTGAGACAGTATATGTTGACTCACACTACCTTGTTGATCTCAAAGATGGATCCTATAAAGTACATATTCGAAAAGCCTGCTCTGTCTGGGAGAATCGCAAGATGGAAAATGATCTTGACGGAATACGACATTCAGTACACGACCCAGAAAGCCATCAAGGGAAGTGTATTGGCAGACCACTTAGCACATCAAGCTGTAGATGACTACCAGTCAATGAACTTTGAGTTTCCGGATGAAAGCATCATGATTGTGACTGATTGTGAAGTACCTGGACCGGATGAAGGACCTGAACCAGGATCCCGATGGTCTATGCACTTTGACGGAGCCTCTAATGCTTTGGGTAACGGTATCGGCGCCATCATCATATCACCTCAAGGTACTCATACTCCACTCACTGCCCGGCTGTGTTTCAACTGTACCAACAATATGGCAGAGTATGAGGCGTGCATCATGGGTCTTCAAGCTGCGATCGATCTAAGGATTAAGTTTCTGAGTGTCTTCGGAGATTCCGCTCTTGTGATCAATCAGATCAAAGGGGAGTGGGATACGAAACATCCGAACCTTATTCCTTACAGAGAATGTGTATTGGCCCTGATCCCCCACTTCACAGAGATAACCTTTGAACACTTTCCAAGAGAAGAGAACCAGTTGGCGGACGCGTTAGCTACAATGTCTTCAATGTTCAAAGTCAAATGGGATAACGAGGCTCCCCGGATCATCATCTGGAAACTGGACGAACCGGCATACTGTTGCAATCTCGAGACTGAATTGGTGACTGAGAAGCCTTGGTACCATGAAGTAAAGAGATATCTGGAAGCTCAGGAATACCCTGAAGGTGCATCTGTCAATGATAAGAAATTCCTGAGGAGGTTCGCAGCAAAGTTCTTCCTTAGCAACGGCATCTTGTATAAGCGGAACCATGATTCAACCTTACTGCGTTGTGTGGATAAGACTGAAGCAGAAAGGATCATGGAAGAGCTACATGAAGGGACCTTTGGTACACATTCCAGTGGACACACTATGGCTAAGAAAATCCTACGGGCAGGATATTACTGGTCCACAATGGAAGCTGACTGTTACCAACATTCCAGGACATGCCATAAGTGTCAGATTTATGCAGACAAGGTGCATGTTCCTCCGGTTCCCCTGAATGTTCTGACTGCGCCTTGGCCGTTTGCAATGTAGGGCATAGACATGATCGGTGAGATCAAACCTACGGCATTTAATGGACATCGCTTCATCCTAGTGGCGATTGATTACTTTACGAAGTGGGTCGAAGCAGCATCATATGCTACGGTAACCAAGACTGTGGTGGCACGGTTCATTCGGCATAACCTGATCTGTCGGTACGGCGTCCCAGAGAGAATTATTACAGACAACGGTACCAATCTGAACAACAAGATGATCGCTGAGCTCTGCGAGCAGTTCAAGATACAGCACCACAATTCTTCTCCTTACAGACCGAAGATGAATGGGGCTGTAGAAGCAGCAAATAAGAACATCAAGAAAATCGTGCAGAAGATGACAGTGACTTATAAAGATTGGCACGAGATGTTACCGTTCGCTCTACATGGGTATCGTACTTCAGCTAGGACGTCAATCGGGGCAACTCCTTTCTCTCTGGTTTATGGTATGGAGGCAGTCTTACCGATCGAAGTACAAATACCCTCTCTCCGGATAATGAAGGATGCAAATCTGAACGAAGATGATTGGATCCAGACACGACTTGATCAGCTCAACCTCATTGATGAAAAGAGACTTGCTGCTATCTGTCATGGTCAGACGTATCAAAAACGGATGATCAGGGCATTTAACAAAAAGGTCAGACCACAGGAATATCAAGTTGGGGATCTGGTAATCAAGCGAATCATCCTTCCTCAGAGCGATCCAAGGGGCAAATGGACCCCTACGTACAAAGGGCCATTTGTGGTTAAGCATGTGTTCTCAGGAGGAGCCATGCTATTGACCAATATGGATGGTGACGACCTTCCTCACCCCGCCAATGCAGACATAGTAAAAAGATACTACGCATGACAAAAGACCCGCTAGGCTGACATGCCTAGGCAAAAATTAGGGCTTCCTGTCGAACCAAAAGGGTTCGGGCAAAATGAAGGGATGAAAATGAAAAAATCTGTACACCCGGCAAGTCGAAAACCTGAAAAGGCGGCTTGGGCAAAAATGGGTATCCCGGTGGACTGAAAACCCGAAAGGGCGGTCCAGGCAAAAATTAGGGATAAAAGCGTAATGCTATGTCTCATTGGATCACTTTGCATCCAGAATCCGGTATCTACATCAAGTTCAGACGGCATCGATCAGTCAGCTTCACCTTCAACTAAGGTCATCAAGTGATGAGACGCTCGGAGTTATAAAGGCAATAGCAGAGTTGAAACCCAGTGGGATCATTCATTTCACACGGCTATTTTATTTTCTTTTGTACAAAATTTGTATAAACTTTCTTGTTCGGCGGCGTTCCTCTTACTAGGATGTCAGCCTCTTGTACACAAAACGCCTATTCACAGGCCATTCAAAATCAATACAAATATATTTTCAGTTAAACGTACCAATTGTTTTTCTTTTTTCTGTTTTGTTTTGCGAAGAACGTCCAAGGTTCAATTTGTGATATATGCATTGACAATAGTCTGCTAACTCATGAAATATTTGCATACGAAACAAAGTATTTTATTACAGGTGACACTAGAAACAGGGGCAATAAAGAGTTGTCTAAGCAATCTAATTGTTCTGTCCTCCAAGGTACCAAGGTAGGTTCAGCTAAAGAACATAACCAGTACATCTTAATTCCCCAGAGAGTGATTCAGCAAAACCGTGCATTCTTCTCCAGACAGAGTTATCAAGTCTCAAGGAAATTGGGTATCCTCCAGCAGATCCCAACATTCCCCAACAGTATACATATATTCTTAACAAGCATCCCCGACAGTCTTGGCCTAAAGATTGTCCCCCGGCGGCAGACCAACATTCAAAGGAATCGCTTCCCTGACATAGTTCAAAACTTCCCCAAGAGAATCCAATCTAGTTCCCCAGGAAAATTGGAATTCATATCCCCAAGCAGTAAGCTTATCCCCAGTAGATTCTGGAAGCTTATCCCCTCACAGAGCACGAACGTGTCGTCCGGCTTGATTTAAAGAGTTATTTCCTTAACAGGATATAACTGGGTTATCCTCAGCCAAAAGCCCCGGAAAGATCTTCGTCGACGAAGCTCTCTTGCCCCCAGCGAAGTCTATCAGCACTTCCAATACAACAAGGATATCCCCAGCAAGTTATCATCAACAATTCAGCAAAGCATCTCTCCCCCACAGAGTATCACTCCCCAGCATGGTCGCTAGAGTATTTTTCTCCCCGCAGAATCTTCCATTTGCCAAGTTTATTCCTCAACGGAGTTATCTTCTCCTACCGGCACTCTTGCAATTATCATCCCCAGCGGAAGCGAAATCTATTTCAGCCCAGGAGTGACTTCTCGGCACCCGTCAAGGATTTACTTTCCTAGACGAAAGCATACATAAAACGTCACATACATCATTATAGCATGCATAGACGCATTATATCATACAAATCTCATTTATGTTGAGAACATCATTGCTTGATCCATATCATGCATTGCATATGACTGACCTTTACCTTTCAGGAAAGATGCAGTTGAAATTCTCAATCATATTGCAAGACCTAGACCGGTTCAGTTAATCGACTCCAAAGATTTCTTATCCAGTCCCAGGCATTCTCTACTCCAGCTAAATCGACTCCCAACAGTTTTTTCTGATAAAGACTCAGTAGAAGTTATCCCAGATTATAAATTCCTATTGGTTCTCTCTCCGACGGTGCATGAGATTTCCATTTTTGGGTTTTCTTTAAGATTATAATTTCCTTAGGGTTCCCTCTCCGACGGTGAGTGAGGTGATAATTCCTTTTCAGACGGTTCCCTCTCCGGCGGTGAGTGAGGTGATAATTCCTTTTCAGATGGTTCCCTCTCCGACGGTAAGTGAGGTGGTAATCCCTTTTCAGATGGTTCCCTCTCCGACGGTGAGTGAGGTGGTAATCCCTTTTCAGATGGTTCCCTCTCTGACGGTGAGTGAGGTGATAATCCCTTTTCAGATGGTTCCCTCTCCAACGGTGAGTGAGGTGATAATTCCTTTTCAGATGGTTCCCTCTCCGACGGTGAGTGAGGTGGTAATCCCTTTTCAGATGGTTCCCTCTCCGACGGTGAGTGAGGTGGTAATCCCTTTTCAGATGGTTCCCTCTCCGACGGTGAGTGAGGTGGTAATCCCTTTTCAGATGGTTCCCTCTCCGATGGTGAGTGAGGTGATAATCCCTTTTCAGATGGTTCCCTCTCCGACGGTGAGTGAGGTGATAATTCCTTCCCTACGGTTCCCTCTCCGACGGTGAGTGAGGTGGTAATTCCTTTCCTTATGGTTCCCTCTCCGACGGTGAGTGAGGTGATAATTCCTTTTCAGATGGTTCCCTCTCCGACGGTGAGTGAGGTGGTAATTCCTTTCCTTATGGTTCCCTCTCCGACGGTGAGTGAGGTGATAATTCCTTTTCAGATGATTCCCTCTCCGACGGTGAGTGAGGTGATAATTCCTTTTCAGATTATAATTTCTTAGAGTTCCCTCTCCAACGGTGAGTGATGTGATTCCCTCTCAGATTATAATTGCCTATTGGTTCTCTTCCCGATACTGCGAAGATGGTAATTCCCACCAAGATTTTCTCAACGAGCGTTGTTGAAGTTAAAATTGCCCAAGGTTCTCTTATCATTCATGCTAGGGTAGTAATCATCCCTGGTTCATTCATCATCTTTTGAAGCTCCAGACTCAGCTCCTGTAATCAGTCAGGACATATCTATACCAAGCATCTGAAAACCAGCTCCTGCAACGTGTCAGGTACTCATTTTCTATTTTGCAGGTATGCGGGTTCTCGCTAAGGAATCTCCTACGCGATCAACATCCAGATGGCATCTATAAGCCCATCATCCTATTCATCAACCTCTAAATGGCATCTATAAGCCCATTCCCATCATCACACCGTTACTATGTGAGCGCAAATTTCTGGGCACTCTAGTGTTCAATCATCTTCTACCCTCGGATTACGAAAGGCACGTCAGCCAATCTGCATCCTCAGGTCTAAGAAGATTGAACAGGGGCAACTGTTGTACCCCAAAATTTGCCCTCCCATATTCTTCAAGAAATTGCCAAGTCAAAATGCAAAAGTTCCCCAAGGGTTGCACAGTGCAAAGATCTCCTACACAGTCAAAACTAGGGTTTATGTTCTGATCAAGAAAATGAAATTTCCAAAGGTCCATTCAAGTCTCACATGCCTACAAATATGGTCAAGCATCCTCATATCAAGTTTCAAGGCATTCAGCTCAAAATTGCACAGTCAAAACCCTAATTGCACTACAGTCAACTGTAGGGGCAAAATGGTCATTTGACAGTCAAAAGTTCAAATTTTTGGTCAACATATCATTTTGAAGCCACAAACATCATTTGATCAATGCTTGATCATGATTCTCCAAAATTTGGCTCAGAAATCATCAAGATGCAAAAGTTTCCTTATTTGGACAGCTGAAAAAGTCAACTGAAATTGACCAGGGCATAACTTTCACATGGATTATCAGAAAAATTCCATCCAAAGCTCATTTTGAATATAAAGACATTTCCTACAACTCATCTTCATACTTCAAGTCCAAGAAATGCTCTCACAAAAAGTTATCAATTTCAACATTATAGGTCATTTTCAAAAGTCAACAAAAAGGGACTTTAAGTCAAAGGCCATAACTTGAGATTGGTAAATCAAAATGACATGGGACCAAAGACATTGGTTAGAGGACTCAAAGACATTTCCAAAATGTCAAAGAACATGAGAAAAGCTTAAAAATTGAGCAAGTCATGCCTTGTGGAAGTTGGGAAATTTTTGGATATTTTGAAAAGTCAACATTGATTCAAATGACCTAAAATTGCTAATGGGCCCATTTTTCTTCCACAATTCATCATTCCAAGAATGTGCACGACCACTTTGCCCAAAAGGAAGTCTTTATTCATTTTTTATTTATTTATTTGAATTTTTATTTATATTAATTCACTTAAATCAATTAAATATGTGAAAAATATTTAACTTAACCTAACAAATCTTTTTGTACATGTTTTAGTCTCAATAATTCGTGCATATGCAAATAAGGAAAGATTTGGAGAGATTGGAGCTGATTTGAACCAAAAACACATGGAAAAAGATATGGAAATCATGGTGAAAAAATCAAATCTTCAAATTCATGAATACAAGAGATTCTGATCAAATTTGTTAACCTAATGGACTCAGTACATAAGCCTAAAGAAAACCCTAATGTTCATACACGCACAGCTGCTCCAAAAGCCATTATCAAACTTAAAAAAATTTGCAAGAAACTCAAAACTGAAAGTTCACTTCCAGGGCGATTCAAGACATAATTCTTCTTCCATTAGCTTTCTCAAGGTCCACTGAACGATTCTCAATCAAGAATACTCATCAGAACCTCAAGAATTGGTAACACAAGTGCAAACTGTACCAAGAGAAATTCATAATCGTGCATCATGATTTACGCATCCTTTGTGATTTTTAATACTCGATTCATGTTCATTATGAAGTTCTGAAGCTAACCTATACATTTAATTGTCTTTTTATGTGCTACACGCGATTATGCCATGTTTGATTTTTAGGGTTTACAGAGCTTCAGATTAGGGGTTTTTGACTGGGAAAAAATTGGCCCTCAAGACCACCACCATCCAACTCAGCATACTCAGGCGACCTTAAGACCACCCTCGCGCTCAATTTATGAGTGACTGAGGGCTAATCGCTATTTTCCCTAAAGCCACCTAACAGAACGCGTATAAAACCGTTGCTTAATGTTTTGTGTTTCAGGAATGTGGAGAAGACGATATCGTGGCACACGGTGATAGGTTGATTCAAAAACTCGCGCGCGTTTCCAAAGCCATTGATAATCTTCTTTTATAATATTTATTTGTTATATTAGTTTACAGATAAACAAAGCGCTTCAGTGGCAAACATGTTGGTTGGAAAGGTACATGACCTGGGTTCGAGCCCCAGGTCTTTCATGTTTCCATATTATTTTTCAATTTCCAATCATATGCAGTTTCAATAATAAAGTGTACCATGCACCTTCTCCACCAAGCCATCCACGCGTCCATCAGGATCAGATCAAAGGCTATGAATTGAGAGACACGGTGAGTCCCAGTCAATGCTTCAACATGCTACCTGGCAAAAGTCAAACAGGCCAAGGTTGTTGGGCCAGATTACTGAATCTATACCTCCACTTTGGGGACTACCACCCCCTAGGTTTGCATATTTTTCACTCTTCTTTATTTTCTTTATTTATTTAAATCTATTATTTTCAATTATTATTTGTTTAAATTAATTACTTATTTTCATAAATATAAAAAATGCATAAAAATCAGAAAAGATAAAAAAAAATATAATAAATATTTTATTTTAATATTTCTTGTAAATAAATGCATGTAAATTAATTAGTTTAAATTAGGGTTTTAATTTTAATTCCTTTCATAACAAAAATCTAAAAAATATAGAACTAGGTTTAATTAATGTTTTATTCCTTTTTAATTTTTCTTTTTTCACAATAATATTATTTATTTTATTTATTTTCATAATTAAATTTGTATATAAAAATTAGGTTTAATTTAGGTTAAAAACTTCAACATTTTTCTTAATAAATAAAAAAAATAATTAGAATTAGGTTTAGCATTTTATTTTAATTTCAATTAATTATTTTCTTATTAAATCCTAAAATACTAAAAAATACCAAAAAATAATTCCTTTTTCATTTTTATTAATTAATGCCATGTAATTTAATTTTTGCAAAAGGGTCCAACGCCCTCGTTTCGTTTAATTCTCATTAATTCGCGTATTTATTTTATTTCATTATAATACTTATGTATCTCTCCCAAAGCCATGTAATTATTTGTCGCACTTCTTAATTCTTTATTTTCTTTTCTTTATTTATTTTTTCTGTCAAATCGGGTCCTGGTTAACTTTTGGCGATGTGGATCCGCGCCTTTTGTAATAGCTTTAGATCTTTACTTTCCCGCAATCTTTTAACTGTTAATTGAATGGCATGAAAGAATGTATGGACAAAGAATAAAAACAAGCGTAGAACACCAATAACATGACAAGATAAATGCAAATGAAAACGACACACAAATCACACACCACCCCTAGGGTACGCCTCACTGTTGCCTTGCCTCGAAAGGTGATCGTCGAGTAGAGGATGTCTTAGTAAGTCCTCATGATCCGAGAACCTGGCATGAGGGTAGCTTCTAAGGTGTCTTCCCATTGCTCTGGTGATCACCATGTCCCGAACCTCGAATTGACCCGAACACCTCCAACGGTGGTGCTACCTACCTCTCAATGGTGGGATGGCACTACTTTAAAGGACATTTACACAGACGAATTCCTTAGGGTTGGTAGGTTCTCGTAGATACTTGCTCTAATTTCAAAACAATTCAAAAAAATACTTTTCACACCAACACATTTTCAAAAAGCTTTCGAAAGCCATTTTTCAAACACTCTTGAGGACCGATACAAGAGTCGAACTGGAATTTTTCAAAGAAACTTTTTAAAACCCACAATTGAAAAGCAAACAAACCATTTTTGAAAACACAAGTGAGCAAGTATCTAAGAGCCCATGGATAACCATGGATAGAAAGGGTGCTAACACCTTCCCTTTCTATAATCTACCTCCCGAACCGAGAGAAATCTCTTTAAGGAATTTTTCTGTGCTTTTGTCCTTTCCATTTGGAGAAAATAAAAGACGGTGGCGACTCTTGCTTCCGCGACATTTCGCGAACCAGCGTTAAACAGTCAGTTCCAGATCCACCGATCACACCCTTCAAGAAGAAGGCCAGTGCGGTGTATGGGCCTAGAAGGCAGGATAAACCAGAGCGCCGTCAATCTGTCAGTGCATTAATGATTGCCAAGCCTGCAGCCGCTCCTCGGCAAGCTAACCAACCAAGGGCTGAGAGACCCAGAAGGGAATTCACCCGTTTGAGTATGACCTTGTCGCAGATCTTGCCACAGTTGCTCTCAACCAATTTAGTGACTGTCAGAGAGGCGCCAAAGTTCCCAAATACTGCATCTCCTAAGTACAACCCGAATGCTCGTTGTGCTTACCATTCAGATAGCCCGGGGCACTCTACTGATGACTGTTGGGCGTTAAGGAATAAGGTGCAAGACCTTATCGACGCGAAGGAGATACAATTCGAAGCGCCTGAAAGGCCGAATGTAGTTACTGCTCCTATGCCTCAGCATGGGGTAAACGCTGTTGACGAAGATGCTTATGCTGTTTCTGTGGATGATCTAGCCACTCCTCTGAAGATTGTCAAGAAGAATCTGCTGCTGGCCGGTTTATTTCCGGGTTGTAGTGAGTGTTGCCTGTTCTGTGTTGTGTCCCTATCTGGTTGTCCCTTGCTGAAGTTAGGCATCCAAAGCCTAATGGATAGCAAGGAGATTCTGTTTAAGAAGTCTGCTGTTCAGTTGGTTCCGGTGGAAGAAGTTTCTGTGGTGACTATCTTCAATAATCCAATCCCGGCTCTCCCGAAGAAGCCCGTTCAAATCATGACCGTTGCACCTGTTGTTATCACTGTTCCGGGGCCCCTGCCCTATGTATCTGATAAAGCTGTCCCTTGGCATTATGGGGCAGATGTATATGTAAATGGGATTAAACAAGAATTCAACGCCGGCGCCAGCATCTGTGATATCACTGGCCCAGCCAAGGTTACCCGCAGTGGCAGGCTCTTCTCGCCTGACATTGCACCCCCTGCTGCTCGAAGACCGCTTCTCATAACTCCTACAAGTGTACCTATTCCTGCTGCTGATCCAATTGTTTCTCCTGCTGCCGAGTCATCCAATGCTCGGGGCAAAGGAGTTGAAGTTGAGCCTGCCCAGATGGAGGCACCTGTACCTATAACTGCTGAGGCCTCCCAACAAGAGATGGAGGAGATTCTGAAAATTATAAAGAAGAGTGACTTTAATGTTGTGGAACAGCTGGGGCACACGCCCTCAAAAATCTCCATGCTTTCTTTATTGCTGTGCTCCGAGGCCCATGCTAAGGCCTTAATCTCATTCCTCAAGACGGCCCATGTACCACATGAGACATCTGCGGTCCAGTTCACTGATTGCGTAGCAAATCTGACAGCAGACAACGGCTTAGGTTTCTCAGATGCTGACTTGACCGCGAAGGGAAGAGACCATAATGATGCTCTGCATGTCTCTATCGAATGCAGGGGCACTACCTTGGCACATGTGTTGGTGGATACTGGGTCATCCTTGAATGTGCTACCCAAGAAGGCTTTAGACCGTCTAGATTGTGAAGGCCTGGAATTAAAACCCAGCAATATCATCGTCAGAGCCTTTGACGGTTCAAAAAGAATGGTTCATGGAGAGGTTGATATTTCGATTCGTGTGGGTTCTCAGGTGTTTGACTCTACTTTTTATGTGATGGATATCTGTCCATCTTACTCTTGTCTATTAGGTCGACCCTGGATACATAATGCTGGGGCAGTGACCTCTACCTTGCACCAGAAGCTGAAGTACCCCGTTAGAGGGAAGATCGTCACTGTGCAGGGAGAGGAGGAATATATGGTGAGCCACCTGAATTCCTTCAGATACATTGAGATGGACGTGGAGTTTATTGAAACCCCCTTTCAGCATTTCGAGGAGGTGCTTCCAATTACAGCAGCATCAGAAACAGCAACGGAAGAAAGTGTTCCTTTGGAGATGGCATCCCTAAAGGATGCCCGGGCTGTGGTTCAAAAGGGTGAATGTGCTAACTGGGGCAGGCTTCCAGACTTCACACAGAAAACTGATAAATTTGGGCTGGGTTTTACCACAGAGGGTCAGAAAGCTATGCGGAAAGCGAAGACCGGAAGACCTCCTGTGTTCATTACAAATCCAGGAGTGAATGCTGTTGGGGAAGACAACGAAGTGGATGAAGCGGAATTCAATAGCTGGATCTACCCGACAACCGAAGGCAGATTGAACAATTGGATTGCTAAGGACCATACTCCTGTTACCTTTGTGACGCAGTAATAAATTTCTTTGTTTTGCTATTTTGTAATAAACAATAAATAAACTCTATGGCCCGGTGTCTTACCCGAGGCACCGTGGTTTCATTTGTGAGGGCATATAAATTGTCATTTCATATATCATAAATGAAAATCTTGGACGTATTTTCGTATTGCAAATCTTATGCTCCTTTTCTGTCTTTCTTTCCTTTACATATATTTCGAAACAGCTGTATTTACACACACACTCACTCATACAGGTTTCAATCCACTCTGGATCTTACTGGTAACGACTCTGCTACTGCCAGTTATGACTTTGAAAATCCGATCAACTTAGCCGAAGACGAAGGTGAAGATGATTGTGAAGTGCCTGGTGAGCTCGCAAGACTGTTACTTCAGGAAGAAAAGGCAATTCAACCCCATGAAGAGCCAGTGGAAACCATAAACCTGGGTACAGAGACAGACAGGAAAGAGGTAAAGATTGGTGCCAACCTAGAGCTCAGCGTGAAGCAACGGTTGACTCAAATGTTACATGATTATATGGAGATCTTTGCCTGGTCCTACGAAGACATGCCCGGATTGGATACCGATATTGTGGTCCATCACTTGCCAACTAAGGAAGACTGCCCTCCAGTTAAGCAAAAGGTCTGTCGGATGCGTCCAGAGATGTCTGAAAAGATTAAAGCCGAGGTTATGAAACAGTTTGATGCTGGGTTCCTTGCAGTGACTTCTTACCCTCAGTGGGTTGCTAATGTGGTGCCGGTACCTAAGAAGGACGGTAAGTTCAGAATGTGTGTCGATTACAGAGATCTGAACAGGGCCAGCCCCAAGGACGACTTCCCCTTACCTCACATTGATGTCCTTGTTGACAATACAGCTCAACACAAGGTATTCTCTTTCATGGATGGCTTTTCAGGTTACAATCAGATCAAGATGGCACCTGAAGACATGGAAAAGACTACATTTGTTACTCAGTGGGGCACCTTCTGTTACAAGGTCATGCCATTTGGATTAAAAAACGCTGGGGCAACCTACCAACGTGCCATGGTTGCTTTATTTCATGACATGATCCATCATGAGATAGAAGTGTATGTTGACGACATGATCGCAAGGTCCCAAACTGAGGAAGAGCATCTAGATCATCTGCAGAAGTTGTTTGACCGGTTGAAACTATATAAGCTGAGGTTGAACCCGAACAAATGCACCTTCGGGGTAAGATCTGGGAAGTTGCTAGGCTTCGTGGTCAGTGATAAAGGTATTCAAGTGGACCCTGCTAAGGTCAAAGCTATTCAAGAGATGCCAGTTCCTAAGACAGAAAAGGAAGTCAGAGGCTTTTTAGGACGCCTGAATTACATTGCTCGGTTCATCTCACACCTAACTGCTACCTGTGAGCCAATCTTCAAGCTGCTGAAGAAAGATCAGGTAGTACGTTGGAACGATGAATGTCAGGCCGCTTTCAACAGAATCAAAGAGTATCTCCAAGAACCACCTATCCTTATGCCACCGGTTGAAGGGAGACCTCCGATACTATATCTGACAGTGCTTGACAACTCAATGGGGTGTGTGCTGGGGCAGCATGACGAGTCTGGCCTAAAAGAGCATGCCATTTATTACCTTAGCAAAAAGTTTACCGACTGTGAGACCCGATACTCAATGCTTGAGAAAACTTGTTGCGCTTTGGTATGGGCTGCTCGCCGGCTAAGACAGTATATGCTGACTCACACTACCTTGTTAATCTCAAAGATGGATCCTATAAAGTACATATTCGAAAAGCCCGCTCTGTCTGGGAGAATTGCAAGATGGCAGATGATCTTGACGGAATACGACATTCAGTACACGACCCAGAAAGCCATCAAGGGAAGTGTATTGGCAGACCACTTGGCACATCAAGCTGTAGATGACTATCAGTCAATGAACTTCGAGTTTCCGGATGAAAGCATCATGATAGTGACTGATTGTGAAGTACCTGGACCGGATGAAGGACCTGAACCAGGATCCCGATGGTCTATGCACTTTGACGGAGCCTCCAACGCTTTGGGAAACGGTATCGGCGCCATCATCATATCTCCTCAAGGCACTCATACTCCACTCACTGCCCGGCTATGTTTCAACTGCACTAACAACATGGCGGAGTATGAGGCATGCATCATGGGTCTTCAAGCTGCGATTGACCTAAGGATTAAGTTTCTGAGTGTTTTCGGAGATTCCGCTCTTGTGATCAATCAGATCAAAGGAGAGTGGGATACGAAACATCCAAATCTTATTCCTTACAGAGAATGTGTGTTGACCTTGATCCCCCACTTCACAGAGATCACCTTTGAACACTTTCCAAGAGAAGAGAATCAGTTGGCGGACGCGTTAGCTACAATGTCTTCTATGTTCAAGGTCAAATGGGATAATGAGGCTCCCCGAATCATCATCTGGAAACTGGACGAACCGGCATACTGTTGCAATCTCGAGACTGAATTGGTAACTGAGAAGCCTTGGTACCATGAAGTAAAGAGATATCTAGAAGCTCAAGAATACCCTGAAGGCGCCTCAGTCAATGATAAGAAGTTACTGAGAAGGTTCGCAGCCAAGTTCTTCCTTAGCAACGGCATCTTGTACAAGCGAAACCACGATTCAGCCTTACTGCGCTGTGTGGATAAGACTGAAGCAGAAAGAATCATGGAAGAGCTACATGAAGGGACCTTTGGTACACATTCCAGTGGGCACACTATGGCTAAGAAGATCCTACGGGCAGGATACTACTGGTCCACAATGGAAGCTGACTGCTACCAACATTCCAGGACATGCCATAAGTGCCAGGTTTACGCAGACAAGGTGTATGTCCCTCTGGTTCCCCTGAACGTCCTGACTGCGCCTTGGCCATTTGCAATGTGGGGCATAGATATGATCGGCGAGATTAAACCTACAGCATCTAATGGGCATCACTTCATCCTAGTGGCGATTGATTATTTTACGAAGTGGGTTGAAGCAGCATCCTATGCTACGGTAACCAAGACTGTGGTGGCACGGTTCATTCGGCATAACCTGATCTGTCGGTACGGCGTCCCAGAGAGAATTATTACAGACAACGGTACCGATCTGAATAACAAGATGATCGCTGAGCTCTGCGAGTAGTTCAAGATACAGCACCACAATTCTTCTCCTTACAGACCGAAGATGAATGGGGCTGTAGAAGCAGCAAATAAGAACATCAAGAAAATCGTGCAGAAGATGACAGTGACCTACAAAGATTGGCACGAGATGTTACCGTTCGCTCTGCATGGGTACCATACCTCAGCTAGGACGTCAACCGGGGCAACTCCTTTCTCCTTGGTTTATGGTATGGAGGCAGTCTTACCGATCGAAGTACAAATACCCTCTCTCCGGATAATGAAGGATGCAAATCTGAATGAAGATGATTGGATCCAGACACGACTTGATCAGCTCAATCTCATTGATGAAAAGAGACTTGCTGCTATCTGTCATGGTCAGACGTATTAGAAACGGATGATCAGGGCATTTAACAAAAAGGTCAGACCACAGGAATATCAAGTTGGGGATCTGGTAATCAAGAGAATCATCCTTCCTCAGAGTGATCCAAGGGGCAAATGGACCCCTACGTACGAAGGGCCATTTGTGGTTAAGCATGTGTTCTCGGGAGGAGCAATGATATTGACCAATATGGATGGTGACGACCTTCCTCACCCCGCCAATGCAGACATAGTAAAAAGATACTACGCATGAGAAAAAGACCCGCTAGGCTGACATGCCTAGGCAAAAATTAGGGCTTCCCGTCAAACCAAAAGGGTTCGGGCAAAATGAAGGGATGAAATGAAAAAAATCTGTACACCCGGCAAGTCGAAAAACTGAAAAGGCGGCTTGGGCAAAAATGGGTATCCCGGTGGACTGAAAACCCGAAAGGGCGGTCCAGGCAAAAATTAGGGATAAAAGCGTAATACTATGTCTCATTGATCACTTTGCATCCAGAATCCGGTATCTACATCAAGTTCAGACGGCATCGATCAATCAGCTTCACCTTCAACCAAGGTCATCAAGTGATGAGACGCTCGGAGTTATAAAGGCAATAGAAGAGTTGAAACCCAGTGGATCATTCATTTTCACACAGCTGTTTTATTTTCTTTTGTACAAAACTTGTATAAACTCTTTTGTTCGGCGGCGCTCGCTTACTAGGACGTCAGCCTCTTGTACACAAAACGCCTATTTTCAGGCCATTCAAAAATCAATACAAATATACTTTTCAGTTAAAAGTGCCAATTGTTTTTTTCTTTTTCTGTTTTGTTTTGCGAAGAACGTCCAAGGTTCAATTTGTGATATATGCATTGACAATAATTTGCTAACTCATAAATATTTGCATACGAAACAAAGGATTAATTACAGATGACACTAGAAACAGGGGCAATGAAGAGTTGTCTAAACAATCTAATTGTTCTATCCTCCAAGGTACCAAGGTAGGTTTAGCTAAAAAGCATGACCAATACATCTTAATTCCCCAGAGAGTAAGTCAGCAGTCAGTGCATTCTTCTCCAAGCAGAGTTATCAAATCTCAAGGAAGTTGAGTATCCTCCAGTAGATCTCAATACTTCCCCAGCACATACATTCTTAACAAGCATTCCCGGCAATTTTGGTCTAAAGATTGTTCCCCGGCGGTATATCAATATTCAAAGGAATTACTTCCCCGCATCCAAAACTTCCCCAAGAGAGTCCAATCCAGTTCCCCAGGAAGGTTGGAATTCATACCCCCAAGCAGTAAGCTTATCCCCAGTAGATTCTGGAAGCTTACCCCACGCAAGAGCACGAACGCGTCGTCCGGCTTTATTCAGAGAGTTATTTCCTTAGCAGGATATAACTGGGTTATCCTCAGCCAAAAGCCATGGAAAGAGCGTCCCCGACGAAATCTCTTTACCCCCAGCGAAGTCTACTCGCACTTCCAACACAACAAGGATATCCCCAGCAAATCATTATCAACGACTCAGCAAAGTATCCCCCTCCCCACAGAGTATTGCTTCCCAGCATGGTCGCTAGAGTATTTTTCTCCCCGCAGAATCTTCCATTTGCCAGGTTTATTCCCCAACGAAGTCATCTTCTCCTACCGGTATTCTGGCAACTATCATCCCCGGCGGAAGCAAAATCTATTCTTCAACATCAGCCCAGGAGTGACTTCCCGGCACCCGTCAAGGATTTACTTTCCTAGACGAAAAATACATTCATAAACATCTTCATACATTATAGCACGCATATACGCATCATGAACATACAATCCCACGTATTCAGAGAACATCTCACACGTCATACCACATGACATCGCATACGACTAACGCTTGCCTTTTCAGGACAAAAGTACAAAATTGATTACCATCAATGGTCGCAACTAAAGATCCGATTCCTGAATCTTGCCAGGGTGTATCTGTTGATGACCAATTACCAGATCCGATTCCTGTATCTTGCCAGGGTGTGTCTGAAGAGTTCGAGGATCCGATACCTGAATCATGCCAGGGTGTATCCGTTGAAGACTAACATTACCAGATCCGATTCCTGTATCTTTCCAGGGTGTGTCTGAAGAGTTCGAGGATCCGATACCTGAATCTTGCCAGGGTGTATCCGTTGAAGACTAGCATTACCAGATCCGATTCCTGTATCTTGCCAGGGTGTGTCTGAAGAGTTCGAGGATCCGATACCTGAATCTTGCCAGGGTGTATCCATTGAAGACTAGCATTACCAGATCCGATTCCTGTATCTTGCCAGGGTGTGTCTGAAGAGTTCGAGGATCCGATACTTGAATCTTGCCAGGGTGTATCCGTTGAAGACTAGCATTACCAGATCCGATTCCTGTATCTTGCCAAGGTGTGTCTGAAGAGTTCGAGGATCCGATACCTGAATCTTGCCAGGGTGTATCCGTTGAAGACTAACATTACCAGATCCGATTCTTGTATCTTGCCAGGGTGTGTCTGAAGAGTTCAAGGATTCGATGCCTGAATCTTGCCAGGGTGTATGAGTTGAAGACTAACATTACCAGATCCGATTCCTGTATCTTGCCAGGGTGTGTCTGAAGAGTTCGAGGATCCGATGCCTGAATCTTGCCAGGGTGTATCCGTTGAAGACTAACATTACCAGACTCGATTCCTGTATCTCGCCAGGGCACGTCTGAAGAATTCGAAGATCTGATTCTTGTAACCAGTCAGGACATATCTACACAAAAGCATCTGAAAATCAGCTCCTGCAACGTGTCAGGTAATCATTTTCTATTTTGCAGGTATACAGGTTCTCGCTAAGGAATCTCTTATGCGATCAACATCCAGATGGCATCTATAAGCCCATCATCCTATTCATCAACCTCCAAATGGCATCTATAAGCCCATTCCCATCACACTGCTACTATGTGAGCGCAAATTTCTGGGCACTCTAGTGTTCAATCATCTTCTACCCTCGGATTACGAAAGGCACGTCAGCCAATCTGCATCCTCAGGTCTAAGAAGATTGAACAGGGGCAACTGTTGTACCCCAAAATTTGCCCTCCCATATTCTTCAAAGATTTGCAAAGTCAAGCTTCAAAATTCCCCAAGGGTTGCACAGTTCAAGGGCCTCCTAAGCAGTCAAAGTTAGGGTTTGTGTTCTGGTCAAGAAAATGAAGTTTTCAAAGGTCCAATCAAGTCTCACATGCTTACAAATATGGTCAAGCATCCTCATACCAAGTTTCAAGACTTTCAGCACAAAATTGCACAGTCAAAAACCCTAATTGCACTACAGTCAACTGTAGGGGCAAAATGGTCATTTGACAGTCAAAAGTTCAAATTTTTGGTCAACATATCATTTTGAAGCCACAAACATCATTTGATCAATGCTTGATCATGATTCTCAAAGCTTGGCTCAAAAATCATCAAGATGCAAAAGTTTCCTTATTTGGACAGCTGAAAAAGTCAACTGTAAATTGACCAGGGCATAACTTTCACATGGATTATCAGAAAAATTCCATCCAAAGCTCATTTTGAATAGAAAGACATTTCCTACAACTCATCTTCATACTTCAAGTCCAAGAAATGCTCTCACAAAAAGTTATCAATTTCAACATTATAGGTCATTTTCAAAAGTCAACAAAAAGGGACTTTAAGTCAAAGGCCATAACTTGATATTGGTAAATCAAAATGACATGGGACCAAAGGCATTGGTTATAGGACTCAAATACCTTTCCAAAATGTCCAAGAACATGAGAAAATCTTAAAAATTGAGCAAGTTATGCCTTGTGGAAGTTGGGAAATTTTTGGATATTTTGAAAAGTCAACATTGATTCAAATGACCTAAAATTGCTAATGGGCCCATTTTTCTTCCATAATTCATCATCCATGGCATGTGCACGACCACTTGGCCCAAAGGGAAGTATTTCTTCATTTTTTATTTATTTATTTGAATTTTTATTTATAATAATTCATTTAAATCAAATTAAATACATGAAAAATATTTAACCTAAGTATTCCAATCTTTTTGTGCACAAAATCTACTCAATAATTCGTGTGAAATCAAATAGGGAAAGATTTGGAGAGAATTGATCTTAATTTGTACAAAAGCACATGGAAAATATTTGAAAAAAGATCTTGAAAATCAAATTTCCAAAAACCATGAATGCAATTGATTTGTTTGGTTTTTCTTGACCTAATTGATTCAATACAAAAGCCTAAACGAAAACCTAATGCAAAGAACACACGCAGCTGCTCAGAAACCTGAAAACAAAAACTTGAAATTTGGTTAAGAAACTCAATTCTGAAAGTCACATTCGAGGGCGATTCAAGGCACGATTTTTGTTTCTTTAGCTTGCTGAAGGTTCACTAAACATTTTCCAATCACAAACACTCATCAAAACGCCCAGAATTGGTACCATGGATTCAAACTTTTTCATGAAAAATGCATCATCGTGTTTCATATTTTAGGCATTTTCATTGTGTTTTCTTGATGCATTCACACTAATTAACTTGTTCTGAAACTAACCATATGCCTGGATTGGATTATTATATGCTATATGTAATTTCACCATTATTGAATTTTAGGGTTTACAGGACCTTAGATTGGGGTTTTTCACATAAGAAAAAATTGGACTTCAAGACCTACCCCATTAGAATCAGCGCATCTGGACGATCTTAAACCCACCCTCGCGCTCAATTTATGAGCGTCACAGGGCCATTCGCTATTTTCTTGTATCTTACCTATGGCAACGTTTATAAAACCGTTGCTAGTTTGTTCTTGTTTCAGGAAAAATAAAACACAACAAAGAAGAAGGGTACGTGGCCAGCCATGACTGGATGCTTTGAATCTTGGCGCGCGATTTTCTGATTTAGGCCACTAGCATTCGTTTTGTCTTATAATGATTTTCATGCATATAATATACAAAGTAAACAATTGGTTCAGTGGCAGGGCACATACGCTGGCAACATCCATGACCTGGGTTCGAGCCCCAGGTTTTCACTTTCTCAATATTATTTTCCAATTAACAATCTCATGCAGGTCCAACGTTATTGTTCCATGATACACCTTCCTAATCACGCGTCCACGCGTCCAGCTTCATCAATCACAAGGCCAAGAATTGAGACACATGGTGAGTCCCCGTTAACGCGCCACATGTTACTCAAAAAGTCCACCAGGCTTTGTTAAATGGGCCAGATTGCTAAAGGCCATACCTCCACATTGGGGACTGACACCCCCCTAGGTTTGCCATGTTTTTTTTAATTAATTCTATTTTATTTTAATTATTATTTGTTTAATTAATTAATTATTTTCACAAAAAATATAAAAAACACATAAAAGTCAGAAAAAGAGAAAAAATATAATAAATATTTTATTTTAATATTTTTTGTAATAAATTTGCATGTAATTAAATTTAGTTTTAAATTAGGTTAATTTTAATTCTTTTAATAAAAAAAATCTAAAAAAACATAGAATTAGGGTTTTAATTAATTTCATCTTTTTTTCCTTTTTCTCCCATAATAATTAAATAATTTTATTTATTTTTATAATTAAATTTACATATAATAATTAGATTAATTTTAGGTTAAAAAACTTCAATATTTTCTTAATAAATTAAAAATAATTAGGATTAGGGTTTGCATCTTATTTTAATTTTAATTAATTCTCTTTTTTCATTTAAATCCTAAAATACTAAAAAATACCAAAAAACAAGTTCTTTCTTTCTTTTAATTTTAATTAATTCCTCATTAGTTTAATTTGTGCAAAAGGGTCCAACGCCCTCGTTCTTAATTTCTTATTAATTCGCATATTTATTTTATTCCGTTTAAATATTTATGTATCTCTCCCAAGGCCATGTAATCTTTTAACTTGCTCGCACTTTTAATTCTTTATTTTCTTTTATTTCTTTATTTTTCCTGTCAAATCGGGTTCGAGAAACTTTTGGCGATGTGGACCCGCGCCTTTTGTAATAGCTTAGAAATTTCACTTTCCGCAAACTTTTAACTGTTAACAAACGGCATGAAAGACTGTATGGACAAAAAAATAAAAACAAGCGTAGAACACCAATAACATGACAAGATAAATGCAAATGAAAACGACACACAAATCGCACACACCACCCCTAGGGTATGCCTCACTGTTGCCTTACCTCGAAAGGTGATCGTCGAGTAGAGGATGTCTTAGTAAGTCCTCATGATCCGGGAACCTGGCATGAGGGTAGCTTCTAAGGTGTCTTCCCATTGCTCTGGTGATCACCATGTCCCGAACCTCGAATTGACCCGAACACCTCCAACGGTGGTGCTACCTACCTCTCAATGGTGGGATGGCACTACTTTAAAGGACATTTACACAGACGAATTCCTTAGGGTAGGTAGGTTCTCGTAGATACTTGCTCTAATTTCAAAACAAATTCAAAAATACTTTTCACACCAACACATTTTCAAAAGCTTTCGAAAGCAATTTTTCAAACACTCGTGAGGACCGATACAAGAGTCGAACTGGAATCTTCAAAGAAACTTTTTAAAACCCACAGTTGAAAAGCAAACAAACCATTTTTGAAAACACAATGAGCAAGTATCTAAGAGCCCATGGATAACCATGGATAGAAAGGGTGCTAACACCTTCCCTTTCTATAATCTACCTCCCGAACCGAGAGCAATCTCTATAAGGAATTTTTCTGTGCTTTTGTCCTTTCCATTTGGAGAAAATAAAAGACGGTGGCGACTCTTGCTTACCGCGACATTTCGCGAACCAGCTTTAAACAGTCAGTTCCAGATCCACCGATCACACATGGTCTAGAACCGTTCAGCCCTGATTTGTACTCATATTGGTTCTTCAATGGGTGTTAAACCATCGGCTGTCAGGTCCTCTCGAGTGTCGACATCGACCAGATTCACCTTTAAAAGACTTTCAGTTGCTGAGCGATCCTTTTGCGACTTCTTTTTCAGTTTTAGGTTGTCTTTATAGCAGTTACGCGCTAGCCCCTGGTCTCCTTTGATTACTCCAACACGTCCATCATCTAACGGGTATTTCATGGTTAGATAAAGAGTGGACAAGGAGGCTTTTAGAGCATTAAACGCCGGCCTGTCGATGATGATGTTATATGGTGATTCTGCATTGAATATCAAGTATCTCACTTTAATGCATTTTCCTTTATATCCACTCCCAAAGATGGTTGTGATAGGATAGTTACCCAACACCTGGGCCTGCTCCTCGGAGTAACCGACCAAAGTGCCTTTGAAAGGTAACATCTTGGAAGTGTCCATGTTCATACCTTTGAAGGAATCCTAATACAGGATTTCAGCAGAGTTGCCCGGGTCGATCAACACTTGTTTAACACTCCAATCATGTATTTGTACCTTTATGACCACTGGGTCATTTTTATGGGCTAGCACGTTTTCTGAATCTCGCCTTGAAAATCTGATAGTGACGTAGTTCTTTTCCTCCCTCGGTGGTGACCTCTGAGAGACAGACATTATTGTTCTAACATACCTCTTTCTTGTTGAGCTTGTTTCACCTCCGCAAACAAACCCTCCCGCAATAGTGTTGAGATTGTGGTGTGCTACCCTGGTTTCACGCAGCTCCTCGACGCTCTTTCTCTTCTTGGTAGAGAGATTCATTGAGTTTGACTTTCTCTGGGAATGAATTTTTTTTCTGATAACCCTCCGACATCCTTCACGTATGACAATATTTTTCCTTTCTAGACAAGTATCTTGATTTCTTTTTTTCAATTGGTGACAATATTCCGCGTGATGGCCCTTCACGCGGTGATACACGCACCAAGAAGTTTCATCTTTTCCCATTATAGCCCCTACCATCCTGGGTCGGGGAGGTTTCGGAAATAGCTTGAGGTGATATACTTCACACAATGTGTTTGATCGCTTTGCATTGAGTGGAGTGTAGACCTCATGAGGGTTGTCGTAAGGCCTCCGAGAAGGTCTCGTCGGGGGTCTATCTATGGACACGTGCTTCTGATGATATTTTCTTGATTTGGTTCTCTCTTACCTGGTTTGGGACCTTTCTTTAACATCTCAGGATCTCTTTTTCATATTTCTTTCCTTGCCCTTGATGTAACATTATTCCCTATTAATCAACTCGTCTATATTTGTGTCTGGTTTATGTGCCAGAGACTCATTAAAGTGGTCGGCCTTCAAGCCGTTCTGGAACCCCCCCCCCAAATATTTCTTTATTTGGGTGTGAAATCTTTATGATTTATCCTACAAGTTTTGAATTACCATAACTGTCGTACTAACTTGACACCTCAGAGACCCGACTATAAACTCGTCGACCAACTTCGCTCAGTATTCTCGCCCTATTCGTTCCCAAGAATTTTAGAATATACCGATAGTCTTATAATATTGCTAGCAACAATTTGAAATATTTAGTTACTAAGACATACGAAGAATCATACGAGATTTTTCGGGACTTAAAATCAAAATTCAAACTATATAATAGAGTTTCTTGATAAGCAAGAGGTAGTTACATACAAATCTTGTCTTTGATGACTAGAAGAATAAGCCGTTACAATTTATCTGGAATTGATAAAATTTTAATTTCCTTACATTTTGTTTAATTTTAATTAGAGACTATGTCAATTTGGATGTTGTTGTAAGCATCGAGTACTCTTATATACTCTTTTCAATAAAGTTTTTTCTTATGAAAAAAAAAACTATAATTAGAACTAAATAAAATCACAAACAAAAACTTTAAAAATTAAAACAATCAACAGAAAAACGACAAAACTTAATTTTTCTTTTGGATGATTATTCCAAACTAAAAGCTGTTGTACCCCAAAAATTTGCCCTCTTGTTTCTCATTCATGATGTTATCCTAGGGTTTCTCAAATACCTAATGTGGCTCAAAAGTTAATCAAATAGATTCTCTTCCTAGGCAACTAGTCAACAATTAGGGTTTTGCACTTCTCAAAGAAAATTGAGTCGTCAAGGTTTCAAATAAGTCATCATGTCTCCTTAAAGTTTTTTAAGTCAGTCTTCAAACCTCGCATTGCAAATTCGCCCGATCCATGGCCCAGATAACTGAAAACTGCTACATTGACTTGAAAATCGCCCTTGTGCGAGAACAATTTCAAACGATCATAACTTCTTTATTATTCAATATTTTTGAGCGGTTTTTCTTGCGTTTGATTCTTCTTGATGCCCTATCAAATTTATCTTCACGTATCAAGAGTTGATTATGCGCAGAAGATCACCAAAATTCGAATGCGTTAGAAGTTGCATCATGAATTTTGACCTAATTTCAAACAACAGTCGTCTGACCTCTAAGAATTGTGATTTTTTTCCAAATTACAAGACCTTGAGACGTTTATTTCTGGTCATGGTCATATGTGATGTCGTTCATGGGTTTATCTTCAAAGAGTTGAAGGAAAATTGGGCTTGGAATATTTTAAAGCTATTGAATCATTGTAAGGCATTTGTTTGATTTTTAATTTTTCTTAACCACAGTTTACTGAGGATTGATGTTGTTCTTAGGAGCATGTTTGTTTGGATAAGATGTGAAGATTAAGACTGTCATTTTAAACAACCATGATTGTGGATTCAATTAATCAATTGGGTTTGAGCTCTTAAACATTTATTTGTTTAAGAATGCAAAATACATGATTTATCTGATCATATTGTGTTTGCTTAAAATGCAAGTTACCAAGCAAGATTTTTATCCAAAGTATTCAATCAAAGATTGCAAGTTCCGTGCAATAAATTCTACTACACCAAATTTTATTCAATTATTTGATATTTTTACATTACAAATGAATTTACAATTTGTTTGTCTTGTTTACAAAAAATTCAAGTTTACAAAGAGAAGCTTCCTTTTCAAGTCTTCATCTTCATCTTCAAGTAAGCCATCCAATCTTTGTTTACATCCAAGCCTCGCTTGCCGTTCATGAAACAAGAAAAGGAAAGTTAGCGAGATTCAAGTGAAATAATATGCGAAAAAAATAATCCATCATTAGGGTTTGCGGCTTGGAATCAGAATGTTTTGTTTGTTTCATCACATCCCATTTTCCCCCAATTGCAAATCACAAGAAAGTTGTCTTTCTTGGTTCACAAAAAGGGAAAAAGGAAAAATTTACAAGAAAGTTCAAAGCACACAACAAGCAAGTACAAATGCACAAAATTGCAGCAGTCCAAAGCTACCCAGGGCAGCTAACAGCATGCCAACACAAGCCTACAGCAACACAGTATGCAAGCAAAACTACAACAGTTCAAAACTGCCTAAGGCATCTAACAACAGGCCAGCAACAGTCAAGCTGCCTAAAGCGTGCAAACCAAATTACAACAAGTCAGCATGCAAACAAACTGCTCAAAACTGCAACAGAAAACCAAAACAAAAAGCAACAACAACAAAATGCAAACCAACAACAAGCAAAATAGCAGGGCCAAAAATGCAAACAGGCCACAGCACAAATAATAGGCAGCAGGTAAACCACAGTCCAAACAGCAGGCTAGTGCAAAAATGTAGCAATACTATAATATAGCAAGGAGGCAAGCATTCTCAAACAAACAATTGTCATCATTTTCCTAAGTTAGCAAACCCTTCAGAAAAGTATATAATAAGCAAAAAGAAATTTGGCTTTGTATCATAGAAATATGAAGAGGGAAAGAAGAAAGATATCACTTAGGCCACTAGCAAAGTTACCAAGTCAGCTGCTATCATAAAACAGACAGCCCTGTTGTTTCTGCTACAAGCTTTGTATAACTGTCCAAAAATTGTCCAAATCCTGCCCAAGACTTGTACAAAAATGGTAAAAAACCAGAAACTGCAACAAAAAAACATCAGCATAGTATACCACAAGTTTCAAAAGACTGTTATTTTTTCCCTCCCATTTTTCTTTTCAATTTTACTGTCAATATAGAGGGAGGGAGGTCAAAAGGAAAGGGGACGAAAAAATCACTAGGAGAGAGTTACTTCCATCAAACCCATTCCATTCTTTTACAACACAAAAAATCACTGCAAATACCATCCCAAAAAAGCCATATCTCTTTTCACAGCAAGACACAAAATAACAGCAAATATACAACAAAAAAATCACCAAGAACACCATCACCAAATACCATCCCAAAAAAGCCATATCTCTTTTCACAGCAAGACATAAAATAGCAGCAAGTATACAGCAAAAAATCACCAAGAACGCCATCACCAAATATCATCATAAAAAGTCACATCTCTTTCACAGCAAGATACGAAACAACACAGAAAAAAGAAGCATAGTGAGAGGAATCCAATCAAAAAACCAGAAAAATATCACAACATAACAGTCAATCGTACAAAACTGCAACCTCTCATCAAACACAAGAAAACCAGTAATCTCGAGCAACAACACTGGGCCAGCAAAATCTACAAATCTTTAGACTCAAGTCAAACAGAATCAATATATACGAAAGCAAAAAAAAAGAAGTATAAAGAAGGAGATTCGGACACCATACCTAGAAGATCAAAGCCTCAGCTTCTATCTCCTTTCCTCCATTTTCGCAAATCGCAGCAAACCCTAGCCTCACAGGTAAATCTGAAAACCTCATTTCTCGTCATCGTTTCCTTTATGCCATGTGATAGCTCATAGATCCAGGAATAAAACCCCTGTATTCACTGTTAAGATTGACGAAAATGGAGAGTTTAATTTGAACTTGAAACAAGTTACGGTTTTCTAGTTTTTACTACTGATTGAAGGGTTCATAGAGAAGTTGATAGAGGTTTGAATCAATAGAAGTTAGGACGTTTGGCTTCATGGTTAGAATCCGGCGACTGTGGAACAGGGGGGCGAGGAAGAAGGCGTCATTTCTGGGGGCGAGAGGAAGAAGAGAGAAGACTGAGTGATTTTGTGTTTCCTCTTTTAGGTTACACATTAACTTAACCTAACCTAGATTTAACTAATAAAACTTAGGTTTAGCCTTTTATGTTTTTTAATTAATTTATTTTAGTGTCATTTTATTTAGTTACTAAACATTAGTTTAGGTTTAATACATCTTAAGTTTAGTTTACCTTAATTAGCTTTGTTTTAGGTTAATTATTTTTCTTTAGTTTGTACTTAATATTAATTTAGGCTTAATACATTTTAGGTTTAACTTTTTTTTAATTAGCTTGTTTTAGGATTATTTTCATTTGGTTGTATTTAACTTAATTTAGATTTAGTCAATAATTTTTAGAATTAGTTTTATTTAATTAGTTTGTTTAAGATAATTCTATTTAGAATTTTAAATTAGTTTTTTTTAGATTACTTTAAATGACTTTTTAATTTAAATTTAATTTTCGTTAATATTTAATTACAATTAAAAAAAAGGTTTAAAAATCAATTTATTTTCTCATAAACAAAAATACTCAAATTTTTTATACTTTGTCAATTAATTTTTTATAGACAGTTATAATTCTAGTTAAATTGTTAAAATTCGATTTGGTTGTATTGTTTGCTATTTGAATTTGGTGATCGCGTTCGACTCATCCTCATTCATCAATTTGTACCCCCATTCCCGAAAGTGTTGTAATAGCTTATAATTTCCATTTATGCAATTTACTGTTTTCTTTATACTGTATAGTAATTAGGCGTGCATGGCAAATTCAAAATCAATCGCTAGATAACCTAATTTCAAAAGACAAAATTAACTTGAATCAAACACACTTTTCACACGCACACCTCTAGGGTAACCTCGCTCGTTGCCTCGGAAACCCAGTCATGTCCCTCGAATATGTGACGCTTTAGCAAAGGCCCTTCGATAAAATATTGTAGTCCCTCGATGATCCTCGATGTTGCCTTCGATAAAACGATCTAGACCCTTACAAAAATTTCTAAAAGCGTCTCATAAGTTGCTTTCGATGACTGTAAAATTGACCCGCGCCTATCCCTTCACATCCAACGATGGGGTTTCTTATCAAATAAATAGTAAGATAATAACATCTAAAGGAGGAAGAAAAGAACATTTAAGGCCTTTCGAGTAGGTAGATTCTCTCCTAGTTACTCGCTTACTCACAACAAAAAAAGCTTTTTTCATACCAATACTTTCATCTCAAAACATTTTCAAAAGAGAAAACATTTTGTATACGTTCTTATAGAGACAAGAACCATTGCAAAAACATCTTTTCAAAACCACTTTCAAAAACACATTCCACAAACACATCTTTAAACTATTTTTCGAAACAAAACTTTGTACGCGTTCTTATATAAACGAGAACCATTACAAATACATTTTTTTCAAAAATACTTTCAAAGCCCACATCACAAGCACATTGTCAAAGCAAAAGCAAGTGATCTAGCAAGTAACTAAGAGCCCATGGAAAACCATGGATGAAAAGGGTGCTAATACCTTCCCTTTTCATAATCTACCCCTCGAACCCAAGAAGTAATCTCGAAAGGTCTTTCCTGTGCTTTTTTACCTTTCCTTTTGGTTAAAAGAAAAGTCGGCGGAGACTCTTGCTATCCGCACAAATGCGATCAAAATGCAAAACCTCAAGTCAGTTCTCCCACCGTATCACAGTGACGACCTTCCTCACCCTGTTAATGCAGACATAGTGAAAAGATACTACGCATGAATAAGACCCGCTAAGTTGACTATCCTAGGTAAAAATAAGGGCATCCCGGCGAACCAAAAGGGTTCGGGCAAAAATTAGGGATGAAAACAAAATATATCTGTACATCTGGCAAGCCGAAAACCTGAAGAGGCGGCTTGGGCAAAAAAGGGTATCCCGGTGGACTGAAAATCTGAAAAGATAGTCCAGGCAAAAGTTAGGGATTTGAAGTGTATCACTATGTCCCATTGGATCACCCTTCGATCATACTTCAGTATAAACTATCAAGCTCAAACGACATCGATCAATCCAGTCAGCTTCAGACAAGTAGCAAAGTGATGAGACGCTCGAATACATAGCGGCAATAGCAGAATTGAAACTCAATAGGATTATTACACATAGCTATTTTCTTATTTTTATACACTATGTTGTATAGTCTTTACACTCACGGCAGCGTTCTCCTACTAGAACTTCAGCCACTTTGTACACAACACCTGTTATAGGCGAACTTCAGAAATCAATACAATTTTTTTTTGAAGTATAAAACAGTTTGCTTTTTTTTCTTTTTTCGGTTTTGTTTTGCAAAAAACGTCCAATGACTTATTCTTGACATATGCATTTGAATATGATTGCTAATCACAAATATTTGCATAAGAAACAGAAGGAAAGTTTCTCATGACTTAAGGAACGTTGCAAAATCTATAAAACCATTTCAATCCCGACAGTTACTCTGTTCAGCATGGTACAGGGGCAGGGACAGTCTGAGGCGAAGTCACCAGTACATGCGACCCCGTGACATCTACAATCCCCACAGAGTAGAGGAAACCAAAAGTTGTGATCTCTGCTTCCCCAAACAGGAGTTACTTTCCCCAGCAAAGTTCCTTCAGAGAGCCGATATCTATATTCCCCAACCGAGTTTTATAATCGTAAATGGTTTATAAAGCTTTATCCCAAGTAGAGTTTATTTCTCCGAATGCAGAACCTTCTCCCGAGCAGAGTTTATTTCTCTGAATATGGAAGCTCAATCCCCAACATATTTTATTTCTCCAGCTACATAAGTTCGTCCCTCGGCGGAGTTTATTTCTCTGAATCGGTAAAATATTCCAGCAAAGCATTCCCTCTCTCAAACAGAGTTATTCCCCTACAGAGTTATTCTCAGGCAGAGTTTCTCCTCGATAGAATATTCGCAAACAGAAAGGAGTAAATCCCTAGCATAGTCATATCCATTCACCACCCCCAGCGGAAATGAAGAATTCAGCTTCCCAATGCTCTTCAGCAGCAGTCCGGGATTTATTTTCCCCGACTAAGAAATACCGCAATAGCATCCCATATTCATACATCATGGCATGCGCATACATATTGCATACAGTACAATATCATTTATTTTGAGAACATCATCACAATGTATTTCATACATCATGACATTGTATACGACTAATTCTTTACCTTTCAGGGAAAAGATCAAATCAACAAGCTACGTCTAACGAAGGGCTATTCCAGGATTTTCCTCAGAAGGATATCCTCACGATATTTTCCCTGGGTCAGACAGGTCGACACTAAGATCTCTCTGATTACTATTCCAGTGGAAAGTATTCCGAGACTTTCGTCTGGGTCAATTGAATCGATACTAAGATTCTCCTAATTACTATGCCAGTCAAAGTTAACCCAAGATTTTCTCTGGGTCATCCATATCGACACTAAGATCTCCCTGATTATTATGCTAGTTGAAGATGTTCCAAGACTTTCGACTGGATCAGTTGAATCGATACAAAGACCCTCCTGATTACTATGCCAGTCAAAGTTAACCCAAGATTTTCCCTGGGTCAAACAGGTTGACACTAAGATCTCTCTGATTACTATTCCAGTTGAAGATATTCCAAGACTTTCGTCTGGGTCAGTTGAATCGATACTAAGATTCTCTTGATTACTATGCCAGTCAAAGTTAATTCAGGGCCTTCCTCTGATTTAGTCAAATCGATACTAAGATTTCTATCCCAATTGAAGACAACTCGATACCTTTCTCTGGTCCAGTCAAATTGATACTAAGATTTCTATTCCAGATAAAGAAGCTATGAAGCCCAGAAACTGATCGGATAATAGTCAGCCAATAATTCAAGACACTGTGAAGCCTGGATCTTGACCAGATAACAGCTTAATCTCATCTCCCCAGTAAGTCATTGTGAAGCCTGAAATACGACTAGATAGCAGTCAGCCTTATTATCCTCAGCAAGTCACTATAAAGCCTGGATCCCGACCAGATAGCAGTTCACTTCTGTCTCTTCAAATCAAGTGATGACTCCCCAGTAGAGTAACGAACAACTGAAGCTCCTAAAACTCTATGTTCCAAAATAGAGACCAACATTCCTCAACGGAGTCCTCCTCAACAACAGGAATAGGAATTCCCACAAAGGAATATTTCATGAAATCATCATTGTTCTGGATGGCGTCTTTAAGCCCATCTTCGACGACTCTCCGTCACATTCTGATGGCATCTTTAAGCCCATCTCCGACGATCTTCCGTCATCTTTTCCAAATGGCATATATAAGCCCATTTCCAATACTATCTACACAATCAAGTATCATCTCAGACGAGTGAAAATTTCTGGGCACTTTAGTGTTCAATCATCTTCCACCTTCCGATTACGAAAGGCAGATCAAGCAATCTACATCTTCGGGTTTAAGAAGATTGAACAGGGGCAGCTGTTGTAACCCAAAATTTTATCTCTCATGTTTTTCCAAGATTTCCTCTTGCATAGGTGGTTACAATCCTTTTCCTAAAGACAAGGAAGTTTTTCAAGTGATGGTTAAGTATCCTTCGATTTCCATCTATATAAGGTCCTTCAATTGGCACCTACAAATTGCCCTTCGATTGGTATCTCCAAAGTGCCTTTCGATTGGCATCTCCAAAATGCTTTTCAATTGATATCTCCAAAATTCTTTTCGATTGACATCTACATAAGGTCCTTCGAATGGCATCTGCAAAAGGCCTTTCGATTGGCCTTATGACAAGCCTTTCAATGGGCATTGTGTCAAAGCATTTCGATTGGCATGTCAAGGTATCCTTCAATTTAGCATTGTGTCAAAGCAGCTTCGATAGGCATGTTAATTGTGTCCTTCGATTCGCATGGACAAGATCTTCCGATTGGCGTAGCAAAGGACTCTTCGATTGACATCCCAATAAATGCCCTTTGATCGGTATTTGGACAAGGGCCATTCGAAGAACTCCTTCCAGGCCATTCGAAAGAGGCCATCAAGAGGGCACTCAGAAAATATGTCCAGGCCAGATTCTTGCCTTGTTTGTTCACAATTCCACAAGAGCTGATTCGACCAGGGAATTCTCTTCAAAAGGACAGGAAATCAAAGCAAAGGGTGGTTCAATCGAAGGAGCCCTAGTATTGAAGCTGGCACAATTTAACTTAGAACCATTAAGGAGAACAAGGTTCTAATAAGGAAAGTCTTAATTGGTTCGAATTGAAGTTTAAGGCTGGCAGGGAAGGCAGATTCGAAGGAAGGAAGGGGATTTGTTCCAAAACAAGCCAGAAACCTCACAATCAAAATAATCTTCTCTCAAGCAAATAAGGAATGAAGTGTGCTAGCAAATCAGAGGGAAAACGCATTGGAATGAAATATCATGATTTGGCCTATTTTAGAAACAAAAGATACAAGACAAATCAAATCTTTTCTCACTCAATCTTCAAGATTTAATTCAGTTTTGTTAACCTAATTATGTCTACTATATATGCATAACAAACCCTGATCATAAGAGGAGGATTTGGTTGTGTAGAATAACCTTAAGAATCTCAAAATTTTGACAAAAAAGTGGTGATCGATTTTTGCTTTAGAGGAAGATTCAAGGCGTTTCAAAGACTGCAATCCATTCCTGGGCGTATTTGGAAGCTATCTGGACCACTCTCACGCATCAACATATCCAGAAACCTCCCATAGAAGTATCACGGTTTTCTCCTGTTCTTGAACTTGATTTTGACTACACATGCATGATAAACAAATTTAAAGTATGTATTTATGTTTGTGTGACCATTTAGAACATGTTTGCATGATTAATTGTGTGTTTTGATGTATATTTAACTGACTTTCATTGCTAGGGTTTGAAGCTTCATTTTAGGGTTTTTTATTTCAGGCAAAATCAGGACAAAAGGAGAGTATCATTGTACTCACGAGATCAAACCCATTTGATCTGTATTCTTGGATTAATTTTTTTTGCGTGATTATGATTTTTGAGATATGCAGGTTTATAGTTACAACGCCTGTTCGTAGGTAAAACCCCTTGCCTAAAACGACAGTCCAGTGAAAAATATGAGTGCGTGTCAAAACCGGGTTGGGTAGTTTGAATGACGCGCGTTCTATTATTAGACTGATCTCTTATTACATATAATATATATTGTTTGTTTATATTAACAATTGAACAATTGGCTCAGTGGTACAAGTAAAGGTTGTTCAGCGCGCGTGTGTAGGAGGTCAGGGGTTCGATCCCTGCCTCCTACATGTTATTTTTCTTAACAATCCTTTGCAGATCCCATGCTATCCTTCTAAGGGTGCTCACTGTATGCCTCAAGATCATCCCCCTTAGACCAATCAGCGCCCAGATCTAATGCTTCCAATGAAGCTCCCCATGGTGGACACTCCTGGCATGATCACACTGGATCTCACGTTGTCTTGGGCCAACAGGATTGGGCTTGGGCAGAATTTCAGCAGCACAACCCTCAATTTAGGTTCATACCCCCCTCAGGCTCATTTCTTTTCTCTTTGATTTTACTATTTATTTTTATTTAATTATTCTAATTGATTTTATTTCAAATCATTTTTTAATCAGAAAATAATCACAAAAAAATAGGATTTAGTCTTTCTTAATCAATTAATTTTTGCAAATTAATTGTTTTAATCAATTCTAATATTTTTCATTAATTAAAATCGAGTAGAATTAGGTCAAAATCAAATCTTTTTTTATATAAAATCCCAAAAATATTTTTCAATGATCAAATTAGATTTTTAGAGTTTTGAACTTTTTTTTTCCAGTTAATTCTCACGCGTTATTATTTTGTCATTCGATTATTTCTATCAATTATGTAACTGCGCCCGGTTTGTAATAGCTAATTAGGGTTTTTATTTCCACACTTTATTTTTTCAGTCATTGTTTATGTATCTACACCAAAGCCTTATAATAGCGTAGGACCCTCTATTTTCTCGCTTTTATATTATGTATATACTTGTATATAATTGTTAGCAACCTAGGCATGCATTCTTAATCAATCAATCTTAGATCACTAAAACGCAAGGTAAAATATCTGAAATAGCACACTATTACACACTTTCACCCCTAGGGTATTTCCCACTTGGTTGCCTTGGAAACAATGGTCATGTCCCTCGAACATAGGGATACTCTTAGCAAAGACCCTTAGTTTAAAGTCATCATAAAGATCATAGTCCCTAAATGTTCCTCAAGTTGCCTACGAGAAATGATCTTATGATGATAGTCCCTTTGAAATCTAAGGTATCCTTACATGTTGCCTTCAATGACCATTACGTCCCTTTCGATAGTCCCTCAACATCCAACGACTAGGGTTACCTACTCACTAATAGTAGGATAACACGGTCTAAAGGATAGGAGGAAATGAACAGTCTTTTTCAAGTAGGTAGATAACTGTTAGGTATTTGATCAAACAAATTTTCACACCACACTTTCAAACACTTTTTCAAACAAAGTTTTTTCAAAAAGCTTTATCACACTCTTGAGGACTGATACAAGAGTTACCATAAAGTGAATCGCCGCACTAAGGAATTTTCAAAACTTTTTCACACAAACACGAAAGCAATTTAAAAAATGAGCAAGTACCTAAGAGTCCATGGAGAACCATGGATGGAAAGGGTGCTAACACCTTCCCTTTCCATAATCTACCCCCCTTACTCAAACTCGAAAAAGATCTTTTTCTGTTCTTTTCACCCTTTCCTTTGTTGGATAAAATAAAAGTCGGTGGCGACTCTTGCTTACCGCGACATTTGCAAACAAAAAACACAAACCAATATTAACAGTCGGTTCTCCCACCGTATCACACCTTTGAAAGGTAACATATTGGAAGTTTCCATGTTCATACATTTGAAGGAATCCCAATATAGGATTTCGGTGGAGCTGCCCGGGTCGATCAACACCTCTTTAACACTCCAATCATGTATTTGTACCTTTATGACCATTGGGTCATTTTTATGGGCTAGCATGTTTTCTGAATCTCGCCTTGAAAAATTGATAGTGACAAACTTCTTTTCCTCCCTCGGTGGTGACCTCTGAGAGACAAGCATTATTGTTCTAACACACCTCTTTCTTGTTGAGCGTGTTTCACCTCCGTTAGCAAACCCTCCCGCAATAGTGTTGAGGGTGTGGTGTGCTACCCTGGTTTCACGCACCTCCTCGACGTCCTTTCTCTTCTTGGTAGAGAGATTCACTGAGTTTGACTCTCTCTAGGAAGGACTTTTTTTTTCTGATGACCCTCCGACATTCTTCACGTATGACAATATTTTGCCTTTCTAGACAAGTATTTTGATTTCTTTTTTTCAATTGGTGACAATCTTCCGCGTGATGGCCCTTCATGCGGTGATATACGCACCAAGAACTTTCATCTTTTCCCATTACAGCCCCTACCATCCTGGGTCGGGGAGGTTCCAGAAATAGCTTGAGGTGATATACTTCACACAATATGTCTGATCGCTTTGCATTTAGTGGAGTGTAGACCTCAAGAGGGTTATCGTAAAGCCTCCGAGAAGGTCTCATCGGGGATCTATCTCTGGACATGTGCTTCTGATGATATTGTCTTGATTTGGTTCCCTTTTGCCTGGTTTGGGACCTTTCTTTAGCATCTCGGGATCTCTTTTTCATATTTCTTTCCTCGCCCTTGATGTAACATTCTGTCCTATTAATCACCTTGTCCATATTTGCGTCTGATTTCTGTGCGAGAGACTCATTGAAGTGGTCGGCCTTCAAGCCGTTCTGGAAGGCCTCCACAAATATTTCTTGATTTGGGTGTGAAATCTTTATGATTTCTCCTGCAACTTTTGAATTATCGTAACTGTCGTACTGACTTAACACCTTAGAGACCCGACTATAAACTCGTTGATCAACTTCGCTCAGTATTCTCGCCCTATCTAACTTTAAGGTCATTCCCAAAAATTTCAGGATATCCATATAGTCTTATAATATTGCTAGCAACAATTTGAAATATTTAGTTACTAAGACATGCAAAGAATCATACAAGATTTTTCGGGACTTAAAATCAAAATTCAAACTATATAATGGAGTTTGTTGATAAGCAAGAGGTAGTTACATAAAAATCTTGTCTTTGATGACTAGAAGAATAAGCCGTTACAATTTATCTTGAATTGATAAAATTTTAATTTCCTTACATTTTGTTAATTTTAATTAGAGACTATGTCGGTTTAGATATTGTTGTAAGTATCGGGTACTCTTATACTCTTTTCAATAAAGTTTTTGCTTATGAAAAAAAAAAAAAAAGAAGATAATTAGAACTAAATAAAATCACAAACAAAAACTTTAAAAATTAAAACAATCAACAGAAAAACGACAAAACTTAATTTTTCTTTTGGATGATTATTCCAAACTAAAAGCTTAAAAGTTAAAAATGAGATGCATTAGTAATAATACTATTATATATGTATAGTTATGGAAGCATTAATGTCTGAAACCAACAAATCCACGTCAATGCATCGCAAGTTATTGCTGTGTCGATAGTGACAGTTTCAATATTTCTAAAAAAGCTGAATATATAACATTGAAAATTTATTCCTCAACGGTAATTTTGCCTCTTGGTTCTCCCTTCATCACCATCTACTTATGTTTCTTCTGTCAACCATTATTATTCCTCACTCCTTAAAACCTTCCACACCTTCTTTTTTTTCTTTTTCTTTCTACACTCTATAAATCACCTTAAAAACATAGATTTTTCTTCTTACTTCTAATACATGGATCTAAAACCCTACACCATCTTTGCCAATTGCTTCTTTCTCTTTCTCATACTCATGACTCTCCCTTATTTCTCTAGAGGTTTGAATCTATTTATATAACATGTGTTGTGTGTATGGTTGTTTATATACTTTATATTAATATTAAAATGTTTCTTGGTGTCATGTTGTTAATTTTAGGAGGATTGGATTCAGAGATTTATGAGATTGATTATAGAGGTCCTGAGACTCACTCGTTTGTGCCTCCACCTAATCACTCCCATGGTAAGATTCATTCACCTCATCACAAAAGCTATGCAGATGCAAACAAAGCTATGGACTTAACTACCATGAAACAAAAGGCAAGTTTTTATTAAATGAGCTATTCATTCATCATGATCTAGGAATCAATATTAGAAATGGTTATGTACAATTTTACTTGCTTGTTATATAGTACTTGTTGGAATATCATTATATGTATTTATTATTCAATAAAAGTATCTAGTCCTTCAAATTTAAGTGAGATTCATTTAAGGGGTTTGCATCTTTTAAAAATAAAAACAAATAGAAATGACCATTAGAATAGTTTTAAGTGTATAAATAAATGAACACTTATCTAAAATTGACATAGTTATATATTTATATTGGGAAAGATTAAACATATATTAACAAAATCCTTGTTTAAAAAAATACAATTACAACATAAGAATAACATAAAACTCTAAAATAAGAAAAAGAAGAAAAAAATTAAAATAGTGTCTAATGAACAAAAAAACACTATGAAAATCGTTATACATAAGCGACTCTTAATCACTTCCAAAATCTACAATATCTAACATTCTCTAAAGCAAATAATTAACTACAATTCAAAATATTTTAACACAATTGTGTAAGAGAAAAGAAAAAGTAATATAAATTCATGAAATGCTTTAAACTAATGTATTTTGTAATGAAGCATTAAAGTACAATTGTCTTTATCTCCTTCTAGTTTTATAATGATAGGCGATGTGGAATTTTTTTAATATATATATATATATATATATATATATATATATATATATATATATATATATATATATATATATATATATATATATATATATATATATATATATATATATATATATTCAACTAACACTAAACATCTCCACCTTGATTAAAAATAAAAAATTAACTTTCATTGTCATAGCTTAAAAGAACTATTATACTATAAGGATTAGTTGAAAATATACATGTTAAAAAAGTTTCACATCACTGATTTTTGTGAAGGAAGAGAGAGTTCAACGTTATATATAGGATTAAAGTTTTTCTAAGTCTCACATCGCTTAGTTTAGTGAATGAAGAGGGGGTCCAAGGTTGTATATAAGATTCAAGTTCTTCGTTCTAAGATATACTAGTAAAAAACACTTTAAGCTTGTATTTGACTTTTTATATTTTCTCTATACTCTTGTTTTAGAGTGTTATGAAGGGTAGTTAAATACTTTCTTGGGAGAGTGCGGGTGTATGTATTGGAGTCTTGGGATGGTTGGGAGTAGTCTATGTGTTGTAACAATTTTCACATAATGTTATTTTTTGATTGTCATTTGACAACTGTCGTGATTTTTGAAGGTGCGAGAAACACAAAAAAGGGGTTTTAATTGGATTACACCAAATATAATATTTTCGCAACACAAAACACAAAGATAACAAGTGAATACAAATAAATGAACACAATTATTTTTATCCTGGTTCACTGTTAACTAAGTTACTCAAGTCCATCCCACAAGGTGATTTGCCTTATACACAAGGACTTGATCATCTATAATCAACCTCTTTTTTATCTATGTTTATTTTTTTCTAATAAGTGGTATTAAGAGCCTTGGTTTGGTAGAGTATAAATTTTAGTATGCTATGTGGTTACAATTTTTCTGATCTTCCACATCAAAAAAGAAATTTTATACTCTATGTTGGTTGGGAAAATTTTGATTTTCCTAAGAAAAAATTTTGGTTGCAATGTCAAGTTTTTCAAGTGCAATGAAGATTGACTTAGAGAATTTTGATGGAAGAATCAATTTTGACTTGTGGAAAACTCAAATCAAAGATGTTTTGATATAATTAGGATTACAAAAGACGTTGAAAAGAAACATTTCCAACATGGACAACGAGAAACAAGTGGAACTAGATTTGAGAGCTTTGAGTATAATCTTTATGTATTTGGCTAAATATATTCTTGGTACATCGTCATCCTAATCTCTGTAGGAGAAACTTGAAGGGTTATATCAAGGAAATGGTATATCAAATCGGTCGTTGTTGAATGAGCAATTTCATAGCTTGCGTATGGATGAACATACACAAGTTTCTGATCATCTAAATATTTTCAATGATATTGTTTCTGAATTAGTAACTATTGGAGTCAAGATTGAAGATGAAGATAAATATTTGAGAATCATAGGGTCACTTCCATCTTTCTATAATCATATTAAACATGTTTTGATATATGAGAAGAAAACTCTGAGTTTTGAAAAAGTTGCTAGTAAAATTATTTTTGAAGAAAGAAGATTGAAGGGTGGGGATAATAATTCATCAAACTCAGTGTTGGTTGCTAGAAGAAGGCCTTATGTGAAGAAAAACAATGAAATGAGTGTGAGATGTTGAAAATATGGAAATATTGGGCATATAAAGTATAAGTGTCCTGATGGGGCAGCGTCAGAGAATGACTCTGAGTCAAATGCTAGCAATGTATCTCTCGATGTGAGATAAGATGATCTTATCTAAAATTGAGAAGTGTGTCCTCATGACATTTACGTTGTCATGGAAAAGTATGTGTTATTGCTAGAGGATTAACACATGGGTATTGATGCAATGTGTGTTGTGAGATTATGTCGATGATTGAAGAGCTTCCTACCAACAAGGAAGCTGCACCATAATGTTTCAGCATGGTTTTTGACATGTGAAAATTCTTGAAGTGTTTTAACTTTAAATTAAGTATAATATCATTTAGATAGAGTATGCTAGTTTTTAAAACTATGATTGTCGGTGAAGACAATATGAAAATTCTTAGAGTGGTGTAGCTTCAAGTGACTATACTTTTTATGGTGAAGTATGATTATCGGTGAACACAATTAAAGTTAATGTATTATTTTCAATCAAGGAGAATATTGTTGGGGTTGGTTGAAAATATGCATGTTGAAGAAGTCCCACATCGCTTATTTTTGTGAAGGAAGGGAGAGTCCACTATATATAGGATTAAAGGTTTTCTAAGTCCCACACTGTAAAGTTTAGTGAATAAAAAGGGAGTCCAAGGATATATGTAGGATTCCAGTACTTTGTTCCAAGATGTACCAATCAAAATCAATTTAATTTTGTATTTGACTTTTTATATTTTCTCTTATAATCTTGTTTTAGAGTGTTTTGAAGGGTAGTTAAATATTTGTCTTGGAGAGTGCAGGTGTATTAGGACCTTGGGGTGGTTGAGGATAGTCTATGTATTATAATAATTTTTACACGACGTTATTCTTTAGTTGTCATTTGACAACGGTCGTGATTTTTTATCCGGTTTTAGAATTTCCACGTTAATCTCTTATGTTGTTATTGTATTTCTCTTTTTTCTCTATATTTTAATTTTTCCCAACACATACTACATTCTAAAGAGTATAGTCACTTGACACTACACCACTCCAAAGAAGTTCACATTATCTTCATCAACAATTATAATTTTAAAAGAACTATCACAATCCATCATAAAAAGTAAACTTCACTTGAAGATAAACTACTCCAAAAAAAATCATATTTCAAAAATATAGCTGAAAATTTATAATGCAACTTTCTTGTTGGCATAAAGTTCTTTAAATACTGACATAATTTTGCAACACATCTTGCATTATTATTAATCAATAATCATATACTTATCAACACCTTATGATATCATGATTGCATCAACACATCTTTTATTTGAAATTTTCACAAGGCACAAACAATTTTCTATCAATTTTCTTTAGCCCACAATTCAAAGCGGAACTGAACAATAGTTTGATTATGTCATCCTTCATTTCTTATGTAGAAGACCAGAAGGTGTTGCGATCATAGATCATATTGTCGAATTGAACCAAAAGCATTCAAACTAATAGTTGGGGGAAATAAACATATAGAAAAAAACACAACCATAACACATGAACATAAAGTTGAAACTCCAAGCTATGAGAAAAATCATAATCATTGTAAAATGACAATTAAAGAATAACAATGTTTAAAAATTGTCGCAAGACATAGATTACTCTCAACCACCTCATAGCCCTTAATACACTGGCTCTCTCCAAAGGAAATATCAAACTACATCTCATAACACTCTAAAATAATGGTATAAGAGAAAAGAAAAAAATCATATACAAGTTTAAAGTGCTTATATATATATATATATATATATATATATATATATATATATATATATATATATATATATATATATATATATATATATATATATATATAGTATTGTGAGAGTTTTTCAACATATATGATTAAACCAACACCAAAATCTATTGTTCGGTTCAAGTGGGAGTGGTTACGTTACACATCACCTATGAAGTGTGCTCTCACCTAGTTCGAGTGTATATTTAAGAACCAATAACTCTAACTCCAAGATATATTTAATGACTCCATAAAACAACTATACCTTGACAAATATCTTGAGTTTGTTACCTATAAAAAACAAGAGGGTCGTTTGATCAAAAGATAAGATATCACCATGACGTCACGCGAGTCATGTACCATTCTATCAACTGTGGACTCAAGGAAGATTTTAGGACTCTGAGAACAAGCGTTGACATGTCATAGGAAAACACTTGATCCAAGCAAATGATTAAAGAATGATCGTTAGATAACATAGCAAATTATACCCTGACACATGTCCAACTAAACAACTATTCTGCATAGGAAGATCAAAGGCTATCATAAACCCTAGTGTACAAGCAAAGTACATTATTGATAACTCCACTGTCGTGGATCTAGTAAGAGTCACAAATGATTCTCTTAGTGAAATTGTGAATGTCCATTTACCCTTGCACTCCTCTCTTTATATAATGATTCTAACTCATCTCTTTGGAAGACCCAATTGATATCATTTAATGTGATTGATCTTGTCATTAATGATTATTGAGAATCCAACTTAATTGTCCTAGATCTTCATTCTTGTTATCCTTCATTATTAACAAATGCATCATTGTATCTAAGTCGTATATTAGGTTGTGTTGGACTTGGACTGGAGTTAGAGGATTGACCCCATGACTAACTTAAACCAACTAAACTTTTTTGAATAACTTACTTAAATGGGGGCAGGGTCTACTAGATCCAAGTTAATCCCAATCTACCTTAGAAATCGATCCAAAATTTTCAAAAAGTATACAATCCCTCAAGCATGAGGTCTGTATGGGGAAAATGCTTTATGAGAGACACTAGATTATAATCTTTCAAGCATGAGACTTATAGAGACGAAATGCTATATGAGAGATAGTGTTGTATATAGTATTTCAATGAATGTTTCTCGTCTATCAGAGTCATGTCTAACTTAGTCAAATCAACTTTAATATAAAGACTCGAGTTGGTTCGATGATGGTCGCCCTTGTTATCCTACGACGAACTCTCTCCATCTTGACTCTTCCCTTGAATTGTCCTTTTGAGAGTGTTGGAGTCTTATTTATAGATATCCTTGTGGAAATAATATTATTAAACTTAATTATTTGTTTTTATAATTTTAATCACGATGCTTAACCACTCAATACAGAGTGATACATGATACATCATATTAAAAAAAAGTACAAATTGTCAACATAACTTAGATAGTTTTTTATTTCAGTTTTTATATTATTTATTGTTTTTCTACTAATGAAATATATTTTATTGTTAATGCTTCTGTATTGCAGGTTAAAAAAGTTCATGGATGAAGAATCTTGGAAGAACAAAGTTTGAAGAGGCCAAATGAGCCTATGGTCTCCTCAATTTTTTTTTTTTTTTTTCGTATGTTATTATATTTTTTATCTCTAATTTTTTGCGCAAACTTTAAGTGATTATGTATAATAGGTATTTTTTATTCAATATATTTGAGCTAAAACACTTAAATTACTAAGCTTAATTACACCAATCTTTAATTATAACTTTTAACTATAAAAACAAAGAAATGAGGTTTCTCTGCAAACAAGTGAACGACTTTAATTTACTTTAAATCTCAATATTGTATTCTAGTCATTTAATGTTGAAAACATTTGTAATCTTAAAAAATTTACACTTCATATTTTTCTATTCAAGAAAAAACTCATTTAAAATAAAAGTTGCAACACCATTAGTTTATGTGCTTATGGATATCAATTTTCAGATATTGTCCAATCAATGAATTATATCAAAAATTAGATGTGATTGGTATGTCCACAAGTTTCAGTAATTAAGATGAACTCATGGTGTTAGTTACTAAATATATAGATGAGCAACGTGAACTTAAATGAACCTAATTTAATAATGAACCTAATTTAATTATATATTTCTTTAATTTATCGAAACTTTTGTTCCTGCTTTCAACACACTTATCTTGCTTTGTCACTCTAATCAGTCAGTTTTTCTTTTTCATCAAGCAACACTTGTATGCCTTCTACGTGTCCTTGGCCGCCTTTGCTCATCCAACGCACCAATCCTTCGATTAACACGCTAACCCTTACTTCACCATGAAGTACTTGCATCTGGTCATGTCACCTAGTCCTATTCTGCACCTAGTGCGCGTGTAGCTTGGGCCTAGCGATCCTTGTTTCTTCACAGTTTTGCTTTTTCCCGTTTTCTTCATGCTACCCCATAGTTTTCTAGTTCTTTTCACTTTTTTTGACTAATGCATACAAGAAAAGTTTAGACTGAAACTTTTTATATTTCAAAGATAAATCGAGAGTTTTTGTAATAATTGCTTGTGAAATAAGTTAATAAGTGTCGACATATATAACACAAATTTGAAACTTATCACATGTATAGAAACATGAAAGAGGTTTTCTTTATCCAACTTGTAACTAGTATGCTCGTACTCTACATAATGAAATCCAATAATCTTGAGATCTAATATGTAGGAAATTTATATCTAATGGTGTAGATTTTACTCCTAAAAGACCTTTGTAGAATGAGTTATGAACATGATACTATCAAGATATCAAATTTTTACTTGCAAAAATTCAAATCGGTTATATAATTGTTGCAGTTAACTATCTTTATATCGGGGCCAAGGCATAGTAAAACTGATCCAAAAACCGTTAGGCCCATGGATTTAGATCATGGCTAGTTCAGACCGATCCAAGCCTCGTGAAGGATAACCACACAAAACTTACAGGTAAAACACATAATGATAAAGGTGATGTCACCATAGAGACATCATAGGTATGACATCATTTAAAACATACCAACCAATTCACTTTCGGACTTTATTATAGCTCAAATCGCAAACTCTTTCGCAATAAAAATACCAACTAATTCAAACCTTTTTGTCTTCAGACTTTTTCCTTTTAAAACTTTTTGATAAGGATGTGTTGTTTCAAGTTTGAGAAACCTGGAAATGCTAAGTGTGCGAGTGGCCGAGCATGAGTCTTTTTACGAGCTTCAACGCCAAGCACAGATTGCAATCCTAACCACAAGGATGCGAACTTAGCGTTATCCATAAGAAACACACAAAAACCAAAACTTTTAAGGTGAACTACGAGTTCCTTGATCCCCATTGCACGAGCGGTGGTACGTAGGCACAAAGGTTCGCAACCTAGGTAGGCATGACTAATAAAACCTTTTTCTTTGTATATACACTCTACATACATGCATTTTCCCCTTAGCTCGTAAGCTTTAGATATGAACACACCCTTTGATTAGAACAACAAGAGTAGATCCCGTGGAGTACCACTGACATGAGAGATGCTAATACCTTCTCCTTGCGTAATCGACTCCCATACCTGATCTCTCAGTCGTAAGATATTTATTTCTCCCTTCTCAGGTTTTTCTTCAATGATTTTCCTTTCCCTTCACGTGGGATAAATAAATGCTCGATGGCAACTTCATTGATTTTCTCTCGATGATTTTTCGTTGGTTGTATCAGAAGTCATGAATACTCTCATCCTCTTTCATTCTAAAGTCTTCAAACTTGGTGGTAAAAATTTGAAGTCTTGACATCTCCACCTTATATGTTCACGATATTGGTGGCTCTGGTCCTAGGATTAGATTCGGGAGAGATATTGGTACCACATAAATTGAGTCTGTCAGTCGGTCTCGCTGCATTGCATTTTCATTAACCTAATTTTGAATGGTGTGATTGGTGTATGTAATAAATAATAACTCGATGCTATATGTCGATGATTACGCATGATTGTGTAGTTAATATGTAATAAGACTATTACCGTTATGTGAAGGTGTGAGATGTGGAAGGTGTGGTTATGCATGATTCAATAGTTGTATACTTATTATTATACATTCTCTTATATTGTCGTGATATCTCACTCTTATGTTGGAATGATGCTTTATACGATATTGTGTAGATAGTCATGAGTAGTCTAAGGTTGCAAGGATCGGAAGAGGTTGCTTTTCATTTTATTTTTGAGTCAGTGTCGTTGCTCTGATACGTAATACCGGGGGAATGAATGCTTTATTATTTTGTTTGATTTTAGATGATTCATTTGGAGTCCTATAAACTCCTTTGTTTTTGAATAAATGTCGGTTTATACTAGATAAAAATTATTTGATATGAAATGTGATTCTTTTCCACTGCTTAATAAAAGTAAAATTGAAGACCATGATTAATTATTTGGTTCATCCATATTTGTGTTATGTATTTATATATATGTTTGGAACTGGTTTATTATGTTTTTGAAATTTTGGTATTCATATCTCAGATGTTCAAAGAGATGTCGAGACACCTTTCTCTGGACAAACACACAATGACAAGATAAGTGATAAACAAAGTACAGAAAAGTAAAGAACACACAGGATTATTAATCAAGTTCGGTGTACAACAACACCTACTCTAGGGGCTACTAAGTCAGGGACGAAATCAAATAGATAGTATCAATTTGAAGATAAACTCCCCCATTTACAACTTCTCACTTAATCAGTACCCTTGCTTAACTTCTACCTAAGACTCACCTAAGTATGAGACCTATCTCAAATCCATTCCAATCACAGAACAGTGACTGAACAATTCTAAACACTTAGAAAATAACAGAAGTCGTACTTTAAAGACACACAATCATTCACTTCTTAAAATCTTTGGAATGACTGACATAACTTACAACTCAAAACAAAGTTCTACTCTTTTAACAAGATGATAATCGAGAGACTCGCAATTAACACACAAACCCTAATAAAAATATACAGTAAGTTCCACACATGTACTAGGGTTGAAACCTCCTACTTATAATCTTCAATGAATTAGATTGGACTTCACATATGCAGTTGGATATGATAGAGGTGTTGTAGAATTATCTCCTCAAAGATAGGACATCAATCATTAGTTTCCTAAATTATCTCCATAATTAGAAGCTAACAATTCTACTCTAAATCAGCTTGAATCTTTTTAATCTTCAACATGTGCGCCACATAGGATAGCGTAATATTTACAGAATATTTTACACCTGTGACAAACTAAAATATCCAATACTCCAGTTGTACAAAATCATGATGTTAAAAGAAAATGCATAGGATATCACATTTGACATGTTGCTCCAGTTGATAGAACATCTTATTTCAACATGTCTATGCTAAGTTAATTTTACCAAACATAATACCAATAAAATAGGGAATTAAAAGTTTTGAAGTGTAGCATCCTAAATGTTTGTTAATTGATTTATTTTAAAGAAAAATTACTCTGATTTTACATTTTCTTATTCTTCGGAAAAATTAGGGTATTACATTGTGCACAAAAACCATTGAAGCAAAGCTGCCAAAATGGTATTTTTCAAAAGAATAGCAGTCGTAATCGATTACAGTCCCATGATAATCGATTACCAACTCAAAATTTTTAAACATTTTCTTATGATAATCGATTATACCCACGTGTTAAATGATTACCACATGTAAGAATGAAGTTTTTCACCAAATAACATCAATGTAACGCATGACAATATTTTATGGAACCTTTCAAAGTATTGCATCCATTTAAAAATATTTCTATGAGTGTATATAAAACACTTTACATCAAAAAACAAATCCCACATCTTACATATTATTTTTCTACACATTTCAAACAATTTTCAAAAAGTTCATCTTTGTTCAAAAGTTTTGAAACTTTGATATTTTTAAAAATTATAAAAATTTCAAAATATAATTTGAGTGTTCAAGTGTTATCGTTTTGAATTGTGATATTAGAAAAAGAAATCCATATTTCAAGTGTGAATATGGAAATCAAGCCATCAACAAAGTGTGGTGTATTACTTGTTCATCAAAATTGTGTGGTGAAAAGTATTTGTCTTAAAAAAACTTTGTTTTTTCTTATATATGTGTTAGAAGATTGTAAGAGAGGTCTTGGTGTGAGACTGATACAAAGAATTCTAAATATAATGAAAATCCTCTAAGAGAATAGAGGGATTGAACTAGCATTCGTTTGGAGAATGTAAACCAAGATAATTCTCTTATATCTTTTACTTCTGCGCATTTATTTTTCAACACTTTATTCTTTAATATTCCAAAACTGATTAATTGCTTCCAATAAAATAAAAAAATTTCACTTAAAACGAAAAAAATCCAGCAAATCTAATTTACCCCATTTCTTAGGGAGTAAACTTACAAACAACTGAAAAGAAACAACAATAGCGGAATGACATATAACTATCTCAATGAGTTCTCAACTAGAGATAAAACATATACCAACAATAGAAAAGTAAATTATGATGAATTTAAAGTACATAAATTTAAACGAAAACATGTAAATTGTAGGAAAATAAAGTGCTTCAAAGTAAAGATTGGAAAAGTAAATTGGATAATAAAGGCAATGACATACTTAGCCAAATGTATAGAATTTCCAATAATTTTAGAGTTAGATGTGATTTTTGAAATGTATTAAGAAATCTTTATTACAATATCTTTGATCATATTTGTAGAAAATATGTTAACAACTAGTGATAAGCATGTTTCCCCTGCACTCTAAGTATTTATAGTATTTGTAGTTGTTTAGTTATTGGCATGCATTTTTGGTAAAACTAGGTGTGTGAATGTCATGACTAATGTCATAACATTCTGATTTATTAGGTACTGGTTTATTAGGTACCTTTTGCAGAAAAATAGTGGCATACAGGTACTGATGTTTATGAGTGTGTATCTGAGCATTTTGCAAAATGATCACATTTACCAAAATCAGTAAACAGGATTTCAGATGTCATAACAAATGTTAAGACATCCTGTACTGATCTAACAGTTATGCAGTTTGGTTAATTCTGAGATTTTTCAGGAAGATGACTCATTCTTTCCAGAACAGAATCTCACGTGGACTTTGGGTTAACCTAGCTCAACCCTAACCTGATTGATAAAGTCTTGTGACCAAGTCTTAAGGTCAAACGGAATTAACCCTAGCTTTTTGTGGAAACCCTAACTGAAGAAACAACTGCTATATATTCAACAGGACTGCTGTTTGGAATTTATCCCTTTTGATAGAAGATCATTTAGGAGCTGTATAGTTTTAACTGCTGTAATCCAAGCAATTATCATTGTGATAAGTGACTTGGAATAGGTTTTGTTTGTAAGGGTTTTTGTACCACTCAAAGCTTTGAAGCAAGAGTGTTTTGTGTCTCTTGACTAAAGCTTTGAAGCAAAGTCAAGTTAGGTTTATGTATCACTCAAAGCTGTGAAGCAAGAGTGTTTGTGTTGCTTGATTAAAAAGCTGTGAAGTATAATCAAGTGTATGTTTTGAAGAGTATCTTCATTAATTCATTAGTCAATTGTTTTAAGTATCACTGCTGTGATTGAGGGGGAGTGAGTAGGAACTCAGGTTTAAGTTGTACTTAGATTGAAGTTGCATTGGGTAGGTCTTAAGTGAAGGAGATAAACTGGTTGGTTTATTCCTGAATTAATATCTCTTATAGTGGATTTCCTCCCTGGCTTGGTAGCCCCCAGAGTAGGTGTTGTTGCACACTGAACTGGGTAAACAATTGACTGTGTTCTTTACTGTTTTTGTATTTACTGTCTTATAGGAAGTCAGATACAGTGTCATAACATTGAGCGTGACATTGAGTATCTGGACCCAGAATTTCAATTGGCATCAGAGCAGGCACCCTGCCTGTATTACTGGGTGAGATCTAGGGATATCACTTTCTGGCACTATGGACAAAGAAGGAGTTTTTGGAAATAGACCACCCATTCTGGATGGAACAAATTATGACTACTGGAAACCTCATATGATTGCCTTCTTAAAATCTCTAGACAAAAAGGCTTGGAGAGCTGCTGACAAAGGATGGAACCATCCCACCATAACTGAGAAATATGGGACAATCAGTCTGAAGCCTGAGGAAGAATGGAGTAAAGAAAAAGATGAGTTAGCCCTGGGTAATTCCAAAGCTTTAAATGCCTTGTTCAATGGAATTGATAGAAACATATTCAGACTAGTACATCAATATGAACTGGCCAAGGAAGTTTGGGACACTCTCAAAACTACCCATGAAGGCACTTCCAAAGTAAAAATGTCAAGGCTTTAGATGCTGACTCCCAAGTTTGAGAATCTAAAAATGATGGAAGATGAAACCATTCATGAGTTTCACATGAACATCTTGGAGATTGCCAACACCTCAGGAGCATTGGGAGAAAAGATGTCAAAAGAAAAATTGGTGAGAAAGATTCTCAGATCCTTGCCTAAAAGATTTACAATGAAGGTAACTGCTATAGAGCAAGCCCAGGATATCAGCAAGTTGAAAGTGGATGAACTCATTGGGTCTCTTCAGACTTTTGAGATGGGGATCACTGAAAATGTTGACAAGAAGAACAAGAGCATAGCACTTGTATCCAACACTGAAGATGAAAACAAGGAGGATGAAGAAGAAAATATTTCAGAAGCTATAGCCATGCTTGGAAGACAATTCAACAAACTCATCAAAAGAATAGATCCAAAGTCAAGGTCTAATGTTCATAACATTCCCTCTGACATTGACAGTTCCAGCAGAAGACCAAGGTCAGAAGAGAAGGGAAATCAAGGCAGAGGAATTCAATGCCATGGTTGTGAAGGATATGGGCATATTCGAGCTGAATGTCCTACCTTTCTTAAGAAACAAAAGAAAGGAATGACTGTTACTTGATCTGATTGTGATTCAGAAAGTAATTATGAAGAAGAATCTGCCAAACTAGTTACTGCTCTAACTGGTGTTTGTACCTCTGAAAGTGACACTAGTGATGAGGAAGTGACATTTGAAGAACTGGCTGATACTTACAAGAAATTGTGTATCAGAAGTGCTGAAGTCTGTGTGCAGAATGAGAAACAAACAAAACTCATCATAAAGCTGGAGGCTGAAAAAAGGGCAGACCTTGAAACTATAAGTCATCTAGAAGGGGAAGTTCAATTGCTGAACTCACAACTGAACCAGATGACCAAATCTGTCAAGATGCTGACAAATGGAACAGACAAATTGGAAGAAATCCTTCAGGTTGGACAAAATGTGGGAAACAAATCTGGACTAGGATTTGTGGAAGCAAAGAAATCTGGTGCAGACAAGAAGATCAGGCCTGTTAAACAAATGTCAAAGCAGATGTCTCAACACAACTCTCAACATCAGGAACAGAGATATATGAAGAAAAAGTACCAAAGATGGAGATGTCATCATTGTGGGAGGTATGGTCACATTAAGCCTTTCTGCTTCAGATTGTATGGATACCCTAATCAGAGCCCAGGTGTTAAACCTAAGTCTAAAAGGGTACCACATACTCCTCAATGGAAGAAAAAGGCTACTGCCCTGATAGCCCACACTTCCCTGAGAGTCTCTGCAAAGGAAGGCTGGTACTTTGACAGTGGGTGCTCTAAGCACATGACTGGAATAAAGAACATCCTCAGTCATGTTAAACCTCACACCACTAGTTATGTGACCTTTGGAGATGGTGCTAAAGGTGAAATCAAAGGAGTTGGTAATTTGGACTGCCCTGAAGTTCCAAATCTGAATGAAGTACTATTGGTAAAAGGCCTGACTGCTAATCTCATTAGTATCAGTCAATTGTGTGATCTAGGATTCAAGGTCAACTTCTCAAAATCTGAATGTCTTGTAATTAATAAAAAACTAGAAGTTGTAATGAAAGGAATCAGATCTAAAGATAACTGTTACTTGTGGCAGCCTGAGAACACTAATAACTCCACTATGTGTTCTATTACCAAAGAAGAAAAGGAGGTGAAACTGTGGCACCAAAAACTTGGCCATCTTCATCTAAGAAGAATGAAAAGAACTATCTCTATGGAAGCAGTCAGAAGGATTCCAAGACTGCAAATTGATAAAAGGAGGGTTTGTGGTGAACATCAAATGGAAAGGCTTGGTAAAAAGAGATATGTCTATGATGTGGTGAATAACCTTGAAGTTTTTAGAGAACTGTGCAAAAGAACTCAAAAAGAAGGATGTATTGTCAGAATCAGAAGTGATCATGACAAGGAATTTGGAAACAACAAGTTTAATAAGTTCTGTTTCTCAGAAGGAATGAGTCATGAATTCTCTTCTCCTATAACTCCTCAACAAAATGGAGTTGACAGAAGGAAAAATAGGATCATACAGGAATCTGCCAGAGCTATGATTCATGTCAAAAGAATGCCTTTTCAACTCTGTGCTGAAATAGTTGCAGCTGGTAGTAGTTGTTCTCAAATTATCTGGACAAAACAGATGCTCACTGAGTATAATGTCTCACAAGATGTTGTGACATTGTATTGTGACAATCTGAATACAATCAATATTTCCAAGAACCCTATTCAGCATAGCAGGACCAAGCACATTGATCTTAAAAATTACTTTATCAGAGACCTTGTAGAGAAGAAGACAATTAAACTGGAACATGGTGTGATCGGTGGATCTGGAACTGACTGTTTAACGCTGGTTCGCGAAATGTCGCGGAAGCAAGAGTCGCCACCGTCTTTTATTTTCTCCAAATGGAAAGGACAAAAGCACAGAAAAATTCCTTATAGAGATTGCTCTCGGTTCGGGAGGTAGATTATAGAAAGGGAAGGTGTTAGCACCCTTTCTATCCATGGTTATCCATGGGCTCTTAGATACTTGCTCATTTGTGTTTTCAAAAATGGTTTGTTTGCTTTTCAACTGTGGGTTTTAAAAAGTTTCTTTGAAAATTCCAGTTCGACTCTTGTATCAGTCCTCAAGAGTGTTTGAAAAATTGCTTTCAAAAGCTTTTGAAAAGGTGTCGGTGTGAAAAGTATTTTTGAGTTTGTTTTGAAGTTAGAGCAAGTATCCACGAGAACCTACCTATCCTAAGGAATTCGTCTGGGTAAATGTCCTTTAAAGTAGTGCCATCCCACCATTGAGAGGTAGGTAGCACCACCGTTGGAGGTGTTCGAGTCAATTCGAGGTTCGGGACATGGTGATCACCAGAGCAATGGGAAGACACCTTAGAAGCTACCCTCATGCCAGGTTCCCGGATCATGAGGACTTACTAAGACATCCTCTACTCGACGATCACCTTTCGAGGCAAGGCAACAGTGAGGCGTACCCTAGGGGTGGTGTGTGATTTGTGTGTCATGTTCAGTTATTTTTGTCTTTTGTCATGTTATTGGTGATCTAGCGTTTTTTATTTTTGTCCATACATTCTTTCATGCATCAATTAACAGTTAAAATATTTGCGAGAAGTAAAAATTCTAAAGCTACTACAAAGGCGCGGGTCCACATCGCCAAAATTTCTCGAACCCGATTTGACAGAAAAATAAAGAATTAAAAGTAAAATGCGAGAAATAAATTTACAAGGCCTTGGGAGAGATACATAAGAATTATACAAGAAAAGATAAACATGCGAATTAAATAAGAATTAAAAGAACGAGGGCGTTGGACCCCTTTTTTTGCAAAATTTAATTAAATGATGAAATTAATTAATTAAGAAGAAAAGAAATTGTTTTTTTGGGATTTTTAGGTATTTTATGATTTTAATGAAAAAAGAATTAATTAAAATAAATGCTAACCCTAATTCTAGTTGTTTTTATTTATTTATTAAAAAGAAGATTAAATTTTAACCTAAAATTAACCCTAATTAATTTACATGCAATTTAATTACAAAAATAAATATTTAATATTTTAATTATTTATGAAAGAAAAATAAAAAGGAATAAAAATTATCATGAACCCTAAATCTACCATTTTTTAGATTTTTATTAAAAAGTTAAGATTAAAACCTAATTTAAAACTAAATTTAATTATATGCAATTTAATTACAAAAATACTTAAAATAAAACATTTATAATTTTTCTTGTCTTTTCTGATTTTTATGTGTTTTTTATATATTATGAAAATATTAAGTTAATTAATAAAGCAACAATTAAAAGAAAGTGAAAATAATAAAAAATAGAAAAATAGAAAAGATTTGCAAACCTAAGGGGGGTATGCCCCTAATTTGGAGAGTGCAACCCAGCAATTTGAGGCCCATTTATCCATGGTCTGATTGACTTTCATTGGCCAGCGTGTAGGGTGTTGACTCAAGTCCACCATGTTCTTTAGATCTGAGCCCTTGGATGAACGAAATTGACCAAGTGGCGCGTTGGATGGAAGCGTGTATGGTACTCCTTTGGACTGAACCTGTACAGGATAACAATTGGAAAAAAATTATTGGAAAGGGGTGGGGACCTGGGATCGAACCCAGGTCCTAGTGGTTACATGACAACACAGTTACCAACCATGCCAAGCGCTTTCTTTGTAGAACTAGTGGATAATAAATAATACATATAATAAAACGTGTTAGTGACAATTAATTCAAAAACGCGCTAAAGTTTGAATTGTCCTTTCCCTTCTTGACACCTAAGCATCTTCTTCCCTGTTCTGCGTTTTCCTGAAACAAACAAGACAAGATTGCGGGGGTTTTAAACCCCCACTATATGCACAGTGTAAAAATAGCGATTAGGGCTCGGTCGCTCATAAATTGAGCGCGAGGTATGGAAACAACTGGCCATGAGCTGCTGATTCTGATGACATGGGTCTTATAGGCCAATTTTTCCAGAACAAGGAAGCCCTCTTTTTGAACCTCTGAAAACCTAGAATATATCAATGGCAGATTCTTGTATGATGCATGAAAATCAAATCAAACTACATGGTTAGCTTCAGCAAGGTCTCATTAGTATAAATCACTCAAAAAAATGCAAGTATGATGCGTATAAATTGATGCACGAATACAAGAAATATGATGAACAGGGTTGCCTCGTATTACCAATTCTTGAGGCTAGAAGATATGATTTTGATCCAAAAACCTTTCTTGATGTCTCAGGGAGATAATAGAATGGTTATTTTGGCCTGAATCCACCTAAAACCTGGTTTTCAGTTTTGAGTTTTTGGCAAAAATTTTCAAGTTTGGTAATGGAGTTTCTGCGCAGCTTCTTGGTTCCTGGCATTAGGTCTTGCTTGCTTGTATATGTATGAGTGAATTAGGTCAAAGAAAACAATCAAAATCCTTGGCATTCATGGTTTGGAAGATTTGATTTTTTAAGATCTTTTTTTCAATATTTTCCATGCTATTTTGTATCAATCATGACCAATTCTCTTCAATTCTTTCCATATTTGATTATGCACTAATTTTTGAACCTATTACATGTACAAAAAGATTTGATAAATTAGGTTTAGTATTTTCCATGTATTTAATTAATTTAAATGAATTATTAATAATAAAAATCCAAATAAATAAATAAATAATGAAGAAAAACTTCCCTTTGGGCCAAGTGGTCGTGCACATGCCTTGGATGATGAATTGTGGAAGAAAAATGGGCCCATTAGCAATTTTAGGTCATTTGAATCAATGTTGACTTTTCAAAATATCCAAAAATTTCCCAACTTCCACAAGGCATAACTTGCTCAATTTTTAAGCTTTGCTCATGTTCTTGGACATTTTGGAAAGGTCTTTGAGTCCTCTAACCAATGTCTTTAGTCCCATGTAATTTTGATTTACCAATCTCAAGTTATGGCCTTTGACTTAAAGTCCCTTTTTGTTGACTTTTGAAAATGACCTATAATGTTGAAATTGATAACTTTTTGTGAGAGCATTTCTTGGACTTGAAGTATGAAGATGAGTTGTAGGAAATGGCTTTCTCTTCAAAATGAGCATTGGATGGGATTTTTCTGATAATCCATGTGAAAGTTATGCCCTGGTCAATTTACAGTTGACTTTTCAACTGTCCAAATAAGGAAACTTTTGCATCTTGATGATTTTTGAGCCAAGCTTTGAGAATCATGATCAAGAATTGATCAAATGATGTTTGTGGCTTCAAAATGATATGTGACCAAAAATTTGAACTTTTGATTGCCAAATGACCATTTTGCCCCTACAGTTGACTGTAGTGCCATTAGGGTTTTGACTGTGCAATTTTGTGCTGAAAGTCTTGAAACTTGGTATGAGGATGCTTAACCATATTTGTAGGCATGTGGGACTTGATTGGACCCTTGGAAACTCCATTTTCTTGATCAGAACCAAAACCCTAATTTGACTGTTTAGGAGACCTTTGAACTGTGCAACCCTTGGGGAGATTTTGAGGCTTGACTTGGCAATTTCTTGGAGAATATGGGAGGGCAAATTTTGGGGTACAACAGTTGCCCCTGTTCAATCTTCTTAGACCTGAGGATGCAGATTGGCTGACGTGCCTTTCGTAATCCGAGGGTGGAAGATGATTGAACACTAGAGTGCCCAGAAATTTGCACTCACATAGCAGCAGTGTGATGATGGGAATGGGCTTATAGATGCCATTTGGAGATTGATGGATAGGATGATGGGCTTATAGATGCCATCTGGATGTTGATCGCATAAGAGATTCCTTAGCGAGAACTTGCATACCTGCAAAAAAGAAAAGATGAGTACCTGACATGTTGCAGGAGCTGGTTTTCAGATGCTTGGTATAGATGTGTCCTGACTGGTTACAGGAGCTGAATTTGGAGCTTCAAATGGTGATGAATGAACCAGGGGTGGTTACTACATCAGTAGGAACGGTGAAAGAACCTTGGAGGACTTTAACCTCAACAATAAACATTAAGAACATCTTGGTGGGAATTACCATCTCCGCAGGATCGGGAAGAGAACCATAGGAAATTATAATCTCAAAAGCGGACGTTTGAGAAAAACCTGGAATGGACTTATCGTCTCCGCAACATTGGGGAGAGAACCATAGGAAATTATAATCTCAAAAGCGGACGTTTGAGAAAAACCTGGGATGGAATTATCATCTCCGCAACATTGGGGAGAGAACCATAGGAAATTATAATCTCAAAAGCGGACGTTTGAGAAAAACCTGGGATGGAATTATCATCTCCGCAACATTGGGGAGAGAACCATAGGCAATTATAATCTCAAAAGTGGACGTTTGAGAAAAACCTGGGATGGAATTATCATCTCCGCAACATTGGGGAGAGAACCATAGGAAATTATAATCTCAAAAGCGGACGTTTGAGAAAAACCTGGGATGGAATTATCATCTCCGCAACATTGGGGAGAGAACCATAGGAAATTATAATCTCAAAAGCGGACGTTTGAGAAAAACCTGGGATGGAATTATCATCTCCGCGACATTAGGGAGAGAACCATAGGAAATTATAATCTCAAAAGCGGATGTTTGAGAAAAACCTGGGATGGAATTATCGTCTCCGCAACATTGGGGAGAGAACCATAGGAAATTATAATCTCAAAAGCGGACGTTTGAGAAAAACCTGGGGATGGAATTATCGTCTCCGCAACATTGGGGAGAGAACCATAGGAAATTATAATCTCAAAAGCGGACGTTTGAGAAAAACCTGAAATGGAATTATCATCTCCGCAACATCGGGGAGAGAACCATAGGAAATTATAATCTCAAAAACATTCATTGAGAAAAACCTTTGATAACTTCTACTGAGTCTTCATCAGAAAAATCTGTTTGGGGTCGATTTAGCTGGACTAGAGAAGGCCTTGGACTGGATAAGAAATCTTTGGAGTCGGTTAACTGAACCGGTCTAGGTCTTGAAATATAGCTGAGAACTTAACTGAATCTTTTCCTGAAAGGTAAAGGTCAGTCACATGCAACGCATGATATGGGTCAAGCAATGATGTTCTCAACATAAATGAGATTTGTAAGATATGATGCATATATGCATGCTATGATATATGAGGATGTGATGTTTATGAATGTATGTTTTCGTCTTAGGAAAGTAAATCCTTGACGGGTGCCGGGAAGTCATATCCTGGGCTGATGTTGGAGAATAGATTTTGCTTCCGCTGGAGATGATAGTTGCAAGAATACCGGTAGGAGAAGATGACTCCGCTGGGGAATAAACTTGGCGAATGGAATAACTCTGCAGGGAGAAAAGTACTCTAGCGATCTTGTTGGGAAGCAATGCTTTGTGGGGAGAGAGATACTTTGCTGAGTCGTTGATAGTAACTTGCTGGGGATACCCTTGTTGTATCGGAAGTGTTAATAGACTTCGCTGGGGATAAGAAAGAACTGCGTTGATGACGACCTTTCCGTGGCTCTTGGCTGAGGATAACCCAGTTATATCCTGGTAAAATAACTCTTTGAATAAAGCCGGACGACGCGTTCGTGCTCTGCGAGGGTAAGCTTCCAGAATCTACTGGGGATAAGCTTACTGCTTGGGGAGATAGATTCCAACTTTCCTGGGGGAGCTGGATTGGACTCTCTTGGGGAAGTTTTGAACCGTGGGGGAAGTGACTCCACTGAATGTTTGATGTACCGCCGGGGAACAATCTTTAGGTCAAGACCGCCGGGGATGCTTGTTAAGAATATATGTAGATATACTGCTGGGGAATGTTGAGATCTGCTGGAGGATACTCAACTTCTTAAAGATTTGATAACTTAACTTGGAGAGAGTGTACTGACTGCTTACTCTATGGGGAATTGAGATATGTCGGTTATGTTCTTCAGCTGAACCTACCTTGATACCTTGGAGGACAGAGCCATTAGATCGTTTGGACAACTCATCATTGCCCCTGTTTCTGAGGTATGAGAGGAAGACCTGTGAGGTGCTGATAGTTGTTGATGGACAAACCTTCTTCTGGTAGGCAGGTGATAAGATGACAGGACATAGTCGTACGCTTTGATCCCTAACTTTTGCCTGGACCGCCCTTTCGGGTTTTCAGTCCACCGGGATACCCATTTTTGCCCAAGCCGCCTTTTCAGGTTTTCGACTTGCCGGGTGTACAGATTTTTTCATTTCATCCCTTCATTTTGCCCGAACCCTTTTGGTTCGCCGGGAAGCCCTAATTTTTGCCTAGGCATGTCAGCCTAGCGGGTCTTTGATTTTGCGTAGTATTTTTCGACTATGTCCGTTCTCAGAAAGTAGGGAGTTGCCCCTGTTAGCAGTGTTTTGTCATGCCACCAGAAGGTATTTGATCAGGCAAGATTCGTTGTTGGAATGCCCCAAGTGACTCAGGCGGAGATTTGCCCCAGGCTATTTGGCCTTTGAGAGATTCTCCGAATCTTGATTGGATTGCCCCAGATGATGGACCATGCTCATGCCATGCCCCCTGATTGGAAGTGCTTCTGTTCATTAGGCCTTCGTCGTGCGAACTTCTATGCTGTTCAAACAAAAAGTCATATGCAAACAAAGTTATGTTAAAAATGCAAAGCTTATGTCTGTCTTGAAGATTTTGAAAATGCATTTTTTTTTCATAAAACAAGTGAATGTTTGTAAAACGTGATGTCAATTCCGTATTTACCGTAGGCCTTAAGGAGTCAGGATACCTTTCGCAACAGTATGCTTTCGAACTAACCCATGCTTCAGCTAGGACTTTTAAGGGTTATAACGTGGCCTGGTTCACGGTTTAAGAAACAAAGGATAAAGGCTCAAATTATTTGTACCCACCCACTCTTCGTGATGTTCTCCAAACCTAAACTCAGTTGATCATACGTTAGACCTTGTTTGAGTCTTTGCTCTGATTTTCCGGTGATGATTCAGATGTTGATAACTTATTTTGAATAGGCAGTCATTCCTTTTTTTGTTGAGGGTTTGTGAGACCTCTTTCTTGATTTTTGTTATCCCTTTCTTTTTTTGTCTGAACTGTTTCCTTTTTTGGACTTACAGTCAGCGGGATGCCCCAGTTTTGTAAGTCTCCTTCATGGGTTTTGACTTAATGAGTTTTTATTTTGAGAAGTAATGACTGCCTATCCTTATGATTATTCGGAATCATCAATGTCTTCTTTTTTTTTTGTAAGGACCTCTTCGGTGCCATTTGTTGTGCACTTGGATCAACTGAGAGAACTACCCTGCCCCAGGTTATGATTAAGGGTTTTAAATTTCGAAAAGAAAAACTCCTACTTCTTTGGCTCAGAGGGGTTGACGAGGGATTATCATCCTTATAACTCCAGTGTTTAGGGATTGAAACAATGCCTGTACCTCATCAGCGGGGTCTGTTCAAAAGCATACTGTAGATTATGGTATCGTTTTCGTCATCCTCCCTCAAGAGGCTTAGAATTATAGATCAAGAGTTGACATCAGAAAAAATATGAAAATAATTTGCATTTAGTGAATACGAATATATTGTTTTAGAACAGACATATGTGATGCATTAATGAAATAACAATGTTTAACATGAGTAAATGTTTGAACAAAAGAGAATTGCAACTTTGAACATTCGAATGAACAAAAAATTCTCAATCCTAGCCATGTTTTGGCAAGGGAGCAGTGATCACGTGGGGAGTCTTGGGTACTTTAAACTGAATCTCTCCAGCGTCGATCATGTCTTGGATCTTATTTTTCAAACTCCAACAATCGTCTGTAGTATGCCCCGGGCTGTCAGAGTGATAAACACAGCGGGCGTTGGGGTTATACTTCGGTGACGTTGTATTTTGGTTCTTCGGAGCTTCTTTCAGAGTTACCAGCTTGGTCTCCAGCAACTGTGGCAATATCTGGGATAAGGTCATGCTGAGTCGAGTGAACTGCCTTCTCTCGCTCTTTTGTTGGTCGTGATGTTGAATTTGTGACACTGGAGCCATTTGAGGATCTCTCCCCTTACCTCCTTGTCTCAAAGGTGGTTGAACGATGACTGGCTTTTTACCCTTAGACTTTTGCCCCAGTTGGTTACCCTGAAGCAGTTGGTTGACGAGAAACCATAGCTCATCTTGTCTTTGAGCTAACCCTTGGATGGCAGTCACCTGCCCCAGCATCTGGACCTTCAAGCATCCACCTCAGCTTGTAGGTGTTTCAGCCTTTCATCCTCAGCACTGTTCCTGACAAAGGTCTCCATGAGAAGTGTCCTTAGCTCTTCCTGCCCTTTGGATAGATTCAGGAGGATTTTCCTGAACCTGGTCTCTTGAGCAAGAAAGTCCTGGTTGTCTTGTTGGGAAGCCATTGCTGAAATAAACAGCGGGAAAGGTAAGTGACCTGCAACAAGGGTACCTGTCATGCAATGATGTGTATGTATGCATATGCAATGTTTCCAAGGATCCCGCGGGGTAAACAAGAAAATTTGTTAGAACTTGGGTCCGGTAGTTTGATTGAAGGAAATGCATGTTGTTGAGAGTCCTTCTTTAAAGGGTCAAAGGCTCACCATATCCAGTGGGTCATAGCCCCTGACTTGGCTAGGGGAAAATAAATCCTCTTTGCCCCTTGCTGGGATAGTTGATTCACCATGACCTGCATCACAAGCCCTTGAGATCCTTGAAATGGGTTAGGATGTATGCAATGGTATGATGTCATGATGCATGGGGTAATGTAAGTAACCTTGTTATGAGTCCCAATTAAGGACTGTTAAACCTGAACCTGCAAAAAACTCAAGTAAAACCTATCATGAGTCCCGATTAGGGACTAAACAAAACCTGCAAGAAATTTAGTAAGCCTTGTTATGAGTCCTAATTAAGGACTACAAGCCAAAACTTGTAAGAAACTTAGTATACCCTGTTATGAGTCCCTATTAAGGACTATAAACAAAACCTGCAAGGGAAACTTAGTATACCCTGTTATGAGTCCCTATTAAGGACTATAAACAAAACCTGCAAGACTTCGTAAACCTGTTATGAGTCCCAATTGAGGACTATAAACAAAACCTGCAAGTAGTTCATGTGTCAGATAACAAGCATGCAAGTAGTCAAGTACGAAGGCACACAAGTCACACAAAAGAGCCCTTAGAGTTTAGGCCAGCATGAGGTCTGGGTATTACCCTCTTTCAGTTTGTTGGTTCATACCTGTCCTATCAAAGTAACCGGGTTCTTAGAGGATCCCAATATCATTGACTACCCTCAATCGGTCATAACTCCAGCATCGCAATCTTTTCTTGCAGCCAGAACCATCACGAGAGTTTAGCCTCAATGGGTGTAGCATACTGCTACTGTTCTAATGGCCAAGTTGTGTCATTTAAGGTTCTAAGGTCGGTTGGTGCTTAATGACTCCTTGAAAGACCCATATTCTCCCCGTTTCAACACGAGGGATATCGGTACAGACCAAGGCGCCACACCAACGTAGCCACTGTTTCACCCGTGTCGGTCTACGCCGGACAGGTCCCTCACAGCTTATGCTACCTAAACAGGGTATCCCCAGATCCGGGTTAGGATCTATGTAACTCCCATGCAACCCACAAATTTAAAGCAGACAAGTCAATACAATTGAAAACACAGTTATGAACTAACCCTAAGGTACACCTCACTTTAAGTTTAAGTCCCCAGCAGAGTCTCCAGTTCTGTGATCGGTGGATCTGGAACTGATTGTTTAACGCTGGTTCGCGAAATGTCGCGGAAGCAAGAGTCGCCACCGTCTTTTATTTTCTCCAAATGGAAAGGACAAAAGCACAGAAAAATTCCTTATAGAGATTGCTCTCGGTTCGGGAGGTAGATTATAGAAAGGGAAGGTGTTAGCACCCTTTCTATCCATGGTTATCCATGGGCTCTTAGATACTTGCTCATTTGTGTTTTCAAAAATGGTTTGTTTGCTTTTCAACTGTGGGTTTTAAAAAGTTTCTTTGAAAATTCCAGTTCGACTCTTGTATCAGTCCTCAAGAGTGTTTGAAAAATTGCTTTCGAAAGCTTTTGAAAAGGTGTCGGTGTGAAAAGTATTTTTGAGTTTGTTTTGAAGTTAGAGCAAGTATCCACGAGAACCTACCTATCCTAAGGAATTCGTCTGGGTAAATGTCCTTTAAAGTAGTGCCATCCCACCATTGAGAGGTAGGTAGCACCACCGTTGGAGGTGTTCGGGTCAATTCGAGGTTCGGGACATGGTGATCACCAGAGCAATGGGAAGACACCTTAGAAGCTACCCTCATGCCAGGTTCCCGGATCATGAGGACTTACTAAGACATCCTCTACTCGACGATCACCTTTCGAGGCAAGGCAACAGTGAGGCGTACCCTAGGGGTGGTGTGTGATTTGTGTGTCATGTTCAGTTATTTTTGTCTTTTGTCATGTTATTGGTGATCTAGCGTTTTTTATTTTTGTCCATACATTCTTTCATGCATCAATTAACAGTTAAAATATTTGCGAGAAGTAAAAATTCTAAAGCTATTACAAAGGCGCGGGTCCACATCGCCAAAATTTCTCGAACCCGATTTAACAGAAAAATAAAGAATTAAAAGTAAAATGCGAGAAATAAATTTACAAGGCCTTGGGAGAGATACATAAGAATTATACAAGAAAAGATAAACATGCGAATTAAATAAGAATTAAAAGAACGAGGGCGTTGGACCCCTCTGTTTGCAAAATTTAATTAAATGATGAAATTAATTAATTAAGAAGAAAAGAAATTGTTTTTTTGGGATTTTTAGGTATTTTATGATTTTAATGAAAAAAGAATTAATTAAAATAAATGCTAACCCTAATTCTAGTTGTTTTTTATTTATTTATTAAAAAGAAGATTAAATTTTAACCTAAAATTAACCCTAATTAATTTACATGCAATTTAATTACAAAAATAAATATTTAATATTTTAATTATTTATGAAAGAAAAATAAAAAGGAATAAAAATTATCATGAACCCTAAATCTACCATTTTTTAGATTTTTATTAAAAAGTTAAGATTAAAACCTAATTTAAAACTAAATTTAATTATATGCAATTTAATTACAAAAATACTTAAAATAAAACATTTATTATTTTTCTTGTCTTTTCTGATTTTTTATGTGTTTTTTATATATTATGAAAATATTAAGTTAATTAATAAAGCAACAATTAAAAGAAAGTGAAAATAATAAAAAATAGAAAAATAGAAAAGATTTGCAAACCTAAGGGGGGTATGCCCCTAATTTGGAGAGTGCAGCCCAGCAATTTGAGGCCCATTTATCCATGGTCTGATTGACTTTCATTGGCCAGCGTGTGGGGTGTTGACTCAAGTCCACCATGTTCTTTAGATCTGAGCCCTTGGATGAACGAAATTGACCAAGTGGCGCGTTGGATGGAAGCGTGTATGGTACTCCTTTGGACTGAACCTGTACAGGATAACAATTGGAAAAAAATTATTGGAAAGGGGTGGGGACCTGGGATCGAACCCAGGTCCCAGTGGTTACATGACAACACAGTTACCAACCATGCCAAGCGCTTTCTTTGTAGAACTAGTGGATAATAAATAATACATATAATAAAATGTGTTAGTGACAATTAATTCAAAAACGCGCTAAAGTTTGAATTGTCCTTTCCCTTCTTGACACCTAAGCATCTTCTTCCCTGTTCTGCGTTTTCCTGAAACAAACAAGACAAGATTGCGGGGGTTTTAAACCCCCACTATATGCACAGTGTAAAAATAGCGATTAGGGCTCGGTCGCTCATAAATTGAGCGCGAGGTATGGAAACAACTGGCCATGAGCTGCTGATTCTGATGACATGGGTCTTATAGGCCAATTTTTCCAGAACAAGGAAGCCCTCTTTTTGAACCTCTGAAAACCTAGAATATATCAATGGCAGATTCTTGTATGATGCACGAAAATCAAATCAAACTACATGGTTAGCTTCAGCAAGGTCTCATTAGTATAAATCACTCAAAAAAATGCAAGCTTGATGCGTATAAATTGATGCACGAGTACAAGAAATATGATGAACAGGGTTGCCTCGTATTACCAATTCTTGAGGCTAGAAGATATGATTTTGATCCAAAAACCTTTCTTGATGTCTCAGGGAGATAATAGAATGGTTATTTTGGCCTGAATCCACCTAAAACCTGGTTTTCAGTTTTGAGTTTTTGGCAAAAATTTTCAAGTTTGGTAATGGAGTTTCTGCGCAGCTTCTTGGTTCCTGGCATTAGGTCTTGCTTGCTTGTATATGTATGAGTGAATTAGGTCAAAGAAAACAATCAAAATCCTTGGCATTCATGGTTTGGAAGATTTGATTTTTTAAGATCTTTTTTTCAATATTTTCCATGCTATTTTGTATCAATCATGACCAATTCTCTTCAATTCTTTCCATATTTGATTATGCACTAATTTTTGAACCTATTACATGTACAAAAAGATTTGATAAATTAGGTTTAGTATTTTCCATGTATTTAATTAATTTAAATGAATTATTAATAATAAAAATCCAAATAAATAAATAAATAATGAAGAAAAACTTCCCTTTGGGCCAAGTGGTCGTGCACATGCCTTGGATGATGAATTGTGGAAGAAAAATGGGCCCATTAGCAATTTTAGGTCATTTGAATCAATGTTGACTTTTCAAAATATCCAAAAATTTCCCAACTTCCACAAGGCATAACTTGCTCAATTTTTAAGCTTTGCTCATGTTCTTGGACATTTTGGAAAGGTCTTTGAGTCCTCTAACCAATGTCTTTGGTCCCATGTAATTTTGATTTACCAATCTCAAGTTATGGCCTTTGACTTAAAGTCCCTTTTTGTTGACTTTTGAAAATGACCTATAATGTTGAAATTGATAACTTTTTGTGAGAGCATTTCTTGGACTTGAAGTATGAAGATGAGTTGTAGGAAATGGCTTTCTCTTCAAAATGAGAATTGGATGGGATTTTTCTGATAATCCATGTGAAAGTTATGCCCTGGTCAATTTACAGTTGACTTTTCAACTGTCCAAATAAGGAAACTTTTGCATCTTGATGATTTTTGAGCCAAGCTTTGAGAATCATGATCAAGCATTGATCAAATGATGTTTGTGGCTTCAAAATGAAAATGTTGACCAAAAATTTGAACTTTTGATTGCCAAATGACCATTTTGCCCCTACAGTTGACTGTAGTGCCATTAGGGTTTTGACTGTGCAATTTTGTGCTGAAAGTCTTGAAACTTGGTATGAGGATGCTTAACCATATTTGTAGGCATGTGGGACTTGATTGGACCCTTGGAAACTCCATTTTCTTGATCAGAACCAAAACCCTAATTTGACTGTTTAGGAGACCTTTGAACTGTGCAACCCTTGGGGAGATTTTGAGGCTTGACTTGGCAATTTCTTGGAGAATATGGGAGGGCAAATTTTGGGGTACAACACATGGTGTCATTAAGCTACAGCTGGCTGGCTTTTTTACCAAGGCTCTTGATGGAAATCAACTTGAAAACTTGAGGGGCAAGATGGGTATTTGCCAACATGAGAAATTATAGCAATTAATTTTGCTCAAAACAAGGGTTGAAGGAGTTATTTGTGTTACGTCTATTTTAAGTGGGTTAATCATATATTTCCCAAATTCTTTCAAAATTACTAAGAAGTTGAATAGACACACATTTGCCTCCTTCCACTCTCGACTTTGCAACATCTCTTTTTCACTCATTCAAAGTTTTCTCCCTAGTTGCTACTGGTTTTCCAAGTCAATCAAAATGTCTCAAACTTCACCCTCATCCAAGACAACCGTTTCATCTTCATCATTTGATCAAGATTCTCGAGCAATCACCACATGCATAGATTCCGAAGTCCTGGAGATTACTCCTCTCAGAAATTGCAACTAACCCTTCCAAGGTCAAAAAGCTGAGAACAAGGCATGCAGGAAGGTCTCAGGCGACGTCTTCCGGTAATCCCTCTCAACCTTCATCTTTTGTACCTAATAGGGAAGGATCAGCTTATGTACACCAAGCAATAGCTAGGCTTGTTACAAGAATCCTGAGTGAGAACCACTCTGTACCGGGGATTTCTGTTCCATTAAATCAAGAATCAGCAAGCCCAAATGTTGAAGCAAATCCAGATGTCTCTGAGAATGTTGAGACACCAGATGACAACATTCAAAAACCATCTGAAAACCTGGATGACATTCAGAACCCTTCAGAGAAGAATGTTGAACCACCTGTTATTGGCGTGGATGAGGAATACTCAGACAATGACCTGATTGCAAATATCAACCCTAGCATAGCTAGGAGAATGATGAACAGGAAGGGCAATCAAGATGCTGCAAAAGGTATGAACAAAGAAAAATCTGCTGACAAGAAAATCAGGTCTGAAAGGAAGACTGGTACTGTGAAGACTGTAATGTCCAAAGGGAAGGTGAAAGCTCAAGTGCATACTGGGAGTCTCTCAAAACCTGCTAGACAACTAATTACAAAGAAGAGAAAAGAACCTGAGACTTCTGATTCTGATGAGGAATCAGAGTTTGAAATTAATGCTGAAGAGATTCCTATCAGAAGGAAACTCCCTTCCAGCAAAATGGTTAGAGTTCCTGAAGTCCCAACAGACAACATCTCTTTTCACCACCCTGACAATGCCAACAGATGGAAGTATGTTTGCTTAAAGAGAATAGCTTTAGAAAGATAACTAAACAATGGTGCCATGGATTGCAAGGAAATCATGGACCTGATCAAAGCTGCTGGACTGATGAAGAATGTGGTAAAATTTACCAAGTGCTATGAAAATCTGGTCAAGGAATTTATAGTGAACTTGTCTGATGAATGTGCTGATGGAAGGTCAGCTGACTTTGAATGTGTTTATGTTAGAGGAAGAAGGGTTAATTTCTCTCCATCAGAAATTAACAAATTTCTTGGAAGATCAAATGAGGATTGCCCTGAACTGGAAGTCACTGACAATGAAGTATGCCAAACCATCACAGCAAGACAATTCAAGTGCTGGCCCTTGAAAGGCAAGCTGAATGCCAGCAAACTAAGCATGAAATTTGCCATCCTGCACAAGATTGGTGCAGCCAACTGGGTCCCTACCAACCACAAATCAACTATCTCCACAGGATTGGGGAGATTCATTTATGCTGTGGGAACCAAGGCTGAATTTGACTATGGCAGGTATATTTTTGAACAAACTTTAAAGCATGCCGGTAGCTTTGCTGTCAAAGGCCCTATTGCCTTTCCCTTCCTCCTTTGTGGAATTATCCTTGCACAGTACCCTGAGATCCTGGTGGCAAGAGATACTGCTTGCAAAAGAGCTCCTGCTCTTGGGTTACACTACAAGCTTTTTCAGAGATCTCATGTTCCTGATATTGTCATAACATCAGCTGAGACATCATCTGTAAAAACTCAGTCTAAAACATCTGATGTTATAGCTATATTGAAAGAGACCTGCAAAGAGCTGGAGACTAGGAAAAAGACTCTAGAAAACCTAATTGCCAGGTTAGAACAGGAGGAGGCTGAAGGAAACAGAAGGGAAGAGGGTGCTGCTGAAGATCAACTCAATACTGAAGAAAGTAGCTCCTCTGAAGGGGACAGTGCCTAAAGGTTGGTGGAGTTGATGCTGGTTCCTGGTGGAGTTTGCAAGTGTGTTCAGATTTTAGTTGTTGTTTCTATTACTTTTTCTGGATGACTGTATAAACATTTAAGTACTTGTCTCTTTGGCCTATTTGTGGCTAAAGAGGGGGAGATATATTTTGGTAGACATTATTAGACTCTATTTTTCTGCAGTCATATTTATTCTGCTGCTATCTATTCTCTGATTGCTTAGGGACTTTAGCCAAAAATCTTCCAAAGGGGGAGTTTGTAGTTGTTTAGTTATTGGCATGCATTTTTGGTAAAACTAGGTGTGTGAATGTCATGACTAATGTCATAACATTCTGATTTATTAGGTCCTGATTTATTAGGTACCTTTTGCAGAAAAATAGTGGCATACAGGTACTGATGTTTATGAGTGTGTATCTGAGCATTTTGCAAAATGATCACATTTACCAAAATCAGTAAACAGGATTTCAGATGTCATAACAAATGTTAAGACATCCTGTACTGATCTAACAGTTATGCAGTTTGGTTAATTCTGAGATTTTTCAGGAAGATGACTCATTCTTTCCAGAACAGAATCTCACGTGGACTTTGGGTTAACCTAGCTCAACCCTAACCTGGTTGATAAAGTCTTGTGACCAAGTCTTAAGGTCAAACAGAATTAACCCTAGCTTTTTGTGGAAACCCTAACTGAAGAAACAGCTGCTATATATTCAACAGGACTGCTGTTTGGAATTTATCCCTTTTGATAGAAGATCATTTAGGAGCTGTATAGTTTTAACTGCTGTAATCCAAGCAATTATCATTGTGATAAGTGACTTGGAATAGGTTTTGTTTGTAAGGGTTTTTGTACCACTCAAAGCTTTGAAGCAAGAGTGTTTCGTGTCTCTTGACTAAAGCTTTGAAGCAAAGTCAAGTTAGGTTTATGTATCACTCAAAGTTGTGAAGCAAGAGTGTTTGTGTTGCTTGATTAAAAAGCTGTGAAGTATAATCAAGTGTATGTTTTGAAGAGTATATTCATTAATTCATTAGTCAATTGTTTTAAGTATCACTGCTGTGATTGAGGGGGGGTGAGTAGGAACTCAGGTTTAAGTTATACTTAGATTGAAGTTGCATTGGGTAGGTCTTAAGTGAAGGAGATAAACTGGTTGGTTTATTCCTGAATTAATATCTCTTATAGTGGATTTCCTCCATGGCTTGGTAGCCCCCAGAGTAGGTGTTGTTGCACACTGAACTGGGTAAACAATTGACTGTGTTCTTTACTGTTTTTGTATTTACTGTCTTATAGAAAGTCAGATACGGTGTCATAACATTGAACGTGACATTGAGTATCTGCAGCCAGAATTTCAGTATTTGACATTACTTGTTTGTTAAACATTTGTTTTGTTCTTCAGTGCATGATATGTTTTCACGTATGTTATCCATTGACAACTGTGTTTTTATGTCAATATCCACTATTTTATTTACGCTTGACCATTATTTGAATTTTTATTAAATAAAAAAATACAAAATAATTTATCCCTTCAACAACATCTATCATTTGAATGAATTTGTTAATGTGTACTACCCTTGAAGCAAATTCATCCAGTTCGTGGCAAACTTGTCCCACAAATTTATCTTTTAACTAATTATGCATTCTATTTAGGGCTATTGAAGAGTACTCAACATCAAGAAATTGGGAGGAACACTCTCATAATTTTTCCCTAACTTTTTTCGTTAATGTTTACTTGGTGTTTCAAATTCATAATATTGACTTTTGTAATTTCAAGTTAAGGCCAATAGAACATGTCATGGAAACACCTTTTCATGTTTAGAAAATTTTGAATATAGTTTCGTGGGAGAGCTAAATCCCATGTAGAAGTTGTTCTTGTCAAATGTAAAAGGAACAAATGTAATTTATGGAATTCATTATGAGTCCTCTCACCACACTACATAGTGAATCTTCCTATGTGTTTTATATTTGATTTTCAATCTTCTTAAAAAATATCAAAGTTGGGAGTTACATAACCACTGGATAGAGGAACCATTTTATCAACTCACTCAAAATAAGGCATCACATACATATTCATATCTACGAGTTTAAAAATTATCTAAAAATACCTTTTTATAATATCATATATGAGGTCGGAATCCAATAATTATTGTCCATTGGGTTTAGCCTTAGCTGCACTTGGTTGATGCGACGCATTTCTTGCGGTTTTAGAAATCTTAATGATATTGTTTTGAGGTAGAGTGTTCCCCCATTGGAGTTCTTTGTTCATCTAAGGATTATTTCTCTCAAGAGTTCTTGGTACCAGAGTTCTTGGTACCATTGGTGCATTATATTTAGTGATATGTATTAGTTGTCAATGTTTGTTCACAAACATAACCACATAGTGGTTTTTGTAAGGTGGATCTCATTGGGGGTAAAAGGTGATACATCAAGTCCTTGAATATGTGTTGTTTGGTTAATTGATCTAGGTGTAATTGTCCAAATATACTTGTTCAAATCAAATAGTAATCTGTTTAAACATGTCATTTGTCATTGGTTACCTCCTAGGGGTAGTAGCGGTAAAATCAATAGATTGTAAATTTAAAAATTAAAAGGTAATAGTTGTACATGATTAAATTGAGCATGGGAATATCATATCATTGAAACAATCGACTAACTTTGGATTTCAACGCCTTCTTGATCTTGATTCCCTTAGATTCTTTGAATAATATAGGTGAAATAGAGTCACCATATTTGTTTCATTGACCTCCAAACCTCTACCTTATTGAACCTCATTATGAACCATGGACTAGAAATGCAAGAAAGTTGTTGAGAGACTTGGTACGTGATGTCATGTATTCTAATGTCAATATTTTGCGTGAAAAAGGTCATAGTCATAACTACTGGTTATTCAAATCGATTAACCAATGTATTTCTAGAACCACTAGAAGGAGCCACATATTTTGCATTATTAGAGTTTATGGAAGATCATTATGTCCATGAGGACCTGGTCTCTTTTAGGCTAAAGTTGATTTTTGGTCTATGCTGGTGAGACTTCTACCTTGACTCAAATGCAGACACTAGACATGTTATGGTCTGAGGAACTATTTTTTGTGGTATTGGTTGTACGCTCCACCTGACATGTCAAGTTTTTTTGTTAAATTTGAAACTCAGGTGAGTGATCGATAATAAATCTCAATTGTGGTTTTCTTTATGTTGAGGAAGAAACTATGTCCTTCTGCTATGAGTTTCTTAACTCCTTCAACGAGGGCTAGTTATACAATTGGATTTTTTTGTTAGCTACCAGAATAATAAATTTATAATTAAAGTGAAAATAAGAAAAATTAAAGATTAATTAGCAAATAAAAGCTTGTGGTTAATTGGATGCCTTTAATGAAATGTGCAAGCGTTATATTTAAGCAACATTGGTCCTATAAGCAAAAATATTATGACTTATAAAATTTATTCTTGCTTAACAATTTTCATAGACAATGCATGATTCTCTTTGTTGATTAAAGTATGTTTCAATCTATGTTTGGATTCTCTCTCTCTCTCTCTCTCTCTCTCTCTCTCTCTCTCTATCTCTCTCTCTCTCTCTCTCTCTCTCTCTCTCTCTCTCTCTCTCTCTCTCTCTCTCTCTCTCTCTCTCTCTCTCTCTCTCTCTCTCTCTCTCTCTCTCTCTCTCTCTCTCTCTCTCTCTCTCTCTCTCTCTCTCTCTCTCTCTCTCTCTCTCTATCTATCTATCTCTCTCTCTCTCTCTCTCTCTCTCTCTCTCTCCGAGACGAACATTCCCGTTTTCCACCTCTACTATACAAGGATATTCGATAGCTTGCATAAAAGTTTTTCTAGATACATAATGGGATCTTAAGACACGCTTATGTTGAAAAATCAAACTCTAGATGATAATATCGAATCGCACTATGTTTCTGACTCGAATATCACATGTTTTCCTTAGTTTTATTATTGTTTTTCTAGTATTATGCCATTGTTTCCTTTGTTTTCAGGTCACATGTCCTTTCAGAGCCTTCAGATAAGAAACGAGCGAAAACGCCAGAAAAATAGGGTTTTTCCAAAGAAAATACACACATGGCGTCCAGCTCTGCGCCGACTACAGGGAACGTGCTGACATGGCGCACTTTCACCCAGGGGACAACTGCCACGTTCCCATGATCTCTCCATTTTCACTCACCGCGTCCGCGGGGAGGGTGGTCGCGCCCGCGGCCTTCACAAACCATTTCCCGCTCAGAAGAAGTTGAGGGGCATGCTCGTCTTTACAAAGTTTCAGGATCTTCTATAAATAGCAAGTTCATTTCATTTTCGTTGCCATCCAAATTTAGATGCAAACTTAGATCCAGTCAAGTTACTGCTTAGGCATATATTACTACTTTGTAAAGTGATAATCTTCTCACATCGGGAAGTTATCACACTTGAGTGTGCGAGTTTGTATTCAAGTTTGGGGCATTTTGGTTGAAGTTTATCATACTATATTTTACATTTCCACGACTTGTATCAGATTCAACCCTCCGATTAGAGCAAGGTTCTAATTTAATTGCTTTCATTTATTTTATGCTCTTACCATAGTCTACATGTTTTATAGACTCTAAATGCTCTTACCATAGTCTACACGTTTTATAGACTCTAAATGCTCTTACCATAGTCTACACGTTTTATAGACTCCAAATGCTCTTACCATAGTCTACATGTTTTATAGACTCTAAATGCTCTTACCATAGTCTACATGTTTTATAGACTCTAAATGCTCTTACCATAGTCTACACGTTTTATAGACTTTAAATGCTCTTATCATAGTCTACATGTTTTATAGACTTTAAATGCTTACCATGTCTAGCTAAATTTATTAGGGTTAGAATGTAAGGATCGAATCATAACTATGTTCTGCATGCCATGCTAATAGAAATACCTTTGGGATGTTTTAGTTGTTAATACTGGTTTAAATGTGTTTAAAAGTTTATGGGTAAGATCGAAAGCCGTCCATACTTGAGATTAAGCCAGATTTGTTCTTGACCAAACGAAAAGAGCGAAAGCAGTTCGTTTGGTTAAGTAGGATTACTTGTATAATTTTAGAAAATGATTTTGAAACTATTTGCGGACGCGTTTGTGGGATTAAAATCTGATTCTTGGTCAAAAGCCAAGGATCTCTTTAAGTTAAGTTTTCCAAATTAAAACACTTTTTCACTAAGTTAAAATAACTTGTTTCTTAAAAATAGGTTTACTTCTTTAACGCGTTAGGCAACCTTTATAAGTGACAATAAAGGAATTTAATTTAAAGTGTAAACTCGGTTCTTAGTATGCGAAAGCTACAAGTTCCTGTTAAACAGTTCTTTGCTATAAATGGAAAATATTGCCCAAAAGTAAATACTATACATGCATGCTAGGACACTGTCTGATCTCGTGATTTACATTCGATCCCGTTTGTTTTATCTCTTTAATTTTATTCGCTTTTATTTCCCTGTACTGAACTCAATCCCTTACTGGTCTGCCTTAGATAAACACCTTAACAATAGAGTTGATAGATTGACAATTGGTCTATGTGGTTCGATAATCTTATATATTACTTCGATAGGCTGTGCACTTGCAGTTATAATTTAGACTATACAGTAAAAGCCCATCAAGTTTTTGGCGCCGTTGCCGGGGACCAACTTTGCCAAATTTCGTACCCTTTTTGTTATCCCGTTTAGACTAAGGCTACTTATTTAGCCGGTGGATGCGTAGAAATCGTAGCACCGGTAACCTAATAGATCCTTTAGTAGAACCTGAACGTTTCGCTCGAGCCCGTCTCTTTATACGAAAGTTGAAGAAAGCTATGGCTGAGGACCGTAATCAAAGACCGCTTAAGGAATTTGCCCAACCATCTAACGAGGAACCTAGTTCTAGTATAGTAAATCCAGCTATAACAACTAACAACTTCGAACTAAAACCCTCACTATTACAATTAGTTCAACAAAACCAATTCGCTGGTCTCACTACCGAGAACCCAAATCAACACTTGAAGGCATTTATCCAATTAGCCGACACCCTCAAAGCAAATGGTGCCACATCTGAAGCAATACGCCTAAGATTGTTTCCATTCTCTCTAAGAGGGAAAGCTCACGATTGGTTAGATTCCCTCCCTGCCAATTCGATAACAACTTGGGAGGACCTTAGAAGAGTGTTCCTTGCCAGGTATTTTTCCCCCTAGAAAAACCGCTATTCTTAGAAACCTGATCACTAGATTCACCCAAAACCAGGGAGAATCTCTATTTGAAGCTTGGGAAAGATATAAAGACCTTTTAAGAGCTTGTCCACACCATGGCCTAGATCAATGGTTGATCATTCACACCCTCTATAATGGACTCCATTATAATACTAAAATGTCTATCGACGTTGCCACAGGTGGTGCGCTGATGAACAAACCTTACCCTGAAGCTTGTGCCCTGATCAAAGATATGGCCCAAAACCATTACCAATGGGGGCAGAACGAGTGACAGTGGAGAAGAAGGAGACCCAAGGAGGGGTGCATGAGATAAGTAGCATGGACATGATACAAGCTAAAATGGACGCCCTAGCCTTAAGAGTAGATAACATATCCCAAAACCCTGCCACAGTAGCCGTACTCCACTCGGAATGCGAACTCTTTGGAACCCAAGGACATCCAACTTCAGATTGTTACCTGTTGAATGAGTCTAGCTCAGAACAAGTCAATTACACCTAAGGAAACCCGTTCTCGAACACCTATAACCCTGGATGGAGAAATCACCCAAATTTTTCCTATAAAAACAACAATCCAATCCAACATCCTGGAACACCCAGACCGCAAGGTTTTCAACCTCAAAAATCAAACCAACCTATGCAAGCTGTGCCACAAAGACCAAATCTTAGGGAAACCCTAAATACTTTTATCGTAACCCAGACTCAGCAAAACAAAGAATTTATGAACCAAAACGCCCATACAAACGAACTAGTAACGCAACTAGCAACTAAGTTTGACCAAATGATGACCCATCATAAGATGCTTGAGACTCAGATCTCGCAAGTAGCTCAAACACAAGCCACACAAACCACACCTGGAGGACAATTCCCTGGACAAACTCAACCTAATCCTAAAGGACAAGCAAATTCTATCACCCTAAGAAGTGGAACCGCTTACGATAGACCGAAACTTCCAACGATGTGTGTACCCGAAAAACTAAAAAAAGATAGCATACCTGAGGACCAAGTAGAAAAACCAGAGGAACCAAGAACCCAACAGAACCAGGTGGAAGAATCGAAAGATAAAACTTATACACCACCTCCACCCTATAAACCTCCAATACCATACCCACAAAGACTTAAACAAACCAAGATAGAAAGCCAATACCAAAAATTCATCAAAGTAATAGAGAAACTCCATGTAGAGATTCCCTTTACCGAAGCGATTACCCAAATACCATCATATGCTAAATTCTTAAAAGACATCCTGTCAAACAAACGCAGACTCGACGATCCTAAACCCCTAGAATGTCATTCCATCTCTGAAAATAAACTTGCAAAAAAGGACAAAGATCCTGGAAGTTTTTCTATTCCTTGCATCCTAGGAAATCATATGATCGACAAAGCTTTCTTAGACTTAGGAGCAAGCGTAAGCTTAATGCCTTTGGCAGTCTGCAAGAGGTTAAACTTAGGAGAACTACAACCAACCAAAATGTCTTTACAACTAGCTGATAGATCTGTCAAGTACCCCACAGGGATATTAGAGGATATACCAGTTAGAATAGGTCAGTTGTATATCCCAACCGATTTCGTGGTAATGGATATTAAAGAAGATGACGAAATCTCGATCCTCTTAGGAAGACCATTCTTGTCAACCGCCGGAGCTATAATCAACGTTAAGAAAGGAAAACTTACCTTAGAAGTAGGAGATGAAAAGATAGAATTTATCCTCTCTAAATTCCTTATGGCACCTGTGATAGGAGATGCATGTTATGCAATCGACATCATTGATGAATGCGTAAACGAACTTGAGCAAGATGAATCCTTAATTAAATTACCACCAACACCCATTCTAGAGGATGATGGATATAAAGAACCTTACATTAATGACAACCTCTTTAAATGTTTATCTCTTACACCCGATCCTATGCTGTGTCTTAAAAAGCCATCTCTAGAACTCAAAGAACTACCCAAGAATCTAAGATATGAGTTTTTGGACGAAGAGATGAATCGCCCAGTTATAATTAACGCCACTTTAGGCCAAAACGAAATAAATCAACTCTTAGATACCTTGCGAAGATACCCTTCAGCATTAGGATATAAAATCTTTGACTTGAAAGGGATAAGCCCGTCCGTATGCATGCATCGGATCATGCTAGAAGGAAATTTGAAACCCTCTAGAGAGCATCAGAGAAGAATAAATCCTATTATGAGTGATGTAGTTAAGAAAGAAGTTCTTAAGTTATTGGAAGCTGGTATAATATATCAGATATCAGATAGTGAGTGGGTAAGTCCTGTACATGTGGTGCCGAAGAAAGGAGGCATCACGGTTGTTGAAAATGATAAGGGAGACAAATTAGCAAAACGAACAGAAGGAGGATGGCGTATGTGCATCGATTACAGAAAGCTAAATAAGGCGACTAGGAAAGATCATTTCCTACTTCCATTTATAGGTCAGATGCTCGAACGTCTAGCTAGGCATTCGTATTTCAGTTATCTAGATGGATATTCCGGATTTTTCCAAATCCCTATTCACCCAGAGGACCAAGAAAAAACTACATTCACCTGTCCTTATGGAACTTTTGCCTATAGGCGGATGCCCTTTGGACTCTGTAATGCACCTGCCACCTTCCAACGTTGTATGATGTCCATTTTCGCGGACTATCTCGACGGAATTATGGAAGTATTCATGGATGATTTTTCTGTATGTGGATTCGATTTCAAAAATTGTCTCTCGAACATTGAGAAAATCTTAGAAAGATGTGTGGAAGTGAACCTTGTGTTGAATTGGGAGAAGTGTCACTTTATGGTCAACGAAGGAATAGTTTTAGGGCATATCATCTCCGAGAGAGGGATAGAAGTTGACAAAGCCAAAATAGAAGTTATAGAGAACCTCAACCCACCTAAAACAGTTAGGGAAGTACGAAGTTTTCTAGGACATGCTGGATTCTACCGACGCTTTATAAAAGACTTCTCCAAAATAACAAAACCCTTAACTAACCTTCTTATGAAAGATACTTAATTTGACTTTAATGAGAAGTGTCTTGAAGCCTTCAACATTCTAAAACAAGCGCTGATTTCAACTCCTGTCATTCAACCCCCTGACTGGGAGCAACCATTTGAAATCATGTGCGACGCTAGTGACTATGCAGTTGGAGCTGTCTTAGGGCAAAGAAAAGACAAGAAATTACATGTCATTTACTATGCCAGTAGAACTCTAGATACCGCCCAACTTAACTACACAACTACATAGAAGGAATTGCTAGTTGTAGTATTCACAATCGATAAGTTCCGATCTTATTTAGTAGGAGCTAAGATTGTAGTTTATATTGATCATGCAGCAATCCAATATCTGTTAAATAAAAAAGACGCTAAGCCGAGATTGCTCAGGTGGATTCTCTTACTCCAAGAATTTGACTTAGACATTAAGGATAAGAGAGGCACTGAGAATTTAGTAGCCGATCATCTATCTAGGCTAGAACATTTGAAACCAGATCTAATACCAATAGACGATCACTTCACTTACGACAGACTGATAGCTAGGATAAACACAATGAGATAGGATGACTCTGAAACCTATAAAGAATTTAAACCGGAAAAAGTCTCAATGATAAGAAACGTACCTTGGTACGCAGGCATTGTGAACTATCTAGCTGCTGACATCATACCCCCAGACTTAAGTTTTCAACAAAAGAAAAAGTTCTTCAATGACATCAAAAGCTTTTATTGGGACGAACCACTCTTGTTCAAAAGAGGAATAGACAACATCTTTAGACGATGTGTTCCAGAGGAGGAAGTGGAAAGCGTCATCAAACATTGTCATGTCGCGCCTTATGGTGGACACGCAAGCACATCAAAGACATGTGCCAAAATCTTTCAAGCAGGCCTTTACTGGCCAACTTTATGGCGAGATGTCCACACTTACATCACCAAGTGTGACCGGTGTCAACGCACTGGGAACATTTCAAGGCGTGATGAAATGCCATTAAGAAATATTCAAGAGGTAGAACTCTTTGACGTATGGGGTATAGATTTCATGGGGCCTTTTCCATCATCAATGGGAAATAAATATATTCTTGTGGCAGTTGACTATGTGTCCAAGTGGATAGAAGCAATAGCGGCCCCCACAAACGACACGAGAGTAGTGATCAAATTGTTCAAGAACATCATATTCCCTAGATTTGGAACACCCCGTCTAGTCATAAGTGATGAAGGATCGCACTTTATATCCAAGATATTCAATAAACTTTTAAACAAATACGGAGTCAAACATAGAGTGGCAGCGCCATATCATCCTCAAACCAGTGGCCAATTGGAGGTATCGAATAGGGAAATCAAGTAAATCCTAGAAAAAAACGTGTCAATATCCAGAAAGGATTGGTCCGAAAAGCTGAAAGATGCACTTTGGGCCTATAGAACAGCTTACAAAACCCCTATTGGAACTACCCCATATCAATTGGTCTATGGAAAATCCTGCCACTTACCTTTCGAGTTAGAACACAAAGCCTATTGGGCTATAAAATCCTTGAATTTAGACTACCTAAGAGCTGGAGAGAAACGAATTCTGGACATACATAAGTTGGAAGAACTCCGCCTAAATGCTTATGAGAATGCCATCATCTATAAAGAAAGAACAAAGACATGGCACGACAAGAAAATTACTAAGAAAGAATTCAATGTATGCGATCCTGTTCTTCTGTTTAATTCTAGATTATGACTTTTTCCTGGCAAGCTACGTTCAAGATGGACATGTCCATTCGAGGTATCAAAAGTGTTAGTATCAGGAGCTGTAGAAATCAAGAATAACTCAAGCGCTCCTTTCGTGGTAAATGGACAACGGCTGAAGTTGTATAGAGGAGGTGACCTGCCTATTGACTACTCTAGTCAGACTCTGATAGACCCACCAATCCCAACGTGAAAAGTGAGATCTTATCGTCAAGCTAACAACGTTAAACAAAGCGCTGCGTGGGAGGCAACCCACGATTTTTTTTCCTTTATTTTTAATTTTCAATTTTTAATTTTCAATTTTTAATTAAATTTGTAATTTTGGACTGACTCATCTATCTTTTTCAGGACTAAGTGCTCTTATATCACCTTTTTCAGATGGATTTCGTTGATGGACTCGATGTCATCTTCAGAGACAACACTCAGAGGGAGCGATTTGCTACACTGTCTGCTCGACCAATGCTTCCGACTAGATACCTTGATTCTGCTTGCATGGATGCACTAGGCATTGAGGCCAGTATCTGTTATCTGTGCCATCAGGTCAGTTGGGATGCATATGCTGACGAGATCCACGTGACCTACAGGAACCTCACCTTGGAGTTCCTCAGCTCACTGGAGTATGAGCCCTATGTTGGCACCAGAGAGGACCATGGGCATATTAGTTTTCGCATGTTCGGAGCAGAGTATGCTTTTACTTTGAGACAATTTGGAGATCTGCTTGGATTCGAGACTGCACTTACTGCCATCTGAGCTTCCTCTGGGGTATTTCATGAGCAGTGATATAGACAGATTCTGGAGAGCTATTACCGATGGAGGAAGCCTCGACCCATCTGAGCAACTATCTAAGAGGATTCATAACCCATCTTTCAGGTACTTTGAGATGATTCTTTGTCATACCTTCTTCGGGAGGAGCTATTGCGATCATTTAGTGACTGCAAAGGAGATACTATTTTTATACTGTGCTAGTCAGTCGCGTCCCATTGCGAGTGGAGCTTTCTTGATAGAAAGTCTAGATATGGCTGCATTATCCTCTGAGGGATACTTGCACGCTGGTGGGAATGTGACGCTGATTGCATCTGCTCTGGGCTTGGATAGCTAGTTACTTCGCCTGACACCATACTGTGATAGTACACGCATCGACATTGACTTCTGCTTAGACCATGGCCTTATGCGCCGAGCTTCTTTTCATCCATATCAGTACAGGCTCCTTATTGACGATCAGACTGTCTACTATTTCACCCTGCCTGATCCATAGATGACCTGCGTCTCCAACCGGGCAAACTGGAACTACACTTTAGAGGGTTGGGGCGAGACAGTTATAGACATCACTGACCTGCCAGAGCCAGAGTATTCACCAGAGCCAAAGTATTCACCAGAGCCAGAGTATTCACCAGAGTCAGAGCCAGAGTCAGACGACCCGATCACTGAGGATCCGGTTACAGAGAATCCTACTCCAGAGTACATGCCTGCACCTGAGGTTGAGCATACCGTTGTTTATACTAATAACTTGACCTTACAGGAGCCCAACATGAGAGCACAGATGGCAGCCATGAGAGCTGAGATGGCTACACTTCGCCAGGAGGTGGCTGATCTCATCCTACAGGTAGCGCTAGATGGTGCCACATATGCTGGCGAGATCGACGATTTGACACACGAGATTGCTGAGCTCAGACGCCAGGTGGCTGAGTTGCGAGGACGTAACTTTGCTGATATCTGATCATAAGACGTCCACCATTGTTATTATTATTATTATACTATTTCTATTTTTATTTTATTTCTCAAACTTACTTTTTCTGTTTTTCAGTTCAGTTGCACTTCGTACTCACTTACATTTACATATATATTATGTGTATATTTTATTTTCTCTTAACTTGTTTTATTTTATTTTACAAAAATTAGAAAAATGTATGTGTATGATATACACATATATTTTACAATATATATATATATATATATATATATATATATATATATATATATATATATATATATATATATATATATATATATATATATATATATATATATATATATATATATATATATATATTTTCCACCTTAAAACACTGGGTACACCCCAAGTGACAAGAGCAAGCCACCATTTTTGAAGCCCAATTGCCCAAAGAACAAAATCTGGCCCAGCTAGAAATTCAACAGGCCGCACCCGCGGAGGGAGGGACCGCGCCCGCGGACCTCCAACGGTAATAAACGGCTACTTTTCGGAAAACTCACCATTTACTCCATTTTTTCCTATTTAAACCCCATTTTCTTCCTCATTTTACCCACATTTTCATACCTTACCTTCCATAATTTCTCCACTTCAACTAATTCTCTATTATATTTCTTTTCCCACTATAAACCTTCCAAATCTATAAAAATCACTATTTTCTTCCTCCACCATACTATTTTTCTTTCTCCAAATCATTCAAAACAATCAAAATGGACTTCAATGGGTATGTTCTTCGAAACGGAAAACCGGGATCCACATAAAGGAAGCTGCTCGAAAAGCTACAGTCTACGGCAATTTACTCAACCAGGTATATTGACGAAGACTGTCTCTACACTTTAGGTATTTATCATAGTGTTTTTCATTTATTAGATAAAATAGGCATGCATAATATTTTCTCTGCAAAGGAACCTACCTACCCAAGGTTGACATATGAGTTTTTAAGTTCACTTATTTATAATGTCACACCTAACACTGCTAGTACCGTAGGTGGGGTACAATTTAGAATGTTTAACTGTGAATATAGTTACTCCACCGACGGTTTAGCTGAGTTGTTAGGGATGCCTTTTGGGGAAGGTGCTATTTGTGAAGCACCCTTGGATACGGAATAGACAACCACTGGCTATGCTTTCTGGCAAAAACTTACAAACCAAGAAGCAAATTCTTTTGATGGCCTGCTAGCCTCAAGTGTCCATAATCCGGCCATCCGTGTCTTTCGATACCTTTTAGCATCCACCATCTTTGCTCGGGAAAACCCGAACAAGGTGAATGCTAAAGAGTTAATTATTGTGCAAGCACTACAAGAAAATTGGCAGATTGCGACAGGTATTTTTGTAGATTACGACGGTTAAAACCGTCGCAATTTGCTTTCCACGACGGTTGCTTTACCGTCGCAGAAGTGTGTGTCCCCAACCTATTTCGCGACGGTTACAAAAACTGTTGTTCAAGTTTACGACGGGTTTGGAGCTGACATAATCAAGTATTGGTGACTGTTTGATACCGTCGTGACTATCTTTTGAGTTTCTTTTAATTATTGATGGCGACGGTTCGATACTGTCGTGAATATCTTTTGAAATTGATTAAATTGTTTATGGCGACGGTTCGATACCGTCATGACTTTTGTTGATTATTTTTAATTATTGATTACGACGGTTCGGTACTGTCGCCATGACTTTTGTTTATGTCTTGATTTTTTTTTATTTTTCTATTATATATATTTTTTATTTAAATTATTATCTATGTAAAAAATTTTAAATATAGTTTTTTTTTGTGTTATTTTTTTCTTTAATATATTTATTTATAGTATTATTTTTTGTTTTATTTTCTATCACTTTGTAATATAGTAAAAATAATTTCAATAAAAAATATTTAACATCAAATAAGCATTATAATATCTAAAAAAATGTGTGTTCCATAATCATGTAAAATGCGAGTTCCATAATCATGTCAAGTAGTACAAAAAACCCAAAATATATCAATTCCTAATCTTATAATAATAAGTATCATTATGCCAAAAATACATGAGAAAGTTCACAATCTAATTATCTCGATCATAGCAAAGTCTAATTTGTCCCCCCTGAAGTTCCATTATCTCCAATACGGTAGCTAGACTCAGATGAACGTCTACCATCAGCGGGTGATTCCAATCCCTAAAAAAAGGTATTAAAATAATAATCTTTAAAATAATACTCATAAAATTTAACTTTAAATGCGTCAAAATAATATACCTGTCTTCTACAAACAACAGACCCAAACATGATGCACAAGTTGTTTGTTACTAATAATTTTCAATTACAATCAAATATACAAGAATTGCATATCAAGTTATATGCATTACAATACCTTGATTGATTTCTTAGAAAAATGGCCTAACCCTGCAAACATTGCCTCTGATCCTGCAACATAGCAGAAAAAGTAAACAAATTTAAATTAAAAACACTAAAAAATATATTTTTTTAAATCTCTATTTTTCCATACAATCTCCTCTCCAAAAGCCTTTTGCTTACCGGCATACACAGAAAAATTTCTCTAATTTTCAATTTTTCTCAAATTTCTCATTTCTCTTTCATAAATGATCAAATTTCTCATTACTCTTTCATTCCATAAGTGAACACTAACTTCATAATATAAAATTATCCACGAAGAATACGTTAAAAACGGAACATACGTGCCACATCAAATCTTTAAGAGACATATATTGTGGTTAAAAGGCTAACGATGTGCATATAAGACTGATTTGTTACCAAAACAAACTTAGAAATTAACTTATAACAAGCATCTAAGTTAAAGGACAGCAAAATGTATTTAGCCAAACATGAAAAGCATCTAAGTTAAAGGACAGCAAAATGCGTTTAGCCAAACATGTATATGATCATAAATTACCTTAACAGTTCCAAACACATTCCATTCAAAATTATTGCCATCTTATTTAACTGTTTTTGGCAAAAGCTGGCTACTTTAACCAGAATTGATTCATGTTCCCCAACAAAAGTGATACATAGCCCAAAAACAAACTACCTACACAGTTTTAAACCCATTCCATCCAAAATTACTTTCATATACTAAAGCGTTGTTTTGGCAACAGGCAAGAAGACCATAATGCTTAATCTTCCCGAACAAAAATCCATACAAAATTAAAAAGCATCAACAAAATTTTATAACAATATTACCCGAGCAACATCCAAAGTGTCAAAACAACCAAAATCTTCATTGTAACAACATTTTGCCCATTCATGGATCAACCATCACAACTCACAACCGGAAGTTTGTAATCTTCGACAGCATTACACTTGTTCATATGCAAAGTACTTCATCTTCCAACAATAAGAGGATTCTTGTTCTTGTAAATGTAATAGCTCATACACAATTTCTCTAAAGTTGCAACAGAATGCTGCATAGGATTTAGCTTTATATCCATCATCATTCTCTGCCATAATAACAACAAAACATTAAACAGCCTCCTAACAGCAACATTTTCACTTTACAATGTTAAGGGGTTCCATTGGATTGGTCAAATGGACCTTGTGATGCTTGTGGTGGTTTAAGGTTTGTGATGTGCTTTAAGTGTAATGGTAGCCATATGATTTTTGATAAGGAAGAGGCTAATGAGTGTTTGATATGTAATGAGAATGGATTGGTTGTGTGTGCTTATTGTGGCTAGATGGAGAATGTTGTTCATACTTGTTTGTTCAATTTGTGAGGTTGTAGTGTCTATAATTGTGTTTTGTGACTACACATTGATAGAGTTTTTTTGGGTGTAAGTGCTATAAGCACTTTTTTTCATTGGATGTTTGCACTGTTTCTTGGCTAAAGTCTATAGTTGGTTTGATATCAGATTCTGTGTCTATAGTGCATTTTTACTTTCATGGTTTTTTCCCCCTAACTATTTAGTCTTATATCTCTTTGTATTCGGTAACGTTAGAATCATCAATAACAGTTAATAATCTCTTCTCATCTTAAATACATAGTTAAATCTCTTCCATTTCCACATTTTAAACCTATCTCTTCATGGCTATCTTTCCTTAAATCTATCTCTGCTCATATCTCAACATGTTGCAGCCTCAAAAATACCCTTTTGTTCTCTTAATATCATTTTTAACATTTCTTTATCAATGTTGTGCTACTCAATTCATAGTGGGGGATTCAGCAGGTTGGGTTATTCCACCATATCCAACATACTACACTAGTTGGTCAGATTCCCATATCATTAGAGAAGGAGACACTCTAGGTAAAGGCCTAATTAATATTAAGTTCTTGCTTTGATATATATGTGTATTTTATGCTAGCTAGAAACATTTTCATTATATATTTTTTGTGATGTTAACACAGAATTCAACTTTGATACAAAATTCTACAACCTAATTCAAGTATCAAAATCTGAGTATGAGCATTGCACAACACTTGAACCTCTGAAGGTGTTCTATACTAGCCCTATAAATTTTCCATTGAAGGAGAAAGATGTTTAGCTTTATATCCATCATCATTCTCTGCCATAATAACAACAAAACATTAAACAGCCTCCTAACAGCAACATTTTCACTTTACAATGTTAATATATCTTCAATTGAAATTAACATGACAACAGATCAAACCTGAAAATCAGCTCCATATTTCTCAACTAGCCGACTAATATAAAGACGCTGAATCGAAGTCAAAGGTTGAGGAAGTGCACTTTTACCATCTCTTCTTCTCTTTCCCAGTGCCGATTTCAAATCTACACCACAAAATTCATAAAATTTACATGCATTTCAAAAAAATATAAACAATTTCTGATACTAAAATACACGAAAATACCGTCTTCTTCGAGGTCACTGCCAGAATCGTTGGGGTCATCGGAGACAGAAGGAGGAGCTCGAAGAGAATCGGTGAGGGAGTTAGGGTCATTGACGATGCTGAAGGAATTGTAGTTTTGTGTGACACTGCCTTTTTCATCCCATTGTAGTCTTGATGTCATCTGCAAATGAGTTAAGTGCAGGCTTTAGCGTGACTTTGTAATCAATACCCATGATCTCAGCAGGCGTGGTTCCCTTGGGATTCAACACATATTGAATGTCATTACCAATCTTCAACCTAGAAGCACATGAAAGTAAGAGTTTGCTTAATAATTGATCCCTATTAACATCAGCACAGAAGTTATCTAGTTTAGATGTAAATAGTCGATACAATTATGCTAAAAAAACAAATGGGGTGCAATAGAATACAATACAAGAGGAAAAGAAAAGAACCTCTTAAGGGCTTGGTTACAATCCCTGGTGATAGGTTCTAAGTCTCTGATGTTATTTGCGAGAGTACGGTCAAGCTCCCAACACTTTTCCTCCCAATCATTCCTAGCAAGTTCAGCCTCTCCAGCATCCCTCTCAGCAGCCTGCAACTCTCTTTTCATCCTCTCAACATCCCTGGTATTGAAAGGCTGTGACTCCACCTTCTTCTTTAGCATTTTATTCTCTTGACATATGTTGTCGCTCTACACGACCTTAGCCTGCAACTGTTTCTCCTTCTCCACCAAATCCCTCTCTTTCGACTCAATCCGCAACCCAAACTCGTCAATAATCTTGTGAAACTTAATGACATCGCCTTGAAGCATTTCCTTCTCTTTGTCGAGTAAATCCTTCTGAGAAGGAGCATACCTCAATCCCTCCAATTGAGCCTCCAATTCAGAGACCTTTTGTTCAGCGGCAGCAAGGGTGTTGTCAGCGTTAGACTTCTCACGGAGAATCCTGGTGCGGATTTTGTGGTCGAGTTCGGAGATGGCTTCATCGTCACCTCTAATGAAATTTAGATAAGCGTTGAGAGAATACTGGAAGACGATGTTGTTGGCTTGGAGGGTGGTGGTGTGGGAGGGAGAAGAAAAAGAGAGATGAATTTGACAAGACTGAATAAGCCAATGAATGAGGGCGAGAATGGAAGGCCATTGATGAGGTGCAGCGGGGGATTTGAGAACAGATTTATTGAGTTTGTGAGGGTAATTCATGAATTTGAGAAGTGGCGGAAGATCTTCTATTTTGTTTATATTGAAATCGAGGAGCCCGACGAGGAAGATTAGGGTTTGGTGAATGTGTTTAGCGGAAGGAGAGGAAAAAGGTTTGAAAGAGACATTCAAATCCTGAGAGGCCAGGAATGAATTGATGGTTGCGGTTGCGTTCTGTTGGTACGAACGGTCTTTGCAAACGTCGAGAGAATGGATTCCGACGGAGGATGGACGACTACTGGCTAAACTCATGTCAGAGTCACGGTGGCTGTTTAGTGGAGTTGGTGGTAAGTAGGCCGACTCTTTCGGTTGCCGACGAACGTTGCTGCTTCCGCTGGGAGGTCTCATCTTCTTCCGACGAACGAAGGGATTGTAATAGTTTGGGAGGAATGGTGAAAGCGGGTTTCAAAACTTTAGGGTTCTTCTTTGGAAGACCCACACGAACCTTAGGTCGAGAATTCTTGTATTTTCTTCGTGAGTAGAAAAAGTGAACGCAGGAGTAGAAAGTGAAGAGCTTTTTAATTTTTTTACGGCGACGGGTGTTTTACCGTCGTGCCCATGAGAATTTTTAAAGGTTTTGGGTGAGACAGTTGTTTTACCGTCGTGAAATGAATTTTAGGACGGATAATTTTACCGTTGTGAAAGGTTTAAGGGTGCGACGGGTGCTTTACCATCGTGATATGCCTTTTAGGACGGTTAATTTTACCGTCATGACTAGTTGTTGGTGAAAAATCAATGTTAAAAGTGTTAAATGGGGGCCGACGATTGTTTTACCGTCGTAATAATAATGTTATGATGGTTAATTATACCATCGCAAAATAAATATTAGGGACGGTTGGTGTCAACTGTCGTAAACACTGTCTCTATATGTCAATTACGACAGTTATCACATAACTGTCGCAATTTTTGTGTCGTTAAACACTAATTTTCTTGTAGTGAAGCATGCCTCACCGACACCAAAATTAACCCGGTGCCCTTTATGATTGCTCACATGAGCTATGTCCGAAAAAAGGGGGCACCGATTTCTTTTGGTGGCCTGGTTACTACTATCGCTCGTGCCCTTGGCTTGGCCATCGAGCTTGCTACTTTAGAGCCACTTCCTCCTCGTACTGTCGGCCTGAAAATTTTGAAAGATATGTGCCTCTGCAAAGCGAGAAGGGAAGGTGGCTATTACCTTATGATTGGTAATGTTGATGTACCAAGTGTTGTCCTCCCTTGTACCCATCGCACTGACGTTAGATTGGAACGTAACTGGACCTATGATTTAAGCGCTCCCTTTTTCACTGGTCCGTTACCTCTGAATGTTCCTTTAGAGGAGTGGAACAACACTGATGACGAGTATGACTTTCAAACAGAGTCACCTCCTCGATTTACACCATCACACACTGCACCATCTTCTTCTAACCCTCCTGCAGGTACCGTCCCGAGCTTCCATGTCACTAAGGACATGTGGAGAGAGCATATGGCTAGAGAGAAGAGGCGTGATGCCCTCCTTTCTACGATCCAGCAACAGGTTGCCGACAACATGGCTTTCATGCAGGCGTCTCAAATTCAAAATTCCCGCTCTCTGACCACCATCATGGAAAGTCAATTGGCCTTCCAGAACCAACAACACCGTCAGCAGATTAGCTTCGCTACTCACTTCCAATTAATGGAGGCCACACAAGGCACATTGATTGGTCGGACTAGGAAGCTACAAGCTGCAAATGCTGCTCTCACTAAGCGTATGGCACAGTTTAGCCTCGATAGAGATCGCCGCAGCCGTAGTCGTAGCCGCTGTTCCGGACGTTCACCTTAGGATGGCGAGGGTACTAGTGGACCTCACTAGTTTTACCAGGTATCTCCTACCTAGACTTGTTTTGGAACATTGGGGACAATGTCCAATTCAAGTGTGGGAGGAGCATTTTATCGCTTTTATTTCCTTTATGTTATTTCTTTTTCCGTTATTTCCCTTTTCAGTACTTTATTTTTCAGTATCTTTTAGTTATTTCCCTTTTAGTAGTTTAGCCGTTAAATAAAATACATGTGATTGACGAGTCATTTTGCGCAGTGTATCCTTAAGTTCTCCACCACTTCCTAGCCTTGAGATTTTTTTTGCTAAAAATGAATACAACATGTTTTTAGTTAGTTTTTTTGAGCCATAAGTAAAGTTTTTAGGTTTAGGATAAAGTGTGATTAGTCTTAGGTACCCTTTTTTTTGAAAAATCAACATCGTCTTTTACACCATAAACCTTGTAAATATTAGAGTTAATTATGTCTTCTCCCCATGCTATGATTTTAATTTTATAAAACGGGTCCTAAGTAGTTTATTCTCGTAGTCGGCTCCGGCCTAAGCATGCGCTACGTGTAGGATCGATGAAAATAAGTGAATGATCTTTTTGCCTTGAAAATATATATATATATATATATATATATATATATATATATATATATATATATATATATATATATATATATATATATATATATATATATATATATATATATATATATATATATATATATATATATATATATATATATATATATATATATATATATATATATATATAAGCAAAAATGTATGGTTACGACCATGAATTGGGTGATCCTCACACGATCATTTAATTCCACCGGTCGCGAACATTCACAAAAAAATAAAAAAGTGAAAAATGATAATAAAAGGCATTACCCATTATGGCTGGTTCAGAGGTATCTGGTGCTGAACTCGGTAGGGCAGATTACGATCTGATCCCCCACAGCTATAATTGGGTAATAACGAGATTACACCAATTCTTGTACCAGAATCCCATTGCAAAGATCAGAATCACTAACCGGTCACTACACTATGAGTATGTATGGATAACGGGCTTAATGTGATTACACCTGAATGAAAAGGACCTTACCTAGAAGAGAAGTCTTAGCATAGTGGGAGTAATAGGAGTTGACTTGTGTAGGAATAAGGTTTATGTCCGCATTCTGCGGTAAAGTGTCACTTCGATGTTCTTAGTTCAAATAGTTGGTATCTGTCGAACACACTCTCACTCGAACCTTACTGCTTTAGCTCGATAACTAGAAAAAAACACTTGAATCCCTTTGACTACTTCTGAGAGTTTTGCTTGAGGACAAGCAAAGGTTTAAGTGTGGGAGAATTTGATAACACCGAATCGCACTATGTTTCTGACTCGAATATCACATGTTTTCCTTAGTTTTATTATTGTTTTTCTAGTATTATGCCCTTGTTTCCTTTGTTTTCAGGTCACATGTCCTTTCAGAGCCTTCAGAGAAGAAACGAGCGAAAACGCCATAAAAATAGGGGTTTTCCAAAGAAAATACACACATGACGTCCAGCTCCGCGCCGGCTACAGGGAACGCGCTGACATGGCGCACTTTCACCCAGGGGCCAACTGCCACGTTCCCACGATCTCTCCATTTTCACTCACCGCGTCCGCGGGGAGGGTGGCCGCGCCCGCGGCCTTCACAAACCATTTCCCGCTCAGAAGAAGTTGAGGGGCATGCTCGTCTTTACAAAGTTTCAGGATCTTCTATAAATAGCAAGTTCATTTCATTTTTGTTGCCATCCAAATTTAGATGCAAACTTAGATCCAGTCAAGTTACTGCTTAGGCATATATTACTACTTTGTAAAGTGATAATCTTCTCACATCGGGAAGTTATCACACTTGAGTGTGCGAGTTTGTATTCAAGTTTGGGGCACTTTGGTTGAAGTTTATCATACTATCTTTTACATTTCCACGACTTGTATCAGATTCAACCCTCCGATTGGAGCAAGGTTCTAATTTAATTGCTTTCATTTATTTTATGCTCTTACCATAGTCTACATGTTTTATAGACTCTAAATGCTCTTACCATAGTCTACACGTTTTATAAACTCTAAATGCTCTTACCATAGTCTACACGTTTTATAGACTCTAAATGCTCTTACCATAGTCTACACGTTTTATAGACTCTAAATACTCTTACCATAGTCTACACGTTTTATAGACTCTAAATGCTCTTACCATAGTCTACACGTTTTATAGACTTGAAACGCTCTTATCATAGTCTACATGTTTTATAGACTTTAAATGCTTACCATGTCTAGCTAAATTTATTAGGGTTAGAATGTAAGGATCGAATCATAACTATGTTCTGCATGCCATGCTAATAGAAATACCTTTGGGATGTTTTAGTTGTTAATACTGGTTTAAATATGTTTAAAAGTTTATGGGTAAGATCGAAAGCCGTCCATACTTGAGATTAAGCCAGATTTGTTCTTGACCAAATGAAAAGAGCGAAAGCAGTTCGTTTGGTTAAGTAGGATTACTTGATATAATTTTAGAAAACGATTTTGAAACTATTTGCTGACGCGTTTGTGGGATTAAAATCTGATTCTTGGTCAAAAGCCAAGGATCTCTTTAAGTTAAGTTTTCCAAATTAAAACACTTTTTCACTAAGTCAAAATAACTTGTTTCTTAAAAATAGGTTTACTTCTTTAACGCGTTAGGCACCCTTTATAAGTGACAATAAAGGAATTTAATTTAAAGAGTAAACTCGGTTCTTAGTATGCGAAAGCTACAAGTTCCTGTTAAACAGTTCTTTGCTATAAATGGAAAATATTTCCCAAAAGTAAATACTATACATGCATGCTAGGACACTGTCTGATCTCGTGATTTACATTCGATCCCGTTTGTTTTATCTCTTTAATTTTATTCGCTTTTATTTCCCTGTACTGAACTCAATCCCTTACTGATTTGCCTTAGATAAACACCTTAACAATAGAGTCGATAGATTAACAATTGGTCTTTGTGGTTCGATAATCTTATATATTACTTCGATAGGTTGTGCACTTGCAGTTATAATTTAGACTATACAGTAAAAGCCCATCACTAGACAAAAAATATCTCTCAAATTTAGAATGATTCTTATTCAAAGAAAATATGACAAAGGCATAAGTAGGTATTACAAAGGAAACAAATTGTAACTCATCTTTTACAAGCCTAGTAACGTGGAAGTGGCTAAAATAAAGGAACAAATAAGTAACTGATGCAACACAACAATTATCATATCCTAACAATTAAGATTATTGACTCAGTAAAATAAAACAATAAACTTGACTAAAATTACTCCTATGACCACCAATTATGCTCCACTTACTCAACATTTCTTCCCCTAAACTGAAATTTCTAATAATAATCAGTTTATATCTGTTGTTGGTCAGACTCCAAGGAACTCATGAAGCCTTTCAAAATCTTCTAATTTTAGTGACTTGGTCATGATGTCTGATAATTGTTTATTTGTTCTGTAATGCTTCATCTCTAGATGTCATACTCTAAATTTACCCCTCTAAATAACGGTTTCATCTTTTATTAGTCATTTAGAATTTTAGGCATTATTATTGCTAGTTTATTCTAAAAAGGGGTTTAAAATCTAAAGAATGTGTGTATCATTTGGGGTTTATAGGCCCACATAAGTTTTTGGGACTTATTTAATAACAAAAAGGGGGGTGTACGTTTTCAATTTTTCTTCTTCTCATTATTAATCTAAATGGCTCATTTAGTTGATGGCCCATATACTTTCGTTTTTGGATAATAAAAGGGAGGGGTGTGTTTTTGATAGAAAATGGGCCTCAGGCCCTGTCGGTTGTTGTATATAACTCCCTCACGATCCAGAGCCTGTGTCCCCACGCCTTTACCCTACGCCATCCCTTTATGGCCCTCTGATCACAATCAAACAATCCAAACAACACATCCCCATCATAATTCCATATACGTGCACATACCAAACCCAATGGACTCTCCTCAGCTGCGTTTGAGCCTAGCCCATTGCTAAACGAACCTCCCCCCCCAACGCAATTTGTTTCACTACCACACGCAAATCCTCACCCCCATGCGTTTTGAGCCTAAATCTAATATCTGGACTTAAGGCCCTGCTATTTACACCCCCAGGTTTTACTGCCTAAACTAATTTTGCACCTCCCTACGTTTGTAAATAAAATTAATCTATTTTTATAATCTCATTTATTTATTTATTTTCTATCATTTTTCATAATCAATATTTTAAAAATATTTAATGTATTTTAATAAATTATAAAATTATTTATTTATTAATTTAAACTTTCTTTACATTAAATATTTTTTCATTCAAAATTGCAACATATATTCGAAAATATCTAACCAATCAAACACTAACTTTTTCTTACTAACCTAATTCAAACTTATATTATATTTTCAAAAAGGATTATGAAAACTTCCTTTATCGACTGCAAACTTCATCTATAAATTCCACTATTCACACACCCAAACTTGGTTCAAGGAGAATTCGAGATATTTCCATAATCCATAAAAAAAAACTAATCAAACAACTATGAACTACGAATCGGGACTCTGATTCCTCATACGATACGTAAGCATACGACTTAAAAACCGTTGTGAGTTCCCCTAATAAAAACTAAAACCCTATTTCCTAAACTTTAACCTAAATCCTACTATCCATGTGAACAAGGTAGATGAGGGGTGCCTAACACTTTCCCTTCGTCTAAAGCGAGTTAACAACTTAGAATCTCTGATCTAAATTAGGATTATCTGTTATATTCCCTTTTTTAGAATAAAAATTACTGGTGGCGACTCTATATCTTTGAGCCGGTTATCACAACTGACGACTCTGCTGGGGGCTCAATCCTAGGGTTTAGAAACCTATTCCTTCTAAATTTAGGTTATTGTTTAGGGTTTTTTTAATTTTTGCTTTCCATATTTGTTTTTTTAATTATTTTATTTTTTTATTTACTATTATTTTTTTATTGTGTTATTATATCTGTGAGGGGATTTTATTTCAAAAAATATATTTTCAAAAATCTTAGAAAGAAGGTTCGTTTATTGGCAAAAGGGATACATCATCCCTATGAGTTTTTGTGACGATTTCGCCTAAAGTCGGTGGAATTTCGAAAAAGAAATATATCTCAAGGGGTATCCTCTTGGAGGATAGGACTTTGAAATGAAACCTATGACTTTTTGTATAACCCTTAAACTAAAATCTCATGGTGAGACCTTTTACGACTTTAGAGACGGAAGTTTCGGTCTACAAAGAGGCTCCGTTTAAAGGAGGCCCTTGTGCCTTTTCCTCTAGTGTTATCTATGATACCCTTAAGGAAACCACATTATGGGGAGGTTAGAACATCCATAGGCCAAAATTAGGAACCTACCAACTAAGGATACCTCTCATAAATCTCGTCACCATGTTGCATGCATTCATACATCTTGCATTTCACGTATTCATCATTTTCCATTTTCTTTGTTTGTCTTATTCACAAGATTAAAAAAATATAATAATAATCAAAGGTTTTTGGTGAGTATTTTAAAAATGGATGCCAGAGGGAAACAACTTGTCTGTGTTAGTGCCGTCAAGCCAGATATGACGAAGATCAAGATTATCAAAGGGAAACTGTCTGAAAAAGCTTTGAAAATGTTTACTCGCTGCTATGGAGATACCTTTGAGTTGACAAAAGTAGATGTACAATTGGATGCCATCTCTGCCTTGGTTCAGTTCAACGATCCTTCGTTGAGATGTTTTACCTTTCAAAACTTTCAGCTAACGCCAACTTTGGAAGAATTTGATAGACTCTTGAATTTTCTAAAGAAAAGGCTTATGTGGGAATTGAACAAAGTATTGATGTTAAGGACTTAGCAAAAGGTTTAGGGATCTCTTACCCCAAATTTTCCGTTATTTACAAAAAAGAAGGTGATGTACAAGGAATTAAAAGACAATATTTAGAGGCTAAAGCCCTTTCTTTTGCTAATAAGAAAGAATGGGAGTCTTGTGTTGATTGTTTAGGACTGCTTGTCTTTGGTATGATTTTGTTTCTACGGACTTTAGACTATATTGACCCTGAAGCTATTAGTGTGTTTTGGGGTGCGAAAGCTTTGAATGCAGACCCAACTCCTTCTTTACTTGCTGATATTTACTATGCTCTTCACACTCGGTATGAAAAGGGGAGGGGTACGCTGAATTGTTGTATCCCGCTTCTATATTCTTGGTTTATGTCTCACCTCTATAAGGAGGACTATATGATTAAAACTTTGAAACGATTTGAGTGGCCTAAAAAGTTAAGGTCTCTTACTGTTGATTCTGTGTGATGGTATGCGAGGAAGCTAAACATTGGAGACATCATTTACAGTTGTGGAGATTTTTCAAATGCTCTATTGATCGGGTCGCGTGGTTGCATCAATTACAACCCTACTTTGACTTTGCGACAACTTGGATACCCTTTGGAGGATAAACCCTCCGATGAACAACTTCAACAATTAATCATTCACGACATGGGAAAAAATGAATGACAGTTGCTCAACAAGATTATTCGAGCTTGAAATAGGGTTAACAAAAGAAAGGCCAAAAGGAAAAATGTTATGGCGAAAGAACCTTACACTCGATAGATTTTGGATAGGGTGCAAGTTATTAAGATACCATTTGACATTGGTCCTGAGTACAAGCCAGATGTACCAGATCCTCTGCCTATGTCCTTAGAAGAAATAGATAACTTGAAGAAAGCCTTGGATCAAGCTCAGGTAAAGATCATGAAGCAATTGCCATGAAGATCGACAGCATGCCAGTTATCAACCTGGCGAAGAATCCAATAGCACATGGTCGAAGCAAGCACATCGAGATGAAATTCTATTATCTTCAAGAGCAGGTAGTAGATGAGAAGATGGACTTGGAATACTACATAACTGAGAATCAGATTACAGACATCATAACGAAGGGTGTACAGGTCAAAGTGTTCAGAAGACTAAGAGCTACGATGAATATAGATATCTTAGACACAATGAATTTGGCGGTGTGTTGAAAGTGTAATTCCTTGTGTCAAAAGTAACATGTTGCTCAACACAAGGTGTGTCGAAATAACTTAGCTTAGTTTATCGGAGTGTGCGTCGAAGTGACGAAGCAGGTTGCTTCCCACATGAATTTGATTTAGATCCAAAATAAATATTTTGGGCTTTTGTATTTTGGGCTTTGACTTAGAGGGAAAGCTAACCTAAAACTATAAATAGATAGAGTAACCCTTATTTTTTGTAATCAACTCAGAACGAACTCAGAAAGAGTATTCACAGAACTTGCACTTGCAAGTGAATAGATTTTTTTCACAGTTTGTGAGCAGAGAGAAACTCCGTAGAAACCCTAATATCTTTTCTTTTTTAATTTTTTTCATCATTATTGTGTAGTGATAATAAACCTATTCATTAAATTAATAGAAATTCTTCATAAATTTTAGTAGATTTTCAACAATTTTCACTACTGTCCTCTCAATTTTCCCATTAATATTATAATTAAATTTGCAATTTTCAAAACAATTAAGAAAAATAAAAATATGCAATTGGTCTCTTACAACACAAATTCCCCAAACATTTTTTTTATTGTATAAGTGGTGACTAACCACCTTAAATTTATATAAAAGCAAAAGATTATCATGATGATGAAGAAAGTGTATAAATTCTAAAATTCATTTCTTTTCGTAACAAATCGTTCACGTGATAACAGAAATTGACCAACAATATCTTAACAAGGAAGGTAGAAGAATACGCGTGGTTAGTTTTATTTTACATTCCAACACGATGAAAACAGAAATTGTAATTAACTAACATTACATTGCATTTTCCGTCAAAAACAACGTTAGAACTAGAGCGCATAAAAAGAGAAAACCGACGCGGAGGGACTTTAGCTTCCACCGACATCTCTTTTCTCCCAAATTTCTCTCCATTGTTGTTCTCTGAATCATCATAATCATCATCAATGGCTGATGATAACAAGAAACTCAATCACGACGAAGAGGCAAGTCCTCTTCTCCACCACCAACAACCTAAATCAGCTGAACAACAACCAACACAGCAGGAACTTTTTCATCTATGGACCGCTGACGGTGTTCCCATGGCCCATGGAAGCGTAATGGGCCAGCCTATTCCTCGTTCTCCTTGGAATTCCAACGTCTGCGCTTGTCTCGGTCAAAGCGATCACTTTTGCAGCAGCGATCTAGAAGTTTGTAAGTCTCTTTCTTCGGAATTTTTAGGTTTTTAGGTTTTTAGGTTTTTAGGTTTTTAGGTTTTTGTTCATCTGCGTAACCCTAAATCAAACGATTTTGTTATGTTTATGAAGCAAAAGTGATTGTGGATATTGGATCTAGCTTCCATATGGATTCATAAGATATATATTTATACACTTTTCTTATGGTTGAAATTGATACATGGTAGGTCTTCTTGGGAGTGTGGCTCCTTGTGTGCTGTATGGAAGCAATGTTGAGAGACTTGGGTCCAATAATCCGGGGACATTTGCAAATCATTGTTTGCATTATTCTGGCCTCTATGTAATTGGGAATTCCTGCTGTGGTTGGAATTGTCTTGCTCCGTGGTTTTCATATCCTAGCCGGACTGCGATACGGCGCAGGTTTAATTTGGAGGTTAGTTATTGTTTTGTTCTTTGCCTATTGTTATGTAGTGATCATATGTCATGAAACCTCTGATGGAAACTGATATAGATATGAGAATAATATAGAGACGATAATGTTCATTGATGAAAGACAGTATCAACTCTGGGAATAACCTCCACACGAGTAATTACTGATTACAAACAAGACAGCAATTGGTAACTGTAAGAGATATACAAATAACCTCTGGGAACTTTGACAATTCTCTAGGAATTATAGTGTGTCCAGTCTCTACCAAACCAACCCACAAAAAACAACTGAATAAGGATCTGTCTTCTCATCCTTATTTTAAAACATGGCTAAACACAAATACATTAACTTGGGCCTTGTGTATTGGGCCTGCTAACAACCTCCTATTGGGATTTGTGAGAGGTGTGTGACGTAGAATTGTAGGTCATCAGAAGCCCTAAGTGGTAAGGGTGGTCATAGTTTGTGTTCAAGATTAACCAAACCATATGAACTGGAGTTTAAACCAGTTCGCTCGAACAAAACACTACTAGTTTTGTTACAAAGGCGTGATAATTTTCAAATATGTAAGTTGTTAATGATAATGAAACACTGAAGCTGGAAAATGGCCATTGCTGAAAATAACATTGTTCGATAATAAAGACAAGCAAAAACTCTTCTAGTGTACGTTGGATTGGTGTTATGTGATGGAATGGAATGAAATAGAGTGGTAAATAATGTGATTCCATTGTTTGGATTTGCAAATAATGGATGTAGTGGAATGAAACCTGATGGAATCCATTCCAACCCATTCCACTCAATCCTCCATTTTTTATTCCATCCGATTTGTGGTGTATGCAATGAAATTGAATGTTACTTATAGAATACCCGAACAATGGAGTGGAATCTCTATTCCATTATGTTCCATTCCGGTCCACTCCTTTATGTTCCATCGATCCAAACATAGCATTAGTGCTTGAAGGAACTGAATTTTATTGATTAGAAATGGTGAGCCTCAAGCTCATACAATGGTGGAGGACATTAATGAAATAGCTAAACCAGAGTTCGATGAACTCCCAAATCAAAGAGTAACTTTCCTAACTTTTTAATAATAATTCTCAATGCCTCTCAAACTTCGCCTCCCTCTTTCTAGAAATGAAAGATCTAGATGCAATTATGAATGAAAGATTTGGGAACCTATGGTTCATGAAAAAGGGAAGGATGATATTTGAGTTTGGGATTTGCAATTTACGGTTCATGATGTTAGAAACCGATATTTGAGAGCATGAGAGACTGGAAGTACTGCAGTTTGTATTTTTACCGCTCAACGAATTGTATTAAAATAAAATTTAGGTTCATGATCTGATTTCAAACGAATGGTGTAAACTGTGGTCAAATGTTTGGTTTGGTTATTTATTTTATGAGAACTGCAGTGCGGTTCAGTTCAAAATGGTTTTTGAACACCCTTATTGAGTGGACGGGGTATTGTCATGACTGTCAATAACTAACTGTCAAAAACCTCAGGGGGTAAATTGAGGAAAATTCTGCTGTAACATGTTAGATACAAGATACAAAATGAGATAAGAGTATAGAAGGCAGGTATTTAAGTAGTAACTTAGGGGTAGGCAAGAGAGGTCAAGACCTTCAGTTCAGTTTTCTGACCCATTGCGATCCATCTATATAGCTGCTGCCACTGGTATCCTTTGTTATAGAGAAATATTATATCACATGTACTTAGCCCCAAGAATGAATGCTGTTGTTTTCCTGACTTCATTAAATTGATCAACCTGTGTACTTTAAAGTTTGAACCTCTTAAATTATTTACAATAAAGCATTGACACTAGCAGTAGATACATTGTATATACTCCAACTAGACACTATTCAACATGCAAATTGGGTCTTCTACTCTGTTAAGTTGGAACGTTTGAATTCCCCATCTTTTTATGTTCTCTTTTTTAAATATCATTATCCAAATCTCTTTCCATTTGCATTGCTGTTTACAAAATGAGTCTGGACTTGAGAAATTTTTCCATGTGTTAATTTAATTTGTCCAGAGGTATGTTGTAAGTAAACATTGTATAGGTAATTCTAATACAATGGATATGTCAAGTATGGTGAATCTGTACTGAGTCGTTTTAGTTTGTGTTTTGTATTGAGAATAATCTTAACCTGATGTCTTCTGCATGAAGATGATTTTGTCTATCTTTTATGGATTACCATGACTATAGTCCTATCGTTAGGATATTCTTTATCTAGGTTTTATAGGGAGTTGATTGTTCAGTCGGCATGCGTGAAGTTTTGTTCAGGTTAAATTCAAGTGTATTCAGCATCAACTCTGTATTTGCTTAAAAATAATTTGTGTCTCCTAGTGCCTTTTATATTCCCTTCCTTCATAGATGAAAAGGCTATATAATTAAATTCCAGATTAGTAGAAGTGAAATTTTTCTCTGTTTCCACCTCTTCCCCCTCCTACTCCCTCCCCTTTCTCTGATTACTCTAGCTCCCTCTTTCTCTCTGCCATTGTCTCAAGCACAGAAATCACAATCCTATGTCATCATATTTGAGAAGAATAATCAGTTATTGTATTAACTATTTGTGGTCCTTGGAAATCAGGGAAGTTGTGAAGCACTTAATAGGTCATGTGGGTGCTGCGGAAGCTTTTTGGAAGATGAGGCGCAGCGCGAACAGTGCGAGTTGGCATGTGACTTTGCAACTCATTTCTTTTGTCATGCATGCGCTCTTTGTCAAGAAGGCCGTGAGCTCCGCCGTAGAATGCCTCATCCTGGCTTCAATGCCCAACCAGTATTGGTTATGATCCCTCCTGCAGAGCAGGCAATGGGTCGTGGGGCTTGAACAATATTCTTCCTCATCTTGGAAGTGATATTCTGGTGTATGCTATTACATTTGTTTCGATATGATTTCACACGTCGTTGAACTGCTGCCTCCTTCTTTTCCAGATTTTGCTGAAAAGAGTATCATGGTTGTTTGAATTTGGTATAAATAAAAACATAAAGCACCATTATATTTTCAGTTTGTATCACCTACTATTCTGTATTATATATGTATTTGTTGCAATCAACTTTTTGTGTATACGCTTAAACTGAATGAATTTATATTATATATGTATTGAGGGCATGATTCCTCTATGGTTATTTATGATAAGCTGCAATTCACTGAATGCATACTCCCCCCTCTTTTTTAAGTGTAAAAAATTAGTTAATATCATCTAATTTTTTTATATAATATAAAACTAATTGCATGATCCAAATTATATTTTATTGGAACTTATATTTTTTAAATCCAAGATTTTAGATTAGATGAAAATCTTGTAGGAATGTTATTATTAATTATAGATAGTAAATATAAGATATATTTTGTACCACTTTAGTTGATTTTTTCTTCTTATATGAGATTGAAGAGCATATATTATCAGAATTTTCGCAGGGAATCAGAAGATACAATTAATATTTAAATAAGACATTATTACCATAATTAATCATTATAATCTATTCAATTAATCAGCCATGGCATGTGACAACTATGTCATATATATGACATGAATCGAATTGACCATACAAACTTTCAGAACTAATTTACTTGTTGGAACCGTAAATTATGGTAGAATATGTTGGAGCAGAATGTGGAGCGGGAATCAGTTTTAGATTGGGTCGATATTTAATCTATCGTTAAGTTAGGTTCAGACTAGTGCTACTAGAGGCTCAATAATCTTCTATCGTTAAGTTAGGTTCAGACCAGTGCTACTAGAGGCTCAATAATCTATTGAGAGTCAGACTTGCACTTGGTCCTCAGTCGGGTAAGTCCACGTTGCTATGACGGTAGGAGAACATTTTCCACATGTGTCCGACGAGGACCTGCTCTTCGCACGGGCACGTCGGGAACCTCTCCTAAGTATGTCAATCGGGGACCTGTTCTTCAGCACGCGCACATCGAGAATATCTCCCAAGTATGTCCGTCGGGGACTTGCTCCTTAACACGCGCACGTTGGAAACCTCTCCTAAGTATGCCCGTCGGGGACCTGCTCCTCAGCACGTGCATGCCCGCTAAATGGTATGTAGTCAATGATTCTACGACTATCACAGAGTCATCCTGCTCCCGAAAAGAACAGGTCTTCATCCTCCGAGAATCATTGAGCAGTTGAACCAGGATAGAGACCACGGACTGGTCTCCTCTATCCATGTAGGATCCTGACAGTCTCCATTTTGGGCATGGGCATCCGATCTAAATGGAGACCTTGGCCCATCGCTGATGGCTATAAATATCCTCTTTCACTAGAGGGTCAGGTATATTATTCTTCACACCTTTGTTACTTGCATTTTGTCCTGAACCTTACTATTGATACATAGATCTATTGTCTAAGCTAAAAGAGATAAAAGGCAAAGTATGGTTGAAAGATCGAGAAAAGCAAGTAGATAATCAGTCGGTTACCACCTCGGGTCGAGGCCTAAAATGGTTTGTGTGATCGAAGGGTCATGTAATCGACCATGGAAGAAGATGAAGAGGTAGATGCCGGGCTCATACCCTGGATCTAGAGGTTACCCTGAGCCCGACCTTCATGGAGTCTTGTAACACCCCAATTCTACCCCGACAAATTATATAAATAAATCAGAGTTATAAAATTTATATCATGCAAACGAATCGCGACGTCACAAATTCTTCTATCAAAATTCATTGCATTCATCGTGGATATATAACACTTTCAAAATATCGGATGAGCCATCATAACATCTTTAATTAAATAACTCAACATCTACGCAGCGAAATTCTCAATAACAATTTTATCATCAATACAGCAACTTCGAAACAGTAAATATTAATAATAATCAACTTAAAGTTCCACAACTGAAAATCAACAATTAAAAACAGCAAGCGTTCATCCCCCGAGTCTTACATATCAGAGCAATGACACCGACTCGAATTATTGAAGGTATACGACCTTCACTCTCGATTACCTGCACGTTACCAACATAAGGGCAACATTCAAACATAAGGGGTGAAATATCTAACAATATAATAAAGCGCATGATAATTAATATATTAAATTAGATCAATAACATCACCACTTCTCATCCCATAATCAACAATAATTACAACGCATATACACATTTATCAACATCAAAATACACTTCTTTATGCAATCATATAATGCGACTCAATACTATGCAAATACATGTGGTACCATTGGAGCAGAACTCCCATCTCAAAAATTTGCCAATTAATAGAGGCATCAACAAGGCATAAGCCTTCATCTCAAAATTCGCCAATACAAGCCATCTCAACGAGCATAAGCTCCATCTCAAAAAAATGCAATGTATGTGACACAATCATGAATGTAATAACAACACCCAAGTTAACAACATCTCAAATCAACATCATCTCAAAAACATCTCAAATCAACATCTCAAAATCAACATCTCAAATCAACATCTCAAAATTCATCTCAAATTAACAACATCTCAAAATCCATCTCAATTTAACAACATCTCAAAATTCATCTCAAATTAACAACATCTCAAAAGCATCTCAACGTCTCGTCATCAACATCTCATATCATCATAATAATTCATCAAACATCATTTATTATAAATCATCAACACAACATCATTAACAATTTCTCACTAACAACTCAGTTGTACATTAACACCACAGTAATTCATACTGCTATTCTATAATTCTTACATCGTTACTGTCACTATCCTACTGTTATAACTCAAACAACAGCTTCTAAGCATCTAATCTTCATCATTCTGTACAAAACCAACGCAACGACCATCATGGGGATGAATTCTAAATCCTAAATTGGCTACTAGGATTACACTTCTTATTCTTCATTTTAATCCTCTAAAATAAAGTTCATCGCGTTAGCTATTCAACGCTTTGAACGGCATCTCAAACAGCATCCTAAAACTCAAGTTACAGCACTTTAAAACTAAATCTGCCAAAAATCAGGCATTATGGATCGACGCGAAACCCCTTGGATCGACGTGTACTGCTCTAACTGCACAACATGAGTCGACACATCCTCTCATGGATCGATTCATCCTGAGTCTTGCATACAACATGTATCGACACATGCATCCCACCGATCGACTCATCCCGAGTCTTTCAACCTTCATGTATCGACGCAAGCCTCTTCGTGTCGACTCATACTAAGTCTAACATCACTCATGTATCGACGCATCATGTTTGAGGTCGACACATCCTGATCATTCCTGCATAATTCTGCGATTTCTTCCCTGCATCTCACTACGGGATTCATATTTTAACCCTGCAAACTTAATATAATCATTATCATCACCTATATTCATCCTATAATACTACACCGATCAAACAATATCATGTCATTATTATTCATCTAAAATTTATCAAATCTTCATCATACATCATCATATACATCCAATTCAAGAACAAAACAGCAATCACCTCTAACTCCACATATCAATCATCATGAACCCAATTATAAAGTCAGAATCCCTTGGATTGAAGGTCGCTCTATAATTTCGGGTTGAATTCTCGTTCTGCCGTTTTTCCACTTTTTCCAACAACTTCACGTTCTCCTTCTCAATCCTTATTCTTCTATTGCTTCTTTCTTTCTATTCTATTCCAACAACTATAAAATAACCCTATTATTTCTTTATTCGTTATTGGGCTCCAAACTAATACACCCCCATTATTACTTTTATTCCTTCAAAAACAAGCCCACATCCAATAGTATTATAATTCTAATATTATTTCTCCACTTAATAAATAAATCTAATTAATCATAACACATCTTCTCAAATATTCCAAAAATAATTTAATTAAATAATTAATTAAATTACGGGCGTTACAACTCTCCCCCACTTAGAATATTTTCGTCCTCGAAAATTTATCTCAATCAAACAATTCAGGATAGGAGTCTCGCATCTTGCTCTCCAACTCCCAAGTCATGCTTTCACCAGCAACTCCTAGCCAAACCACCTTAACCAAGGCAATCTCTTTGCCCCTCAGAGTCTTTATTTCACGATCCGCGATTCGTACAGGCATTGTCTCCACCGTAAGATTATCCCGTACTTGCACATCGTCCATATGAATCACATGAGATGGATATGAAATATACTTCCGAAGTTGCGACACATGAAACACATCATGCAAATTCGAAAGATTAGGCGTTAAAGTCACTCTATAAGCAACATTCCCCACTCTCTCTGAAATCTGATACGGTCCAATAAAACGAGAAGTGAGCTTCTTAGACTTCAATGCTCGTCCAACACCAGTCACAGGTGTAACTCTCAAAAACACATGATCACCAGCTTGAAATTCTAAATCTTTCCTTCGCTTGTCATGATAACTCTTCTGTCTACTTTGTGAAGCTTTCATCTTTTCTTGAATCACCTTCACCTTCTCAGTAGTCTCACGAACAAGTTCAGGTCCAAGTACTACACTCTCACCAGATTCATGCCAACATAACAGAGTTCTACATCTTCGACCATACAATGCTTCAAAAGGTGCCATCCCAATACTAGAATGGTAATTGTTATTATACGTGAACTCTATCAACGGAAGATAAGTATCCCACGAACCTCCCTGCACAAGAACATATGCCCTCAACAAGTCTTCCAACGATTGAATCGTCCGTTCAGTCTGACCATCTGTCTGAGGATGATACGCTAAACTCAACCTCAACTTAGAACCCAACGCTTCTTGCAAACTCTTCCAAAAATCAGAAGTAAATCTTGGATCTCTATCTGACACAATGCACAAAGGAACACCATGCAACTTCACAATCACACTAGTGTAAATCTCAGCCAACTTCGACACTAAAAAACTGATGTTAATAGGAATAAAATGAGCTGACTTCGTAAGCCTATCAACAATCACCCAAATCGAATCATGTCCTCTTAAAGTATTAGGCAATCCTGTCACAAAGTCCATTGAAATGCTATCCCATTTCCATTCTGGAACTTCCAACGGTTGCATCAACCCTGCAGGCTTTTGATGTTCAACTTTCGACTTCTGACAAGTCAAACATGCATACACAAACCGAGCCACATCACTCTTCATCCCAGGCCACCAAAATAAACCTTTCAAATCTTGATACATCTTTGTAGCTCCTGGATGAATACTCAACTTACTACTATGGCTCTCTTCAAGTATCACTTTCTTCATCTCAGCATCATCAGGAATACAAATTCGGTTACAAAATCTCAACACACCTTGCGCATCTAGCTTAAAATCATTATTCTCAGACTGGTCAATCCCAACCATAAAATTACCAGTTTCACATCCAACTTCTGAGCTTCTCTGATACTGTCTAAAAATTCATTATTAATCTTCAACATACCCAACATAACACTCTGCGGAGTAACCTCGCAAACTAAGATCATATCTCTGAACTGCTCAATCAATTCCAACTCTTTAATCATCATTGCTGACATATGTAAAGTCTTTCGACTCAACGCATCAGCTACCACATTTGCTTTTCCTGGATGATAATTTAAACCGAAATCATAGTCCTTTAACAATTCCAACCATCTTTGTTGCCTCATATTCAACTCCTTATGATCAAATAAATACTTTAAGCTCTTATGGTCACTAAACACTTCAAATCTAGAACCATAAAGATAATGCCTCCAAATCTTCAATGCAAAAACAACTGCAGCAAGCTCTAAATCATGTGTAGGATAGTTCTTCTCATGAGTCCTTAACTGCCTTGACGCATAAGCAACTACCTTACCATTCTGCATAAGCACACCTCCTAAACCCATCCTAGAAGCATCACAATACACCACAAAAGGCTCTCCTGGATTAGGCAACGTCAAAATCGGAGCCGATGTCAACCTCTTCTTCAATTCCGTAAAACTTTCTTGGCACTGAACATCCCACACAAATGCTCTACCTTTACAAGTCAACTTAGTCAACGAAAGTGACAACTTAGAAAACCCTTCGATAAACCTTCTATAATAACCAGCTAATCCCAAAAAGCTTCTGATCTCAGTAGCTGACCTCAGAGTTTCCCATTGCAACACAACATCAACCTTTGATGGATCTACAGCAATGCCACTACCTGAAATCACATGACCAAGAAAACTAACCTCTTTTAACCATAATTCACACTTGGACAACTTTGCATACAACTTCTTCTCTTTCAAAACTTGCAATACTACTCTTAAGTGTTCAACATGCTCTTCTTCTGACTTAGAGTAAATCAAAATATCATCAATGAACACCACTACAAACCGATCCAAATAAGTGTGAAAGATACGATTCATATATTCCATGAATACTCCCCGCGCATTAGTAACACCGAAAGGCATCACCGAATACTCGTAATGTCCATAACGCGTTCTGAAAGCCGTCTTCTGAATATCTTCATCCTTCACTTTAATCTGATGGTAACCCGACCTCAAATCAATCTTACTAAACACACGAACATCCACATATTGGTCCATCAAGTCATCTATTCTTGGAAGCAGATATTTGTTTTTAATCGTCACCTTATTCAACTGTCTATAATCAACACAAAGCCTCATACTTCCATCTTTCTTCTTCACTAACAACACTGAAGCACCCCACGGCGATACACTTGGTCTTACAACATAAACAACGATTAGAACTCAAATAACAATACTCGACTGTTAGACAACTACGACTCGACGACAAGGTCGGACCAACCTTTTACTCTGATACCAACTTTGTAACACCCCAATTCTATCCCAGAAAATTATATAAATAAATCAGAGTTATAAAATTCATATCATGCAAACGAATCGGGACGTCACAAATTCTTCTATCAAAATTCATTACATTCATCGTGGATATATAACACTTTCAAAACATCGGATGAACCATCATAACATCTTTAATTAAATAACTCAACATCTACGCAGCGAAATTCTCAATAACAATTTTATCTTCAATGCAGCAACTTCGAAATAACACATATTAATAATAATCAACTTAAAGTTCCACAACTGAAAATCAACAATCAAAAACAGCAAGCGTTCATCCCCCCGAGTGTTACATATTAGAGCAATGACACCGACTCGAACTACTGAAGGTATACGACCTTCACTCTCGATTACCTGCACGTTACCAACATAAGGGAAACATTCAAACAGAAGGGGTGAGATATCTAACAATATAATAAAGCGCATGATAATTAATATATTAAATTAGATCAATAACATCACCATTTCTCATCCCATAATCAATAATAATTACAACACTTATACACATTTATCAACATCAAAATACACTTCTTTATGCAATCATATAATGCGACTCAATACTATGCAAATGCATGTGGTACCATTGGAGCAGAACTCCCATCTCAAAAACTTTCCAATTAATAGAGGCATCAACAAGGCATAAGCCTTCATCTCAAAATTCGCCAATACAGGCCATCTCAACGAGCATAAGCTCCATCTCAAAAAAATGCAATGTATGCGACACAATCATGAATGTAATAACAACACCCAAGTTAACAACATCTCAAATTAACAACATCTCAAATCAACATCTCAAAATCAACATCTCAAATCAACATCTCAAAATCAACATCTCAAATCAACATCTCAAAATTCATCTCAAATTAACAACATCTCAAAATTCATCTCAATTTAACAACATTTCAAAATTCATCTCAAATTAAAAACATCTCAAAAGCATCTCAACGTCTCGTCATCAACATCTCATATCATCATAATAATTCATCAAACATCATTTATTATAAATCATCAACACAACATCATTAACAACTTCTCACTAACAACTCAGCTGTACATTAACACCACAGTAATTCATACTGCTATTCTGTAATTCTTACATCGTTACTGTCACTATCCTATTGTTATAACTCAAACAGCAGCTTCTAAGCATCTAATCTTCATCATTCTGTACAAAACCAACGCAACGACCAACATGGGGATAAATTCTAAATCCTAAATTGGCTACTAGGATTACACTTCTTATTCTTCATTTTAATCCTCTAAAACAAAGTTCATCGTGTTAGCTATTCAACGCTTTGAACGACATCTCAAACGGCATCCTAAAACTCAAGTTACAGCACTTTAAAACTGAATCTGCCAAAAATCAAGCATTATGGGTCGACGCAAAACCCCTTGGATCAACGCGTACTGCTCTAACTGCACAACATGAGTCGACACATCCTCTCATGGATCGACTCATCCTGAGTCTTGCATACAACATGTATCGACACATGCATCCCACTGATCGACTCATCCTGAGTCTTTCAACCTTCATGTATCGACGCAAGCCTCTTCGTGTCGACTCATACTGAGTCTAACATCGCTCATGTATCGACGCATCATGTTTGAGGTCGACACATCCTGATCATTCCTGCATAATTCTGCGATTCCTTCCCTACATCTCACTACGGGATTCATATTTTAACCCTGCAAACTTAATATAATCATGATAAATCATCACCTATATTCATCCTATAATACTACATCGATCAAACAACATCATGACATCATTATTTATCTAAAATTCATCAAATCTTCATCACACATCATCATATACATCCAATTCAAGAACAAAACAACAATCACCTCTAACCCCACATATCAATCATCATGAACCCAATTATAAAGTCAGAACCCCACCCTTACCTTGGATTGAAGGTCGCCCTATAATTTCAGGTTGAATTCTCGTTCTACCGTTTTTCCACTTTTTCCAGCAGCTTCACGTTCTCCTTCTAATCCTTATTCTTCTACTGCTTCTTTCTTTCTATTCTATTCCAACAACAATAAAATAACCCTATTATTTCTTTATTCCTTATTGGGCTCCAAACTAATACACCCCCCTTATTACTTTTATTCCTTCAAAAACAAGCCCACATCCAATAGTATTATAATTCTAATATTATTTCTCCACTTAATAAATAAATCCAATTAATCATAACACATCCTCTCAAATATTCCAAAAATAATTTAATAAAATAATTAATTAAATTACGGGCGTTACAAATTCGTTATGCAATGGCCGGACCATTGAGGACGTAACCGCTCATCATTATACGACGACGCACGTTATAATAATAGCCATCATTGGCGACGACATACGTTACTTGTCTTTAAGACAACTCAGTTACGTAACATGGAAAGCCACGACATTTACATATAGTAATCAATGAGGTTCATGCACCTTTATATATAGGGCTCTCGACTGAGGGGTAAGCAAGACACATCGCTTGAAGCACACACATACTTGTGCAAGTCTCTAAATCTCTCAATATCATAAACAAAACCCTTTCATTCATTTAAGGCTCTATCTGCCCTCCTCCAAGCGACAGGGAAGTCTCATATTTAGCGTTTAGCAAGAACATTTGGCACCCACCGCAAGACTTGGTAAAACTATCCCACACCGCATTAACCAACCTTTGAACATGTCTTCTGAGGGGGACCCTCCTCCAGACATGGCGCAACTATTGGCCATGATATATGATCTTCGCCAACAAAACAATACACTACAAAACAACGCCCAGTTCTTGCAAATGAAAAGCCAGGACGACGATGACCTGGGGCTCAAGCTTTTGGAGCCTCAACCATTGCCCCAAGCCATTTGGGATGATCAGGTTCTAGAGAACTTCAAGCCCCCGACGTTTGTAACTTACAACGGCAAGTCTGACCCCCATGAGCATATCATTGTCTTCAATAATATAATGGCAATAATTGGGGCTAACGATTCAATGAAGTGTAAGCTTATGGCAGACACCTTCAAGGAATGGGCCCTGAGATGGTACATGAATATCCCCAGATAGTCTATTGTCAATTACCTAGACTTCACTAAAAAGATGGTTCAATGATTCTCGACGAGCCGATATCGGAAGGTGTCGACTATAACATTGTTTAATGTCTGTCAGCTCCCGTCAGAATCCCCGAGGGATTACATGGCCCGATTCAACAAAGAAACCATAAAGGTATCTCATCCCAATCAGGAGATATTTGTGGAAGCTTTCCAGCACGGTCTCCGGACTGATAAATTCAACGAGTCACTAGCATAGAAACCGACTGTCAGCATGGACGAGATAATCACTCGGGCTGAATGTTACGTAAAGGGAGAAGAAAGCAATATGGAAAAAAGAACTAGAGACGTTAGAGAAAAAGGAAGAACCCAGGAAGAAGTTTCCGGGCAGAAGAAGGGGCAGAGAAGGTCTCGTGATCGACCACCACCTTAGGAACGACCTCCCCAGCGATCTTCCCGACAGCCTTTGGTTTCGGACGAAGATCTCACTCCCCTACATGCCAGAAGAGAGGACATCTGAAAGAATGTGAATCAACTCAATTTATTGCCCAGATCGTGGCGTCCCAGAGGAGTAAATGCAATCTTGGGCAATGACGCCGAGGCGTGGTGTGCGTATCACTGAATCCGAGGACACTACAATGAGGAATGTCAGTAGCTGAAAAAGGAAATTGAAAAGCTAATCCAAAGAGGAAATATGCTATCTTATGTCAAAGGTAATGCCGAGCAAGCCGGAAAACAAAACCCTCCCAAGGGGAAAGACACCTCAGAGTGCCCTTCAAAGAAGAAGGGGAAGGCAACAAAGGAAGTTCGAGAAACGAGACTTACCCGCACACCCTCAATACAATATCTGGAGGAATCGTCAGAGGAGGCTCCACCAGCTTGGCACAAAAAAGGTATGCCCGAAATATAATACATGTGGCTCAGGTGGAATGGACAGACAAAGGCAGAGACCCCGAGGCCGTTACCTTCTCCAGGGAGGACGCGAAAGGAATCTTACCACATGAGAACGACCCCATGGTCATTAAATCTCAGATCATGGATTGGAGTATCAAACGGGTACTAATCGATCCCGGAAGCTCAGTCGACATGATGTACTGGGAAGCCTTCAAAGGCACGGACTTTGACCCGAAATAGTTGCTGCCCTTTAATGGAATCTTAGTCGGATTCTCTGGCGAGCAAGTGCAGGTGCTCAGACACCTTTCGGTCATGGCCACATTCTGAACAAAGGAGAACGCCAAAGAAGTTAGAATAAGGTAATTGATCGTCAACACAACGTTTCCCTATAACATCATAATCGATATGCAATCATTCAACGCACTGGAAGCGACACTATCAACCCTCTACCTTACTATGAAGTACCCTCTCAACGAGGGTCGGGTAGGAACGATACGAGGAGACCAAGGCCTGGAAAGAAAGTGTTACAAAGATAGCCTAAAGTTGAAAAAGAATGCAACAATGGTGGAAGAAACAGATGGCCACAAAGTCAATGTGGTCGATATTGACCCCCGGGAGGATCCCAAAGAAGATAGTATGGTTCCTAAAGAAGAAACTAAAGAAATTCAGATCGGTCTCCAATATTCAGAAATCTCCCACTTGGGAACTAACCTATCACCAGAGGAGGAAGTCGAGATCGTTGACATTCTAAAGATAAATATCGACCTGTTCGCTTGGAAACTGTCTGACATGCCCATAATCGACCCCAACATCACGTGTCATCCCTTGGCGCTTGACTCCGAGGTGAAATCAGTGTCTCAGCGAAAGAGAAAAGGTGGCGAAGAAAAGAGAAAAGCAATATTTGAAGGGGTTGATAAACTGATGAAGGCTAGATTCATCAGAGAAATCCAATATCCCACATGACTATCCAATGTGGTTATGGTAAGAAGAAAATTGAGAAGTTGAGAATGTTCGTAGACTTCACCGACCTCAATAAGGCGTGCCCAAAAGATCTGTATCCACTATCTCATATTGACCAGTTGATCAACGGAGCTTCTAGGTCCAGGCTGCTAAGCTTCATGGATGCTTATTCCGGGTATAATCAAATCCGTATGAACCCGGCGGAGGCATCAAAAACAACATTCATGACAGACCGGAGCAACTATTACTATGAGGTTATGCCATTTAGCTTGAAGAACGTCAGAACTATTTACCAGAAACTAATGGACATGGTCTTTGCTCCACAAATTGGACGGAACAGGGAAGTTTATGTATACGACATGGTAATCAAGACTTCCGAAGAACAGAAATACGTCCGGGACCTGGAAGAAACTTTTGCAGTAATTCGAAGTTATAACATGCGCTTGAATCCAGATAAATGCATATTTGGAGTTCAAGCCGGAAAGTTCCTTGGGTTCATGCTGATAAACCGGGGAATAAAAGCTAACCCAGACAAATGCTAGGCGATCATCGATATGAGAAACTGGCGTCCATCCTTGAAGTGCAACAACTAACCGGTTGTTTGGCCGCCTTATCTCATTTTTTGTCTTGTGTAGGTGACAAACCAATTCACTTCGTCACGAAAATAAAAAAGAGGGCTGATTTCGAGTGGACCGACGATTGTAAAAGAGCTTTCCAAGAAGTCAAGCAATTCCTTTCAGCTCTCCCAATACTAGTTCGACTTAAAGAAACCGCACCATTGGTACTATACTTAGCAGCATCTGATAAAGCCATAAGCTCGGTTCTAGTCCAAGAATGGGAGTCGGGCGAGAATCTGTTTACTTTTCCAGTAAGGTACTGCAAGGAGCAGAACTCAGATATCGGAAGATCGAACGATTATCTTTGGCGTTAATCATAACAGCTAGATAGCTGAGACACTACTTTCAGGGTTACTCCATCCTAGTGAAAATAAATTTCCCCATAAAACAAATCTTCAAGAAATCGAACTTAGTTGGAAGAATGGTAGCATGGGCCGTAGAGCTCTCAAAATATGACATAGCGTTTATCTTGCGCACTAGTATAAAGTTTCAAGTGTTGGCCAATTTCGTGGTAGAACTGAGAGCTCTGTTGTACAAAGAAACATCCTCAAAATGGGTTATGTCCGTGGATGGATCATTGAATTTGAGAGGCAGTGGGGCTGGCCTTGTATTAGAAGGACCCAACGATTTGGTCCTGGAATACTCATTGCGCTTCAACTTCCAAAATAGCAACAATCAGGCTGAGTATGAAGCTTTGATTGTCGGAATGAAATTAGATAAAGAAATCAGGATAATCCACCTGCTAGTGTCTGGACCGATTCACAATTAGTGGTCAGACAAGTCGGGGGAGAGTTCCAGACGAAATACCCCAATCTGCTGAAGTATTTATAATGGGCTATGAAGCTCACAGAGGAGTTCCAAGAGTTCACAATATGTCATATACTAAGAGAAGAAAATACCTGAGCCGACATGTTGGCCCGACTGGCTAGCACAAAGGGCTCTGGTCTAAACAAAATGGTGATTCAGGAAACATTAGAATTACCAAGCATAGAGAAGGGAGAAGTACTCACTATAGAAGAAAAAGTAGGGTGAATGATTCCCATAATCAAATACTTGCTACAAAATGAACTGCCACCTGACAGAGAGGGGGCCAAACGCGTGAAAAGGATCTCATCAAGATACCTCATGGTGGCTGATACGCTATACAAAATGGGAAGATCAACACCCATGTTACAATGTGTCTTAGAAGACGACATGAGCCTAGTAATCAAAGAGGTGCACACATGCGTATGTAGGAATCATATCGGAGGTCGGGCCTTGTCCAGAAAATACTGAGGGTCGAGTACTATTGGCCTACCATGCTTAAAGATTGCGTCCGATTTGTAAGCCGGTGTGACAAATGTCAGATATTCTCACCATTCATCCACACCCCTGTAGCAACTGGTTTTTTAATCAAGAGTCACCACTATTAGTTTTTATCCCAGGGAAGAGAATCTAACAGAAAACCCCAATTCACAGACAGAGATTCTAGGTTACGGACTCAATTAGATGAAAGGAAGGTGTTAGTCACCTTTCATCCACCTTGTTCACAAGGATATTAGACTCTAGGTTTAGGTTTGGGGTAAACAAAATTTTAAGTTTTAATTAGAAAGACTCGCCACGATTTTAGATCGCGTGCCTACGTATCCTCTTATGAGGAATCAGAGTCCCAATTCGTAGTTCATATGGGTTGGTGTGTTTTAGAGGTTCGCAAACATATTTTGAATCACTTCGCACTCGGTCGGGAGTAGTGATTGTGGAGATTTTGACTGAGAACGCAGTAATCCAAAATTAGTTTGAAACCCATTTGCGAAAAGACTGTTGATTAGCTTAGTTTATTGCGAAAATAGAATTTGATGTTTGGTTTGTATTTTTTAATTGTACTATTTGCGAAGATCTTGATTAATGCATGATTGGAAAAAGATTTAATGCAAACAATATAGAAAAATAATATATGAATTTTTGAATGAAAATGATTTATTTGATCATATAATAATACTTAACATTAAATATATTAATAATATTTAAAACATGATAATAATAAAAATTAATAATAGTAATATTAATTATAAATGAAAAATAAAAAAAATAAATAATTAATAAAATATAATATAAAAAATAATATAAAAAGAAATAATAAAAATAATAATTTAGGTAAACCTGAGGAGGGTGTATTTTCTTGTTAAGAAGCAAATGAGGGGTGCTAAAAAGAATATTGGCTAAGCCCAAAATAGTCCAGGCAGAGGGGGGGGGGGGGGGGGGGGGGGGGGAGGGGGTCGTTGTTGTGTTTAGCAGAAAGTTGAAAGGAGGGTGTGGGTATCAATGGGCTTAGGCCCAACGCGTTTTTGGAGGAGACAGGCTGGTCGTGTGTTGCACGGTGCATACAAAGCTTATGGTGGGACTTGGCCTTACGGCGGTCCCACGAGGATCAAGCGGATATAATTAAAGAGTGCATGATAGTTGTGGTAGTAGCGCATGTACATGATTTAGACTGAATAACAAAAAATGTTTTTACACTATTTTCGTTTTCGTTTTACAATTCACAGTGACATTTCATCTTCCTCTCACCTCACCTTCCTCATCCTCTCATCACCCTAAAACACAACCCTAACTCTCTCAGAACCTCCGGCGGCATAACCGTGCTTCTTCTCCTACCCAAACCCCCAAATACAAAAACAAACAATAGAGAAAGCTAAGATAATTTTACCCTTTCGCGGTTTCCGATTCCGAGTTCTCCGAGTCCGGTTCGCTAATCCCTTCTTCTTCTCAGTCTTTTTTGCAAGTTACGGCGAAGTGGTGACAAGCTTGAGGTGGTGGTAATGGAGCGACGGAGCAATTAACGATGGCTCGCGGCGGGCAACGACAAGCAATTAGGGTTTCCGATCCGGAAACTCTAATCGCCTCTTCTTCTGGATCTCCAACGACAAAGGTTTGTTTCAGGATTTCCGTCTCAAAATTCTCTTCTTCGTCTCCAATTTTCGTCTCAGCCTCCTCTGTTTTCTATAAACGGTCCCCTGTTCTCTGTCCATGTCAACGAATCCACCGTCTTCTGTATAATTCTATTTATTTATAGTTTAGAATTTTAGGGTTTTTGATTTCAGTTAGAAATTGTTTTGATTTAGGGATTTAAGGATTGTAATTGATTCAATATTGATTGTAATTTGATTTGATTGTGTATATTGTGAGATTTTGATTCAGTTTGATAATAAGATTTTCCAGATTCTGTTTTTTAGATTTGATTTAGTTGAATGTTACTGAGATTCTGTAAGATTTTCTGGACTTGCTGTTATGTTCTAATTTTATTCTGGAGATTTGGATCTGATTTGCATTTGATTCCACGCTTTGTAATGTTTGAATGTTAGTGAAGGTTTGATTCAAATGAACATAATTTGCACAGTATCTGTTTTTGCCAAAAGTTGCGCGTAATCTCTGGGTTAGATTGACACAGTAGGTGTTTGTTAAAAAAATATGCGTTAATTTTTTTGGAAAATCTATTGTTGATCTTGGGCTTGCGTGTTTAATCTTATACTCAGCCCAACAACTCTGTTTCACAGCAAACGTGTTATATTTTTTTTATACAATTGGACCCCAAATCTCTTAAAAAACTGCAGTCCAAACATAATATTTTCTAAACAAGCATCCTTAATAACTGGAATAAATAATGTTTAATCTAATATCCTTTTTAATAATAGAACATTATTATAAACGATTTATAAGCAAAAATCACATTCTCTTAAAGAAATATATATTATTTATTATCTTTATTATTTTTTTATTGAAATAATAACACACATTTTTTAATAATTTTTCCTTAAAACAACAAAGTATCAAATGGGCTAACCTAGAAATTATTTAATGGGCCTGTTCTTTTATAATTGTACCCCCTATTCTTTGCTATTCCTAAAATAAAAATGGGCCAACCTGAAATGGGTCTTTGATTCGAAATTTCACCTCTTCCTTTTACTAACGACAATAAACTTAGAGTGGACTTTAATATACTTAAGATCTTAATCCTTATTTGAAATAATTTTTATTTTCGAATTGCATGGGCCATTGGCCAACATGCTTTGCAAATAAATCTATGAGTCTCTCTGATAGAAAGCCCCGTTTTCCTGAATTAAAATACACCGCCGGTTGACTAAAACTTTAAGAACGGGCCATCAGATATTGCTGTATCATCCTTAGTTAAATGTTTCTTTATTATTCTAATCTTGGAAGATAAAATCATCGGGATAGGACAAATTTGGGGTACGATAGCTGCCCCTATTCAATTATCTTTCAATCGAATAGCGTGAGAAAAACTCGAGTCTTGCGCATTCTGATTGAAAGTTTATTGAATACTTAAAGTATCCCAAAATTTGTCCAACAAACATAAGGTTATACTGATGTAGCGTACCCTTATAAGTCTCAAGGAAGTAGGCAAAGATGATGATATATTGCTTACCCGAGTTTGATAACGAGGCAGATAGTCTTTGATCTTAAAAGCGCAATCTTGTAGTCTTGGTTTGTTTTTGATCATTCACCCATTTGGAGGATTAATACAACAATGATTGATGATGCATGGCTGCTTGAAGACTGAGGCCATCGATTATGTTTGCGAATCGCTGCGTGACGTCTGATGCGATAAGCTAACCCTTGTATTTTGGAGCATCGATAATTAGTGTTTACAGAATAAAGAAACGCATTGCTGCATGAAGTCTGAGGCAATGGGTTAAAGTTTTATTTTCTTTCGAGAGCATCGCTGCATGAAGTCTGAGGCGATGATCCGTGCTATGGAATAACGAACGTATTGTTGCATGAACTAGGTTAAAGTATTTTTCTTCTGAGCATTGCAGCATGAAGTCTGAGGCGATGTTTTGAGCATGAATACATTGCGGCTCAGAGGCTATGTGTTTGAGTTTGAGGAACACATTGCGGCTTAGAGGCAATATGTTGATTTAGATAATACATTGCGGCTTAGAGGCAATGTGTTGAGTTTGGATAATACATTGCGGCTTAGAGGCAATGTGTTGAGTTTGGATAATACATTGCGGCTTAGAGGCAATGTGCTGAGTTTTGAGGATACATTGCGGCTTAGAGGCAATGTTCTGAGTTTGCGAATACATTGCGGCTTAGAGGCAATGTGTTGAGTTTGGATAATACATTGCGGCTTAGAGGAAATGTGCTGAGTTTTGAGGATACATTGCGGCTTAGAGGAAATGTTATGAGTTTGCGAATACATTGCGGCTTAGAGGCAATGTGTTGAGTTTTGTTTTCTTTTGAGCATCGCAGCATGAAGTCTGAGGCGATGGCCAGTGTTTATGGAATAAAGGAATGTATTGCTGCATGAAGTCTGATGCAATGGGTTAGGTTCGCAAATCACTGCATGAAGTCTGATGTGATAAGCTAAATTTGGTTTCAAACATCACTGCATGAAGTCTGAGACGACGGTATGGAGTTTGGAACACATTGCTGCATGAAGTTTGAGGCAATGGGTTAGGTTTGCAAATCACTGCGTGAAGTCTGATGTGATAAGCTAAAAGTGTTGTTTTAAACATCGTTGCATGAAGTATGAGACGGTGGTCGGGAACTTGGAATAATGAAATACATTGCTGCATGAAGTCTAAGGCAATGGATTAGGTTCACAAATCGTTGCGTGAAGTCTGAGGCGATAAGCTAGGTTTTATTTTCGAGCATCGCTGCGTAAAGTTTGAGGCGATGATCTATGTTTTGAGAAAACATTGCGGCTTAGAGGCAATGTGTTAAGTTTGGATAATACATTGCGACTTAGAGGCAATGTGTTGAGTTTTGCAAATATATTGCGGCTTAGAGGCAATATACTGAGTTTCACGAATACATTGCGGCTTAGAGATAATGTGTTTGAGTTGGATGACATATTGCGGCTTAGAAGCAATATACTAAGTTTTGACAATGCGTTGCGGCTTAGAGGCAACATACTGAGTTTGTGGATGCATTGCGGCTTAGAGGCAATATAAAGGGTTTTGTAAGGAGCTCGTCACTGCAGGAAGACTTAGGTGATGGACTGAATGTGTCACGGCATGAAGACTGAGGTGACGAGTTGGATCGTAGGAGGAGTATTGCGTTGGTCGACCCTTAGATAGTTGAATTGAGGGTGAAATTATTTGTCTGCTTGCTATGTGATATATGTGTACGTATATGTATTGAATGTTGTATGTGTGCGAAATGTATGATGTTTGACATTGATGTGGAACCATGAGTGTATTGAATATTGAAATGTATAGGGTTTGTATGCTTTAGGTATGCAAAATGAAATATGCGTAAGATGCGCGTATGCCTCGAAATGTTATGCAGACTATTTCCGACATTCTCTCCTTTAAACCATCGGCTCAGAGTTGCCGATCCCTGGCGTTGCGCGTTGTCGTAGCATTACTGCTCTTGAATGCAATGGACAATGTTAGCAAAGTTTGACCGTTGATTTTATATTGCGGGAGTGGACGTAGACGTAAATAATGGCCTATGCGTAGATTTGTATGTTGTAAGCGTAGACCTTGTGTTGTAAGTCAGGCATAGGTACTGACATGGATGTAGACTTTGCGTAGGGATGCGTAGATATATGTATAGACTTTGTATTGTTGAGTGCAAGCATAGGCGCAGAAATGTGCGTGGTCGTAGACTTCGTGTACGGACGCGTAGATATGCATAGGTACAAACACAAACATGTGTATAGATTTTTGCAAGACGTAGGAGTAACTGTGTGCGTGGACGTAGACGTGGATTTTCCTTCGATACTTTTCTTACCAAAGCGTTTTTTTTTTCCCGATATTTGTGAGATGCTTTTATTCTGTTAATTCCCCAAAATTATTTCAAGACAATATTCATAAGTAATAATCGTAGTATTTTGTAAACAAATCTGAGAAAAGAAAAACATGATTCGAAAGATATAACGAAAACAAATTTTTTATTGATATGCCTCAGAGTGGGAGAGAATAAAAGATGAAATTCCTAGAAAGAGGTAATTACAGAAAGTTTTAAAATAGTAAATGGCAATGAAAAAATGATAATCGCTACTGTTGTTCCCCCATAGCTTTTGATGAACTTATCTCCTTTGCTTTTGAGTTGTATGATTCCAACCTATCCTCCCCTCCGTGGTTCATATTCATAGCTCTTTAGATCGCTGTCTTTTTGTTCTTTATTTCTTTGTAGGGAATCCCTAACTTTTTCCTGGATTGCCTTTTCGGGTTTTCAATCCACCAGGATAATTTTCTTGTTATGTGCCCCTAATTTTTTCCTGGATCGCCCTTTAGGGTTTTCGATCCACCGGGACACTCCTTTTTTCCTAAGTCGCCCTTTTGGGGGTTCGAGCTTAGCGAAATTTTTATACATAGTATTTTTTGACTGCGCCTGAATTGGCCGGATGCGGTAGTTCTTCCATATCCATTGTTGTGAGGACGAGACCACCTCCAAAGAATGCTGTTTTAACTACATATGGACCTTCATAGTTGGGTGTCCATTTACCACGTGAATCGAGACGAGGTAGTGGAATATTCTTGAGCACTAGATCCCCTTCCTTGAATATTCAAGGGCGTACTTTCTTGTCGAAGGCCCTCTTCATTCTCTTTTGATGTAAATGACTATGACACAAAGCCGTTAATCGTTTTTCTTCAATGAGGTTGAGCTGGTCAAGTCGAGCCTGCACCCATTCTGCTTCTTCCAGCTTTGTTTCCCTCAGGACTCGAAGTGATGGTATCTCGACTTCCACCGGGAGTATTGCCTCCATGCCATATACTAGTGAGAAAGGAGTCGCGCCTGTTGATGTGCGTATAGAAGTGCGATAGCCATGCAGAGTGAAGGGAAGCATTTTGTGCCAATCTTTGTATGTCTTCACCATTTTCTGGATGATCTTCTTAATATTTTTGTTGGCTGCTTCGACAGACCCATTCATCTTTAGTCTGTATGGTGAGGAATTATGATGCTCAATTTTGAAGTCGTCGCATTTCCTTCATCATCTTGTTGTTTAAATTAGACCCGTTATCTGTAACTATCCGGCTTAGGACACCATATCTGCATATGATGTTCTGTTTGATGAAGCGCGTAACCACTTGACTTGTTACATTGGCGTAGGGCGCTGCTTCTATCCACTTGGTAAAGTAGTCGATGGCTACCAATATAAAGCAGTGTCTGTTGGATGCTTTCGGCTCGATCATGCCAATCATATCAATTCCCCACGTTGAGAATGGCCAAGGGGAGCTCATGACGTTCAGAGGAGTCGGTGGTACATTTATCTTGTCGGTGTAGATCTGACATTTATGACACGTCTTCGTGTAATGATAGCAATTAGCTTCCATTGTTAACCAGTAATACCCTACTCACAGAATCTTTCTAGCCTTGGCGTACCTGTTTGTATGGGTCTCGAAAGTGCCTTCGTGGATTTCTCTCATGAGTGTATCAGCTTCCTGCTTTTCCACACATCTGAGTAGTACCATGTCGTAGTTTCTTTTGTATACCACTCCATTACTCATAAATAATTTTGAAGCTAACCTTCGCAAGGTTCCTTTGTCAATGATAAAGGCATTTTCTGGATATTCCTGCCTTTCTAGGTACTTCTGGATGTCGTAAAACCAAGGTTTGTTGTCAAGTCCTTCCTCAATAGCAAGGTAGTATGCAGGCTCTTCGAAATTTCTGATTGTAATACGTGGTTCGTGATTCGGCCAAGTCACTTTGAACATAGCTGATAGGGTTGCCAAAGCTTCTGCCATTTGATTTTCTTCTCGTGGGATATGAGTGAAAGTGATTTCTGTAAATTCTGCGGCTAACTTTAAAACATGATCCTGATATGGAATTAGTTTAGGGTGTTTAGTATCCCATTCGCCATTAACCTGGTATATGACTAATGCAGAATCCCCAAACACTTTAAGGTGCTTTATTCTTAAATTGATGGCAGCTTCTAGCCCTAGTATACAGGCTTCGTATTCGGCTATGTTGTTGGTGCAGTCAAAACGTAACCTTGCAGTGTAGGGTTTGTGATAATTCTTGGGAGATGTTAATACTGCCCCTACACCGTGACCTAGTGCCTTTGAAGCCCCGTCGAACATGAGTGTCCAACGTGCCCCTGGCTCGGGCCCTTCGTCGGGTCCTGGTACTTCGTAGTCAGCTATAAATATGACATCCTCGTCGGGAAAGTCAAACTTCATGGGATGTTATTCTGATAGCGGTTGGTGAGCTAGATGATCAGCTAGTATACTACCTTTGATGGCCTTTTGTGTGACATATTGGATGTCGTATTCTGATAGTAGCATCTGCCATCGTGTGATTCTTCCGGCAAGAGCTGGCTTTTCGAACACATATTTTAGAGGATCCATTCTTGCTATTAACCATGTAATATGGGTTAACATATATTGCCTCAACCTCTTGGTAGCCTAAGCCAATGCGTAACAAGTTTTCTCAAGGAGTGAGTACCTGGTTTCGCAGTCAGTGAATTTCTTGCTGAGGTAATAAATCGCATGCTCCTTTTTACCTGTTTGATCCTGCTGTCCTAAAACACAACCCATTGACCCTTTGAGCACTGTCAAGTACATGATGAGTGGCCTTTCGGGGACTGGTGGCATTATGACTAATGGCTCTTGCAGATACTGTTTTATCATCTTGAAGGTAGTTTGACAATCATCATTCCATACTACCGTCTGATCTTTTTGTAATAACTTGAATATTGGCTTGCACGTAGCTGTTAGATGTGATATGAATCTTGAGATGTAGTTCAATCCCCCTAAGAAACCACGTACTTCTTTTTCTGCCCTTGGAGCGGGCATCTCTTGTATATCTTTCACTTTGTCGGGATCCACCTTGATACCCCGCTGGCTTACAATAAAACCTAACAATTTGCCTGATCTGACGCCAAATGTGCATTTATTTGGGTTCAACCTTAGTCTGTATTTGGGTAGCCGTTCGAACAACTTTTGTAGATGTATGATATGTTCCTCCTCTGTATGGGATTTGGCAATCATATCATCGACGTATACTTCAACCTCCTTGTGGATCATATCATGGAATAACGTGACCATTGCCCTCTGATAGGTTGCCCCTGCGTTCTTGAGACCGAATGACATTACTTTGTAGCAGAAAGTTCCCCAAGGTGTCATGAAGGTAGTCTTTTCCATGTCCTCAGGCGCCACTTTGGTTTGATTATAGCCTGAGAAACAGTCTATAAATGAGAATACCGAGGCTTGAGCTATATTATCCACTAGAACATCTATATGGGGTAACGGAAAGTCGTCTATGGGGCTCGCCTTGTTTAGGTCTCGATAATCTATGCACATGCGTACTTTTCCATCCTTCTTGGGTACTGGTACAATGTTAGCTATCCAAGGTGGATAATCTACCACTACTAGGAACCCTGCGTCAAATTGTTTGAGAACCTCTTCTCTGATTTTGCTGGACATATCTGGATGAGTTCTTCTGAGTTTTTGCCTGACTGGAGAACACCCTTCTTTGAGAGGTAGTCTGTGCACCACGATGTCTGTATCCAACCCTGGCATGTCCCTGTAGGACCAAGCGAATATATCCACATACTCGTGTAATAACTTGATTAGCCTGTCTTTGACGCTCTGCTCCAACATTACCCCTAGCTTGATTTCTTTCAGATCTCCTTATGTTCCCAGGTTAATAGTCTCAATAGGCTCTTGATATGGTTGTATGTTGTTAGCCTTTCGCTCTATTTCCCTTTCCATTTCCTCGGAGAGTTCAAGATCTTCGTCATCTTCCTCTTTGGCTTGGTGGATAGGAACATCAAAATCGTATCGGGTCGTAGCAGTAATGTTATCGATAATTTTGGGCATGGATCTGCACATTTATCATGTTTTGGTGCATATTTTAGTGCTTGGAATTTGAAAGTGCATATGCAAAGAAAGTATTTCCATTTTTATATATAATCGATAAATGCAAAAGAAAGACAAGGATCTTAATTGAAAACAGAATATAACTTTTATTAATTATAAATATTGTCTGAAATAAGAACAGGGAAAACCCTTACAAGCAACCCCTATGCCTCGGGTTTGACATAGGTTCTTTCAAAACAAGAAATATTACTTAGAAAAGAAAAATATCTCAGGAATCTCCACAGCGGTCCATCCTTTGAGCTCTTCTCCCGGGGCGCCCTCTCTGATGAAGTCAGTTGCCCTTTTGGTATTGATTTTGCTTGATATCATCGCCACGTGCCCGCCATGCTCTGTTCCTTTGGTGAAGAAAGTCTCTCGGATCAGAGGAAAACAGGCTTTGCCTTTCAGAGTAGCCTTCGACGATTCGTAACCCAAACCAAAGCGATTCTTCTTCTTAGGAATTTCTGGGACCTTTCCCCAGCGTTTCGAGGCATCACCTCCCATAGTCATTTATAGATCTCTCCATGATGTCACTTTAGTCTTGTTACCCTTCTCAACCGGTAATGTTACCGTCGAAGTAATTTCCAAAGCTTGGAACGGGGTAGCTATGCAGTCTTCGTCAGCACTGATATACCTGTATGATTCAATGTGGCTTACGAAAATGTCTTCCTCGCCATCGATTATGATCAACTTCCCTTCCACTAGGAACTTCAATTTTTGATGTAGGGTCAAAGTTACTTCCCCTGCCACATGGATCCAAGGTCTCCCCAGTAAACAAGTGTATGCTGGTTCGATGTCCATGACTTGAAAAGTGATATTGAAGATGTGCGGCCCAATCTTGACTGGAAGGTCCACCTCCCCTAACACCGAGCTTCGAGAACCTTCAAATGCCTTTACTATCGTAGAACTTGGTCTCATTGTCATATCGTCTATTGTTATCTTTATGAGACTTGACTTTGGTAACACATTAAGAGTGGAACCGATGTCAGTAAGAACCCTGGACAAATGGGTAGTACCTATTCGCATAATAATATGGAGTGCTTTGTTATGGGCCCGCCCCTGTGGCGGTAATTCACTATTGCTGAAACCTAGGTAGGATCCAGACGTGAGATTTTCTACGACATTGTCAAATTTATTTACCGAAATTTCTTTTGCGTCATGGGCTGAACTTAACACTTTCATCAAGGAATACCTGTGTGCTTTAGAGTTGATGAGTAGCGAGAGTATGGAGATTTTTGCTGGAGTTTGATGGAGTTGATCCACCACTCTGTAGTCACTCTTTTTGATTATTTTCAGAAACTCCTCTGCCTCTTGATCAGTAAAGTCTTTGTTCGGAGATTCTGTTTCTTGATTTGTATCAGCCACTGCTTTTCCTTTGTCCTTCGTTGGAATCACATATGTCTTTTTTGATGGTTCGGCTCCATAGATTCGACCACTTCGGGTCATACCTCCTATTCCTACTATGTTTAAAATTGCAGGTCCTTGACTTGCGGATGGCCCGCTTTCCTGTTTCACTCCATTGATGTACACGAATGAGTCATAACTCCATGGTACTGCCTTATTATTCTCGTAAGGGATAGGTGACGATCCCTTAATTACCATCGTGGCTTTTGGAGTGGTGGGTATTAAGAGGGTCTTCTTAGGTGCCCTTCTTGTAACCTCTGCTGATTCTACCTATGGGATGAGTAGAGTCTTCTTGGTAAGGCTTGGACCCTGGCAAGGGATTACCAGTGGCTTTTTCCCTCAAATCGTGGCTACATATTTTTCTTCAGGGTATAGTCCGAACTGGACTATCCCCCGATCCACAAGATTTTCCAGAGTTGTTTCAAAAGCTTTATTATGCTCTAACAAGAATCCACATTCGAACAGATATTCCTTCAACAAGTTGATAGGGTTTTTTGCCTTTATGGTTGCCTCAAAGTCAGTGACCACCTCAATTGTATTTACTGTTGGTCCATCGTGCGGAGGCATATGGTTTGATTTGATGTTAGGCTTATCAAAGGTGATCTCTTGAGACTCTAACAGATCCTGAACCTTATGCTTGAATTCCCAACATTGTTCTATGGTGTGCCATGGAGAATTAGTATGGTATTCACACCTAGCGTTGGCATTGTATCTTTACGGGAGTGGCCCGACCGGATGAGCTAAAGGATTGATTTCCACCAAGGATGCCTTAACCAAGTGTTGTAATAACTGGCTTGGTGGCATGGGTAGTGGATCAAAATTTCTAGGTGGCCTTTTAAATATGTCTTGCCTTTGTCCTTGCGGGATCACCAATGGTTGTGATGTCCTTGGTTGTGAGGCCACAACGTTGACTTCTCCCTCCTTCCTTGAGAATTTTGAAGCCAGTCTTTTTGAATTGTAAGGGGAATTTGACGACCCCCTGATATCTTTCCGCTTTTCAAACTAGTTTCAATTCTTTCACCAATAGTCACTAAGTATGAAAATCCTGACGAGACACTTCCCACCATTTTATCATGATAAAGCCCTTGTAAGGTTCCCATGAACATGTCTACGAGTTCTTTTTCCAGTAGTGGTGGTTGTACACGAGATGCCATCTCCCTCCATCTTTAAGCATATTCTTTGAAGGACTCTTCCTTCTTTTGGGACAAATTTTGGAGTTGCAAGCAAGTAGGAACCATGTCCAAGTTATACTTGTAATGCTTCAAGAAAGCATTAGCAAGATCCACCCAAGTTCGGATATGAATTTGTTCCAACTGCATGTACCAGTCCAAAGATGCCCCACTTAGGCTGTCTTGCAAACAGTGAATCATTAGTTTCTGATCATGGGCATGGGTATGCATCTTCCTGCAGTACATACGAAGATGATTCCTCAGACAAGTGAGCCCTTTATACTTTCCAAAGTCGGATACTTTTAATTTTGGCGGTATCACCATATCAGGTACTAAACCCATTTCTAGAGCGTCTACTTCGAAAGCGTCGAAGCCCTCCACAACCTCCAGTCTTTCTTCTAAGGCTTTATACTAATTCTTTACCAGTGGGTTCTCCGCAACATGAGCACCAGTTGTCTTCAAGGGTGCCTGGTGAGCATCCTCTAGGTCATGTTCTCCGTATTGTAAGTCTAGGTAATTATCTGCATTATTGGTTGGAATTTGTAGGGTATGTGATTCCCCTACTTTTAATGATGGTGGGATAAATCCTTCAGTTTCAACCTCTTGCTGGGCCATGGCGGACTTTTGGGGTCCTATTTCTGGCTCTTTCCTTAGTTGGTGACCGCTCGATGCACCAATGGTTTGGGCTACTTCTTCAAAAGCTACCCTGGGAATTTGATCCTTCCTGTCGATAATGTTCTTCAAAGCTAGAAGAACTTGGCTCAAATCTCCTTTCATTGAGCTTACGTCACCCTTCACATGATCAAGATCCTCTTTGAACACAACTTGAGTCTCCTCGATTTGTTCCATTGCTTTCTATTGATGGGCCCTTGTTTGATATGGAGGCCAAGGAGGTGGAGGTCTTATTTTACCAATGGCTTAACTGGAGACATTTTTAAAGAAAATGAGTTTTGATATGACATGCAAGTGTTTTATAAATGCATGCGTGCAAATGGATGTGCATGATCATGAAACGATTTCTTGTTTTAACTGTCTTATTCACTTGGATACATACTTGTATTTTCACTTATTATTTTATTTGGTGACTAGCTTTAAAATAGACACGCCTTCGAGATAGAGAAACAAAATGCCTTTATTAAGAGTAATATAATCCAGATATTGAAAAATATTACAAATTGAAATCAAAACTTGTTTGCGTAAACATAATTAAAAAGGAACTAAATTTCCTAAGTGCGCCTGCGGATGTGTGCTCTGAAGCCATCAACCATTGCTCGACAAAGCTGTAGAAAGTCTTCAACATCCTCCGGAAGAGGAACCATTACATTCTATGCATCTTTTAAACTTCTAAGGATGTCCTCGATGAGATTGTTGGCTAAGAATACTAGCTTTTCATGTTTGTCTTTATAGTACCTGTATTCCTGATAAAGATGTGGGGTTATCTTGTGGTTATCCATCCCAACTTGGGCGATCTTGGTATACTTCTCTTCCTAATACATCTTTTCACCCCTCATTTATATGTAAAGCCTTCGTTGGATGAGGAAATCCTTTTGAAGACCCTGCAACTCTAAACATACATGCTCATATTCTCGAGTTCTCTGAGTCAAGAGTTTCTCTGCTTCTATCCTTTCAAGGCCTACTTTGACCTCTGGTTCGTGGCTGTCTTGGAGTTCGGTGGCGAGGTACTTTACTTGCTCTTCTTGATCTAAGGAAGCTTGTTCCAAACTTTGGATTTGGGCTCTCAAACTTTCCTCTAGCACCTTATTGTCACGTGTTTCCTTTTCATACCATCTAGTTAACCTCCCGATTTCAGCAGCGGCCTCTTCTAACCTTTGGTTGTGAGAATCTAGGTTGAACGTTGCACTTAACAGCCTTTCAGTTGTACGCTTTTATTTGAGACTTTCTTTCTCCAATTCCTTTTGACTTTTATCAATTTGCTCGTCCTTTGACTCAAGTATAAGCTGTATCTATTTCTTTTCTCTGGTCAGATTGAGGAGGTTGACTTCCAATGCTTCTTTCTCTTTTTGAGCTTGCTTTAAGGCACTTTTTAGATTGTCGACTTCTTCCAAAGATATAGGTATTATCTCTGGGACCTCTGACTTATACTATGGATCTTTCTCGAATGGAAGCTGATAATTCGTACCCTATCTTGGACCCATTTGGTGTAGGGTTCTCTTGCTATGTCATTCTTTCTTTCGGCCTTCCTTTTGTTAACCTTGTTCCAGGATCGAATAACCTTGTTGAGAAACCCTTGGTCTTCTATACCCATATTATGGATGATAAATGGTCGGAGTTGTTCGTCCAAAGGTTTGTCTTCCAAAGGATACCCTAGCCGTCGTAGGGCCAAAGTAAGGTTGTAGTTAATACAACTTCACGATCCAATCAAAGGGACATTAGGAAAGTCCCCACAACTAATAGTGATGTCACCAATATCCAACTTCCTTGCATACCATAATATGGAGTGTGCAGTGAGAGACCTTAATTTTTGTGGCCACTCACATCTGGTCAATTCTGGGATCATATAGTCTTCCTTGTAAAGATGAGTCATGAACCAAGTATATAGAAGCGGGATGCAACAATTTAGCGTGCCTCTTCTCTTTTCATACATCATATGCAAAGTGTAATAAATGTCAGCAAGCAAGGCGGGAGTAGGGTCCATATTAAAGACTTTCGCACCCCAAAATATGCTAATGGCCGCGAGGTCAATATAGTCCATAGTCCGAGGAAATAAGATTACACCAAATACCAACAGCCCTAAACAATCAACACAAGATTCCCACTCCTTATAATTAGCAAATTCTAGTGCCTTAGCTTCCAAGTATATCCTTTTAATTCCTTGTATTGGACCTTCTCTTTGATAATTCTGCACCAATTCAGGGTAGGGGATCCCTAGACCTTTTGCCAAAGCTTTGACTTCAATAGTCTGTCCAATACCTACATAGGCCCTTTCTTTGGAAAAATTCAGGATTCTGTCAAATTCTTTCAGAGCCGGTCCTAGCTGGAAGTCTTGGAAGGTGAAACATCTCAATGGAGGGTTATAAAACTGAATTAGGGCAGAGACTGCATCCATCTGTACCTCTACTTTAGTCAAGTCAAGGGTATCCCCATAGCAGCGAGCGTACATCTTCAGAGCTCTCTCGAACAATTTACCCTTTATAGTTTTGATTTCAGAAAGGTCAGGCTTGCAGGCATTGACGCAAACAAGTTATTTCCCTTTGGTATCCATTTTTAAGACAGTCACCAAAAATCTTGATTTTGTTATCTTTTATTTTGTACCCTATGAATAAGACAGATAAAAGAAACAAATGATGAACATGAGATATACATGAATGCATGAATGTATAAATGCGATAAAATAGGTAAATGCAATAAATAAATAAAGCAAATAAAAATAAAAACCCAAAAAGAACCTAAACCTAGGGTTAAGGAGAGTCCCCAGCAGAGTCGCCAGCTGTAGCAACTATTTTTTAATCAAGAGTCGCCACTATTAGTTTTTATCCTAGGGAAGGGAATCTAACAAAAAACTCTAATTTGCAGACATAGATTCTAGGTTACATACTTAATTAGACGAAAGGAAGGTGTTAGGCACCTTTCATCCACCTTGTTCACAAGGATATTAGACTCTAGGTTTAGGTTTGGGGTAAACAGGATTTTAAGTTTTAATTAGAAAGGCTCGCCACGATTTTAGATCACGTGCCTACGTATCCTCTTATGAGGAATCAGAGTCCCAATTCGTAGTTCGTATGGGTTGGTGTTTTTTAGGGGTTCGCAAATATATTTTGAATCACTTCGCACTCGGTCGGGAGTAGTGATTGTGGAGTTTTGACTGAGTAAGCCAAAATTAGTTTGAAACCCATTTGCGAAAAGACTGTTGATTAGCTTAGTTTATTGTGAAAATAGAATTTGATGTTTGGTTTGTATTTTTTAATTATACTATTTGCGAAGATCTCGATTAATGCATGATTGGAAAAAGATTTAATGCAAACAATATAGAAAATAATATATGAATTTTTGAATGAAAATGATTTATTTGATCATATAATAATACTTAACAGTAAATATATTAATAATATTTAAAACATGATAATAATAAAAATTAATAATAGTAATAATAATTATAAATGAAAAAAAAATATAAAAAAAATAAATAAAAATATTAATAATTTAGGTAAACCTGGGGAGGATGTATTTTCTTGTTAAGAAGCAAAGGAGGGGGTGCTAAAAAGAATATTGGCTAAGCCCAAAACAGTCCAGGCAGGGGGGGGGGGGTGTAAGTCGTTGTTGTGTTTAGCAGAAAGTTGAAAGGAGGGTGTAGGTATCTATGGGCTTATGCCCAACGTGTTTTTGGAGGAGACAGACTGATTGTGTGTTGCGCGGTGCATATGAAGCTTATGGTGGGACTTGGCCTTACGACCGTCCCACGAGGATCAAGAAGATATGATTAAATAGTGCATGACAATTGTGGTAGTCGCGCGTGTACATGATTTAGACTGAATAACAAAAATCGTTTTTACACTATTTTTGTTTTCGTTTTACAATTCACTGTGACATTTCATCTTTCTCTCACCTCACCTTCTTCATCCTCTCATCACTCCAAAACGCAACCCTAGCTCTCTCAGAACCTCCGGCAGCGTAACTGTGCTTCTTCTCCTACCTAAACCCCCAAATACAAAAACAAACAATAGAGAAAGCTAAGATAATTTTACCCCTTCGTGGTTTCCGATTCCGAGTTCTCCGAATTTGGTTTTCTAATCCCTTGTTCTTCTCTGTCTATTTTGCAGGTTATGGTGAAGTGGTGACAAGCTTGAGGTGGTGGTAATGGAGCGACGAAGCAATTAGCGGTGGCTCGTGGCAGGCAACGACAAGCGATTAGGGTTTCCGATCTGGAAAATCTAATCGCCTCTTCTTCTGGATCTCCAACAACAAAGGTTTGTTTCAGGATTTCGTCTCAAAATTCTCTTCTTCGTCTCCAATTTTTGTCTCAGCCTCCTCTGTTTTCTGTAAACGGTCCCCTGTTCTCTGTTTTCTGTAAACTGTCCCCTGTTAGAAATTGTTTTGATTTAGGAATATAAGGATTGTAATTGATTTAATATTGATTGTAATTGGATTTGATTGTGTATATTGTGAGATTTTGATTTAGTTTGATAATAAGATTTTCCAGATTCTGTTTTTTAGATTTGATTTAGTTGAATGTTACTGAGATTCTGTAATATTTTCTGGACTTGCTGTTATGTTCTGGAGATTTGGATCTGATTTGGATTTGATTCCATGCTTTTTAATGTTTGAATGTTATTAAAGGTTTGATTCAAATGAAAATAATTTGCACAGTATCTATTTTTGCCAACAGTTGCGCGTAATCTCTGGGTTAGATTGACACGGTAGGTATTTGTTAAAAAAAATGTGCGTTAATGTTTTTTGGAAAATCTATTGTTGATCTTGGGCCTGCGCATTTAATCTTATACTCAGCCCAACAACTCTATTTCACAACAAACGTGTTATATTTTTTTTATACAATTGGGTCCCAAATCTCTTAAAAAACTGCAGTCCAAACATTATCTTTTCTAAACAAGCATCCTTAATAACAGGAATAAATAATGTTTAATCTAATATCCTTTTTAATAATAAAACATTATTATAAACGGTTTATCAGCAAAAATCACATTCTCTTAAAGAAATATATATTATTTATTATCTTTATTATTATTTTTTATTGAAATAATAACACACAGTTTTTAATAATTTTTCCTTAAAACAACAAAGTATCAAATGGGCTAACCTAGAAATTGTTTAATGAGCCTGTTCTTTTATAATTGTACCCCCTATTCTTTTCTATTCCTAAAATAAAAATGGGCCAACCTGAAATGGGTCTTTGATTCGAAATTTAACCTCTTCCTTTTACTAACGACAATAAACTTAGAGTGGACTTTAATATACTTAAGAGTTTAATCATTATTTGAAATAATTTTCATTTTCGAATTGCATGGGTCATTGGCCAACATGCTTTGCGAATAAGTCTATGAGTCTCTCTGGTTTAGAAAGCCCCATTTTCCTGAATTAAAATACACCCCCCGGTTGACTTAAATTTTAAGAACGAGCCATCAGATATTGCTGTACCATCCTTAGTTAAATGTTTCTTTATTATTCTAATCTTGGAAGATAAAATCATCAGGGTAGGGAAAATTTCGGGTACGACAACCCCGTCCGAATTGCTCCATTCCGTAGTATCCCCATGGCCTTTCCATCAATAGGGAACGAACATACTTGGACCCTTCTCGGTGGCACCAGGACAACAAAAATTCTTAATCATTGCGGTTGATTATTTCATCAAATGGGTGGAGGCAGAAGCTGTGGCCCGGATCACAGCTAAAAGGGTGAGACGTTTTTACTGGAGGAATATCATTTGCAGATTTGGATTACCCCGGGTTATCATTTTAGATAACATAACCCAGTTCGCGATCTCATCTGTAATAGAATTCTACAGAGAGCTCAGAATCATCAACCACTTCATTTCAATAGAACACCCTCAGGTGAACGGACAGGCAGAGTCAGCTAACAAGGTTATCCTAATCGGGATGAAAAAGAAGTTAGATGAAGCAAAAGGATTGTGGGTCGAGTATCTCCACGAGATATTATAGTCTTATCATACCACATGTCCATGAGATTGTAGCCAAACAAAGGATAGCCCAGAGATTCAACATGAAGGTGAAACAAAGAGGTTTTTTCAAAGCGGCTTCTTCAAAGAGGATATGGTTCTAAAGAGAATCATAGATCCAACAAAGAAGGGGAAGCTCATACCAAACAAGGAGGGACCTTTTCGGGTTGTTGAGAAACTCAGCAATGAAGCTTACAAGCTATACACATTAGACGACATAGAAAATCCTAGGACATGACATTTATCTAGTCTTAGGATTTATTTCAGCTAAAGCCATGTAAGCTCATGTAATAATAAATAAAAAATAGGTGCACTCTTTTCCCTGGCAAGGGCCAGGATTTTTAACGAGGCAACTTATAAAAGCATCATTTTTGTCAAAATACTCACTTCGAGAGGTTATATACCTTGGTTCAAACTTAAACCTCCTCAAGTAATACCTTTCTGGGTTACACCTCGGTTCATATCTTGAGCCGCCTCAGGTGTAACCTTCTTGACGGTGAACCTTAAGTCGAATTCCGCCTCCTTCAAAGGCTCTATACCTTGGTTAAAACTTAAACCTCTTCAGGTATAGCCTTTCAGGATTACACCTCGGTTCATATCTTGAGCCGCCTCAGGTGTAATCTTCTCAGCGATGAACCTTAAATCAAATTCCTCCCCTTCAAAGGCTATATACCTTGGGTCAAACTTAATCCTCCTCAGGTATACCCTTTCGGGGTTACACCTTGGTTCATATCTTGAGCCGCCTCAGGTGTAGCCTTCTCGGCGACGAACCTTAAATCAGATTCAGCCCCTTCAAAGGATCTATACCTTGGGTCAAACTTAAACCTCCTCAGGCACATCCTTTCGGGGTTACACCTTGGTTCATATCTTGAGACACCTCAGGTGTAACCTTCTCGACGATGAACCTTAAATCAGATTCCGCCCCTTCAAAGGTTCTACACCTCGGTTCACATCTTGAGCCACCTCAGGTATGACCTCCCCATACATCACACCTCGTACCAAACTGGAACCACCTAAAGTGTGATCCTCCTGAGCCAACTAGGCATAACCTTATAGCCCATATATCCCGACTTCCATAAGTACAGGTGTCATACCCCAAATTTGGCCTATTGATTTTTAACTAATTTATTCTTTACAACTATAAAGTTTAGATTACTTAGGATAAACTCATTGGGGGTTTAAAACCTTAAAGGGGAGATGGGTTTTTAAAAGGGGTTTATGGGCTTTCTAAATCAGAAAGGCTCATGTGAAGTTAATGGTCCCCTCAGTGGGTTGCACAAGTAAATAGAGAGGGGTGTATTTAGTTTCTAAGCTCACTATGAGGTATATTCGTTTTTAGGCCCATTAAGATTTGTTAAAAGTTTGCTAATTAATGGAAAGGGAGGTGTATTGTCTTAAATGGACCATCAAAATCTGATGGTCCATTAAGATGATTTTGTCGGCCCGATTCAAAATACAAAGGGGGTGTGCGTTTTTTCTTAAAGAAACCTATTGCTACATTTCTTATTGGGGCGTCCCATTAAGAGTTTTTTGAGGCCAAATAGTTGGACAATTTTAACCCATTTCAATATTTACAGCCTAGTCAATTTCTAATTTTTATTGTTAATGTTATTATCATTATTATTATTATTTTTATTTGTTTTATTAATTATTAATGTTGACTTTTAGTCAAAATTAGGGGGTGGAAACCCTAATTCGTCTGCAGCGCCACTTCCTTCTTCGTTAAGACAACACAACCCCAGGCCCAATGGACAAGTACTATACAGATCTAAAGGGAAAAATGCATTTTGAAACGCATACAGAACTAAAATAAATCAAATCAATTTCAATCATATCTTTATATAATAATCTGTCAAAATATATCAATACAGAATCAATTCAAATCTCATAAATCAAAACTTTTTACAAATAGATCTTAATCTTCCTAAAATCAATTGCAAAAGTAACGACCATTACAAATTAATTTCCTAATTTGAATAAAAAACCTAACTATAAATAGACCTAAAAAATTCTAAGGACAGAAAAGAAATTGAGACTAACAAGTTGATAGAGAAGCATAAAGAAGAAGAAGAGAAGTTTAAGGGCTTCAATATCTGAAACCTTAAAGTTCTTTGCCGCGCCACTGTCACCCTCATACCAGCATCATCATACCTGTCAAATAGAAAGAGAGGATAAGTAGATTAGAAGGAGAAGCAAAAAACCAGAAAGGAAAATATACGACCAGTTTCACTACCTGAGAGGTAAGCCTAACACTTAGCTTTTAGGGTTGATTACATGACAGTTTCATGTTAAAATGTATTGATGGGGTTTAATTTTGGGTTTCTGGGGTTTCTAAGGTTAGGTTAGGGTTCTATAGAGTAGGGTTAGGGTTCTTAAAATTAGGGTTAGGGTTCATCATTGTTGTGTGTTCTGAGTTTTGGATAGTTAGGGTTCATCATGAACCCTTAGGGTTCATAGAACCCAGATGAAGATCCACGGTGGTGGTGTATGAATGTTTGAAGTTTCCGGTTGAATGTCAACTGAAAAACTGGGCAGAAGGGGTAGTTGGTGGTGGCCTATGATGGTTACCGCTGGCTGGACGATTTCTGGCGCGACATAATTCTAGAGAGAAGGAAGAGCCTCTCTCTAGAAATAATAAAATAGTTTTGTTTTGTTTAGCATAGAGAGAGAAAGAAAAGGAAAAAATGGGCTTTCATCCCAGTAGTGTGTTTTTATAAAACTCGTTGATCCTGTGCTAGCACTATCACGCATCCTTATCATACACTTTCACTATGCGTACTCTAATTACAATCCAATGCTCCATAAGCGTGCGACTACCATAACTCCGTGATCTCTCCTACACCTTGCCTAACGGATCCCATATTGTTTTGGGCCTAAGCCCATGATACTCACGCCCCCCATTTTTTTTTTGTTTTTCTATGTCAATGTAATTCTCACCCCTACACTATTGGGCCCAGTTCAATATCTGAACTTGGGCCCCTTGCTAAATCAGACACCCCACTTTTACTGCCTTGTACAATTATCCACCCCCTCTTACGTTTGGGCCCGAATTCAATATTTGAATTCAGGGCCCTGCTCTCCACACCCCCTGATTTACTTAGCCCAAACAAAATACACCCCCTTGCGTTTTTAGTAAAATTATTTTATTTATTATTTATATTTTTATTATAAATTTATATTTAAATATATTTATAAATTCTAAAATTATTTTTATTATCATAAAATTCAAATATTTTTTCTACTAACTCATTATTACTTTTTGATTGCATTAAAATTATTTTTGTCATGCATTAAATTTTTTTATATATTAATACGTTTAAAAAACACCTAACCAACACCAAATATTTTTTAATAATTTAATTAAATCTAAGATAATTTGCAAAAAGGATTATGAAGATACTTTAAATCGACTGTGAACTTCGTCTAACAACTCCACTATTCACACACCCAGACTTGGTTCATGGAGAATTCGAAATATCTTCGTAATCCATAAAAATACCAACCAACTGTGAACTACGAATTGAGACTCCGATTCCTCCTAAGAGGATACGTAGGCATACGACTAAAATCGTGGCGAGTTTGCCTAATAAAAATTAAAACCCTATTTCATAAGGCGTAATTCTAAACCCTAGTATCCTTGTGAACAAGGTAGATGAGGGGTTCCTAACACCTTCCATTCGTCTAAAAACGAGTCCAACAACTTGGAATATCTGACCAAATTAGGGTTACCATTTATATTCCCTTCTTAAAGATAAAAATTAAGAGTGGCGACTCTCAATTTTAAAATAGGTTACAACAACAGGGTCCAACACCCAAAATTGTTTAAGCACATAAATACGCCTCCCGACCTCCGCAAGCCTACACGACTTTTAAAAAAAATTCAGACGATGGGTTAAAAATACAAGCAGAACAAATGCTTATAAACACTCATATGTCGCACAATGATCTCTCAGACAAAGTTACAAATCCTACGGAGATTAAGGCCTGGATGAAATCATTCCCAAAAGAACGACTAATCTGTTGCAAAGCAGCATCAGACATATCAGGGAGGATTAGGGCCTTTCCTTCAAAACTAATCACTATGGTTTTTTGCCAAAACCACGTGACCAGGGGGCTACCATACATCCATAATCCTCTCACGCGTGGGCATACAAAATACATACAAGTGAAATCCAACATAAACAGAAATTGCAAAACAAAAGCAAAATTACAACTAATGATAAAAGGCCCATAGGGAAATTGTCAGAATAAACAAAGAGCATTCAAAAGTTATTATAAAGGTGAACCCACCAAATAAAGAGTGACTAACAATCAAGTATTCAATAAAGAAATCACTTGGTCACATCAGCCAGGGAAGCATCGTCGGTGCCCGAATCACCTGAGGCTGGGGACTCATCATTGTCTTCACCAGCTTCCATGTCCACCAGCTTACCATCCAAAATGTTCTTGAAAAAGTCCACTGAAGAGATGTCCAACTTTGGATAGAGGCACAATACTTGATCCTTAGCCCAGTCAAAAGCCTTATCCCCGACATTAAGGACATCCATATGAGACTTCTCCAAAGACTCTTACAGGTTGGTGCAAGACCTCTCCGCAGCATTCAAACCATCAGTAAGCTTGACAATTGAGGCCTTAAGATCCTCATTCTCCTTGGTCAGAAACTTGTTCTTTAAACTTTCTTCAAGTAACTTCTTCTCCAGAACTGAGCATTTATCAACATAAGACTTATCGCTCTCTGTCAACTGTCATGCGTCCTTCTTAAGGTTTGTACACCTCTCTTACAAGTCATCCCCAGACTAAAAAAAAACCACGGGCCAACATATCACACCTCATCAGGTAAGAACTCGGGCTATGGGTGAGCTTCTGAGGACCAAGGCTCTTCAACTTGTTGACATCCTCGATGGCATTGAGTTTTTCATAAAGGAATTTCATCCCATCAAATTTGTTTGACCAAAATGTATTCTCATTGGAGGCTGGAGCTGAGCCCTCACCAGTCTCCTGCATCAGAGTTGAGACTTCCCAATCAGCTCGGAAGACCTCATCAGTCATCTTCATCCGCTTTGGAGAACTCTGAGAGGGCTCCTCAATTTCCAGGGCATACTTGGCCGGTGATGGAGGCACGCTGATGATAATGCCGGCCTTCTAGCCGGGTACTTTCTTCTTCTTCGCTATGCGGAGTTCCAAACTAGTCAAGTCAGATTTGGACTCATAAGGCCCTTCTTCCCCTCTCCGAGCAGCACGAGAAGCAACCATCAAATTCTTTTGCTCTTTAACAGAGAGACTAGTCATATTATCTGCAAAAACACATCGAAAAGAGTAAAAAGACCCTTAGGCAGCCGAAAATTAAAATGAGCCTTACCCAGAAAGGCCAGAACCTCTTTATCAGGCAAAGGTAAAAGGTCCTTGACCTTGAACAGACGGAATAAGTCTAACACTTGCAGAGATTTAGTCTCAACATCACTCAATTTATCATAACCAAACCCAGATGTGGGTAAAGGACTCTGTGATACGATGGCAAAATTGACTGTTAATACTGGTTTGCATTTTTGTATTTGCAAATATCGCGGTAAGCAAGAGTCGCCACTGTCTTTTCTTTTATCTAACAAAGGAAAGGGTGAAAAGAACAGAAAAGACCTTTTTCGAGTTTCTGAGTAAGGGGGTAGATTATGGAAAGGGAAAGTGTTATCACCCTTTCCATAAGTGGTTTTCCACGGACACTTAGAAGTTCGCTCATTTTAAAAATACCTTTGTGCTTTATGTTTGAAAATGTTTTGAAAATGCCTTAGTGTGGTGATTTACTTTGTGTTTAACTTCTGTATCAGTCCTCAAGAGTGTTAACAAAGCAAATGTTTTTGAAAAGTAGTATTTGTGTAAGTGCAAAAAAGTGTTTTTGAGCAAACTTCTAACAACTATATACTTTTATACTCGAAAAGGGTCGTTCTTTTCCTCCTATCTTTTAGACAATGCTATCATACTATTAGTGAGTAAGTAGCCTTGTCGTTGGATGTTGAGGGACAATCGAAGGGACGTTACAGTCACGAAGGCAATTTATGGAGATGCTTTATCAATTCTGTTTTAGGGACTAGATCATTTACCGAGAAGGCAACTGTAGGGTCATCGAGGGACTATGATCTTTTGATTTTATGGGTCTTTGCTAAAGCATTCTTGCCCCATGACTGTTTTATTGAATGCAACCAAAGTGGGTGTACCTTAGAGGTGCTTGTGTGCAAGTGTGTTTAATTCAGTTATTTTATCTTTAAACATTTAGGTGTTCTACCGTTTGTTTTCAGATCTTGTCATGCAATCCGAGTTAGTACACATCTAAGTATTTAATATATGTACAGGAATTTAAAGTATGGGAATTGTAAATCCTACGCTATTATAAGACTTCGGGGAGGGGGATTATTACATGTCCAAAATTGGGGGAATAAAGCAGTAAAGTGTAAAAGTCCTAATTATCTATCACAAACCAGTAAGCAGTTACAATAAAATAAATGCGCGCGAATTGAAAATAACGTCTAAAAATCCTAAGAATAAAATCTTTTTGTTGTTTTATTTTATTTTGGGAAAATGATCTAAATCTTCTTAATTTTAGTTTTGAGAAAATGTTAAGATAATTAAATGATTAATTAACAAAATTAATTTAATAGAAAAACTATCCTAATGTTTTTGTGGTTTTTGATTTTATGTTGATTAAAAAAAAAGAAATAAAATAGTCCAAACAAAGCTGCAATCGAAGGAACAGGCAGTAAATCAAAAAAAGTGTGATTCTGGAGGCCTGGATCGAAAGAGGCTTGGGCTGTCTTTCGATCCAGTGAAGAGGCTTGATCGAAGGTGCATGAGGGGGGGAACTTTGGGGTGTTCAATCTGGATATGTCAATCCTTCAATCTGGGAGCCCTGGATTCAGTTCGAAGCTGAGCTGCTTCGAAGCTCTGAACAAGATTCTGAGAAGATGTTTCCTGCAAAACGAAACAAATGTTAGAGATCCAGGGGGACTTTACCCCCTGATTAGAATCTCCTCCTAATTCGAATCCTTCCTCAATTCGAATCTGCTGAGTCTGGGTCTGGGTTTGCTTTGTCCTGAGATTCGAAGGGAAGACTTAGATCGTGCCCCAACATCGGCACAATCTCATCTCTGCACTTTAGCTTACATGCAACATAATAAGTAATAACAAGAACATATGCAATGTGTATTTAAATGTCATGAAGGTTCAATTTAGGTTTTGCAAACTGTGATACGGTGGGAAGAACTGACTGTTTTTTGGAATGCTGGTTCTCGTTTTGCGTTTGTTTTTGCAAAATGTCGCGGTAAGCAAGAGTCGCCACCGAATTTTATTTTATCCAACAAGGAAAGGAAAAAAGCACAGAAAAATTCCTTTTTCGAGATATTTCTCGGGTTCAGGGGGTAGATTATAGAAAGGGAAGGTATTAGCATCCTTTCTATCCGTGGTTATCCACGGGCTCTTAGGTACTTGCTCAAATGTTTTCAAAATTGTTTTCTTTGTGCTTGTGGGTTTGAAAATGTTTTTATTTGAAACTTCGATTTAACTCTTGCTTCTGTCCTCAAGAGCGTATGAAGTGTTTTTGAAAACTTTGTTCGAAAAGGAGTGTAAGTGTGAAAAAGATTTGTTTTGTTTTTGAATGAGCAAGTATCTAAGAACCATCTACCTACTCGAAAAAGGAATCGTTCTATGCTAATTTCCTTTAGACAATTCTATCCCACTATTAGTGAGTGGGTAGCACCATCGTTGGAGTTTGAGGGTCAATTCGAATGAGGGATATGCGGTCACTAAAGCAATGTTAGGACGCCTTAGCTGTAACCCTAATGTCTTAGATCATTTGTTTGAGGCAACAATATCCGAGGCAACCATTTCGAGGCGACTATGATCTTTAGACAAGAGGGCGACCTCTAAAACTACCTATACTCAATGACCGTGTACGAAGGCAACCAAGTGGGGTGTACCCTAAGAGTGCGCATGTGCGAGTGTGTCATTTTCAGTTTATTTTTTTATCTTTGTACATGTTAAGGGTAATCTAATTTGATTTTAAGATTAACATTCAGTCTTGTCATGCAAACCCTATTATCAAATATCTAGCAGTTATAATTTCCGGAAATAAAATGCGGAATTTTAAATTACAAGGCGTCGGGTATTTACATCGCTAAAGACAAACCCTTTGAAAAATAAAATAAAGCGATAAAAATATTTAAATGTCCTATTTAACTATTACAATCTGGAAGCAGGTACATTATTGGATAAAAATAAGTCAATCGCGGCGCAAAATTAACTTGGGTACCTAACAAAACCTAATCTTGTTTTGTAGGTAAGCTCGACGACCACTTCAAATCTATGGTATCTCGATAGTGGTTGTTCCAAGCATATGACGGGAGACATCGACAAATTTTCACATCTAACACTTAAGGCCAAAGGTTATGTGACGTATGGAGATAACAACAAAGGAAAGATCCTTGGAATAGGCAAAGTTGGTGGTCCACCTTTCACATCAATTGAAGATGTTCTTTATGTCAAAGGACTAAAGCACAATCTTCTAAGTATTAGCCAACTATGTGACAAAGGCTTCAAGATCAAGTTCACTAAAGATGAATGTTTGGTAGAAGATGAAGTCACACATGAGGCTAAACTTAAAGGTAAAAGAGTAAATAATATTTTTATGATTTCCCTTAACGATTTGTCTTTGAAGGTTAAATGTCTCATGGCAAACAACAACGACTCATGGCTATGGCACAAAAGAATCACTCATATTCATATGGAGAATTTAAACAAATTGATTAAGCATGGCCTTGTTGTTGGACCGCCTAAGATAAAGTTCATCAAAGATAGACTTTGCGATGCATGTCAAAAGGGAAAGCAAGCAAAATCAACTTTCAAATCCAAGAATGTGGTGTCCATTACTAGGCCACTACAACTGCTTCATATGGACTTATTTGGCCCTTCAAGAACAAGAAGCTTCGGAGGTAATGTATACGCTCTAGTTATTGTTGATGACTTTTCTAGATATACTTGGACACTCTTTTTAGTGAAGAAAAATGATGCATTCAAGGCATTCAAAAAATATGCAAAGCAAATTCAAAATGAGAAGTCACTATCTATTGCTTCCATAAGAAGCGACCATGGTGGAGAATTCCAGAATTCCTCCTTTGAAGATTTCTGTGAAGAATCATGAAATATCTCAAAGGAACAACCAATGTCGGCCTATGGTACCCAAAAGGTAATATATGCAATTTAATTGGTTATTCTGACGCTGATTATGCAGGATGTAAAACAGATAGAAAAAGCACAAGTGGCACTTGTCACATTTTGGGAAATGCATTAGTCTCTTGGGCATGCAAGAAACAAGCTTGTGTGGCTCTTAGTACGGCCGAGGCGGAATATATTGCAGCGGGTAGTTGCTGTGCGCAAATTCTATGGCTCAAGCAACAACTCCGTGACTACAGACTCGACCTTGGATGCATTCCACTCTGATGTGACAACACAAGTGCAATCAACATTACAAAGAATCCTGTGATGCATTCTAGAACAAAGCATATCGACATTCGACATCACTTTCTTCGTGATCATGTACTTCAAGGAGATGTCGAAGTCACTTTGTGGATACGCATAATCAACTAGCAGATATTTTCACTAAACCGTTGGCAAGAGAACCATTTTTCAAGATCCGAAGAGAGCTAGGTATCTTGGACGAAAATGACCTTATCTAGTTAAGGTACATGGCTATGATCTTAATCTTAACTTTAAGGTGATAATTCATGATCCATGTTTTTATTACTAAATTTTTGATATATGACCATGAAATCCCCAAATTAAGTATGTTTTCACTTTTTCACGAATGACAATCGGTTGTCACTAAAAATTTTTAGTTTCTGTTTTCACAACAATCGGTTGTCACTCCACGACAACCGGTTGCTCTCACAAGTTTTTCGCTCCTGTTTGAGTTTTTCAAAGGGTGCAATCGATTGTCACAAAACAACAATCGATTGCACAGTTAAAAATTTTGAATTTTTTTTTATTTTTTTGGTTGTCACTCTTTTTTATTCTTTCTCTTCCATTGCCATTACTATTATTTATTTTGTACCAGATTTTTATTCCTTGTTAATGAATGTTTTAAGTGTTTGGTCAACAACTTTTTAATACTTAGTCTTTTCCTATGACACAATTTTTTGGATAGTCACACACTCAAGAATCTATATGCTACAAGTCTTTATTGTCTTGACTAAACCATTTAATTCCTTAGCTATCCATTGAATTCCTATATATCTATAAAAGCCCAACAAAAACCTAAAAACACCAAATACCCTTTCCCCTTCCAATTCTCTCATTCCTCACCATGTCAACATCAAAGAAAGGCAAGGGAAAAGCCTCTTCCTCATCTCAAGGTGATGATGTCTCAAAACTCATTCCATCAAGAATCCAAAGGGAAAGATTTGTGTCTCTCTTTCAGAAGAAGACGATTCTTCTACCAAGGTTCGGTAATCTTGACAACTTCTATTCCAAATGCTTCAGTTTTTCAACATTATTTAGATCTCAAGGGATAGACAAGTTAATGTGTGTTAATGGACCCATTTACCCCACTTTGGTTAGGATTTTCTACAGCAATCTAACCATTAGTAGAGGATGCATGATCTCAAATATCAAAGGGGTTCCTATAGAACTCACAGTGCAGAATTTTGGTGAGGCTTTGGGTATTCCACATGATGGTGCTTGCATTAAACTTCTCTCAAATGCAAATCTGCCTGGCTACAACAAAAGAGACTTATACTATGGAATTGCAAGAATTCCCGAGCGTGATTTTATTCAGAAAAGGCAAAGGCTTATTGGTGGAACTCCGGAGAGAAACTCTTGGTCTGCAGGAATTCTCACTATTGATGATCGTTTGATCCACTACTTTTTGGATTATGTTGTTATGCCAAAGTTTTCAAACATTTCCAACGTTAACGATTGTAAGATGCAGATTCTGTATGCGATGAAGAATGGGATTCAAATCAACTGGTCTTATGTGATTCTACATAATTTGGCACTACATAATGAAAATGCTTCTGCTCTTCCTTATGGCTCCTGGCTTACCCTTGTTTTTGAGAAGTTCAATGTTCCCTTGTCTGGTGAATACATGGTGCCTATGACTAACCCCAAACATGAAATCACTCCGAAGAAAGTATGTAATACCAAAACCGGCGTCAAATTTGATCTGATTAATAGAACCATCACATACATTCATACTCCTCCATAAAACCAACCTCCACAAGAATAACCACTTCAAAACCAACCTCCACAACCAATGGAAAACTCTTTCAATCAAGTTTTTGACTACCTTCAATACATGAACAACAACATGAACAATCAATTTTCTCATCTCTATGCCCATACAAATGTCCCTCCCCACGAAGTTCAACCCTATCATTACCCTTTCATTCAACCTCAAACTAATGAAGGCAATGATGGTGAAGATCAAGATGATGAAGACTTTGTTGAAGGCATGGATGATTAGTTTTTAAGTTATTATATTTCTTAGTATTTTATGTTCTTATGTTTTATGTCGTTTTTCTAGTTTCGTTTAAGACACTTCATGTATTGTGACCCCTTTCGTTTTGTGCACTTTGTTTCTGTTATATCTATGTATGCAAACTTTATTTATACTATGTTGTTTCTATGTGCAAAATTTTTATGATCTTCTTTCCCATTCCTTTTTGCTAATGACAAAGGGGGAGAAGACTTTGTAGTTTCTTTTGTGTTTATCTAACCCAAATTGCAGCAAGCAATCTTCAAAACCCTCATGCAATAGATCAAGGGGGAGTCTTTGACTTAGGGGGAGTTTTTAAACAACTTGATTAGACAAAACCAAGATGCACTCCAAACTTCTAGCAAATGGTTGTCATCATCAAAAAGGGGAGACTGTGAAATCAAGCTTTCCAAGTGTTTTGATTAAGACAAACTAGCATGAAAAAATGAATGGATCAAGATAGAAGATTTATCTCAAGCAAGATTCATTGATCAAAATCAACATTTCAAGACTTATGGCTTTATGTATATGAAATTTTTGATCTTATGCTCTTAGTGCTCAAAACTATTTTTAATCATGCATTTACTTTATTAAAATAATATTTTGAGTATATACTATGTATGATTGAAGAAGGATGTTTTAAATTGCTTAAAATATTTAAAAAATAATGATTTTTCAATTTTTGTAAACAAGAAATCGATTGTCATGCTAGGAGAATCGGTTGCAGTAAAAAAAAAGTTTCTGTTTTGACAACAATCGATTGTCATCTAGCAGCAATCAATTGTCATGTGTTTTGTTTTCAAATTTTTTGAACGTTGGCCTATGAGCAACCGATTGCTCCTCAATGACAATCGATTGTCATAGTTATAGTTTTCAAATTTTTAAATGTTGATGTGCTTCAGCTTTTGAAAAATTTCATTTTTCCAGCAACTTTTTGTAACACCTTTTCATGACAATCTTTGTATCTTTTCAAATACTTTTTTCCAGTAAAAATGGTTTAAACATTGCTATGATTCATTGAAGAGGTATTACTACACTATAAATTATTTTTTGTTTTGAATTTTGAAATTACAACAATCACCAAAAAATAACAATTACTTTCTATTCTTTGAATCATACTCTCTATACTCAAGATTTCTGTTTATCATTTTCACATGCATACTGAAAATTGTTCTTGAGCACTTAGAAGAGTATTCCATCTTAAATTTCATATTGAATAGAAAAGATCAATAAAGTGATTGATATTGATCTTTCATCTTTAAAACTCTTATGCAAATCAAACAAACTATTGTATCCTTGTTTTCAGGATTGTTGGAAACAAGAAAGACACTTAGGGAGGATTGTTCTCTTTGTGGTCTTAGTGAAAATCCAAGAGGATTGTTCTTGGTCCAAGAGGATTGTTCTTGGTTGTTTGGTAGAATTTGTACAAATTACCAACTATAAGAAAATCTCTTTCGTGTGAAAGGGGACTAGACGTACCCTCAGAGTGTGAGGGGAACTAGTATAAATCCTGGTGTTCTTTACTTTTCGCATTTACTGCTATCATCACTTATCAGAAAAAGAAAGGAAAGAAACTCGTAAAAAAATATTCATACAAACCAAAAAAAGTTTTTAGAACCTAATTCACACCCCCTCTTAGGCGCATCTGAACTTACAATTGGCATCAGAGCAGGTTACAGGTAACCTGTTCCTACTAGATCCAGAATGGCTTCCGCAAACAGCAATTCTATGTTCAGAGATGGTGGCAGTAGCAGAAATCCTCCCCTATTCTGTGGTGAATATTTTGATTTCTGGAAGATCCGTATGAAGGCTCATCTAGAAGCACAAGGAGAAGAAATATGGGATGCTGTCCAAAATGGCCCTTTTGTTCCGGTAACTGTAGTAAACGGTGTTGGCTCATCAAAGCCTAAAACTACATGGGATGATGATGATAAGAAAAAGGTCTTGTATGACAAAAAGGCAATAAACCTCCTTCAAAGCGCACTTAGTATGGAAGAATTCTTCTGTGTCTCAGCATGTACAACGGAAAAAGAAATTTGGGATACACTGGATGAAACACATGAAGGAATAACTGAAGTAAAGAGATCGAGTTTAATACGTTAAGTCAAGAATATGAATTGTTCCATATGCAACCCAGAGAATCCATTCTTGATTTACAAAAGAGATTTGTGCATCTAACAAATCATCTAAGGGCACTTGGCAAAACATTGACCAATGATGAGTTGAACCTAAAATTGCTCAGATCCTTTACTAGAGAATGGCAACCAAAAGTAACGGCAATCTCAGAAAAGAAGAGTCTCGCTACTATGACAACCACAACTTTGTTCGGGAAACTTCAAGAATACGAGATAGAACTTGGTAGATTGGAAAAGCGTGAAAATCAAGAAAAGAAGTCTAAGAACATTGCCTTGAAGATTGACTCCAAGGAAGACGAAAAGAAAGATAATCCCGATGAAGATGAAAACTTCATGCTTCTCGTTAGAAGACTTGGAAAATTCTTTGGTAAAAATGACAAAGCCTTCTCGCACTCAAAGAAGAAGAAACACTTCAAGAAAAAGGAAGGATCCTCATCAACACAAGAAGTTACTTGTTATGAATGTGGTAAACAAGGTCACATCAAACCGTACTGTCCAAAACTTTCAAAGAAAAGTGGCTACAAAGGCAAGAAGGAATCAAAAGATAAGAAAGCATATGTTGCATGGGAAGATGTTGAACTAAGTTCGTCATCCTACTCTGATAGCGACGAAAGTGCCAATCTTGCGTTAATGGCATCACACCACTCTGAAAGCGAAGATGATGAGGTTAGTAACCTATTCTATCTTTTTGATAGTGATGCACAAGGTGCTATAAATGAACTGTTAAATGAATGCAAAATTTTGTACAAAACTATCTCATCACAAAAGAAACAAATTTCATCGTTGGAAGAAAAATGTGGATCTATTGAAAAAGATCTCAAAGATGAAAAGCAAAAAGTTAGTGATGAAAAACAAAATTTTGTATGCACAAAGTGTGAATATCTCTCTTTCCAAATTGTCAAATTTAAAAGGGTTCTTGAAAGATATGAAAAAGGACAAATTGGATTAGAAGGTGTTCTTAGCCAACAAAGATACTCAAATTACAAAAGTGGTCTTGGATACTCAAAATTTTCAAAACCAAGTACCAACAAGACCATCTTTGTCAAGGCTAGCGATCAACCAACCAAAGAGAAAGAAATCACTCCCAAAATAGTTCATCACTATCCTAAAAAGAAAATACCCTCTAAAAAGAAATCTTATCCTTCTAGATATAGAAGTAAATTTGAACCTACTTGTTTTTATTATGGTATACAAGGACACACACCTAATGCGTGTTATGTTAGAAACTTTGGCATGGCAAATGGGCATTATGTGGGGGTTAAGAAAGGAACTAATTATGAAGGACCCAAAGCAACTTGGGTACCTAACAAAACCTAATCTTGTTTTGTAGGTAAGCTTGACGACCCCTTCAAATCTATGGTATCTCGATAGTGGTTGTTCCAAGCATATGACGGGAGACATCGACAAATTTTCACATCTAACACTTAAGGCCAAGGGTTATGTGACGTATGGAGATAACAACAAAGGAAAGATCCCTGGCATAGGCAAAGTTGGTGGAGCACCTTTCACATCAATTGAAGATGTTCTTTATGTCAAAGGACTAAATCACAATCTTCTAAGTATTCGGCAACTATGTGACAAAGGCTTCAAGATCAAGTTCCTTAAAGATGAATGTTTGGTAGAAGATGAAGTCACACATGAGGCTAAACTTAAAGGTAAAAGAGTAAATAATATTTTTATGATTTCCCTTAACGATTTGTCTTTGAAGGTTAAATGTCTCATGGCAAACAACAACGACTCATGGCTATGGCACAAAAGAATCGCTCATATTCATATAGAGCATTTAAACAAATTGATTAAGCATGACCTTGTTGTTGGACTTCCTAATATAAAGTTCATCAAAGATAGACTTTGCGATGCATGTCAAAAGGGAAAGCAAGCAAAATCAACTTTCAAATCCAAGAATGTGGTGTCCACTACTAGGCCACTACAACTGCTTCATATGGACTTATTTGGCCCTTCAAGAACAAGAAGCTTAAGAGGTAATGTATACGCTCTAGTTATTGTTGATGACTTTTCTAGATATACATGGACACTCTTTTTAGTGCAGAAAAATGATGCATTCAAGGAATTCAAGAAATATGCAAAGCAAATTCAAAATGAGAAGTCACTATCTATTGCTTCCATAAGAAGCGACAATGGTGGAGAATTCCAGAATTCCTCCTTTGAAGATTTCTGTGAAGAATCATGAAATATCTCAAAGGAACAACCAATGTCGGCCTATGGTACCCAAACGGTAATATATGAAATTTAATTGGTTATTCTGACGCTGATTATGCAGGATGTAAAACAGATAGAAAAAGCATAAGTGTCACTTGTTACATTTTGGGAAATGCATTAGTCTCTTGGGCATGCAAGAAACAAGCTTGTGTGGCTCTTAGTACGGCCGAGGCGGAATATATTGCAGTGGGTAGTTGCTGTGCGCAAATTCTATGGCTCAAGCAACAACTCTGTGACTACGGACTCGACCTTGGATGCATTCCACTCCAATGTGAAAACACAAGTGCAATCAACATTACAAAGAATCCTGTGATGCATTCTAGAACAAAGCATATCGACATTCGACATCACTTTCTTCATGATCATGTACTTCAAGGAGATGTCGAAGTCACTTCGTGGATACGCATAATCAACTAGTAGATATTTTCACTAAACCGTTGGCAAGAGAACCATTTTTCAAGATCCGAAGAGAGCTAGGTATCTTGGATGAAAATGACCTTATCTAATTAAGGTACATGGCTATGATCTTAATCTTAACTTAAAGGTAATAATTCATGATCCATGTTTTTATTACTAAATTTTTGATATATGACCATGAAATCCCCAAATTAAGTATTTTTTCACTTTTTCACGAATGACAATCAGTTGTCACTAAAAATTTTTAGTTTCTGTTTTCACAACAATCGGTTGTCACTCCACGGAAACCGGTTGCTCTCACAAGTTTTTCGCTCCTGTTTGAGTTTTTCAAAGGGTGCAATCGATTGTCATAAAACAACAATCGATTGCAGAATTAAAAATTTTGAATTTTTTTTATTTTTGTGGTTGTCACTCTTTTTTATTCTTTCTCTTCCATTGCCATTACTATTATTTATTTTGTACCAGATTTTTATTCCTTGTTCATGAATGTTTTAAGTGTTTGGTCAACAACTTTTTAATACTTAGTCTTTTCCTATGACACAATTTTTTGGATAGTCACACACTCAAGAATCTATATGCTACAAGTCTTTATTGTCTTGACTAAACCATTTAATGCCTTACCTATCCATTGAATGCCTATCTATCTATAAAAGCCCAACAAAAACCTAAAAACACCAAATACCCTTTCCCCTTCCAATTCTCTCATTCCTTACCATGTCAACATCAAAGAAAGGCAAGGGAAAAGCCTCTTCCTCATCTCAAGGTGATGATGTCTCAAAACTCATTCCATCAAGAATCCAAAGGGAAAGATTTGTGTCTCTCTTTCAGAAGAAGACGGTTCTTCTACCAAGGTTCGGTAATCTTGACAACTTCTATTCCAAATGCTTCAGTTTTTCAACATTATTTAGATCTCAAGGGATAGACAAGTTAATTGGTGTTAATGGACCCATTTACCCCACTTTGGTTAGGATTTTCTACAGCAATCTAACCATTAGTAGAGGATGCATGATCTCAAATATCAAAGGGGTTCCTATAGAACTCACAATGCAGAATTTTGGTGAGGCTTTGGGTATTCCACATGATGGTGCTTGCATTAAACTTCTCTCAAATGCAAATCTGCCTGGCTACAGCAAAAGAGACTTCTACTATGGAATTGCAAGAATTCCCGAGCGTGATTTTATTCAGAAAAGGCAAAGGCTTATTGGTGGAACTCCGGAGAGGAACTCTTGGTCTGCAGGAATTCTCACTATTGATGATCGTTTGATCCACTACTTTTTGGCTTATGTTGTTATGCCAAAGTTTTCAAACATTTCCAACATTAACGATTGTGAGATGAAGATTCTGTATGCGATGAATAATGGGATTCAAATCAACTGGTCTTATGTGATTCTACATAATTTGGCACTACATAATGAAAATGCTTCTGCTCTTCCTTATGGCTCCTGGCTTACCCTTGTTTTTGAGAAGTTCAATGTTCCCTTGTCTGGTGAATACATGGTGCCTATGACTAACCCCAAACATGAAATCACTCCGAAGAAAGTATGTAATACCAAAACCGGCGTCAAATTTGATCTGATTAATAGAACCATCACATACATTCATACTCCTCCATAAAACCAACCTCCACAAGAATAACCACTTCAAAACCAACCTCCACAACCAATGGAAAACTCTTTCAATCAAGTTTTTGACTATCTTCAATACATGAACAACAACATGAACAATCAATTTTCTCATCTCTATGCCCATACAAATGTCCCTCCTTACGAAGTTCAACCCTATCATTACCCTTTCATTCAACCTCAAACTAATGAAGGCAATGATGGTGAAGATCAAGATGATGAAGACTTTGTTGAAGGCATGGATGATTAGTTTTTAAGTTATTATATTTCTTAGTATTTTATGTTCTTATGTTTTATGTCGTTTTTCTAGTTTCGTTTAAGACACTTCATGTATTGTGATCCCTTTCATTTTGTGCACTTTGTTTCTGTTATATCTATATATGCAAACTTTATTTATGCTATGTTGTTTCTATGTGCAAAATTTTTATGATCTTCTTTCCCATTCCTTTTTGCTAATGACAAAGGGGGAGAAGACTTTGTAGTTTCTTTTGTGTTTCTCTAACCCAAATTTAAGCAAGCAATCTTCAAAACCCTCATGCAATAGATCAAGGGGGAGTCTTTGACTTAGGGGGAGTTTTTAAACAACTTGATTAGAGAAAACCAAGATGCACTCCAAACTTCAAGCAAATGGTTGTCATCATCAAAAAAGGGGAGACTGTGAAATCAAGCTTTCCAATTGTTTTGATGAAGACAAACTAGCATGAAAAAATGAATGGATCAAGATAGAAGATTTATCTCAAGCAAGATTCATTGATCAAGATCAACATTTCAAGACTTATTGCTTTATGTATATGAAATTTTTGATCTTATGCTCTTAGTGCTCAAAACTATTTTTAATCATGCATTTACTTTATTAAAATAATATTTTGAGTATATACTATGTATGATTGAAGAAGGATGTTTTAAATTGCTTAAAATATTTAAAAAATAATGATTTTTCAATTTTTGTAAACAAGAAATCGATTGTCATGCTAGGAGAATCGGTTGCAGTAAAAAAAAAGTTTCTGTTTTGACAACAATCGATTGTCATCTAGCAGCAATCAATTGTCATGTGTTTTATTTTCAAATTTTTTGAACGTTGGCCTATGAGCAACCGATTGCTCCTCAATGACAATCGATTGTCATAGTTATAGTTTTCAAATTTTTAAACGTTGATGTGCTTCAGCTTTTGAAAAATTTCATTTTCCAGCAACTTTTTGTAACACCTTTTCATGACAATCTTTGTATCTTTTCAAATACTTTTTTCCAGTAAAAATGGTTTAAACATTGCTATGATTCATTGAAGAGGTATTACTACACTATAAATTATTTTTTGTTTTGAATTTTGAAATTACAACAATCACCAAAAAATAACAATTACTTTCTATTCTTTGAATCATACTCTCTATACTCAAGATTTCTGTTTATCATTTTCACATGCATACTGAAAATTGTTCTTGAGCACTTAGAAGAGTATTCCATCTTAAATTTCATATTGAATAGAAAAGATCAATAAAGTGATTGATATTAATCTTTCATCTTTAAAACTCTTATGAAAATCAAACAAACTATTGTATCCTTGTTTTCAGGATTGTTGGAAACAAGAAAGACACTTAGGGAGGATTGTTCTCTTTGTGGTCTTAGTGAAAATCCAAGAGGATTGTTCTTGGTCCAAGAGGATTGTTCTTGGTTGTTTGGTAGTATTTGTACAAGTTACCAACTATAAGAAAATCTCTTTCGTGTGAAAGGGGACTAGACGTACCCTCAGAGTGTGAGGGGAACTAGTATAAATCCTGGTGTTCTTTACTTTTCGCATTTACTGCTATCATCACTTATCAGAAAAAGAAAGGAAAGAAACTCGTGAAAAAATATTCATACAAACCAAAAAAAGTTTTTAGAACCTAATTCACACCCCCTCTTAGGCGCATCTGAACTTACAATTGGCATCAGAGCAGGTTACAGGTAACCTGTTCCTACTAGATCCAGAATGGCTTCCGCAAACAGCAATTATGTGTTCAGAGACGGTGGCAGTAGCAGAAAGCCTCCCCTATTCTGTGGTGAATATTTTGATTTCTGGAAGATCCGTATGAAGGCTCATCTAGAAGCACAAGGAGAAGAAATATGGGATGTTGTCCAAAATGGCCCTTTTGTTCCGGTAACTGTAGTAAACGGTGTTGGCTCATCAAAGCCTAAAACTACATGGGATGATGATGATAAGAAAAAGGTCTTGTATGACAAAAAGGCAATAAACCTCCTTCAAAGCGCACTTAGTATGGATGAATTCTTCTGTGTCTCAGCATGTACAACGGCAAAAGAAATTTGGGATACACTGGTTGAAACACATGAAGGAATAACTGAAGTAAAGAGATCGAGACTTAATACGTTAAGTCAAGAATATGAATTGTTCCATATGCAACCCGGAGAATCCATTCTTGATTTACAAAAGAGATTTGTGCATCTAACAAATCATCTAAGGGCACTTGGCAAAACATTGACCAATGATGAGTTGAACCTAAAAGTGCTCAGATCCTTGACTAGAGAATGGCAACCAAAAGTAACGGCAATCTCAGAAAAGAAGAGTCTCGCTACTATGACAACCACAACTTTGTTCGGGAAACTTCAAGAATACGAGATAGAACTTGGTAGATTGGAAAAGCGTGAAAATCAAGAAAAGAAGTCTAAGAACATTGCCTTGAAGATTGACTCCAAGGAAGACGAAAAGAAAGATAATCCCGATGAAGATGAAAACTTCATGCTTCTCGTTAGAAGACTTGGAAAATTCTTTGGTAAAAATGACAAAGCCTTCTCGCACTCAAAGAAGAAGAAACACTTCAAGAAAAAGGAAGGATCCTCATCAACACAAGAAGTTACTTGTTATGAATGTGGTAAACAAGGTCACATCAAACCGGACTGTCCAAAACTTTAAAAGAAAAGTGGCTACAAAGGCAAGAAGGAATCAAAAGATAAGAAAGCATATGTTTCATGGGAAGATGTTGAACTAAGTTCGTCATCCTACTCCGATAGCGACGAAAGTGCCAATCTTGCGTTAATGGCATCACACCACTCTGAAAGCGAAGATGATGAGGTTAGTAACGTATTCTATCTTTTTGATAGTGATGCACAAGGTGCTATAAATGAACTGTTAAATGAATGCAAAATTTTTTACAAAACTATCTCATCACAAAAGAAACAAATTTCATCGTTGGAAGAAAAATGTGGATCTATTAAAAAAGATCTCAAAGATGAAAAGCAAAAAGTTAGTGATGAAAAACAGAATTTTGTATGCACAAAGTGTGAATCTCTCTCTTTCCAAATTGTCAAATTGAAAAGGGTTATTGAAAGATATGAAAAAGGACAAATTGGATTGGAAGGTGTTCTTAGCCAACAAAGATACTCAAATTACAAAAGTGGTCTTGGATACTCAAAATTTTCAAAACCAAGTACCAACAAGACCATCTTTGTCAAGGCTAGCGATCAACCAATCAAAGAGAAAGAAATCACTCCCAAAATAGTTCATCACTATCCTAAAAAGAAAATACCCTCTAAAAAGAAATATTATCCTTCTAGATATAGAAGTAAATTTGAACCTACTTGTTTTTATTATGGTATACAAGGACACACACCTAATGCGTGTTATGTTAGAAACTTTGGCATGGCAAATGGGCATTATGTGGGGGTTAAGAAAGGAACTAATTATGAAGGACCCAAAGCAACTTGGGTACCTAACAAAACCTAATCTTGTTTTGTAGGTAAGCTTGACGACCCCTTCAAATCTATGGTATCTCGATAGTGGTTGTTCCAAGCATATGACGGGAGACATCGACAAATTTTCACATCTAACACTTAAGATCAAGGGTTATGTGACGTATGGAGATAACAACAAAGGAAAGATCCTTGGCATAGGCAAGGTTGGTGGTCCACCTTTCACATCAATTGAAGATGTTCTTTATGTCAAATGACTAAAGCACAATCTTCTAAGTATTCGCCAACTATGTGATAAAGGCTTCAAGATCAAGTTCCTTAAAGATGAATGTTTGGTAGAAGATGAAATCACACATGAGGCTAAACGTAAAAGTAAAAGAGTAAATAATATTTTTATGATTTCCCTTAACGATTTGTCTTTGAAGGTTAAATGTCTCATGGCAAACAACAACGACTCATGGCTATGGCACAAAAGAATCGCTCATATTCATATGGAGCATTTAAACAAATTGATTAAGCATGACCTTGTTGTTGGACTGCCTAAGATAAAGTTCATCAAAGATAGACTTTGCGATGCATGTCAAAAAGGAAAGCAAACAAAATCAACTTTCAAATCCAAGAATGTGGTGTCCATTACTAGGCCACTACAACTGCTTCATATGGACTTATTTGGCCCTTCAAGAACAAGAAGCTTCGGAGGTAATGTATACGCTCTAGTTATTGTTGATGACTTTTCTAGATATACTTGGACACTCTTTTTAGTGTAGAAAAATGATGCATTCAAGGAATTCAAGAAATATGCAAAGCAAATTCAAAATGAGAAGTCACTATCTATTGCCTCCATAAGAAGCGACAATGGTGGAGAATTCCAGAATTCCTCCTTTGAAGATTTCTGTGAAGAATCATGAAATATCTCAAAGGAACAACCAATGTCGGCCTATGGTACCCAAAAGGTAATATATGCAATTTAATTGGTTATTCTGACGCTGATTATGCAGGATGTAAAACAGATAGAAAAAGCATAAGTGGCACTTGTTACATTTTGGGAAATGCATTAGTCTCTTGGGCATGCAAGAAACAAGCTTGTGTGGCTCTTAGTATGGCCGAGGCGGAATATATTGCAGCGGGTAGTTGCTGTGCGCAAATTCTATGGCTCAAGCAACAACTCCGTGACTACGGACTCGACCTTGGATGCATTCCACTCTAATGTGACAACACAAGTGCAATCAACATTACAAAGAATCCTGTGATGCATTCTAGAACAAAGCATATCGACATTCGACATCACTTTCTTCATGATCATGTACTTCAAGGAGATGTCGAAGTCACTTCGTGGATACGCATAATCAACTAGCAGATATTTTCACTAAACCGTTGGCAAGAGAACCATTTTTCAAGATCCGAAGAGAGCTAGGTATCTTGGATGAAAATGACCTTATCTAATTAAGGTACATGGCTATGATCTTAATCTTAACTTTAAGGTAATAATTCATGATCCATGTTTTTATTACTAAATTTTTGATATATGACCATGAAATCCCCAAATTAAGTATTTTTTCACTTTTTCACGAATGACAATCGGTTGTCACTAAAAATTTTTAGTTTCTGTTTTCACAATAATCGGTTGTCACTCCACGAAAACCGGTTGCTCTCACAAGTTTTTCGCTCCTGTTTGAGTTTTTCAAAGGGTGCAATCGATTGTCATAAAACAACAATCGATTGCACAGTTAAAAATTTTGAATTTTTTTTTATTTTTGTGGTTGTCACTCTTTTTTATTCTTTCTCTTCCATTGCCATTACTATTATTTATTTTGTACCAGATTTTTATTCCTTGTTCATGAATGTTTTAAGTGTTTGGTCAACAACTTTTTAATACTTAGTCTTTTCCTATGACTCAATTTTTTGGATAGTCACACACTCAAGAATCTATATGCTACAAGTCTTTATTGTCTTGACTAAACCATTTAATGCCTTACCTATCCATTGAATGCCTATCTATCTATAAAAGCCCAACAAAAACCTAAAAACACCAAATACCCTTTCCCCTTCCAATTCTCTCATTCCTCACCATGTCAACATTAAAGAAAGGCAAGGGAAAAGCCTCTTCCTCATCTCAAGGTGATGATGTCTCAAAACTCATTCCATCAAGAATCCAAAGGGAAAGATTTGTGTCTCTCTTTCAGAAGAAGACGGTTCTTCTACCAAGGTTCGGTAATCTTGACAACTTCTATTCCAAATGCTTATGTTTTTCAACATTATTTAGATCTCAAGGGATAGACAAGTTAATTGGTGTTAATGGACCCATTTACCCCACTCTGGTTAGGATTTTCTACAGCAATCTAACCATTAGTAGAGGATGCATGATCTCAAATATCAAAGGGGTTCCTATAGAACTCACAGTGCAGAATTTTGGTGAAGCTTTGGGTATTCCACATGATGGTGCTTGCATTAAACTTCTCTCAAATGCAAATCTACCTGGCTACAGCAAAAGAGACTTCTACTATGGAATTTCAAGAATTCCCGACCGTGATTTTATTCAGAAAAGGCAAAGGCTTATTGGTGGAACTCTGGAGAGGAACTCTTGGTCTGCAGGAATTCTCACTATTGATGATCGTTTGATCCACTACTTTTTGGCTTATGTTGTTATGTCAAAGTTTTCAAACATTTCCAACGTTAACGATTGTGAGATGCAGATTCTGTATGCGATAAAGAATGGGATTCAAATCAACTGGTCTTATGTGATTCTACATAATTTGGCACTACATAATGAAAATGCTTATGCTCTTCCTTATGGCTCCTGGCTTACCCTTGTTTTTGAGAAGTTCAATGTTCCCTTGTCTGGTGAATACATGGTGCCTATGACTAACCCCAAACATGAAATCACTCCGAAGAAAGTATGTAATACCAAAACCGGCGTCAAATTTGATCTGATTAATAGAACCATCACATACATTCATACTCCTCCATAAAACAAACCTCCACAAGAATAAACACTTCAAAACCAACCTCCACAACCAATGGAAAACTCTTTCAATCAAGTTTTTGACTACCTTCAATACATGAACAACAACATGAACAATCAATTTGCTCATCTCTATGCCCATACAAATGTCCCTCCTTACGAAGTTCAACCCTATCATTACCCTTTCATTCAACCTCAAACCAATGAAGGCAATGATGGTGAAGATCAAGATGATGAAGACTTTGTTGAAGGCATGGATGATTAGTTTTTAAGTTATTACATTTCTTAGTATTTTATGTTCTTATGTTTTATGTCATTTTTCTAGTTTCGTTTAAGACAATTCATGTATTGTGATCCCTTTCGTTTTGTGCACTTTATTTCTGTTATATCTATGTATGCAAACTTTATTTATGCTATGTTGTTTCTATGTGCAAAATTTTTATGATCTTCTTTCCCATTCCTTTTTGCTAATGACAAAGGGGGAGAAGACTTTGTAGTTTCTTTTGTGTTTCTCTAACCCAAATTGCAGCAAGCAATCTTCAAAACCCTCATGCAATAGATCAAGGGGGAGTCTTTGACTTAGGGGGAGTTTTTAAACAACTTGATTAGAGAAAACCAAGATGCACTCCAAACTTCAAGCAAATGGTTGTCATCATCAAAAAGGGGGAGACTGTGAAATCAAGCTTTCCAAGTGTTTTGATGAAGACAAACTAGCATGAAAAAATGAATGGATCAAGATAGAAGATTTATCTCAAGCAAGATTCATTGATCAAGATCAACATTTCAAGACTTATGGCTTTATGTATATGAAATTTTTGATCTTATGCTCTTAGTGCTCAAAACTATTTTTAATCATGCATTTACTTTATTAAAATAATATTTTAAGTATATACTATGTATGATTGAAGAAGGATGTTTTAAATTGCTTAAAATATTTAAAAAACTAATGATTTTTCAATTTTTGTAAACAAGAAATCGATTGTCATGCTAGGAGAATCGGTTGCAGTCAAAAAACAATAGTTTCTGTTTTGACAACAATCGATTGTCATCTAGCAGCAATCAATTGTCATGTGTTTTGTTTTCAAATTTTTTGAACGTTGGCCTATGAGCAACCGATTGCTCCTCAATGACAATCGATTGTCATAGTTATAGTTTTCAAATTTTAAACGTTGATGTGCTTCAGCTTTTGAAAAATTTCATTTTTCCAGCAACTTTTCGTAACACCTTTTCATGACAATCTTTGTATCTTTTCAAATACTTTTTTCCAGTAAAAATGGTTTAAACATTGCTATGATTCATTGAAGAGGTATTACTACACTATAAATTATTTTTTGTTTTGAATTTTGAAATTACAACAATCACCAAAAAATAACAATTACTTTCTATTCTTTGAATCATACTCTCTATACTCAAGATTTCTGTTTATCATTTTCACATGCATATTGAAAATTGTTCTTGAGCACTTAGAAGAGTATTCCATATTAAATTTCATATTGAATAGAAAAGATCAATAAAGTGATTGATATTGATCTTTCATCTTTAAAACTCTTATGCAAATCAAATAAACTATTGTATCCTTGTTTTCAGGATTGTTGGAAACAATAAAGACACTTAGAGAGGATTGTTCTCTTTGTGGTCTTAGTGAAAATCCAAGAGGATTGTTCTTGGTCCAAGAGGATTGTTCTTGGTTGTTTGGTAGTCTTTGTACAAATTACCAACTATAAGAAAATCTCTTTCGTGTGAAAGGGGACTAGACGTACCCTCAGAGTGTGAGGGGAACTAGTATAAATCCTGGTGTTCTTTACTTTTCGCATTTACTGCTATCATCACTTATCAGAAAAAGAAAGGAAAGAAACTCGTGCAAAAATATTCATACAAACCAGAAAAAGTTTTTAGAACCTAATTCCCCCCCCCCCCCCCTCTTAGGCGCATTTGAACTTACAATTGGCATCAGAGCAGGTTACAGGTAACCTGTTCCTACTAGATCCAGAATGGCTTCCGCAAACAGCAATTCTGTGTTCAGAGACGGTGGTAGTAGCAACAAGCCTCCTCTATTCTGTGGTGAATATTTTGATTTCTGGAAGATCCGTATGAAGGCTCATCTAGAAGCACAAGGAGAAGAAATATGGGATGCTGTCCAAAATGGCCCTTTTGTTCTGGTAACTGTAGTAAACGGTGTTGGCTCATCAAAGCCTAAAACTACATGGGATGATGATGATAAGAAAAAGGTCTTGTATGACAAAAAGGAAATAAACCTCCTTCAAAGCGCACTTAGTATGGATGAATTATTCCGTGTCTCAACATGTACAACGACAAAAGAAATTTGGGATACACTGGTTGAAACACATGAAGGAACAACTGAAGTAAAGAGATCGAGACTTAATACATTAAGTCAAGAATATGAATTGTTCCGTATGCAACCCGGAGAATCCATTCTTGATTTACAAAAGATATTTGTGCATCTAACAAATCATCTAAGGGCACTTGGAAAAACATTGACCAATGATGAGTTGATCCTAAAAGTGCTCAGATCCTTGACTAGAGAATGGCAACCAAAAGTAACGGCAATCTCAGAAAAGAAGAGTCTCGCTACTATGACAACCGCAACTTTGTTCGGGAAACTTCAAGAATAAGAGACAGAACTTGGTAGATTGGAAAAGCGTTAAAATCAAGAAAAGAAGTCTAAGAACATTGCCTTGAAGATTTACTCCAAGGAAGACGAAAAGAAAGATAATCCCGATGAAGATGAAAACTTCATGCTTCTCGTTAGAAGACTTGGAAAATTATTTGGTAAAAATGACAAAGCCATCTCGCACTCAAAGAAGAAGAAACACTTCAAGAAAAAGGAAGGATCCTCATCAACACAAGAAGTTACTTGTTATGAATGTGGTAAACAAGGTCACATCAAACCGGACTGTCCAAAACTTTCAAAGAAAAGTGGCTACAAAGTCAAGAAGGAATCAAAAGATAAGAAAGCATATGTTGCATGGGAAGATGTTTAACTAAGTTCCTCATCCGACTCCGATAGCGACGAAAGTGCCAATCTTGCGTTAATGGCATCACACCACTCTGAAAGCGAAGATGATGAGGTTAGTAACGTATTCTCTCTTTTTGATAGTGATGCACAAGGTGCTATAAATGAACTATTAAATGAATGCAAAATTCTGTACAAAACTATCTCATCACAAAAGAAACAAATTTCATCGTTGGAAGAAAAATGTGGATCTATTGAAAAAGATCTCAAAGATGAAAAGCAAAAAGTAAGTGATGAAAAACAGAATTTTGTATGCACAAAGTGTGCATCTCTCTCTTTCCAAATTGTCAAATTGAAAAGGGTTCTTGAAAGATATAAAAAAGGACAAATTGGATTGGAAGGTGTTCTTAGCCAACAAAGATACTCAAATGACAAAAGTGGTCTTGGATACTCAAAATTTTCAAAACCAAGTACCAACAAGACCATCTTTGTCAAGGCTAGCGATCAACCAACCAAAGAGAAAGAAATCACTCCCAAAATAGTTCATCACTATCCTAAAAAGAAAATACCCTCTAAAAAGAAATCTTATCCTTCTAGATATAGAAGTAAATTTGAACCTACTTGTTTTTATTGTGGTATACAAGGACACACACCTAATGCGTGTTATGTTAGAAACTTTGTCATGGAAAATGGTCAATATGTGTGGGTTAAGAAAGGAACTAATTATGAAGGACCCAAAGCAACTTGGGTACCTAACAAAACCTAATCTTGTTTTGTAGGTAAGCTTGACGACCACTTCAAATCTATGGTATCTCGATAGTGGTTGTTCCAAGCATATGACAGGAGACATCGACAAATTTTCACATCTAACACTTAAGGCCAAGGGTTATGTGATGTATGGAGATAACAAAAAAAAGAAAGATCCTTGGCATAGGAAAAGTTGGTGGTCCACCTTTCACATCAATTGAAGAGGTTCTTTATGTCAAAGGACTAAAGCACAATCTTATAAGTATTAGCCAACTATGTGACAAAGGCTTCAAGATCAAGTTCACTAAAGATGAATGTTTGGTAGAAGATGAAGTCACACATGAGGCTAAACTTAAAGGTAGAGTAAATAATATTTTTATGATTTCCCTTAACGATTTGTCTTTGAAGGTTAAATGTCTCATGGAAAACAATAACGACTCATTGCTATGGCACAAAAGAATCGCTCATATTCATATGGAGCATTTAAACAAATTGATTAAGCATGACCTTGTTGTTGGACTTCCTAAGATAAAGTTCATCAAAGATAGACTTTGTGATGCATGTCAAAAGAGAAAGCAAACAAAATCAACTTTCAAATCCAAGAATGTGGTGTCCACTACTAGGCCACTACAACTGCTTCATATGGACTTATTTGGCCCTTCAAGAACAAGAAGCTTCAGAGGTAATGTATACGCTCTAGTTATTGTTGATGACTTTTCTAGATATACTTGGACACTCTTTTTAGTGCAGAAAAATGATGCATTCAAGGCATTCAAGAAATATGCAAAGCAAATTCAAAATGAGAAGTCACTATCTATTGCCTCCATAAGAAGCGACCATGGTGGAGAATTCCAGAATTCCTCCTTTGAAGATTTCTGTGAAGAATCATGAAATATCTCAAAGGAACAACCAATGTCGGCCTATGGTACCCAAAAGGTAATATATGCAATTTAATTGGTTATTCTGACGCTGATTATGTAGGATGTAAAACAGATAGAAAAAGCACAAGTGGCACTTGTCACATTTTGGGAAATGAATTAGTCTCTTGGGCATGCAAGAAACAAGCTTGTGTGGCTCTTAGTACGACCGAGACGGAATATATTGCAGCGGGTAGTTGCTGTGTGCAAATTCTATGGCTCAAGCAACAACTCCGTGACTACGGACTCGACCTTGGATGCAGTCCACTCCGATGTGACAACACAAGTGCAATCAACATTACAAAGAATCCTATGATGCATTCTAGAACAAAGCATATCGACATTCGACATCACTTTCTTCATGATCATGTACTTCAAGGAGATGTCGAAGTCACTTCGTGGATACGCATAATCAACTAGCAGATATTTTCACTAAACCGTTGGCAAGAGAACCGTTTTTCAAGATCCGAAGAGAGCTAGGTACTTGGACGAAAATGACCTTATCTAATTAAGGTACATGGCTATGATCTTAATCTTAACTTTAAGGTAATAATTCATGATCCATGTTTTTATTACTAAATTTTTGATATATGACCATGAAATCCCCAAATTAAGTATTTTTTCACTTTTTCACGAATGACAATCGGTTGTCACTAAAAAATTTTAGTTTCTGTTTTCGCAACAATCGGTTGTCACTCCACGACAACCGGTTGCTCTCACAAGTTTTTCGCTCCTGTTTGAGTTTTTCAAAGGGTGCAATCGGTTGTCATAAAACAACAATCGATTGCACAGTTAAAAATTTTGAATTTGTTTTTTATTTTTGTGGTTGTCACTCTTTTTTATTCTTTCTCTTCCATTGCCATTACTATTATTTATTTTGTACCAGATTTTTATTCCTTGTTCATGAATGTTTTAAGTGTTTGGTCAACAACTTTTTAATACTTAGTCTTTTCCTATGACACAATTTTTTGGATAGTCACACACTCAAGAATCTATATGCTACAAGTCTTTATTGTCTTGACTAAACCATTTAATGCCTTACCTATCCATTGAATGCCTATCTATCTATAAAAGCCCAACAAAAACCTAAAAACACCAAATACCCTTTCTCCTTCCAATTCTCTCATTCCTCACCATGTCAACATCAAAGAAAGGCAAGGGAAAAGCCTCTTCCTCATCTCAAGGTGATGATGTCTCAAAACTCATTCCATCAAGAATCCAAAGGGAAAGATTTGTGTCTCTCTTTCAGAAGAAGACGGTTCTTCTACCAAGGTTCGGTAATCTTGACAACTTCTATTCCAAATGCTTATGTTTTTCAACATTATTTAGATCTCAAGGGATAGACAAGTTAATTGGTGTTAATGGACCCATTTACCCCACTTTGGTTAGGATTTTCTACAGCAATCTACCCATTAGTAGAGGATGCATGATCTCAAATATCAAAGGGGTTCCTATAGAACTCACAGTGCAGAATTTTGGTGAAGCTTTGGGTATTCCACATGATGGTGCTTGCATTAAACTTCTCTCAAATGCAAATCTGCCTGGCTACAGCAAAAGAGACTTCTACTATGGAATTGCAAGAATTCCCGACCGTGATTTTATTCAGAAAAGGCAAAGGCTTATTGGTGGAACTCCGGAGAGGAACTCTTGGTCTGCAGGAATTCTCACTATTGATGATCGTTTGATCCACTACTTTTTGGCTTATGTTGTTATGTCAAAGTTTTCAAACATTTCCAACGTTAACGATTGTGAGATGCAGATTCTGTATGCGATGAAGAATGGGATTCAAATCAACTGGTCTTATGTGATTCTACATAATTTGGCACTACATAATGAAAATGCTTATGCTCTTCCTTATGGCTCCTGGCTTACCCTTGTTTTTGAGAAGTTCAATGTTCCCTTGTCTGGTGAATACATGGTGCCTATGACTAACCCCAAACATGAAATCACTCCGAAGAAAGTATGTAATACCAAAACCGGCGTCAAATTTGATCTGATTAATAGAACCATCACATACATTCATACTCCTCCATAAAACAAACCTCCACAAGAATAACCACTTCAAAACCAACCTCCACAACCAATGGAAAACTCTTTCAATCAAGTTTTTGACTACCTTCAATACATGAACAACAACATGAACAATCAATTTGCTCATCTCTATGCCCATACAAATGTCCCTCCTTACGAAGTTCAACCCTATCATTACCCTTTCATTCAACCTCAAACCAATGAAGGCAATGATGGTGAAGATCAAGATGATGAAGACTTTGTTGAAGGCATGGATGATTAGTTTTTAAGTTATTACATTTCTTAGTATTTTATGTTCTTATGTTTTATGTCGTTTTTCTAGTTTAGTTTAAGACAATTCATGTATTGTGATCCCTTTCGTTTTGTGCACTTTATTTCTGTTATATCTATGTATGCAAACTTTATTTATGCTATGTTGTTTCTATGTGCAAAATTTTTATGATCTTCTTTCCCATTCCTTTTTGCTAATGACAAAGGGGGAGAAGACTTTGTAGTTTCTTTTGTGTTTCTCTAACCCAAATTGCAGCAAGCAATCTTCAAAACCCTCACGCAATAGATCAAGGGGGAGTCTTTGACTTAGGGGGAGTTTTTAAACAACTTGATTAGAGAAAACCAAGATGCACTCCAAACTTCAAGCAAATGGTTGTCATCATCAAAAAGGGGGAGACTGTGAAATCAAGCTTTCCAAGTGTTTTGATGAAGACAAACTAGCATGAAAAAATGAATGGATCAAGATAGAAGATTTATCTCAAGCAAGATTCATTGATCAAGATCAACATTTCAAGACTTATGGCTTTATGTATATGAAATTTTTGATCTTATGCTCTTAGTGCTCAAAACTATTTTTAATCATGCATTTACTTTATTAAAATAATATTTTGAGTATATACTATGTATGATTGAAGAAGGATGTTTTAAATTGCTTAAAATATTTAAAAAATAATGATTTTTCAATTTTTGTAAACAAGAAATCGATTGTCATGCTAGGAGAATCGGTTGCAGTCAAAAAACAAAAGTTTCTGTTTTGACAACAATTGATTGTCATCTAGCAGCAATCAATTGTCATGTGTTTTGTTTTCAAATTTTTTGAACGTTGGCCTATGAGCAACCGATTGCTCCTCAATGACAATCGATTGTCATAGTTATAGTTTTCAAATTTTTAAACGTTGATGTGCTTCAGCTTTTGAAAAATTTCATTTTTCCAGCAACTTTTTGTAACACCTTTTCATGACAATCTTTGTATCTTTTCAAATACTTTTTTCCAGTAAAAATGGTTTAAACATTGCTATGATTCATTGAAGAGGTATTACTACCCTATAAATTATTTTTTGTTTTGAATTTTGAAATTACAACAATCACCAAAAAATAACAATTACTTTCTATTCTTTGAATCATACTCTCTATACTCAAGATGTCTGTTTATCATTTTCACATGCATATTGAAAATTGTTCTTGAGCACTTAGAAGAGTATTCCATATTAAATTTCATATTGAATAGAAAAGATCAATAAAGTGATTGATATTGATCTTTCATCTTTAAAACTCTTATGCAAATCAAATAAACTATTGTATCCTTGTTTTCAGGATTGTTGGAAACAAGAAAGACACTTAGGGAGGATTGTTCTCTTTGTGGTCTTAGTGAAAATCCAAGAGGATTGTTCTTGGTCCAAGAGGATTGTTCTTGGTTGTTTGGTAGTCTTTGTACAAATTACCAACTATAAGAAAATCTCTTTCGTGTGAAAGGGGACTAGACGTACCCTCAGAGTGTGAGGGGAACTAGTATAAATCCTGGTGTTCTTTACTTTTCGCATTTACTGCTATCATCACTTATCAGAAAAAGAAAGGAAAGAAACTCGTGCAAAAATATTCATACAAACCAGAAAAAGTTTTTAGAACCTAATTCCCCCCCCCTCTTAGGCGCATTTGAACTTACAATTGGCATCATAGCAGGTTACAGGTAACCTGTTCCTACTAGATCCAGAATGGCTTCCGCAAACAACAATTATGTGTTCAGAGACGGTGGTAGTAGCAACAAGCCTCCTCTATTCTGTGGTGAATATTTTGATTTCTGGAAGATCCATATGAAGGCTCATCTAGAAGCACAAGGAGAAGAAATATGGGATGCTGTCCAAAATGGCCCTTTTGTTCCGGTAACTGTAGTAAACGGTGTTGGCTCATCAAAGCCTAAAACTACATGGGATGATGATGATAAGAAAAAGGTCTTGTATGACAAAAAGGAAATAAACCTCCTTCAAAGCGCACTTAGTATGGATGAATTATTCCGTGTCTCAACATGTACAACGACAAAAGAAATTTGGGATACACTGGTTGAAACACATGAAGGAACAACTGAAGTAAAGAGATCGAGACTTAATACATTAAGTCAAGAATATGAATTGTTCCGTATGCAACCCGGAGAATCCATTCTTGATTTACAAAAGATATTTGTGCATCTAACAAATCATCTAAGGGCACTTGGAAAAACATTGACCAATGATGAGTTGATCCTAAAAGTGCTCAGATCCTTGACTAGAGAATGGCAACCAAAAGTAACGGCAATCTCAGAAAAGAAGAGTCTCGCTACTATGACAACCGCAACTTTGTTCGGGAAACTTCAAGAATAAGAGACAGAACTTGGTAGATTGGAAAAGCGTGAAAATCAAGAAAAGAAGTCTAAGAACATTGCCATGAAGATTTACTCCAAGGAAGACGAAAAGAAAGATAATCCCGATGAAGATGAAAACTTCATGCTTCTCGTTAGAAGACTTGGAAAATTATTTGGTAAAAATGACAAAGCCATCTCGCACTCAAAGAAGAAGAAACACTTCAAGAAAAAGGAAGGATCCTCATCAACACAAGAAGTTACTTGTTATGAATGTGGTAAACAAGGTCACATCAAACCGGACTGTCCAAAACTTTCAAAGAACAGTGGCTACAAAGGCAAGAAGGAATCAAAAGATAAGAAAGCATATGTTGCATGGGAAGATGTTTAACTAAGTTCCTCACCCGACTCCGATAGCGACGAAAGTGCCAATCTTGCGTTAATGGCATCACACCACTCTGAAAGCGAAGATGATGAGGTTAGTAACGTATTCTCTCTTTTTGATAGTGATGCATAAGGTGCTATAAATGAACTATTAAATGAATGCAAAATTCTGTACAAAACTATCTCATCACAAAAGAAACAAATTTCATCGTTGGAAGAAAAATGTGGATCTATTGAAAAAGATCTCAAAGATGAAAAGCAAAAAGTAAGTGATGAAAAACAGAATTTTGTATGCACAAAGTGTGCATCTCTCTCTTTCCAAATTGTCAAATTGAAAAGGGTTCTTGAAAGATATAAAAAAGGACAAATTGGATTGGAAGGTGTTCTTAGCCAACAAAGATACTCAAATGACAAAAGTGGTCTTGGATACTCAAAATTTTCAAAACCAAGTACCAACAAGACCATCTTTGTTAAGGCTAGCGATCAACCAACCAAAGAGAAAGAAATCACTCCCAAAATAGTTCATCACTATCCTAAAAAGAAAATACCCTCTAAAAATAAATCTTATCCTTCTAGATATAGAAGTAAATTTGAACCTACTTGTTTTTATTATGGTATACAAGGACACACACCTAATGCGTGTTATGTTAGAAACTTTGGCATGGAAAATGGTCATTATGTGTGGGTTAAGAAAGGAACTAATTATGAAGGACCCAAAGCAACTTGGGTACCTAACAAAACCTAATCTTGTTTTGTAGGTAAGCTTGACGACCACTTCAAATCTATGGTATCTCGATAGTGGTTGTTCCAAGCATATGACAGGAGACATCGACAAATTTTCACATCTAACACTTAAGGCCAAGGGTTATGTGATGTATGGAGATAACAAAAAAAGAAAGATCCTTGGCATAGGAAAAGTT